>JAUIMM010000129.1:1032500-2232500 GCA_031769625.1 Taudactylus pleione
TGCTCTAAACTGTTTACCCTATTTTGAAAGTAGAGATGTTAACATACAGTAGTTACACTTCCTTAATTTTTATTTACTTATGTTGTCTTGTCGGGTTTACCACCTATAGCTACTGTTTTTCATTGTTGTTCTTTACTACAAGTTTTCACCTTGTGTAGCCATTTTTCTCTCCCTTATCAGTTGGTCACAACACACTATTTATCTTCAATGTCCACTTTATTTTTGTTTATCTTCATACATTATTGCTATGCCCTCCACCGAAAGGAATGTCGGATTGACACACATCCTTTCCTGTCTAGACCCAGCCCTTACATAACAAAGGGTCACTCTTCCTTGTCTGCCAGTATGGTTTTCTCTATCCTTACCGGTTTCCAAACCCTTCCCCTTAGCCAGTCATTGCTGCTACTATTAGTTTTATTGTTACTTCTTTAATTACCCTCCATGAAGCTTAAAATACTCTCCCTAAATGCCAATGGCTTAAATTTGCCCACTAAAAGAGCTATGGCTATTCAATTTTTTTAACCATCGCAAACCAGACATGCAAACAATACTCCCAGGTCTTCTATTCCAATATGTCTACCAGGTGTAGGGGCACTGCGATTATGATACACCATGATCTTCCTATTACCATCGACAAATCTTTAGTGGATGAACATTGCCGCTATATTATCCTCTCTGGTACCTTTAATCAATCCCTGATTACACTTGCCTCAATATATGATCCTATACTGCAGCAGGGATTCCATTTTTGCTACTTTCTTTAACCAACTCTCCAAATTCCCCAGTGGCCTTGTGATCATAGGAGAAGACTTTAATGTTACTCTAGACTCTACTTTAGATAGATCGAATCCAGGCCGCAATCCTCACAACCATACCAAACTGACTAAACTTCTATCTCATATTGCTCTTAATGATCTGTATGATGCATGACTTTATATCCCTCAGCAAGAGGTTACACGCATTATTCTCCACCACGTGATCTCCACACGCGTCTTGATTATTTATTTGTTGATCGGGCTACCACCCAAAAACTCCTCGGGGCTCAGGTTCTCCCCATTTCCTGGTCTGATCATTTAGCCATTGAACTTGAATTCTCTTCAGGTGTACACCTATCCCCCCGTAGCTGGCGCCTCAATGAATCTCTCCCTTTAAAGAAAGCTTCCATTGTTGAAATTGCTAAAGCCATAACAGATGATTTTGCTAGAAATGCCACTCCTGACATCTCCCCCTCTATATTATGTGAGGCCCATAAGGCTACCCTTAGCGGCTTATCAATTAATCTTACGGCAGCTCAGAAGAAAGCGGAATCCAAGCGCATTTCTGAACTTGAGTCTTCACTTGCCAATTTAACTCAACTTCATCAGCGTTACCCCAAAAAGGGGCCTACCCCAAAAAGGGGCCTATCCATTAGCAGATGTTTTTCTGAAAGACAAAAGATATTTATTGAAAATTGCGGTGGCTGTGCTGAAATATAATTGTCATGTACATGACAGATTTTGGCAAAAGACGAAAGATGAAGGATATCGCATAACATATTTCAGGGAGTGGATTTTTTTAATGATTGTTTGAATATTCATTAAAGAAGGAGTTTACATTACAATTTTTTTTTAAGGGATGGGTGGTGCTCTCAGAGTGCCCTCTAAATTCCTGATTACCTATTAATAATTAATAATTAATAATGTGACCATGTAATGTGCAAACTGACACTTGTTCCCAAAACTAAAAATTCAAGTTTTTAAAATAAACGTAAAAAAAAAATAATTTTTTTTTACACTGCTGTTTTGTCGATTTTTATGTGTATACTTAAAATAATGTTTTATTAATGGCCGGAATGATGGCAAACCAAAACATTTATTGTGGTAAATAATGTAATCATATATTTCTATCCTGACCAACCTGTGTTTAGCATGAAGATGTTAATTTAAATATTTAATGTTTTGTATTATAAACCCATCATCGATGTACTGGGATAGGGAGATTGTGGTGCTGGGCTACGCAATGCAGCATAAGGGAGGAGATGTGACGGAGGAGGCATTGGATGTGTTGGATATGCCGGTCTATAAGGTGGGATGGGGAGATTGCCAGAGGCCGATGGGGTGGGCGGAGGTCTAATGTATGACCCTACATCCGTATGCTCATCCAATTTTTCTTGGTGAGCAAGGATAATAGTGTGATACATTATCCTCTTGAAATGGATTTGCTGACTCGGAGTCATCTTATCCATTTTGTGGCTGACATTGTTGCCAAAAGATTGATTTGCACTCGGGGGATTCCTCAAAACCTCCTCCGCGTGTTGTAGAAATTGGACAGCCCTTGACGGTAAAGAGGCTGGAGTCTTTATAGCCGGCCTTCGTCTCTTCCTCCCAGGAGGATTTGCAGATGAAGATGCAGACTCAGCCGGCCTCTCCACATCCGCCTCCAAAACCTCTGTGGGCTCGCTGGAGGGAGATTCAGGAAGAACGTCGATAACTTCGACTTTGAAAAAAATATATTTAATAATTATTAATATACATTTACTAAAACAATAATACTTACCATTAAGTGAGCTGGAAATTAAGGAATCCCTGGGACAGGTAAAAATTCTGATGCACAATCAATAAACATTTTTTTTTAAGGTAAGCAATAGACTTTCTACATCAGGGTCCATAGGGTATCCACAGGGTCCACAGGGTTTCCACCGATCCGGGGATGCTGCTGAGCATCTGGGGTCACAGCTAGCGGTGACCCCAGGTGTTCCGGACCATGGCCGGAATCAAGGGGGACAGCAAGGTAAGCAGCGGGGTCCCACGGTGGGTCCCCGCTGTTACATGGTCCTGAGTCCCCAGGCAGGGGGCTCCCTGGGGACTGGCTGCAGCGTGGAGCCAGGTATATAACCTGCGCTTCCACTACCCCCCTGGGACAGTGGACCGCAGCAGAGCGGTAGCGCTGCGGCGTCCAGGGGGTTAAATGCATGCCAGGGCAGCGCGCCTTCCCTGTCTCACAGCCGGCGCCTCCCCCGCTGCACACAGCCCTCTCTGCAACACGCCGACTGGCCCTGTGGCAGCGCTCCTCCCCCAGGCCAGCCTCCTCTCTGCTCCTCGGCGGCCATCTTCAAGAACGCATGGTGAACGCTGCTGGAAGTCTGGACGGAGGCATCGTGGTCTGGGTCCCCCTGCATACCTCTCCTCCGCTTTGGTCAGGTCTGTGTATGCAGCGCTGTGTCCTACCAGAGTCTGTGTCTGTGTAGTTGATTTATCAGCGCTGGTTAGTGCAGGAATTGAGTTTCTTTGCATTGTATGTGACTGTGCTAGCGCTGCTGCCTGTACTTTCCATTTCTGACTGTCAGCCTTATTACTGTCTCTGTTCTTTCTGCTAAAGCCCTTGCGGTGCGGTGCTGCAGGGTGGTCTCTCGCCTTTTTAAAACAATTGGTGAGAGGGGTCACATACTTTCTACCATCATGTCTGAAAGTGACTTTCCTCTCCGGCTACAGTGTACTACGTGTAAAGTACCTTTAGCGGAGGGGGAGGGTAGCGCGGAGGGCCTCTGCCGGCAGTGTTTGTCAATGGCGCGGCCTATTACGGTTACAGCACCGGTACAGGAGCCGCCCTGGGCTTGTTTTGCTCAGGTGCTTAAACCTTAGTGGGCCAGTTAGCTCCGCAGCCCGCGTTTACGCAGATGGGTTTGTCCCAGCAATCAGTGGTGTCGTCACCCATGCAGGGTTTCCCAAGACAATTGGTGGTACCCCGCAGTCTCCCTATTTCCCCTCTCCCGGTTTCTCAGGAGCCGGCGTGGGTTAACTCCCTGACGAGTTCTGTACAGCACTTGTCGGATGTGTTGCAAGAGGAGTCTGTGATGCGGCCACATAAACGGCCAGTGGCGTCTCTGTCAGCTCCTTATGAGGATGACGAAGGGACGTCTGATGATATTGGAGATTCTGGATCCTTACGATCAGGAACCTCTCCATACTAAGGACGCAGATGCTAGGTCCAAGGTGTATATTCCTGGACTTATTCGGGCAGTCCGCACAGCCTTGGTGATTGAGGACGAAGTTCCCCCAGTGGCTAAATCCAAGTATGCCTTTTTTAAGGATGTGAAGGGTGACGCCACAGTCTTTCCTCTTTCGGGTCAGTTGGTGGACCATTTAGAGGAGGCGTGGAAACTGTCTGGCAAAAGATACCAGCCACAGAGGCATCTGGCGGTGGCTTATCCGTTCGCGGATAATTATTTTGCTAAGTGGGAATCCCCTCCACAGGTGGATTCTCATGTGACACGTCTTATCCGTAGTGCCACATTACCAATGCCATCCATGTCCTCCCTTAAGGATGCTACGGACCGCAAGGTGGAGATCTGCCTGAAGTCCGCTTATTCCCTTGCGGGGGGGGGGGCAGCGCAGCCGGCTATGGCCATTTGCTGGGTTGCCAGAGCTATGGAGCGCTGGGTGGATTCGTTGGAGACGTCCTTCGATTCCGGCTGAGCAGGCGGAGTTGATTGGTAATCTACGTGATTCGGCCACTTATATCAACGAGGCGGCCTTAGACATTAGTACCCTGGTGTCTCGAATTTCTTCAGCAGCGGTGGCTGCTCGTCGCACCTTGTGGTTGCGATCCTGGAAGGTGGACGCTGATTCCAAAAAGGGTTTGGAGGCATTGCCCTTTAACGCAGAAGTTCTCTTCGGTCCAGATCTGGACAAGATTGTAGCCACACTGGCGGCAGCCAAATCGGCATGTCTCCCGTCGGCCGCTGTCCCTTCTGGTTCAGGACCATCGTCCTTTCGGTCTTATAGGGCCAGGGCAGGCCCAAACCACAGTCTTTTCCCCGACAGGCTTGTCCCAAGAAATCGGCCAAGCCCCGGAAGCAGGCCTGGAGTACCAGACGTCCGGCCCCTAAGCCAGATGACAAGCCTGCGGCCTGATGGTCCGGGCCTCCCTTTGGGGGATTCCAAAGTGGGAGGCCACCTGCTGCAGGTCGCCCGGTGTTGATCGGTCACCACGACAGACACTTGGGTTCTCGAGGTGGTCTCCCACGGGTATGTCCTCTCTTTCCGGCACAGACCCCCGGCTCGATTTTTCACCACGGGTCTACCATCAGACCGGAACAAGGCCACGGAGCTGCGGAAGGTCTTGCACACTATGCTCCAGGCTGGAGTTACAGTGCCTGTTCCATTCTCTCAGAGGGGCCAGGGTTTCTATTTCAATCTCTTTTTGGTGCAGAAACCCAATGGGTCGTATTGTCCGATTCTCAACCTCAAAGCTCTCAACAGTCTTTGCGGGTGCCGAAGTTTCGGATGGAGACCCTACGGTCCATCATTCTGGCGCTGGAATGTGGGGACTACATGGTGTCATTGGACATACAGGACGCTTACCTGCATGTCCCTATTCTTTTGCGCCATCAACAGTTCCTCAGGTTTGCAATCCGCAGCGACCACTTTCAGTGTCGGGCGTTGCCTTTTGGCCTAGCGTCAGCACGGCGTGTGTTCACCAAGGTGATGGCGGTCATGGCGGCTTCTCTGCGGCTGCAGGGAGTCCGCATGTTGCCGTACTTGGACGACCTTTTATTAGTGGCAGGATCTCCGGAGCTCCTTCTGCGCCACTTGGACCTGACCATTGCGCTACTGCAACGGCACGGCTGGTTAATAAACTGGCAGAAGTCCACTCTAATCCTGTCTCGGCGGATTCTGCACCTCGGAACCTTATTGGACTCGGGACAGCAAAGGATCTTTGTGACGGTGGAAAAGATCTCTGCTTTACAGTCGAGGGTGCGCAGTTGTCTGCAGAGTCGCCGGGTGTCTCTCCACTCGGCGATGAGGTTACTGGGCTCCATGGTGTCGGTGTTCGACATGGTGGAATATGCCCAGTTTCACTCCAGACCTCTGCAGCATCTGATCCTGTCCAAGTGGAACGGGCTGCCTCAGTCTCTAAAATCCCAGACGATAGTGCTCACCCCGGAGGTTCGCCTGTCCCTTGCCTGGTGGTTGCAGATGACCCATCTCAACAAGGGACGTCCGTTCTGGGTACCAAATTGGGCCCTGTTGACAATGGACGCCAGTCTTCAGGGCTGGGGAGCAGTTTCGGGTCCACACTTGTTCCAGGGCAGGTGGACTCCGACAGAAGCGGAGCTTCCAATAAATATCTTGGAACTCCGAGCGGTCTTCAATGCCCTCCAGCAGGCACATCGGGTTCTCCAGGGTCACCCAGTGCAGGTCCAGTCGGACAACGCTGCCACCGTGGCCTACATAAACCGGCAAGGAGGAACCCGAAGTCGGGTGGCTCTCGTAGAGGTGTCTCGGATCCTGGTATGGGCGGAGCGCAATCTTCCGGCTGTCTTCATCCCGGGAGTGCTAAATTGGGAGGCAGACTTTCTCAGTCGCCAGGACGTTCATCCAGGGGAATGGTCCCTGCACCCGGACGTTTTTCAACTTCTGGTGGACAAGTGGGGTCTTCCAGAGATCGACCTCATGGCGTCCCGGCACAACAACAAGTTGCCGGTGTACGGGTCTCGCACAAGAGACGAAAAGGCGTCTCTGGTGGATGCTCTGTCCGTCCGGTGGACGTTCCGGTTCACTTACCTGTTTCCTCCGGTTTCCCTTCTTCCACGAGTAATCCGGAAATTCAAACAGGAAGGAGGGACGCTCCTGTTGATAGCTCCCGCGTGGCCCAGATGGCACTAGTTCTCAGACCTTCAGGGTCTGTCCGTGGACAGTCCTCTGCGGTTGCCGCTACGACCGGACCTTCTGTCGCAGGGTCCTTGTCTTCACCAGGACCTGACTCGGCTGTCTTTGATGGCGTGGCTGTTGAGACAGCCATGTTAAGGTCCAGGGGGTTTTCCAGCTCTGTAGTGCGTACCATGTTACGAGCTCGGAAACTGTCTTCCGCGAGGATACATCATCGCGTGTGGCATACGTTCTTCCAGTGGTGTTGACCGAGAGGTTATGCACCGCGGGAGTTTCATCTGTCTCGGATACTCGCCTTCCTACAAGCGGGACTAGATCATGGGCTTCGCCTTGCTTCTTTGAAGGTACAGGTTTCGGCCCTGTCTGTCTGGTTTCACCGTAGGATTGCTACAACCCCGGATGTGCACACCTTTATGCAAGGTGTTCTCCGCATTCAGCCACCCTTTGTTCCACCTGTGGCGCCTTGGGATTTGGCTGTGGTCCTGAGGGCTCTCCAGGGACCGCCGTTTGAACCACTGGGCTCAGTGGATGTTAAATGGCTAACAGCTAAGACTGTTTTCCTTCTGGCCATAGCTTCGGCCAGACGTGTTTCTGATTTAGGGGCTCTTTCTTGTAGACCCCCTTTCTTGATTTTTCATGGGAACAGGGCAGTGCTCCGCACTCGGCCTGAATTTCTTCCCAAAGTTGTTTCCCAGTTTCATGTTCACGAGGAAATAATTGTTCCGGCCTGTAACTCACCTGGCCTTTCAGTGAATGAGGCCACTTTGGATGTTGTGCGGGCCTTAAGGACTTATGTTGACCGCACTTCTTCGTTTAGGAAGTCGGACGCCTTGTTTGTCCTCTATGGCTTCCGTAAAAAGGGTTGGCCTGCTTCAAAGCAAACTTTGGCAGCCTGGATCCGTATGGCTATTTCTGAAGCTTATCTTCATGAAGGTATGTCGGTTCCTCCTTCTCTGAAGGCTCATTCCACTAGGTCTGTGGGTCCTTCGTGGGCAGCTCGACGTGGTGCCTCTGCAGTCCAGACCTGCAAGGCTGCTATGTGGTCCTCTGTCCATACCTTCGTGAGGTATTACAGGTTTGACACTTTCGCCTCTCAGGATGCTTCCTTCGGGCGGCGGATTCTCCTTTCAGCACAGGAGCGTCCCCACCCTTAAAGGATACTGCTTTGGGACATCCCCAACGTATCCTGTGGATACCCTATGGACCCTGAAGTAGAAAATATGAGATATGGTAAGAACTTACCTTTGTTATCTCTATTTCAACGAAGTCCATAGGGTTCCACAGGACTCCCGCCCTGTCGCACCTTTGCTGCAGATGGGCTTTGCTCTGGTCACCGGTTTTTCCGTCTCCCTCTGGTGAGAATGTGATTCTTGTGTGTATCCAGATCTTCTTTCTCTCTCTTCCTTCTCCTCCTCCGGCCTATGGCTTGGTACAAAACTGAGATGCCTTGGCTCGGGGCGGGGTATAGGAGGGGGACCCTAGTGCATCCTGGAGGGCTGAAAGCTTAACTCTATGGTGCCCGATGACTGACGTCACACCTATACCCCAAGGTATCCTGTGGAACCCTACGGACTTCGTAGAAATAGAGATAACAAAGGTAAGTTCTTACCATATCTCATATTTTACCTAATCCAAATAGTGTAACATTTTTAATAGCTTACCTCATCCTGACCCTCCAACTCTTCGAGGTCCTCCTCCTCCTCGACCCTTGGCTCCAGCGAGCACTGCGACCGTGTCTTTGGGTCTTTGTCAAGAACAAATAGGAGCAGGTCATAATACCACAGCTTGGGCTTCTGGACTTCATCAGCACCTGCTCCTGAACATTGTGCATCTTTGTACTTATTGTGCGCCTTCAAGAACACTGTTCTGAAGTTCTGAATTTTCGCCTTTACCCAGTCGACGTCAGCACCTTTTTCTCGGCCTCGGCTGTAGATTACAAGCTTAAGTGCCTGATTCTTTTTGTCTGTTTGAGTAGTCCTTGCTGGATAACTTCCACAGGCACTCACTGGCCTGGTACAATCCGAAATCGGCGTGCATTGGATCCTGACATCTGCAAAATAATATATATATATGTATGTATAATATATATATATATATATATATAAAAATGTATAGACATTTGCAAACAGTAGTGCCCCTGTGCTCCCATTAGATCCCCTTTGCTGTGCTCCCATATGTGCCCCTTTTCATCCCTTTAGTGCCCCTTCAGTTCCCCTTGTATGCCCCTTCACATCCCCCGGTAATGCCCCTGCAGGGCCCCTTTATAGCCCCCATTAGAGCCCCTGCAGTGCCCCCATATTGACCCCTTTAGAGCTCCTGCTGTGCCCCCTTTAGAGCCCCTGCAGTGCCCCTAGAGTGCCCACTTTAGAGCCCCCATTAGAGCCCCTGCAGTGTTCCCCTTGTATGCCCTTTCACATCCCCCGGTAATGCCACTGTAGTGCCCACTGGTTGAACCCCCTGTAGTGCCCCCTTTATAGCCCCTGTAGTGCACCTGTGTAGAGCCCACAGTACCCCTGTAGTGCCCCCTGGTAGAGTCCACAGTGCCCCTGTAGTGCCCCCTTTATAGCCCAGTGCCCCTGTTGTGCCCCCTTGTTGAACCCCTTTAGAGCCCACAGTGCCCCATTTATAGCCCCTGCAGTGCCCCCTTTATAGCCCCTGTAGTACCCCTTGGTAGAGCTCCTTTAGAGCCCACAGTGCTCCCTTTAGTGCCCCCTGGTTGAGCCCCTTTATTGCCCCTGGTAGAGCCCCATTAGAGCCCACAGTGCCCCCTGGTTGAGCTCCTTTAGAGCCCACAGTGCCCCATTTAGAGCCCCTGCAGTGCCCCCTGTAGTGCCCCCTGGTAGAGCCCCTTTAGAGCCCACAGTGCCCCCTTTAGAGCCCACTGGTAGAGCCCCTGGTAGAGCCCACAGTGCCCCCTTTAGAGCCCCTGTAGTACCCCCCTTTAGAGCCCAATGGTTGAGCCCCCTGGCAGAGCCCACAGTGCCTCTGTTGTGCCCCCTTGTTGAGCCGCTTTAGTGTCCCCCTGAGAGCCCCTTTAGAGCCAACTGGTTGACCCCCAAGTAGAGTCCACAGTGCCCCCTTTATAGCCCACAGTGCCCCTGTTGTGCCCCCTTGTTGAGCCTTTAGTGCCCCGATAGAGCCACTGTAGTGCCCCCTAGTAGAGCTCAAAGTGCCCCTGTTGTGCCCCCTTTTAGAGTCCACAGTGCCCCCTTGTTGAGCCCCCATTTAGGCATGGCCCTCCCCCCTGCCAAATTTACATGGGTCCGCTCCTACCAGCGCCCAATACTATATGCCCCTCTTGCTGACAGGCTCGGCTTGGGGTCCGCAGCCACACACGCACACTGACTAGCAGAGGAGCAGGCAGAGAAGATTCTCCCGGCTGCTAGCAGCACAGAGCAGCCGGGAGCATCCACTCTGCCACACCTCCCACAGCCAGCCATATACACGGCAGCAGCAGCAGGCAGAGTGGACGCAGGTGGCTGCAGAAACCCAGCTGAGCCTGTCAATGAGGTAAGGAGGGGGGATATAGTAATGGGTGCGGGCAGCTGGCTGCTGGTAGTAGCGGACCCCGGGGCTAATCTGAAGTGGACAGTCGGAGCGGGCAGGCCCGGGTCCCCAGGCACGGCATTCCTCCCCATGGTGGCGGCTCTGACCGCCGCACTACCTACCCCCCCACCGCACTATAAACCCCACTACCACGCAAAAAAAACCCCAACATAAACAACCTCCCCCGCTATCCCACCCACACTGCACTACTTACCTTATTTATCTTGTAAAGCTGTGTTTTCCCCGGCGCTCTGTGGCTGTTGCTGCTACTTCTCTGCAGGGAATGTCCTGGGTGGGTGTGGCTTCCATAAATTATCTTTCATCATCGTTCACCGCATATAAAGCGATATGTGATAATTGACCAACATGTCGGAAAGATGAAAGATCCAATTTGTCGGCCTGCGGGACTGCGCATCTGTCATCGTTCAGGGCCTATCCATGACAGATAAATTTACCGACTGCACGATATATCGTTCATATTTATCTGCTGATGGACAGGCCCCTTTACTCTGGTGGTTAAGGGACAACTTTCGCAAATTTTATCAAAGAAGGCAGCAAGGCTCTTTTATGGGTTCCAAAAATAGGGAGGGGAAAAGGGGGAAAGTGTGTACCCCACACCGACTCTGGATAGAACTATATGGGGTTGTAATAGAAAAGAGGTATCATGGGCTGCGACCACTAAGGTGTGGAATAAAGTGTAACATACACATTAATAATTCAAAGTGGTGGTGCTACTCAGAGTTAAAATGTAGGTGTCACGGCCAGGGTATCTCAGCATGATAGTCACCGGGTATTACCTGTGATGTCGTTATGGCGGGGGGTCTCTGGCAGCTGTGCTGGTGTTTGGTGAGGGGCATTGGCTGCACGTGGTTCTGTGCGGGCACATTGTCACTAGGCCTGGTGAGGTCTGGTGGTGTTTCCGTTCCATTGGCATGGGTGCCACCATCTTGCCTGCAGCCATGTGACTCCGGCTGTCCAATCCAGGTAAGTCATGTGCTCATTCCAGCCAGTCACAGCGTGACACTGAGAATGCTACACTACTAAGCCTTAACCTTGCCTGCTCCAACCTGCTGGATTTACCCTGCACCCTCCACATACCTTTACCTGTCTGAGTACCTGAACCTGCTGTTCCCTGCACCTTGCCTCCTTTCACTCCCAGCTGGACTTCATTACCACAGCCTGCATTTGTTACAGTTCATCATATCTGAACTCTGTTACAGCTCACCATATTTGTTTACTGGACTGTTCCTGCCTGTCACTATCTGGACATTTCCCATTAACCCCCACTACAGTTATCAAGTGCACTTTGGTGCTATACCTGGACTTTTTATTTGCCATTCCTATGTCTTCTAAGTCACTTATTAAAAACTCCACTTTTTCATTTAAGTATGTTTCTGTGTCTGCTCCTATCACCACCACAGGTCCACAACAAATTCAGAACCTCACAGTAGGGATATTCAAAAGGGAGGATGTCAGTTCCATGAAGAAACTGTAGCCTAAGAACTTTTATAGGAGTGCACTCATAGCCTCAGTATAAATAAAATGTAACTTTTAATGTCTCTGCGAAATAATAATGAAAGAACTTACATAATGATATCCTAAATGGTGTTAGAAGTGTGGGTAAGAGAATGTGGGTAATATTTACCCAGATAAGATGGGCGAAATATATTATATTGGACCTGATACTTCTAACTATTCTTCATCACCTCATTGGGGCATTACTATGCTATACCGTTACAAACTCATTTCACTGAATACATTCAACATCTTAGACCTGGTGTTTTATTATAATTGTTATACATGTTTCATGTTGTATTGTCTTCATATTATTGTATTTCCTATATTTCGACAGAGTAGATTGGTCATTTATTCAGCAAACCCTTAATAATATAGGTTTGAACGGAGCATTTTATAAGAGAGTGTCCTCGCTTTACCGGAACCCCGAAGCTTCCATTCTGGTTAACAGCCTTTTGTCGACTTCTTTTCCCATTAGGAACGGTACCCATCAGGGGTGTCCCCTCTCCTCTTTTATTCGCCATGGTGACGGAGCTGTTGGCTGCAAGGATTAAACTTAATCGATATATCTCGGGTATCCATGTTGGACACAATGATCACAAAGTTGCCTTGTATGCAGATGATGTGATTTTAACACTCGCTAATCCGCACATGTCCCTTTCACACTTATTCGATGAAATAAAGATTTATAGCCAATTTTCTAATTATAAACTTAATACAGACAAGATGGAAATCTTGGACCTTCATGTCCCAACCTCTGAACTCCGCCTCCTTCAATCCTCGCACCATTTAGGTGGCAGACGGATAAACTTAAATACTTGGGAGTTTATCTAACCAAAATCACACCGCTCTCTATTCAGCTAATTTCCAGAGATTACTCTCTTCAATAGCATCAGATCTATCTGCCTGGAATGGGCTATTCTTATCCTGGATAGGACGTAAGGCTGCGGTCAAGATGACTATACTCCCTCGTCTCTTATACCTATGGCAAACACTCCCAATACATATCCACATCCCTGTACTAAAAAACCTCCAAATTAAGATTTCACATTTTATTTGGGTTGGGAATAAACCTAGTTAAGATGCGCCTACTGCAAAAGCACCGCGACTCTGGAGGGATGGGCGTCCCCGATCTTATTAAATATTTCCATGCAACACAACTTACTTCATGTGTTTTATGCATGCTCCTCCCACTCAAAGGATTTGGACATCTATTACAGATGTACGCTTCTTTGGTGTGCTCCTCATATTCGCCCACGCACTATTCCACTCTTACTGACTGTGCGCTTCACATTGTCTACATGGTATTTCTGTGTTCGACATTATGAGTTGCGTTCGTCCCACCCTCTTTTGGTCCCTTTGGAATAATCCAGCATTTCCCCCGGGTATGAATCACCTAGCATTTTACCACTGGCCCTGTCATAATATTATTTTTCCTCTCGACCTTGCACCTCTTCGAATGTTCCCCGATTTTGCTGACCTTCAGTTTTTTTTTCTTTACCTCATAAAGTGTTTTACCAATTTTTACAATTACATCACTTTCATAACTCCCTCCACAAATCATTCACCCTCATTAATAAGACCTCTATAGAATTAATATGTCAACATCACCATTCAACTAGAGGGCTTATTTCAACCTTATACCAACTATTGCTTTCCCATAATCAACCTCACAAAGAAACGCATGGGACAGCATGGCAAAGAGATCTGGGTGAGACTCTGAGCCCTGAATAATGGTCCGAAATTAGACTGGCAATTGCTAAAAGCTCGATCTCGGACTGAATAAAAGAAAACTCCTACAAACTTTACTATTGTTGGTACTTAGGCCCTGATTCAGAGCCGGACGCTCTGACAGAGCGCTCGCTCTGAATCAGGGCCATCTCTCTGAATTTTAGAGCGGCCTCCTGGCTGTGACCACCCACAGCTATAGCGAGCGGCCAAAAAGATGGTCGCGATGGTCAAGACCATCGCGACCATCGGGCTTGCGACGAGACCCTTGTGGTAGGGTCTCGTCTGTTGCAAGCCCTGGAGTGCTTTTGGCTCTATCAGAGCCAAAAGCACTCCCATTGACATCACTTGTGATGTCAGTGGTGCCGGCCCCAGACTGGTAGGCGTTCCCGTCTAGGCAGCCACGCCCCCGGTACGCCCACCAAAGGGGCGTGCTGTCACTCACCATTAACAGCACACCCCCTTTGTAGCGAGACCCATAGTGACGGCTTGCCCGTCACTATCCAGGTCTCGCGCATGCGCACGATGGAGCCAGGTCCGTCGTGCGCATGCGCACTGGCACAACATCGACCCGCTTGCGAGAGGGTCTGAATAAGGCCCTTAGTGCCCCCTTGTCTTCTGATCTATGTTGGAGATCATGTGGTCAATGGGGAACCCTGCTGCATATTTGGTGGACATGTCCTCTTATTCAGCAGTTCTGGTCTGAGGTTCATAAATTAATTAGAACTATAGTCCAAGTACAAATTCCCACATCTCCTACTTACACTCTGCTATCCCGACCCATTCCTAATGTTTTGCGCCCACAGCAAAAATTTATCAAAAATATTTTAAACATGGCCAAATGTCAAACTGCAGCTTTCTGGAAATCTTCTGCCCCACCCTCTTTATCTGCTACCATCAACGCTGTCCGGTCCACATATAGATTAGATCGCATCACGCCAATTATTAATGACACTTCAGTCCATCTTGTCAAACTTGGTCCTTTTGGGGCTGAACCTCCCCTAACTACTATATAGCTTCGCTCTTCCCATACCAGGAACCGATGATACAACTACCTAGTGCTGACTGGCTCTCCCCCCCCTCTCTCTTTGTCCTCTTCCCCATTTCTCCTCTTTCTTCTAAACCCCATCATATTGACCATCTGTTTGCCCATCAATGTCTACTTTCATATGTTGCTACTCATCTAAATCTACCTTTACACCTGTGTATTAATATTTTACTATATTTTTTATAATTACTATAGTTGCATATGTATGCTCTTGTTTATTTTTGTCATGTCTCAGTTTCCATTGTATAGTTTTGCAATGTCTTTTCTATTTCTACGGCATGACATTTTTTTTTGTAATGTCTTATATTTCAATAAAAGTAATTTTCAACCAAATAAAATAAGGTTAGATTAGCAACACTTAAAATACTTTGATTATCATTTTATCATTATTCTCATACAGGTCTCGGCAATGGGGCTCCAAGATAGACAGTGTCAACACGAGTGTCGAACTGCCCTATGTATTCCCTTCTAACAGTTGCCTAGGTGTGACCAAATGATTCACCATCAATGGTGCCATTGGTACTTCACATCAATGGAGGAAACCATCAACAAAAGTCCATAGATGGTTTAAACCATCAATAGGCATCACTACTGTGGGACGTGATCACAATGGGCCATTTGGGGAAGAGGTGGGGCTATAAGGTGCAATGGGAGCATGATTAATTGCTGTGCGCAGTGCGTTGGGGAAAAAAAACATTGTGGAATCTATGGCAGAGAAACATCAGACCTCCACCATTATTGGCAAAGCATCGTTGGCCATCAATACTGTTGCCCCTTATGTGTGTGTATATTATATATATATATATATACACACACACACATATACTGTATATATGCTATTATATAAACTGCGACCTACTCTACCAGGTGTCACGAATCATGGTCTTAGTCCCACTTACAGCACTTGGCGCTGCCATTGTGGTATTCCACACTTCCCCTGTACCTCAGCAACATCCCCGGTTTCCATAGCATGGTATATAAACAAACTGGCTGACTACATGGACGCGACCATCTTGGTTCTCCGTGACTTCCTAGACCTACACCTGCGGTGCCCTCAAGCTCACATGACTCTTGCAGTCTATGGGCTTCCACAGCAGCCTATTTAAACTTGCTCCTCAGTACGGCACATTGCCAAAGCAACGCCTTCCTTCTAGGATAGTGTTTAGTTCCCAGACTTCAGTCATTCCTGTGCTGTTGGACTTCTCTATAGGGTCCTGTACCTCCCCTTCCTCTGTATTAGGCATGTCGTCCTCTTCCGGATCATCCCACATAAGGGGATTCGGTATTAGTCTCCTAGCAGGGACACTAGAGGACGATGCCACGGGAGAAACCTGGGCTGACATAACCCTTGTAAGCCCTTCTACAGACCTGGCTAAAGACCACACCCAGTCTGGTTCAGAGAAGGCAGACCTCTGAGATCTTTCAACCTTTCTCTCCCTGCGAGAAGCTTCCAGCTCTGCAGACATTTGAGACATGACTGATGTAATTCGATTAGCCCAAATAGGGTGTTGTGAGGATGCTGCAGTCTGTTTCTGAAACACACTTCTCACACAACAGGGAACTGGATGATAGTCCCTGTGTAAACTTCTCTGCACAATTCTTACAGGAGAAAGCTTTATGTGCAGCCTTAGACTTGAAGTCATGTTACCAATTCACTCACACACACACACAGAAAAAGTAGTGATACACACACAGAGACTTTTAGAAAGAAGAGCTTAAGGGCATAGAGGGTAATTATGCTATTAACCCAGCCCAACCAGCGCTGATGCAGAGACCAACACTGTGTAACACAGTATAATGTGCTGTAATCGCTGTGTAAACAGTCTAACCTCACTATGCAGTCACAATCTGGGCAGACAGGTCTCTCTTCTGCGTTCGTCAGCAGCCTGTGTCTTCTAAAATGGCCACCAGCCTCCTTCGGGGAGCGCTGCGGCAGCTGGGAGGCAGGAGCAAAACTGTTAGGCTCCACCTCCTCCATTCGGGCACCTTTCAGCGCTGTATCATTGCTGCTTTTTAATACCACCTGTCATTTTCTCCTGGCCACCCTGCTACTCAGGGTGCCAGAAGCCACTAACCTTCTTGCTGGCAGCAGCAGGCTGTGCTAATGGGGGACCGCAGCGAGCGCCGCACATCTGGGTACCCCAGAGACAGTGGTCTGTCGCTGAAGACCCCAGCGCGCGCCACAAGCAGTGGCGGTAAGGTCTCCCTGGCAGCTCCAACACAGTGAGCTGCCTGTCTGATCCTCTTGCTGATATCGAGGATCATTGATTTTTAGCAGAGCTCTTTGTATGTGACCAGCTCCCTTGACACAAAATTAAGACTGACCTATAGAGGGGTAGGAGCTAGGCACTATTCAGATTTATTAAAGTGCCAGCTCCCAGTTATCCTACATCTAAGCCCCACTGTACTGAGACTCCAGTCTCCCCTAGTTTATGAAGGAGAAACAGAGGTTCCCAAACTCTGCCAATACCATCCATGGTTTGGGCCTCAATTTATTTTACCCATCTGGACTCAAGCATGGATATCCTTAAAACCTGGACTATAATGGCAGAGTTTGGGAACCTCTGCACTAGACCAATTTACATTCAAGAACTGCCCGAAGGGCTCGCTATATGGCACTATGAGTTAGTTCAAGTTGCATTTCAGGACCCAAGTCCCACAGGTCTGGCATTTAATGCGCACATAAATGTGACAATGATCACAAATATACACTATAGCACGTATTTTACCCAACTTTGTGGACCAGGGACTCACTTTTCCAAAATGGTCGGGTCATCGGGGACGCGCTCTGCTGCAGAGGCTGGCCTCTGGTGTGGTTGCATACGTGGGAATTCTGTCATCTCACATGGAGGGGTTCTGAGTACCTAGAACTCCACCACCCCTGATGGACCAATTCCCAGCCTGTACACTGCCCAGAGGGAGCAGAGCCAATAGTGCAAGCCTGCAAATTGTGGCATTACATAGTGAGGGGGCAGGGCCTAATGATGCGTGGTGCCCATCTCCATTAGCAACCTACAACAGCCTCAAGTATATGTATATCTGTGTACCTGTTAGTGTGTACATGTGTATTTGTTAATATGTATATGTGACAGTGTGTGTATATGTTAGTGTTTGATAGATACATATCTATAGAATCCCCCCTCCATCGCCAGAAAATCCTGCATTTGCCTCTGCCCTGAGTTTACTGTGGGGGGCTGGGGGGTAACTTCCTGCGGTTGCTGATGACAGTGAAGAGTGGTAGGCAGGCGCCCGCAAGGGAGTACTACCGATTGGTAAACAATAATGGGGGGAGGTGAGGATGGGCCAGCTGCTACTATTACTACTACTTCAAGCTATCTACCCTTATCCCCTTCCCTACCACTACCTGCCCCTAATCTCCTAGCTCCCAGCTGCTATTTACCCTTGCCCCCTCCCAACCTACCTTCAGCACTGCCTTTTCAACCTCCTACAGCCCCAGCTGCTATCTACATTTGCCCCCACTTTAGCCCCAGGGGTAGCTACCACCAGTACTGGCAGCACAGACAGTGTAATGGTATATTCTCCCTGTGCTTGTATAGTTCTCCCGCACTCCAAAAAATAAAGTGGTACATTCATTGGGTCCCAACAAATTTAACCATAGTGTGTGTGCACATGTGGTAGGGAATTTAGTTTGTAAACTCCACCGGGGCAGGGACTGATGTGAATGGCCAAATATTCTCTGTAAAGCGCTGCAAGATGTGTGTATGCTATATAAATAACTGGTAATAATAAATAAAGGAGAGTCATGGTAAAACTTAACTTTGTTAACTCTTTGTTCGAAGTCAAGAGGGAGACAATGGGGTGTAGGTGGGACCTGGAAGACCGGACACCAATAGCAAAGCTTTTCAATCCCAGGATGATCTGGTCCTTCCCCCTATACCCCACCCACAGCCTGAGGACAACTCAGTTTTATTAACAAGCCCAAGGCAGTAGAGGAGAGAAGGAAAACTAGTACACTAAAGAATCACACTCTCACACAGAGAAGGAAACAAGTGACCAAGAGAAGAAACCCATAGAAGCCAGGTGCATTAGGGCAGGTGCCCTGTGGACTTCGAATAAAGCGTTAACAAGGGTAAGTTTTACCATAACTCTTCTTCAGTGTCCATAATGAGACAATGGGGATGTCCCAAAGCAGTTGTTCAAGGGCGGGAACGCGCCTGAGCTGAAAGGAAAACCCTACGCCTGAAGGAAGCATCCTGGGAGGCAAATGTTTCAAAGGCATAGAACCTAAGAAAGGTGTGGACAGAAGACCAGGTGGCCACCTTGCATAGCTGTTCAGCTGAGGCGCCACGCTGGGCTTCCCACAAGGGACCCACAGAGCGAGTAGAATGAGCAGATACTGTTGCCGGCGCAGGAAGGCCAGACCACGTGTAAGCCTGTGAAACAGTCATGTGAATCCATCTGGCCAGAGTCTGTTTGTTAGCTGGCCATCCCTTCTTGTGGAATCCATATAGGACAAAGAGGGAGTCAGTTTTCCTGATGGAAGTAGTACGGTCCACTTAGATCTTCAGAGCATGAACCACATCCAAAGAGGCTGCACTTGCCAAGAGGACTGGCAAATGAAAGTCTGGAACCACAATTTCCTAATCTAGGTGGAAACGAGAAACCACCATGGGAAGGAAGCCCGGGCGTGTCCTAAGAACAGCAGTGTCCTGATGAAAGATTAAAAAGGGGGAGCGACATGAAAGCTCCCCTAAATCCAATACCCTATGGACAGATGCTATAGCCAGAATAAAGTATTTGCAGTGAGCCACTTGATATCCACTGATCCCAGGGGTTCGAATGGAGGTTCCTGAAGTGCTTGGAGCACCACTGACAAATTGCATGGAGCCACATGAGGGACAAAGGGAGGCTGTATACATAGAACACCTTGTAGGAAGGTGTCAAATATAGGAGCAAGTCTGCGCTGGAACGAGATGGACAAAGCAGAGACCTGCACTTTCAGAGATGCAAGGCGGAGGCCTAGATCCAATCCAGCCTGAAGGCAAGCATTCTAGACACCTTAAAATCCTTGAGGGTCATAGTTTCTCAGAGCACACCATTGGAAATATGTATGCAATATTTTGTTAAATCCTGGCTGAGGCCAGTTCACGTCCAGAGCATAGTCTGGGATCAAAGTAGATGGAGTAGCCCATTCCACTTGAAGAGGATCAGGTGTTTTAGGGACCAGGAGTGAAACTGAGGAATCTCCACCATGTCGAAGGTGGACACCATTGATCCCAATGTCTGCACTGCAGAGTGAATTGACACTCAGCGACTGCGTATTGTATTAATGAGATCTTGTCTGTTAGGAAGATTCTCTGAACGTGAGAGTCCAAGAGGGTTCCTAAATGTACCATTCTTTGAGAAGGTGTCAGGGAAGACTTTTTCCAGTTGATCAGCCAACCGTGCGTTAGTAAGAAGGCAATTGTTACCTGCAGATGGCGGTGAAGAATCTCTGGGGAGATGGCCAACAGCAAGAGGTCATCTAAGTATGGGAGTAGTCTGATCTCTTGACGATGAAGGTAGGCCACCATAACTGCCATGATTTTGGTAAAGACCTGATGGGCCATTGAGAGGCCAAATGGTAGAGCCTGAAATTGGTAATGCCGCTGGATAGCAAACCAGAGATATTATTTATATGGCGCCACAAGTGTTCCGCAGCATCTTACAAACTACATAAACAAGTAACCAGCAACTTACAATAGAAAGCAGGACATGGGTAATAAACATTGTTATGTTAGCGACCTTTACACCCAAATAGGCAGCCAAGTGTTGGTTGCCCTAGTGGGGAGTAAGAGATGAATTAAATTACAGTAGGGAGAAGCACAAGAGGGTACAGGGCCCTGCTCAAAAGAGCTTACATTCTAAAAGGGAGGGGCAGACAAACAGGAGTGACAGGGTAGGCGGGGTGGAAGAAAGATGTCGAAGCAAGTTAGAATAAGAGCTGGAAGGCTTTAATGAAGCAGTGGGTCTTAAGAGCTCGTTTGAATGATTGGAGAGAAGTGCAGAGTCTGATGGAGAGAGGGAGCTCCAAAGGTGGGGAGCAGCACGGGCATAATCTTGGAAGTACTCAATTGGCATGAAAGGCGGCGTGTATTAAGGGAACGAAGAGGGCGGACAGAAGAGTGAAGGGAGATGAGATCAGAGATGTAAATGGGAGAGGAATGGGTGAGGGCTTTGTAAGCAAGGGTGAGAACCTTGAATTGAGTTTTGAAAGGGAAGGGGAGCCAGTGGAGGGCTTGTAGGAGAGGGTAAGCAGATGTAGAGCGTTTGGAGAGGAAGATGAGCCGAGCAGCAGCATTACGCACAGACTGGAGAGAAGGGATTTGGGGAGGACAGATAGGAGGTTACAGTTGTCCAATCTGGAGATGACCAGTGAATGTATGAGGGTTTTGCTGGCATTCTGGGTGAGAAAGGGTCAGATCTCGGAAATATTCTTGAGATGGAAACAGGACTGCGAGAGGTTCTGAATATGTGGTTTGAAGGAGAGGGAAGAGTCCAGGATGACTCCAAGACAACGGACTTTGGGACTAGATGAGATATTTATGCCATCTATTGATAAAGAATTAGTGGGAAATTAGGTTATGTTGGAGGGTGGGAAAATGATCAGCTCAGTCTTAGACATATTACGTTTGAGAAATCGCTGGGACATCCAGGAAGAGATACAGTTGGAGATAAGAGTCAGTTGAGAGGGGGAGAGGTCAGGTGAGGAAAGGAAGATCTGAGTATCATCAGCATAAAGATGTTAATGGAGGTCAAAAGAGCGGATGAGTTTACCTAGAGAGGACGTATAGAGAGAATAGGAGAGGACCGAGAACAGGACCTTGGGGAACACCTACTGTAAGAGGCTGGGGGGGAGGAGTCGTGAGAGGAAACCGAGAAGAAACGGTCAGAGGTAGGAGGATAGCCAGCAGAAAGCAGTGTCACATAGACCAAGGGAGTGAAGGATATGCACCAGTAGCGGGTGGTCCACAGTGTCAAAAGCAGTGGTCAAGGAGAATGAGTAAGGGAGTAGTGGCCCTTGAATTTAGAAGCAAGGAGGTAGTTGCTGACTTTCTTGAGAGCAGTTTCAGTGGAGGGGAGAGAATGGAAGACTAAAAAGGGTCAAGGAGGGAGTGGGAGGAAAGAAATGTGGTGAGGCGGTTGTAGACAATACGCTCAAGGAGTTTGGAGGCAAAAGGGAGGAGAGCGATGGGTTGGTAGTTGGAGAGAATGTTAGGATCAAGGGTACGTTTTTTAAGAATGGGGGAGACTAGGGCATTCTTGAATGCAGAAGGGACAGTGCCAGAAGAGAGGGAGAGATTAAGGAGGTGGACAAGATGGGAGCAGGCAGATGGAGAGAGGTAGTTGAGGCGGGAGGAGATCGAGGGAAGAGGTGGAAATATGACTTTAAGAGGGAAAGGGCAGCACTGTAGGATGACAGCAGGAATTTGAAATGAAGAAAATCTGCCTGAGAGCGTGATCTTCTCCACTGTCACTCAGCAGTTCGTGAACATTTTTGCAGGTATCTGGTACATTTGGAATGCCAGGGTTGAGGTGTGGATTTGCGAGGGTGAGTAGTGATCACCGGAGCAACAGAGTCAAGAGCAGAAGGTAGGCATTGTACAGGGAAGCAGGAGAAAGAGAGGATAGGGGAGAGAAGAAAGTCAAATAGGGTGTCAATAGCTTCAATGTTGCGCTTAGTGATGGTGGCTTTCAGAGGTAGAAGAGGGGAAGGAGAGAGGGATAGGTTAAAAAGAGAGGAGATGGTCAGAGAGGAGGAATGGGGAATTGGAGTAGGCAGAAATATCACAAAGCTGAGTGAATACCAGATCAAGCAAATGCCCACTCGCATGGGAGAGTGAGGAGGTCCATCAGGAGAGGCCAAATGAGGAAGTGAGGGCGAGTAGTTTGGAGGCGGTGGATTCTGTGGGGATATCAATTGGAATATTGAAGTTACCTAAAATAATAGAGAGGGAAGGTCTGAGGAGAGTGAGCCAGGAAGCAAAGTTGTCAAGGAACTTGGGAGGACCAGGGGGGCAGTAAATGACAGCTACTCAGTACTGGTTGGAAGAGGCGTATAGCATGAACTTCAAATGTAGAGACTGTAAGGTATTGTTCTGTGGGTATGAGTAACCAGGGGATAGAAGGAACCCAACACCACCCCCATGGTAACCCCCAGGCTGAGGGTGTGGGAGATGGTGAGGCCCCCATAGGAGAGAGCTGCAGGAGAAGTGGTGTCAGAGGATAAAATCCAGGTTTCAGTAATGGCAAAGAGCTTCAGGGAGTTGGAGATGAAAAGGTCATGGGTGGGGGCCAGTTTGTTACAGACTGATCTGGCATTCTTGAGGGCACAGGATAGAGTGATAGAAATGTGAAATTATCAGGGTTGCTATAGCGTGGAGATGAGATATTGTTGACGAGAAGGCGCTATAGGTACATGTAGGTAAGCATCCGGAATGTCGGGACAATATAAAATCCCTAGGCTCCATAGCTAGGATAATAGAGCAGAGGTTTTCCATACGAAACCTGGGCACCATGATAAACTTGTTCAGAGATTTTAGGTTTGGCATATGAGACCCGTTGGGCTTCTGAACAAGGAAAAGGGAAGAATAGCCCTTGCCTTGTTGTGAGGGGGGGCCGGAATTATTACTGCTTAATTTAGCAAAGGACTGAATGGCTTTTTGGAGCAGCAGGGACTTGCTTAGGAAGGCCACTTCTCTTACCCAAGCGTCTGATGTGGTCTGATACCAAATCTGGGCGAATTGAAGAAGTCGGCCTCCCACCCTGGTAGCCCCCAGGGAGAGGCCCGCCCTCATCAGGCTGCAGGCTTGTCTTCAGACTTGGCAGGTGGACATCTAGTAGCCCAGGCTTGTTTGGCCCGAGGCTTGGAGGCCTTGGCCGATGCCTGCTGCCGAGGAAAGGACTGACCCATAGCTTTTCCTTGAGGATGAAAGGATGATGTCCGAAGCTTTGTATTATATGCAGAGGGCAGGAAGCTGCCAAAGTTTCACAATTTTATCTAATTCTGGACCAAATAGGATATCTCCAGAATAAGGAAGACTCCAGAGCCCTTTTTAAGTCTGAATCTGCTTTCCAGGAATGAAGCCAAACAATATTGCGGGCCATTACCAAAGTGGCAGATATCCTGGAAGCCAGGAGAGTCATATCCATAGCTGCTTCTCTCAAGTAGGATGCTGCATCTGAGATATGTAGGATTGTCGTTCCTTTGAAGCATCAGGGGGAAATATCTCTTCTAGGGCCTCTGCCCAACTCTCAATGTTCTGAGGCGGACAGTATGTCTACCCATGGGGGGAGGCAAGGATTTGCAGGGAGTACCTGCCGTGTCCATCACATGGGGGAGGCTACCACAGGGACTGCAAAGTGGTCCACAATCTTTGCCAGCACCTGTGAAAAGGCAGCCCAGGCTGGATCAAGAGGAGGCGACACCGGGGCTGAGGCTGTGTAGCAATTAGTACAAAGACCATCCTGAATGAGGTCCCAGTGATCGCACTGAGCAACAAAATATGTGGGTCCCAGGACCCACCACTTTAAAAAACAAAAGGGGTCCTACCTGATCACTTCTGGGTACCATCATAATTTATTAGAGCTCCCAATTGGACCTTCAGACCTCCCCACATGCCCATATACCTCTAAAATTCCCCTCTGATACTCCCAATTGAATCAGACTGCAGTACCCATTAACAATAATGGGGACTGCAGTCTGCTGCGGTAGTTAGCCTTCTGCAGGAGATTTCTGTGAATCTTCTGCATTAGACTGTTCTTACATAGCGGTGATACATAAAATGATGCAGAAACTAGTTTCAGCATCATTTTATGAAACACCACGGACAAATAAATACATTTTAAAAATATACAAAAAAAATGTTTTCGTCTTACCTTTGAATGCCTAAAGAATTTTCTGTGCCTAGCTGTGCACTCTTCTGTCCTTTTAATTCTGTGGGAGCTGAATGGGGGGAGCCACATACAGGAAATGATAGAGGTGAGCTGGGGATAAGTGAAGTAGACAGGGGAAGGGGCTGGGTTTTAGATGTGGAGGGAGCTAGGAACAGGAGGGTTAGGCAGGGACAGAAGAGGCTGGGTGCCACCGGGTATTAGAGGGGATGGGGGGCCACATACAGGAGGTGAGCTGTGGAAAGAGGAACAGCAGAAGGGGCTGGGTGATACTGGGTATTAGAGGGGTTGGGGAGCCACATACAGGATCTGGTGGAGGGGAGCTGGTGACAAGAGGAACAGCAGAAGGGGCTGGGTGACCCCAGGTATTAGAGGGGTTGGGGAGCCACATACAAGAGCAGGTGGAGAGGAGCTGGTGACAAAAGGAACAGCAGAAGGGGCTGGGGGGGCCACATACAGGAGCAGGTGGCCAGTGGAACAGCAGAAGGGGATGGGTGACACCGGGTATTACAGGGAGTGGGAAGCCACATACAGGAGGTGGAGGGGAGCTGGCGACAAGAGGAACAGGCAGGGACAGTAGAAGGGGTATGGGTGACACCGGGTATTAGGGGTGGAGGGGAGGCAGGAATTAGAGCCAGAAAGTCAGGGGCTGCTGGGACCAGGTGCGCTGCTGTACTTTCGTTCTCATTTGCAGCAGGCACCTGGCTGGCTATTCCAAACACACTGGGGGCGGGGCCTTGTGTCTCCACAGTGCTTCTGGCCGCACAGTGTGGGGGCGGGGCCGCACTGTACTGCTGGCAATAGACAGCACACGCAGCCCAGCAGATAACAGCGGCCACCTCGAGGTATTAAAATAGGACCTGCGACTGTACAGCGGCCCAGCCCTTCGGTCTCCAGCTCCGCCTCCAAATAAGAGGCGGGGCGGCAGCGAATTAAATTTCTTACCGCTTCTGAAGGGATAGACAGGGTAGCGCTATTGGCTGCAGCGCACAGCATCTTAGCCGACTCGGGAGCCAGGGATTGGCCGCAGCGGAGCGTGTCCCCGGGGACCCACCCATTCTACAAATGTGAGCCCCTGGTCCTCAATGCCGGGTAAAATACACGCTATAGCGCGTATTTACGAACACTGAGGTCCTCTGGGGCTAACCTGCTGAGCAGGACTTACAAGACACCAGAGTAGGAGCAGCAGCATCAGCCTGCTTGTTATTCTTTCCTCTGCCAGACATAGCCACAAGAATAATAGAATACAGTATGATACAGTGCAGTGTACACCCTGCAGTATGTGTAATATGGCAGTGTGCAAAGGCACTATGTAGTATGTGATAACCCTCACAAATGGGTATATTAGAATAAAGAGAAAGGTATAAGCTAGACAGCAAAGACAGTAGAGATCAGCGCTAGTCACAAACACAGAAAAAAACCCACTTTATATCTGCAATTAGCACTACAATCAACTATACAGACCGTAGAGGCTGGTAGGATATAGCACTGTATTATCTTGCGCATGGGAGAGGTATACAGGGAGACTGGACCCAACGTTCCCAGAGACCTGTGAAGCAAAAAATGGCTGCCATGCATCTGAGGCAGAGGGTGAGGGAGGAGTTCACAGAACAGCTAGACTGCAGTGGAAAGGCTCCGAGCTGGGGGAGGGGCTGCAGGGAGAGCGCCTTCTCCCCATGCGGGCATTAACCACTGTGTCCGCTGGCCTCTAAATATGCCCTGTGCCAGTATATTAATGCCCCGGTGGTCTAGTGGAGTCATGGGCGCACCAGTATCCACATCAGCGCCTCTGGTCCATCTCTAGAGACCGGAGGCTAGACTGCGTAATGACGCGGGCACCCACAAGCCAGGGTCCACCTTACCTGTCCCCTGGATTCCGGGCTGCAGTCTAGGGAGCCTGATAGCTAGTCCACCTCAGAGCCCCGCCGGGAGTACCTAGTTGGAGCTTGGTGTCACAGCACCCTGGAGGGGTGATGGAGCAGCAGCACAGACATCCAAGGGACAGTAGTCTTTTGCTGCTGCTCAGTAGTCAAAACACTAAATAAAAATAAATCATAAAAATAAGCTTGGGCTGCTTGAAGCAGCCCCACTGTTAAAAATGGTGATCCACCTCCTGCCAGACACCAACGAAACTGAGTTGCCCTCAGGCTGTGGGCGGGGTATAGGGGAGGAGGGTCCAGAGCATCCTGGGATTGAAAAGCTTTGCTGTTGGGTGTCCGGACCTACCTACACCCCATTTCCTCTCTGTGGAGCCCTAAAGAAATACTGCCTTCCCATAACCCCCTCCTTGCCCCCCAATACTGCACCAAATGCTATCTACCTTTACCCCTGCCTGCCTGCCCCTAGCCCCCTCCTTGACCCTCTCACCACTGCCGTAACTGCTGTCTGCCCTTACTCCTCTCTATCCCCAGCTGTACCTCAACTTCTCCCTGCATTTACTCCCAGCTCTACACCAACTGCTGCTTTTACTGTTACTTGCACCCAGCCGTCACCCTTAATTTGTATACCTCTATTTTTTTTTTAAACCGATAAGGATTGTAAAACATGGGGCGTGGCCACGGCAGCAATAGTGTAGGACACAGAGACTCTGAGCTCTCCGGCTGATAATCCTGCTTAACCCTCCTGAGACCCCTATATTAACATTACTACCCTGCTGCCTCTCACATACCTTGCCAGGAACCTGCTGACTTCGTTGGAGCTGTGTGGAGTGAGGAGAGTGGCTCTTGAGGGCCTCCATTGCATTCCCTGGGCCTGCCTGTCTTTAGATCCTGAGATTCCAGAGCTGCACCCAGGCCTCTCCTCTCCTGTTGGCTTCTGTATTATGCAGCCTGTCTGTGCCTGACAAGGGGGCTTTGCTGGGAGCTTCTGGTCTGCTTCTCCTGCCTGGCTTGTGTTTAGAGTCAGGGTCAGGGAGGTTATCTCTAAGTCTGATACTGCCGGAGTTCTGCCAGACATCACTATTTCTCCCTGCTCTGTGTGGAGAACTGTCAGCTCTGCAACTGTGGGACTCAGCAACACTTCTTTTCCTGTAAGTGATTTCTAAGTTTGGAGGAATCTCTGCCTGTTGCTGCTGCTGTGTCACTACCTGTGCATTTATATATTATAACTTGTCTCCTACATTATATTAATACTATGGGGAAAACAGGTCATGCTGCTGCTGCAAAACTGGAACGCTTTGCAGTTACCTCCTGCGAGAATAAATTGGCAGATAAGATTGAGAAAGTTCAATCCGATATATCTTCTCTTCATCAAGGTCTCCAGCAGGTCTGCGAAAGCATCGGGGAGGCAGAAACACGTCTATCTAATCTGGAAGATTCCCAGACCCCACTACAGGCTCAAGTGGCCTCCCTGACATCCCAAATGTCCGCAATGCAGCATAAAATTTCCGATACGGAGGGCAGACTGCGCCGCAATAACGTGGCGTTCGTTGGTCTCCCGGACAGAGAGGGGTCTTCACCTGAAACATTCCTTGAGAAGTGGTTGGGGGATACATATGGCAGAGACTCATTTACTAACCAATTTGCTGTGGAGAGAGCGCATCGGATCCCTACCCGTCCCCTGCCGCCTGGCGCTCCACCGCGCACATTTATAGCCAAATTTCATTACCAGGATCGTGATACTGTGCTTCGATTGGCTCGAGTTAAAGGGCCACTGGAACGCAACGGTGTAAAAATTTGTATGTTTCCTGATTTCGCAATGGATGTCCAAAAAGACAGAGCTAAATTCCTTCCAATAAAGCGTCGTCTCTGGGATTTAAATCTTCAGTACGCTATGATTTTTCCATCTAAGTTGCAAGTGGTTGCGGATGGAGTCAAAATTTTCCTCTACACCACGGGAGGCTGCGGCGTGGCTGGACCGGAGATCTCCTGGGAACAGGCAAATGGCACCGGAATGACTGTACTGATTGCATTTGCTGATTATATTTGTTTATGGCCAGAAATTGCTAGTGTCATTACGACATTAAATAGGCCTTTTTCTGATATTCCAATATTTATATTTCTATAATAATATTTATGTTGTGATATTGGTTGGATATTGTTCTATGTCCCGCTCCCCTTACTGGGTATATTTCTATTTATTGTTTATGTTGATATTTCGGTCAAAATATGGCCGGAGAGTTCCGTTGCATTGGTGGTTATTTTTATTCCAGTGCCTTTTACACCTATAAGGATCGAGTAGTTGTATCCTGTGGGTTTTAATGTAGCTTAGTTTTGGGTTTAAGTATGCCTAAGTTCGGGTGGGTATACAGGGTGGGGGGTGGCTTTGGATGGGTAGTCCAGTTTTTTTCTTACAAATGTTTTTTTTTTATTTTTTCTTTATCACACTATTTTTAAGGTAACTTCAATTATGCTTTATAGTTTAATGTATTACAATGGTGAAACTTTTAACATGGAATGTCCGGGGAGTTAATGATCGTTTAAAGGGCTCTTTGGTCTTTAAAATGATTAAGCAATATGGCCCTGATATTTCTTGTCTAATGGAGACGCATTTGGTCGGGAGTAAGGTACTAGCTCTAAAAAGACCATTGGTGGGATGGGCTTATCACTCCTCACATACTTCATCGTCCAGGGGTGTCTCCATTCTTATTAATAAATCTGTCCCTTTTTCTTTTACTGCGGTCCAAACTGACCCTTATGGCAGATATGTGTTTCTGGATTGTGTACTGTATTCTAAGCCCATTTTATTGTTAGCAGTGTACATCCCCCCTCCTTTTTCGTATGTTGTTTTAAAAAAAGCTGCTGAATTTGTGTCCCGTTCTCCAGATACGCCAGTGCTCTGTTTGGGAGACTTCAATAATATAATGGACCAGTCTATGGATAAGTGGCGTGAGTCTTCAAGTTCTCTTTCTAAAGGTGGTGAGGGCTTTGCTAAGTCTGTAACTGACTTGGGATGGGTTGATGCGTGGCGAGTTAAACACCCTGGAGTACAACAGTTCTCCTGTTTTTCTTCCACGCATCACTTTCTCTAGATTGGATTTGGCCCTGGTGTCCCCATCTATTGTACCTACTATAACTAACATTGAATATAAAGCCAGAGGAATCTCAGATCACTCCCCACTTCTGGTAGAATTGAATATGTGTAGTCCTAGAGGTCTCCGTTTATGGAAACTACACCCCTCTTGGCTTCTTCAAATGGATACAAGTTCGGAGCTGGAAGTTATGTGGGATGGCTATTTCACTGACAATGTGGGATCTGCCTCTGTAGCTAATGTTTGGGACGCCTTCAAGGCCTATTTACGTGGGTCTCTAATCAAAAGGGTAGCAGAATTAAAAACATTTTATAGGGAAAAAGAACGTGTTTTGGAGATGGCCTGTAGAAATCTTGAGTTGAATTACTTGGGGGACAAGTTGGAATCTTCACGTTTAAAATGGTTGACTGCACAGAGTGGACTGATCATTTGACAGATAGAATGAACCGTAGACTGTTATTCCATTCTCATTTATATTATATGCAGGCTGACAGAACTGGTAGTTTTCTGGCACACTTGGTTCATGCTGATCGTCCTTCTGCTGTTGTCTCGGAACTAATTGGGCCTGAGGGCTCTATGGTCACATCTACACAAGATATTGCAGAGGTTTTTAGTTTATTTTATAAAAACTTATATCAAACACAGTTGACTGAGGACGTGAATGCTTTGTCATTATATGTTGCTTCTGCTAGGCTTCCAAAATTGTCATCCGAGGCTCGGGCATATTTAGTTGACCCTGGAGGAGGTAGATGCTGCGATTAGTTCCTTTCCCGGTAACAAGGCACCCGGATCTGATGGGATTCCCATAGAGATATATATAAAAAACATGCTCGTATCTTTGTTCTAAGACTTTTAGATCTGTTTAATGGGCTCTATGAAGAAAATTTGTTCTCTCCATCTATGTCTGAAGCAATAATTGTTGTGCTCCCTAAACCCGGGAAGGACCCTAGATACCGATTCCTATAGGCCAATTTCTCTAATTCCCACAGATGCCAAAATTTTGGCTAAGATCCTTTCTATTCGGCTAAACACTGTTATTACTTCAATTATTCACCCAGACCAATCAGGATTTATGCCAGGCAAGTCGACGTCGGAGAACATTAGAAGGCTGCACACTCACTTACAGGCCTCCCATGGCGAGGAATCGTCCTCTGTTATTGTGTCATTAGATGCTGCAAAAGCATTTGACTCTGTGGAGTGGCCCTTTCTGTGGGAGGTCATGTTATGTTTTGGGTTTGGGCCGGTGTTCTTGAAATGGGTAAAGCTAAAGTATGCGAACCCTACTGCCAGGGTGTCAGTGAATGGGTTTATCTCCCCATCCTTCCCCCTGTCTCGGGGCACAAGACAGGGTTGCCCCTTGTCCCCAACCCTGTTTGCATTGGCTATTGAGCCTGTATTATACGTTCTCACCCTGATATTATAGGTCTACAATTGGGTAATAGAATGGACAAAGTTTCCTTATATGCAGATGATTTATTACTTTTTTTGTCTGACTATGTAACAGCTATGCCTGTGGTTCTTCAAGTCATAGAACAATTTGGAATCTTTTCTGGTCTTAAGATAAACTGGGACAAATCATCTATCCTTCCTCTGAGGGGGTTGTATCCGACTGTTCCCATTATCATTCTCCCTCTCTGTTGGGTAAATAAATTTAAATATTTAGGTATCTGGATAACTAATTCCCCAAAGGACTATATAGTATTGAATGTTGAGCCCCTTTTTGTCTACTTAAAGGGCAAACTTCTGTCCTGGCGCCGGCTCCCTCTTACCGTTACTGGTAGAATTAACTTAATCAAGATGGTGGTGCAGCCAAAATTTGTGTACATTTTGCAGCATTCTCCTGTTTTTATCACAGATACATTGTTTAGGCGTTTGAATAGTCTTCTTTCTTCATTGGTCTGGGTGAATCGTCGACCACGTATTCAATTGGCAGCTCTGACCCGATCTAGGTCTGGGGGAGGTTTGGTTCTTCCAAATTTCACATTTTATTATTATGCAGCGCAGATGGCACATATACGGTTATGGCTTCAAGATGACTCCCCTAATGCCCTGCACGTTTTGTTGGTTTCTCAGATTTTCCCTAACTTTACACCATTACAGACCTTGCTTGTGGGTAGAATTATACAGAAAGGCCCTCCCCTGTTGATGCAAGCTATTAAGATATGGAAATTGGTATCTAGTATTCTACAGTTTACAGGATTAGATCCAGACACTTCTCTATGTAGTTATTGTATATTACCTGAACTGGCCTCTTTACAGCTTGAGGTGACATGGGGTTCTAACGGTGTAACTACACTGGGTCATTTATATGACACTTCAATTCTTAAATCTTTTGCACAACTCCAAGTAGCTCATCATCTCCCTCAATCATATTTCTATAGATATTTACAATTACGGCATGCTCTCTCAGCTCAATTTTCAGATGGCCCTCCTCTAATTCAAATATCCCCATTGAAGTCATTCCTTTTATCTTTAGGTCCCCGGAAGACGCTTTCTTACTTATACTCCTATATATTGTCTTCTTATCATAAGGATAGTTTACCACATCTTAGATCAAAGTGGGACAGAGATATTGGCCTTATAAGTGATACGGACTGGGATAATGCTCTAGAAGCTCCTCGTATTTCCACGACTTCTATAAGATTTCAACAGATTCAACTGTTTATTCTACACCGTACCTATTTAACTCCTGTTCGTTTGCTAAAATTTGGGGGGAGAGCATCTGACATATGCCCCAAGTTTAAAATTAGTAACGGTACTTTCTGACTCCTTCTATGGGATTGTCCGGTGGTTAGCATTTTTTGGAATAAGGTTCTGAGAGTTTTGTCCAATACAGGTATTGCTCCCACTTTAGCTACGCCATTGATGTGCTGTTTAGGCTCTATGGACGATGGGGTAGTGGACAGATATCTTAAGCAATACATTGTCAATATGTGTACACTAGCTAAGGTATGTGTGGCTCGGTCGTGGATGGCTCCTACAGGACCAGATTATAATGCTTGGCTGTCCTTGGTCCGTACCACTGTTGAACATGAAAAACATGTGTTTATTTGTCACAAAGCTGAGAAGTATGAACGTATCTGGAGCAGTTGGCTTAAATCCTGTTATGCCCGTGCACTGCCTAATGATTGACCGGTATATTATTGTTAGGATAGTGAGGTAGATTGTTACTTTGTTGGAGGTAATGTGCTGTGTGATAAGTTGAGAGCAGAATTTATTGGGATCTAGTTAATTTTGCCAATTTTTCAGGTGTTATTTTTGACAATATTCCAATATTTGTATAGTGATATATATATTTTTTTTTTCTCTATGTTTATTGTTTTGGTATACAGATTAATATTATATTTTTTATAAGCAATGGATCTGGGATGCAGTTTGGAGATCTAGGTTTTATATTCCAGATACTGTTATTTGATTGTGTGTGTGTATTATTATATATTTTTTTTATTATTATTTATTTTGTTTGGTTATTTGTTGATGTATATCTATAAACCAATAAAAATTTACTCAATCTAAAAAAAAGGATTTTAAAACATCACTAGACACCGCTGTTTGACATTTTCTCTGCACTTCTAAACCCAGTGTAAAACAGATAATTAAAAACATACTGCAATTGCAACTCTCCTCTAACCAATTGAAAAATCCTTAGAAACATGACCAGTTATTAACAAAATGTGTTAATTCTTGGCTTACCAATGTCTCTTGCATTGAGTCTTGTGTGACCCCCTCATCATAACCCTGGATATCATTTATAGCCAGAGTACATGCGGCAGTGCAAAAGTTTATAAAAAGTCCTATAGGAGAAAATGTTTAGAACAAAACTAGAGCACTTTGTATAGTTTAGCTAAATGTAGATTAGACATGTATAAAGTGAACCAGACTGCATCAGGAAAACCAGATGTAAATTATTCCCTAGCTTAAATTCAGAAATACAACTTTGAAAATAAAATCTTTCATTTAAAAACACTTAACAATTCAAGTAAAATAGTTATTTAAGGACTTTTTCCAATATCCCTCTTCATCATACCTTTGTTTACCATAACAAAAACGTCATCTTGATGAGGTTTTCTGCTTCTTATGTGAAGAAGCTGCAGCATCACCTTTAATCCCCCTCAATGTTTTGAAATAAGGCCAAAGTAGTTTACATAGACATCCATCACATTTCACTATAAACATGATAGTTCTGAGGAGTATACTAATGAAATTATCTGACCAGTAGTTTTTTATTTGCTGCTGCCGTCCCCCCCCAGTTTTTGGAGACCTGATATAGTGCATGTAGCGAGCATTTGTAGTTAGGTCAGCATTGGAAAAATGGGTAGCTTTCTGCTTACATATTTGGGTATCAACACTTCTTAAATAAAGGCGATATGGAGGGTAGTATATTTAATAGAATTTCTAACTTTAAATCAACTTTTATCTACAAAAAGGACAGGTGATCTATATATTGAAAGCAAATGGAATGCAAAATATATCTTTCCCATTGACAGTGTGCATCTTACTAAACTGAATTTAGTAGAGCTAGAGACAGTCTAAAAGCAGTGGTCTCCAACCTGTAGTTCGCAGTCTTAATTTTGGTAGCTCACCTAGGTGCAGCACTGGCGCGTAAACTAAGAGGAAGTGACCTCCGATGCATGCTTCCACCATGGTGTTGATGCCATGGGTGGAGCCACAAGGAAGCACGTCAGGCGATTGGTGCAGCTGTGGTTTCACCCACGGCGTCTACACTACAGCAGAGCGAATGACTCCCGTCCAGCCCTGCCAGAAAAATCACAGCAGCCCTGCCTATACAGTATCTTTTGCTCCTCTACTGCACGTACCTTCTTGGAGCCAGTAATCAAACAGTGAAATGTGCCTGTGCTTATATTTTATTTACAAACTACATCAAATATCACTGTAATAACAAATATCAAACTTATTTTTTTATTAAAATGACCTTCAATTGTTCAGTTACTAGCCAATTTTTTTTCTACAATTTTAGTAGCTCTTCAGGCTTCATTTTACTAAAGTAGCTTACACCCCAATTAAGGTTGGCGACCACTGGTCTAAATTCAGCAATATGGAAGGTGGGGAATGTTATATAATTACGACAGCATCTAGTAAGCAACTTCAGACAGGATGCTCCAACGTGGGGCCCTTAAAGGAAGAATCAAACCATAGGGTCAGTCAGCAATCGCAACATAAAGTGACCAAATTAAATTTCAGCCGTGGATGTGCCAAATCAAGCTCTTGCTTCAGGGGGTTCTTGCACCAGAGTCAAACATCACCTTGAGGAGCTTGGGACCATTATGCAAATTAGATGTAATTTGGCAAAATCTTAATCTGTTGCCAATAACGCCCTTGTTCTGATTTGGGGGGCCTGCGCTCTGGATTTGAACCCTAGTATGTTAGGAACCTACCCTAAAGAGATTACCTGAATATTGTGGGTAGGCCCATAACCTTGGCCATGATTATGCTAAAAACCTCTATTGATTGCAAAATGTTATTGCATTTATATATCATCAGTTATTTGGAGTTGTGCACCTGAGAGTTGTCTGTTTCTGTACCTACAATTAGTCATATATTCAGGGTGTGCAGTCCAGGAATCTTTCCTACAAACTCCCTTGTTTTGCTTTAGCAGAAACACAATGTACATGCTTCTATTTGATTCTGTTTCAACATAAACCAAACACTGGATATGAACCCGTTTAAAGAAAGTTTGATCCATTCCAAGATTAATAAAAAAGGAAATAACAGAGCTGAGACAGGTTGATGATGTTTAGAGACTTTATAACAGGAAACAATACATTGTTTTGGGAAATCTCTACACATAGAATCTCAAACACTTTATATTCTATAGCACAATAACAGTTGTTGAACTGAAAAGATATGCAAACAATATCCTGGCTTTCAGCATGCAAGGTGGGGAATAAACAGATTTTTTACAAATTTTAATGAAACAGTCATTGATCACACATCTGCCCTGCTTACAGAAAGATAGAAAAGTTGCAGATCTCACCACAAATTGAACTAGTTATAGATTGGTCCATCATCCCCCATGTAAAAAGTAATATTTAGAAAAAGAATTAAAAGATTGAGGCAAAACTTAAAGACTAATAGCAGTCTGCAAGATACTATTGTCTTATAGTTTAAGATTTTAATATCACAAAAAAAAAAAAAAATCAATGATAGGAAAAGATTTTGCTTTGATAAGTCAATGACCTGTGGGCTTTACTGTTGTATAGACAATACAGCATAGGGCATTTACCAGTCATTGGAAAAACATGCCACAAAAGAATGAAAAAAGGAACAAACTGTATTAGACAAAAAATAGACTGTAAAAGCCCAAAAATCACACAAAGCAAACATTGCAACTACACTGAGCAATCTGGTGTATAAACTAATGTATTCAGGTGGAAAGTTTCAGAAATCAATTATATATTTTGCATACATGTTACAAGCCCTAAAAATCTGCAGAGGACAAATGAATATTAAACTACACTAAGAATAACTGACAATTCTGCTTGGGCAGTGTGCTAGGACAGCACACGTGTTATTTGGATTGTGTATTGAAAGAAATATTTATATGATAAACTAAAAACTATTATAGAAATCTAACTCCTTAAAACCCAACGTATGATTGTGTATGTAAGTACATTACACTTTTTTTTCTTGGTAGTTATTTTAATCACTACAACACAGACATTTGAACTCATTTTTCCCCACCAGCAAAATATACCTTAAAGAAGTTTCCCCTTTAAACATGACAACCATAACTCTTAGGCTCTGGTCAGGAAACAGCAAAGGGGTTCAGAAAGACACTAATTAGTGAGGCATGGCCGTTATGCGCATGCTCTGCGAAGCAATAGGATAGGTAACCATAGGTGTGGTGGCATGGCTCATGGTGATGCCAGGCAGGGGCTGCGACATGGAAACAGCTACAGGAGCAACAGACACTGCAACAGGTGCCATGGAGACAGGGGCAGGAGCCATTCCTTGAGCAATGGTTTGCGCCAGCGCAGCAGAAAGTGGAGTAATTTCAGGATTTAATTGATTGGCTACATTGGCCTGTGAAGGAGTAGGTGCTCCAGTAGAACCCACCAAATCTTGCTGTGTGACTTGACGAGACTGCAATGCCTGGCTGCTTAATGTGGTGTGGGTTTGCGCAATGCCATGGTTGTAATTGGTTACTGTCCCCACTGCCTGCTCACTCGTTGGAGCTGTGGTACTCAGGGTGCTAAGTGTAACCACTTTCGCTTGACTACGGAACTGGGCATTTTGGTCGAGTAAGACTTCATTGGTTGCTACCAGAACAGAGACTTGCTTCTTTAAATCCTCAACACGCCTACGAAGCATGACATTTTCTTCCTCTAGCATACGGTATTCCACAGGGGATGCATTGTAGTAGCCATCATATCCCACACGTCTCCTTTTCATGACCGGATCATCGAAGCGATCACCATATCGATAATATGGGGAGGAATAGTAATCGGTTTCTGAACTGCCATCATAAGCACCGTAAGGCTCATAACCGCGCGCTGTGGTTGCACCCATGCCTCCTGGATTCATACCTGTATTCATAACTCCTCCCCGCATATCACCTGGGTATTCATATTGATAATCATAATCTCTCTGCAAATGGCGAAACTTGCATCTGTCCCCACGCTGGCAATCACCTTTTAGGAAGTCACGGCAGATGGGAATCTCATCCTTACTAGCCAGGTCAGTTGGAGACAAGCCAAGACCAACTGCCACCCTGTGACGGAGGCGGGTGGGAAGCTCTCCAGTTTTCTTATAGTGTTCTTCATCATCCTTGGTGCCGTGAATAAATTTGCAGTTAATGCGGGAACATTCCTTATTCTGAAAATCATGGCAGAAAACAAATTCATTCTTCTGCACCCCCAGGTCAGAGACATCATTGTTGTCTGGATGCTTGAAGCGGCACCGCTTGCCTCGCTTGCACACATTGCGCAGATAGTCACGACACACATAATCCACTGTCGAAGCCGCTTCATCACTGCCACTACCACTGCTGCCGCCATTTGCATAATTGTCCCTGTTCGGCATTGTTTAGCAGCGCTTGGTTTTAATCCTCAACGCTTACGCTGCGCCTTAGTATCTGCGCTGCACCAGGCAAAGTAGCGCTCTGCGTAAAAGCTGTAATGAGAGAATATTGTATTCAGCAAATAGTTTAAGCCACTAATATGATAAATTAAGATTATATAACAATACATCTAAAACGACCACAAAAGTAAACCACACTACCATTTTGAAACCGTCATGTAGCTACACCAATTATGAAATATAAAGGGAAATCACAAATTAGCATTAATAATGCACAAGACTTAACTCTGCAGTTCCTTTCTTAAATAGCAGTACAAGAGTACTTCATTCCGAATGTTTTGTTCAACGTTGTTGGGTAAAGTACAATATGCAACCATTTTACATAAGTTGACCATTGTGGAAACTCATACTGGAGTTCCGGGTTATAATTTCTCAATCGAGTACAACCACTCAAAATCGAGAAAAAAAATGTTCTATGCAATAACAAACGGTCTGTCAGGCACAGCCTCCACTGCAGTGACGGGACAGACCACCAGGAGAGGAGGACAATTGTGCAGGCAGGTATGTAGTCAGGAAGCCGGTGGTCGGCTTCCCGACTGAAATCCCGGCATGGGACTACTGATAGGCGTCAAAATACTAACTGTAAAAGCCCGGGGGAACTTCGTGTTAGGCAGCCCCAGGTGGGTTAGGCACCCACGGGGGGGTTTAGAATTTACCTTAGTCTGGATTTTCAGCTTTCTGCCTTCCGGCGTCAGTATTACATCCGCCGATTCCGTGCACACAACAGGAGATAAGTAGGTTTGGGGGCAAGTATGAAGGCAGGAAAGGGAAGACAGGCTGAAATCCATATTACTAGTATGTTACAAACTGGATTTGGTTCCTTATTTATGAGTAACTGGTATTCTATAGTTTTCAAATCACATTTATTACAACAACTTTTCACATCAGAGCATGATTTCACTGGGGCTTGCTACATGCAATAATTACTGCAGCAATAGATGACTTGCAAAATTTATGGTGCGTACACACTGGGCGATAAAGTGGACGACTGAACGATAACGTTCAGTCCACTTTATCGTCCATTTTTAACCCCAAAAAGATGAACGATGACGACGAAGCGCGTTCCCTCGGGTCGTTCGTCATCATCATCGTTCATCGGGCTGACATCAACCTGACGTTCTAGTCAGGTTGCTGCATGTCAGGGAATGGGGGAGAGAGCCCGGCGCTGAACGATATCGTTAATGATATCGTTCAGCGCTGTGCTCAATGTCAGTAACGACATTGAGCACAGCCTGCCGGGGACAACACTACACGATATCGCTCAGGGAGCATATCGTCTAGTGTGTACCCACCATTAGGGGCAGACTCAATTAGCCATGTGTTTATCACGTGGGTAAAGCTCCAGACTTAACACTCAGAGTTATGCTGGCCACACACATGGCGATCTGCACACGATCAGCCGATGTGTACGATTTCCCTTGAAACTCTCCCTGGCAGCTCTGCACACGATCGGCACACAATTTAGTGTCCAATCTTCATATAATCTCTCCTGCATCCAGACTTTCACAGTGCATCACCTCCTAGATTTTCAGATCTGCCCATGCGATGTGCGACCAGCGTGGACGCGCATTGTGATCGTGAGTGGGGACTCACGATTTACTGAGGATTTGGCCATATTTTACACGATTTGTCATTCCAATTTGTCGGAATCGGCAAATCGGGTAAAATATCGTTGTGTGTGGCCAGCTTGAGTCAATTATAGGGAAGGCCATCGGTGGTTTTCCAACGATGGTCACCATTGATAGCACCATCGATGGTATAATAACCATCAATGCAAATTGAATAGCACTCCCAGAGCTATTCAATTCAGCGCGCTGTGTGGTCGGAAAATGCCGGTTATCGCAGTCATCGTGCCTAAACAAGGGTGTTAAGGCGCGGTAACCGGCATTCTCTGACCAAAGTGCCAGGCGCGCGGCTGTTAGTGCCGCGCTATGTAGAAAAACAGCCGCACACCAGTCACTTTGGACGGATTTCTCTATGCATTCCCAGGGGGGCGCGAGAAGAAATACTTAGCGTGCCCAAACAGCGAGGTGTATTGAATAGGTCCGGGAGTCCCTCCCGTCGCTATTCAATTGCGCGTTGAATTGAATTCCCCCCTATGGTAGGAGTGGGCAATGAGCAGCCCCCCAACTGTTGTAGAACTACACATCCCAGTATGCCCTGCCACAGTTTTGCTACTTGGCCATGCTCAAACTGTTGCAAGGCACGCTGGAATTTGTAGTTCAAAAGCAGAAGGGACAATTACTACCCACCCCTGGTCTATGGTGAACAATCAATGGTTTTCACCACTCGATGTATGTCAGTCAAATCATTGGCCAGTAAGAAAAAAAAAAAAAGGGGGAAAAAAAAAAAAAAAAAAAAACACGTGGATCAGGGCTTATCAGGTCACCAGGGGGCAGGGCTAAACTCCATCTGGAGCAGAAAAAAAAAAAAAACATTGGGTTCCACTTTGCCATCGATGGCAGAAAACAATTGGCTGTTATCGATGGCAAAACAATCAACCATCAGTAGTACACTATCAATGGTCGATGGCCATCCTTAGTCAATTAGGACGTACGGTAACCCATCGGCTAATGCACGTTATCCCATAGATTCCACTATGAATGCCTGGATCGAAGGGTTACCCTGCATGTTAAGCCCCAGAGGGTACATTTAAAGCGAGGACTAATCCACTTTATGCCCACCATCTAAGGCTTAATGTGCAGTGTAGCAAGCCTTAATTTAGTAGCTTAGAGTAAACGCTATAAAGTGTTGAATTTTTGTATTTTTTCAGGGGTCGCTTTGAGGATCAGTCGCTTTGGTATGTATTCCGTTTATAAGTAACTGCACACTAGACTTCAAATCGTGCACACAAACACCTGTCTGGAAGCCCGATAGTACAACTAGGATCGTGTTATACCCTCCTCATACTGTATCCTACATGCTGCAATCTCTGATGACTCCTAAGCAGCTGCGTGCTGGACAAATACCTCATCGGGGACCTAAATAAGGTCACTAACAAACACATGCGGCTCTATGCAATAAAGCTTGGGGGTAACACGGCGTCCCCGGCAGGCCGGGCCCCGCCTGCAGGCACGTAGCACGGGTACAGAGTACACACAACATGGCCGGCCGCGCAGACCAGGCCGGGAGCGTAGTGCGTGTGTTGGTTTAGGGGGGTCGGCGCTGCTGCACACGGCGGGCACAGGGGACTGGGAGGCTGCTGATTTTACAGGAGAGGATGGTGCCGAGGCGGGCCGCGGCCTAGTCCCGCACTGCGGAGATACTGCAGCCCTGGGTTAGTGACGCCGAGGTGAATCACTGTTTCCTTACAGAGCGCCATGACGGGGCCTATACATACCAGATCACGACGTACGCTCGAAGAGTGCCCTCAGCCAGCCGCTGTTGTCCCGTCGAGAGTAAGGTGCAGCAAGGAGAAAGGGTAACGGCGCCACAAAGCCTTCCAACGTCTCAAGGAACGCCGCCACACCCACTTCCGGAACGGCGGATATACGTAGCCAGAACTGGCTATTACTGGGCGGGAACGTCGAGCCCCGGACACTAGAGGAAGAGCATTGCGTCCTGTACGTGTCTCTGCCAGAGCCCCCTCCCTGTTAACATGCGAGAGGTGCGCCTCGCCGTCACACACATTTTCCCTCTAGCATCTGTACGGCGGAGAAGAATGTGATGTACTGCAGCTGCCTGCATCATGGTCGTAGTGAGCCTGCCCACAGCGGCCATGTTATCCTCGTGTAGCCGCCAGAACCCCCACTGTTCAATCATAGCACACGTCTAAAGCAAGTAATTGAAATTGATACCACTTAAAAAATAAAACCATACTTGCCAACTCTCCCCGATTGTCAGTCAGACTCCCTGAAATAACAGCAATCTCCATGTCTCTCTGAAGAGTTTAACAATCTCCCTCATTGCACCTTACAGTCATTATGAGGCTGTTATTTACAAAAAAAACGAGCTATATATACTTTTAAATGGGATGATTAGTATCATTTCTTTGCATTAGTTATAAGGCACAATGAGCCCAATGGCTACATGCAGTATCAGTATGTTTTCATCACCAAATCGATCTACTAATGGCTTTTGGGCTCATTTACATTTATTTGTAAATCAACTTTATGACACGCCTCTCAGTTGTAGTACACGCCCATTTTACCGCCATACTCATAGGCGCTGCTATCACAATCTCCCTGAAATGCTTTTTCAAAAGTAGATAAGTATAAATAAAACGCATTACCTTTGTGGTAGGGTCTCGTGGCCGCAAGCCCCAGAGAGCTTCTGGCTTAAATAGAGCCGGAAGCTCTCTCACTGATATCACTGGTGATGTCAGTGGGGCCGCTCACAAACGACAGGCGTTCGCATGGGAACGCCTCTGTTTGTGAAGCCACCCCCCCGCCACGCCTACAAAATGGGGCGAGCTGTCGATCAACATCGACAGCCGCCCCTTTTGTAGTGAGTCCCGGAGCGAGCGCTTTTTGCGCTCCGGGGCTCGCACGTGCGCCCTGGGCCACCATCGACCAGCTTGCGAGCGGGTCTGAATCAGGCTCTAAGTCCTGAGATGGAATAGAACCTGGATTCTCTATATTCTGATAGGAATCCACATTTGGGCCACCGCTTGAGAGACTTATCTTGCTGAGATAGCCTTGTTCAGTCTGCGACGAGTCAATATTATGGAGTACCGGTATCCATACTGAGAAGACTACCTGTACATCAGATATAGAATGTGTTAGTGTTAGTTATCCCAAGAAAAGGGATATACCTGTATTTATAACCCCAGTTAGGGTTTTAAACACGTTTTCCCGATTCTTATGAAATATTCATACGAAGAATGGGAATACATATAATTATATACACACACGTACATATACATAGCTGCATGAGAAGTGAATCTCTTTGAAAGGAAGAGCTAGTACCAACAGAGTAAGTTTACTGTCAGACTCCTGCATCGGGAGATCAGCATGCTTATATAATGCCTAGAATATTGCATTTTTAAGATGCGTACACACAACGATTTTTTTAACGATTTAACTATAACGATGTCGTTATCGTTAAATAGTTTGTAAAATCGTTCATCTTTTTAAGCTGAACGCGTGTTCATGTTTGTAGTTCATCGTCCATTCTGACTGTCCAACAAACGATTTTCGTTCAAAAAATCGTTCATGTTGTGCAGAATGAACGATAAACGATGAATGATTTCCATTCACTGTATACATGATTAAAAAATCGTTCTTTTTTGAAAATCGTTAAATTATTTTAGCAACCAACGATTTTTAGTGAATGATTTTCGTTCACTTTTTCTAGGGAAAATCATTCACTAAAATTGTTGGTTACTAATATCGTTGTGTACTGCAGCTGTCTGTGAGAGTTTTCAGAAGTGATGTTGCCCATAGCAATCAATCAGATTCTAGCTATTATCTTCTAGAAGGTGCTAGTTAAATGTTAAGTAGAATCTGATTGGTTGCTATGGGCAACATCTCTTACCCCTTAGTGTCTTATAAGTACCGGGGGCTGACCAAGTGCACCTCTGGAGCTAATTACTGCAGTTTTACATAATAATAGGCCCCTCAAAAAGGGGCGCCTTAGATATTAACTGACAAGGACAGAACTACACTGAATAGTGTCCAAGGTCGTGATGCGATAATCCAAGACCTAAGAGCATAGTTGCCGACTTTCTGGCTGCTCCTTCCGGGAGGGAGCAGCCAGATCAGCAGGGCAGCGGGGGCGTGGCCAAAAAAGGGGCGTGTCCAGACGGGTGCCTGGCATTTGTAGGCATCACGGGGGCGGGGTCACACGATCGCGTCATTTTGGCCCCGCCCCCGCTACACAATGCCGATAATACAGGCATTGTGAGGCAGGGGGCGGGGCCAAAATGACGCGAATCGCGTCACTGGCTGCCCTCGGAGCGGGGGTTAGGTGTAAATTGCGCGGGGATGTCGGGCGATCGGCGGCCGCCTGGAGGCTTGCCTGCCTTTCCGGGGGGGCGGGAGCTGCACCCGATTATCGGGAGGCCCCCGCCCAAATCGGGAGGGTAGGCAACCCTGCCTAAGAGTTTTAAAAGATTCATCAGCCGGAGTGCAATAGATCAAAAGGCCCAAACTCACGTATAGGCTTAGAGAAAGAATAAATATACAGGCAGCACTCCACGGACTCAATAAATGGACATAGGATCAGCAAATGAGAACAACGTTTCAGAAGCTTTATTACATCTTTCTTCAAGGCTTAATAAAAATGCAAACAATCTTACCTTATATAGAGAGAGGAAGAAGAAACACCCGTGACTCATGAACCGACAGAAAGAGCCTGACGGGCGACCCCCAGCGCGGGTGCATGCACCACGTGTCCACGACATGCGCGGTGACGTAGCACGTGGACATACACAACACGTGACCGCGCCATGCATGATGACGCGAAGCGCTGTCAGAGCGGGCCAAGCACCCATCAGATCAACACATAGGCAGTGTCCAACAAGAGGTCGCCACCCACCAGCCCACATGACCCGCGCACAGGCTCACACCAAAACATAGAATGTACACCATAGCAACCATCACCATAGCAACCGAGTATAAAACAAAAGGAAAGGAACTTAATGAAAAATATAAATAATACATTACTAAGCACTGAGTATATAAAGAAAACAAACATTAATATGTAAATCACATAGAACATCCTACACAGTTTAGAAAAAAATATACTTTAAAACATGCAAATAATTAATTCCTGCTGGCAAAAATAATTAAATAAAAGCTAAACAATCTGCATTAAAGACAAAGCTAAATGATAAGGGCAACCATATGGGAACATATATGAAACCTATATCTAATAAAGCAATGTCAAACAATACTGATTTGCATATAAAGGAAATATCTTTAAGAAAATATCTTAAAGAAGAGCTGAAGATACATACTAGAAACAGGCCAAACTCAAACATTCATTGAGACCCATTGGAGCCACCGTGTTCAACCGGTGAATCGAAGAGGCCTCAAGCTGTAGCAGTGTTCTGCCTCTATCACCTCCTTTGATCAGCGGCGGCACATGGTCGACCAACTTATATCTAAGAGTGGCTAGCGAGTGCCTAGCAGAAACGAAATGACGTGCCACTGGCTGTTCACTGATTTTACCCTCCAGGGCAAGTCTAATAGCAGACCTGTGTTGGGCAGCTCTCTCCCTAAATGTGCAGACCGTCTTACCCACATATGCTAACCCGCAGGGGCATTTGATGACATATACAACATATCTGCTGCTACACGTAAGAGCATGCTAAATGAAATTTGTTTTGCCAGAATGCGGGTGAGTAATATAAGCCCCAATATATATATAGATAGATAGATAGATATATATAAACGATGACAAGCAAGCGGCGGCACTCAGCTTGCTTGTCATCGTTTATATATCATTCTGTATTTTCGGAGGGCACCGGAGCTAATGATTTTCTGTGGTGAGTGCCGGTCCGCATAGCAAACTATATATATATATATATATATATATGAACTAAATCCCCATTATTTATTTACTTATTTATACATCATTGTGAGTGTTTAAACATGGTGAGTGCTGGGTTTTCTGTTTTTATTTATTTAAGCAATGTGGTCACAGGCCACTTGCACCCCAGTCCTGGGAATGGCGAGTGCAGGTCTGCACCCCAAATCTAGGAGTGGCGAGTGCAGTGGATTTCTGACTTTATGCATATATATAATTATATATATATATATATATATATATATTAGGGATGTGCAGGCTCGGATAGGTTCGAGTTTGCACGTGGAGTTCGGATTTTTCCCTCCAAAAAAACGGAACTCAGAACGAGGCAAAACGTCATCTTACATGGACGAACATCATCATTCCTGGTCTTTTGTCCAGGAATGATGATGTTCGTCCATGTAAGATGACGTTTTGCCTCGTTCTGAGTTCCGTTTTTTTGGAGGGAAAAATCCGAACTCCACGTGCAAACTCGAACCTATCCGAGCCTGCACATCCCTAATATATATATATATGTGTTTGTGTGTGTTACAGAAGAGTGTAACATAATCCACATATTTATGGGAGCAGTACTGCCCCTGAAAAGTGAGCTATGTGCTCTGTTATTAGCCCACTAGGCTATAATAGCTTTAGTTTAAAGCTTGGTCCCATCAGAAAATATTAGACTCTAAGGGCTCTATTTACTACAATCCGCATATTGAATGCAGATTGTAGTGTGATATTACCGAGTGAATTCGCATTGCGAATTCAGGCAATATCACAGGGATTTACTACAAATCCCTTACAGGGACAGAGCTTGCGATAAAGCTCTGTCCCTGCAAATCCCCTTCGGAGCCTTATCACAGTATTTTCGCAAAAAATACCGTGATTAAGTGCCCGCGCATGCGCCGACCGGTCGCCGCTGCTACCACCCCCGGCGCTAAGCCCCGCCTCCGTGATCACGGACCCCCCACGCGACCCCCCTCTCCCTTAATTACACTTACCTGCATGTTCCGGGCCTCCGGTGATGGTCTTCATTCATCCGGTCAGGTGATCTCCCATACTGCACTGGGGCCCGATCACCTGATGACCGGGCAGCAGTGCACTATGAGAGACCAGCTGACTGGAGGGGAGTCATCACCGGAGGCCCGATCACCGGTCCCTGGAGTCAGGTAAGTAAATTTTTTTTTTTACTATTTTTTTTTTCTTTTTTTTACAGCAATCAGCTTGCTTTTTTTACAGCTGATTACTGGGACCGACTCCCGGCTCTGCTCTCCCCGTTAGAGCAGGGCAGGAGGCCGGTAACCGGGGGAGACCCTGGATAACGCCACCTCCAAGTGGCGTTATTATCACAGGGCTTTCCCCGATATTTTTTCACATTTTATTTTTAGTAACTGTGGTCGGATCACATTTCCCATTACAATTATGGGAAATGCGATCTGCTTTACTAAAAATAAGCGATACTTAGGGGTTGGAGTAGAATTTTTACGAATTCTACTCCAATTGCCCTGTAATAACTATAGGTGATACTAAAATAATGTGAAAAGGGTGTGAAAACACCCTTTTTCACTTTATTTTAGTCAAAATAATGTTAATAAATAGAGCCCTAAGGGAGCTATGATTCAGTGAAAATACTGTGCATGTGGGGCGCACTGGTCACCACGCTGATTATATGTAACACTTCACGAAATTGCATGCTTCTCTTTACTGACAGAGCCCTCCTAACATATTAAAAGGGAGACCTGTCCCGAGGGGTACTCCGCAGCACAAGACCCCACCCCAATCTGAGCAGGGGATAAGTCATGCCGCCGCTATTAACAAAGTGCTAGAGAAGTGGGCATCCCAGCCTGTAATACTGGGCAACAGGGATGGGCCAGCACAATCGGGGACTCCCGTTCCCCAGTAGGGATAATCCGGGAGGACCGACTCAAAGTCCCGCCCCTTCAGCCACAACGCTGGGAACCTGCACAATGGGGAGTTCTCCTCGCTCACAGGCTAATTATTAGCCTCTCAGCATTTGGATTAAGGCGTGGCTCTCTATTGTGACAGAGGGTCTATGCATGGTGCTGTGGGCCTAATTCAGACCCGCTCGCTCTGAGCGATTTTCTCCCACCTGCGCATGCGTATAATTCGCAGTGCGCTTGCGCAAGCCATTTGTTACGATCTGCTTTTGGTAGCTCGTAAGCCACTATCAGGTTGCTGCTTGGAGTGACAGTGCCGTTTTTTGGTTGGTAACAGGGGAAGATGCACGTGAACGGGGGAGTGGTGTTGCGAACTCAGGCGTGTCTTCCCGCCAAAACGGCATTTAAAGGGCGTGCATAATTAGCAAAGTAGCGTCATTGTACATGTCACCTGCATGTATTTCAGCCCGCACTGATCGCTGTGCTTGCGGCAGGTTAAGGCAACCCCAAGGGCTGCGAGCAGCTCCGATGCCTGACGATGGTCCCAATTAATCAAACATTTCCCGGAGATGACGTGTGTTGCAAGTGGCAAGGGTGTGTCTTCAGACACTTGCGAGCGCACTTTGCCGTAGCTCGCTAACACACAGTGGGCGTCCTTATGTGACGCAATGCGTGCGCTTAATTTAAATATCCGGCCTCTTTCTGCAAGCGAGGGATCGCATCTTGCGAGCGGGTCTGAATCAGGCCCTGTGTCCGTAGACTACATGATTAGCAGATTGTAAACATAGGTATACCTATATATTAATGTATCTTACATAGATATATATCTATATAAATATACACACCCCCACACACAACACATACATATATATGTGCTGCAGAAGTGAAAGGGAAGCCTCTTACACTGTGCTGGAGCAAAAGGAAATATGCACTGGCTGAAACAAGCTGCTCCCTCAACAGAACTGCATACAGCGGAGTTACAGTGCACCTGCGCGAGGGACAGTAATTAGCTGGACATCACCATCAGTGCAGCAGGTGTTAGGGCACTGAGCTATGCTGCTTCTATGCAGGCAGTAACTACTGCCCTTAAGAGGGAAGCGGGGGCGCTCTTGCAGGCGGCTGGTCCGCGCTGCATTCATCACTGCAAGCTGCCCCCTCCTCTCTTAATACGCCCCTGTATTAATGGTATAACTGATGACATCACATTCCCCAATATTGTGTATACTAGTCAGAAGTAATTGCTAGCTCCATTCCTGGATATACAGCAGCTGATTTTCTCCTTGCCAGCAAGAAATATGAAGTGTGACTGCAGTGATGTCACAATGCTCACTATGATCAGTGTAGGTCAGTCATTATGACATTTTATGGGCAGGGATAAACCACCATAGCACATGTACATCAGTGATATTACTGGAGTTGATACATCTCTTGCTGAAGCTAAAGTCTATCTCTGGAACAACGAGCAATTTATTACTTTATTCAGAACACTATAAAATCTGGGCTTTCTGATCTTTTTAATTTGTTTTTAAATTTAAGTTGTCCATCTATTTCTGACATCGGAAAATGAGTAGATAAGTAACACTGCATATGAAGGACCAGAGAATCTGGATGAGTCGATATGGACATCTTGGTAAGTAAAAAGGTTTGTGGCAGTAAAACTAATCTTCTTACTTAATTCTTACTATAGAATAGTTGTCCTTTGTGGTGGGAGGATTTATCACAGTGGTATTAAGACTGTGTCCTTGTTTTACTGGTTGACTGCTTCCCTTATATTAGTCAATTTATCATCAGATAGTATTCAAGGTGCTATTTATTAAAGTATTTTTGTGGAAAATCCTAGAAAAAATGTTCTTTTCGGAGGATTTACACATTTTTAGTATACACATTATGTATAAATAGCATACTTCAGCAGATATCGGATATGTCCCTTTAGTTTTGACCACCAGAGCTGTTCCCATTAGTTTCTATTGGGACTATGATAATGCCCCAAATCAGAATTATGGTAAACTTATCTAGTTAACTCCTTTTCATCGCGGTTCATAGGGTCCACAGGGATACCATGGGGATATTATGGTTGGAGCCCAGGCACCAAACAGTTAAAGTTTCAGCTCCCACGATGCCTTGGGTCCTTCTCCATATATACTATGCCTCTAGCCATAGGACTTCAGTTTAGTTAACAAGCCTCAAGGCAGGAGAAGGAAGAGCAATCGTACACCAGAAACACTCTTACACAAGATGAGGGAATCTGTGTCCAAAATAAAAAATTACGCCTGCAGCAAGGTAGGTCAGGGTGGGTGCTCTGTGGATCCTACGGACCTCGAAGAAAAGGAGTTATCTAGGTAACTCTACCATAACTCTGATTTTCTTCTTTGGGGTCCATAGGGATCCACAGGGATACCATGGGGATGTCCCAAAGCAGCTCCTCTAGGGTGGGGGATGCTCCTGTTCCTGTGCAGAAAGGAGAACTCGTCGCCCAAAGGAAGCATCCTGAGAGGCAAAATTATCAAAGACATAGAGCCTATGAAAAGTGTGGACAGAAGACCATGTGGCAGCCTTACACAACTGTTCAGCAGAGGCACCACGAATAAAAGCCCACGATGGCCCTACAGACCGAGTAGAATGTGCTGTCACTGTGCTTGGGACAGGGAGATCAGGGACTATCTCTCAGGTGTGTGTACACCTGAGAGATAGTCATGTGTAGTCATCTCGCCAGAGTCTGCTTGCTAGCTGGCCATCATCATTTGTGAAAACCATATAATACAAAAAGAGCATCTGATTTCTTAACAGAGTTTGTACACTCCACATAGATATGGAGAGCAAAACTACATCCAGGGAGGCTTCACCTACAGAAAGATCTGGAGCCTGAAAAGTTGGACTGGATCTGGACTGGCTTGCCCTGGAGCAGGTCCTGTGCCATGACAAGTGGTTTGTATACTGCTCACAGTTCCAGAATGTTTATTGGCAGATGACCTTCCTGATTTGTCCATCTTCCCTGAAAGGTGTGATGACTTGTCACTGCTCCCCATCCACGAAGACTGGCATCTGTGAAAAGCACCCAGAATCCAGAATGACCGCCCTTTGTGCAGATGATGCTTTCTTAGCCACCACAGGACGGATTGATGAACCTCTGCAGTAAGATGAATCCTCTGGGACCTTATTAGATGATACTGTGCATTCCACTTGGAAAGAATCAATCTTTGCAGAGGCCTGGAATGGAACTGAGCATACCCCACCATGTCAAAGGTGGATACCATTGATCCCAGGACCTGCATGGCTAACAGAATGGATACCCTTCGCTTGCGTAGCAGCTTGTGTATTTGCAACAATGGTGCCACAATCTTGTCCTCTGGCAGAAACACTGTCTGTGCCCAAGAATCCAGAAGAGCTCCCACATGTGCTGTGTTGGAAAAAGTGATGATTTCTTCAAATTGATGATCCAGACGTGCTTTTGAAAGCAGGGTATGGTCAGTTGAAGATGGTTTTGTAAAACAACTGGAGTCTTTGCCAATATCAGAAGGTCGTCCAGATATGGCAAATTCTTACTCCCCGACGCCATTATTTTGGTAAATACCCGGGGACCAGTAGATAGGCCAAAGAGTAGAGCCTGGTAATGTTGCTGAAGGACAGCAAACCATAAAATTTGCTGGTGGGATGGTATAATAGGGACATGCAGATATGCATCCTGAATGCCCAGGGAAACTATGTTATCCCATGGTTCCATTGCCAAAATAATTGATCAGAGAGTTTCCATACGAAACTTGGGTACATGGATAAACCTGTTCAGGGTTTTTAGATTTAGTATAGGGTGATAATCCCCATTCGGTTTCTGAACCAGAAATAGATTGGAATAATAACCCCTTCCCTATTGCAATACAGGAACCAGGATTATTACCCCCGCCTGCAGCATGGAGTGAATTGCTTCCTGAAGGGCCAAAGCCTTGACTGCATCTGCTGGAGGATCTGTGCAAAAAAATTTCTGGCGAGGATGCTTCCTGAAAGTGAGGATATACCCCTGAGAGACCACTTCTCGGACCCAGGCATCCGTTGTTTGACACCAACAAAATCCACAAACTGAAGGAGGAGGAGGCTCGCCCCATCAGACAGTGGGTTTGTAGTCCGACTTAAAAGCTGACGTCTTGCCGGACCAGACCTCTTAGTTTGTCGCCTTGATATTCTGCGAAAACTAGACGTCTTAGAGGAAGGCTGTTCCTTTGCTTGTCCCTGAGAATGGAAGGACCGAAAAGAGACCTGCCTAGACTTTATAGTTGCCGTAGATGGCAAACCTGCAGACTTTGAAGCCGCCAGAGTAGCTATTATTTTATCAAACTCTGCTTCAAAAATTACTTATCCATAGAAAGGTAAAACTTCCAGTGCTTCTTTGATCCTGCATCAGCTTTACAGGATCTTAAAAAATCCAAAGGGCCCTATTAAAGCTGCTGATGCTTTAGAAGCTAAAATTCCAGCATCTACAGCAGCTAATCCCAGATAGGAAGTTGCTTCCCGTATATAGGAGATATACATCATCTGTTCTCTGGTAGCATTTGGTAGAGAATTCTCCAATGCTCCCATCCATTCTTCAACAGCTTTGGCTATCCAGGCTCCAGCCATAGCTGGACGAGTAACAGCTCCAGATGATGAAAATATTGAAAATGAAAATATTGCTTTAAGACATGCTTCAATTTTTTTATCTGTGGAATCCTTCAAGGAAGATGCTGACAGAATAGGTAATGTAGCATTTCTGATTAAATGCATCACTTGAGCATCCACAGTAGAAGGTACCTCCCGCTTAGTACATACAGAAGCCGGGAAAGGATACAACACTGTTCTCTTATTCACATGAATACACTTGTCAGGGTTACCCCATGCCTCATCCATAAACTCAGTGAGCTGTTCAGATACAGGAAACTCCATTTTGACCCCCTTCCGATGGTGTTTAAACACTGGAGCCTTCTTACTATGAGCTGGTTCATCATCCTGAATTGGATGGATGGTTCTCCTCCCCCGAACTAGACCCTGGAGAGGAACCTTGCGCATCATCTGATTCCTCTGATGATGCTTCTGAATCCATATGTTGAGCAGACTGATAAAAAGATAACTTACACTTAGGCGCCTTAGTAACTACCGGTCTGCTATAAACTTTAGATGGTGCCATACTCTGACTAGAATGGACATAAACATCCTTCCAGGAAAAATGCATAGGAGGTGCAAGGATGCATAGTGGAAGCAGCCATACGATCCACAACCTGCTTCATTACCTGGGACAAAGAGGATACCCAAGAAGGTTCTTGTCCAGGGATAGGTAAACTGGATTGGTTAGGTGGCTCTTTATAACAGACAACACACAAACCATCCTCAATGTCCTGAGGGGACAAATAGGCCATACATGATTTACATGAAACCAGCGCATGGCTCCTCCTCCTGTATCCCTTTATCTTTTGACATGTTCAGTAAAGGCAATAATTGCAATGTTATGTGACAGCCTTCACAAAATCTAAATGACTATACAGATATTCCTCACTTAACGACCGAGTTCCGTTCCTACGACTTGGTCGTTAAACGTGGAAGTATAGTGGCCAGGAAGCAGCAGGACCCAGGCTAAGGGTGACATGTGCCTGTGTGTACCCCACCTCCTCCAAGAACGCGCTACATCCCGTCCGTCATTTCCCTCATGGGAGGCAAGGTGTCCTGTGTGTCCCGTGCCACAGCCAGGGCCCCCTCTCGCGGCAGAATCTGTCTTTTTATTTACTTTTTATCACTTAAAGTCACAGCTGATCGGACCGCTGGTCGTGAGTCCGAACTGTCGCTAAACAGGTAGGTCGCTAAGTGAGGAATGTCTGTACTCAGAGAAAAACCTCCACCCCAAGAGGATGGAGAGAAAAAACAGTGATAGTTATAAATGACAGACAGAAATAAAAGACAGTGAACCTCATTCAGAGGCGGTCGCAAGAAGCGATCACTCTCTCTGAATGAGGGCGGGCGCTTCTTGTTTTTTGGTGCGGCCTCCTGGTCGCAAGCAAAGCTGTGGGTTACCACCCACAGCTTAGCTAGCGACCAGGGTGATGGTCGCGATGGTGATCACCATCGCGACCATCACATACTTGCCGACAATCAGTTCCCTCCTTCCCGGAGGGAGCTGATTGTCAGCTAATAGCGGGGGGCGTGCCCGGCCATGATGTCACTTTTGGGGGCGGAGCCGGGGTGGAGCTGCATGATCGCGTCATCGTAGCCCCACCCCCTCTTCACAATGCCATTATTTTTGGCATTGTGAACCAGGGGGCGGGGCCACGATGACGCGATTCAACGCGAATCGCGTCACCGGCCCCCCCGCTGCGGGGGTTTTTCGTTTATTCTTGGGGGTGGTCGGGAGGGTTGCCGGCTGCCGGGAGGCTTGCCTGCCTTTCCGGGGGGCCGGGAGCGGCACCCGAAAATCGGGAGGCTCCCGGCCAAATCGGGAGGGTAGGCAAGCCTGGACCATCAGGGCTTGCGACCAGACCCTAAGGTTGGGTCTGGGCACTCGCAAGCCCCAGGGAGCTTTCTGCTCTGATGGAGCAGTAAGCTCCCCACTGACATCACTGATGATGTCAGTGCGGCCGCCCACAAAATGGTAGGCGTTCGTTAAGGAACGCCTCCGTTTTGGAAACAACCCCCCAGCCCGCCTACAAAAAGGCGCGAGCTGTCGATCAACATCGACATGCGCCCCTTTTGTAGCGAGCTCCGGAGCGAGAGTTTCTCTGTCGCTCCGGGGCTTGCGCACGCGCAGTGCGGCCGCTGCACGTGCGCAGGGCTACCCATCAACCCGGTTGCGAGCATATCGGTGCTTGCGACGGGGTCTGAATGACCCCCAGTGTCAGTACAGCCAGGGGCAAATGCAGGAATTTTAAAGAGGGGTTTCCAAACTGTTGATTTTTTTTTATTTTTAAAAAGCAAATATATGTATGCTGTATATATTGTATCCCAGCAGCACATAATCTGAGATAGTGGCTAACTCGGACTCCAAGCAAGAGGCTTTTATAGCACATAAACAACAAATCAATAATATTCCCCATTAATTCTTTCCTCTGTCACATACAGTAGCAGCACACACACTGTGTCACACACGGCAGCAGCACACACCCTGTCACACACGGCAGCAGCACACACACTGTGTCACACACGGCAGCATCACACACACTATGGGGGTCATTCAAACCCGCTCGCGAGCGCAGGACGCTCGCAAGCGGGTCGATGTTCCCCCACTGCGCTTGCGCACGACGGAGGGAGCTCCATCGTGCGCATGCGCGAGACCCGGCGAGCGACGGGCTCTCCATCGCTCCGGGTCTCGCACCAAAGGGGGCGTGCTGTCGAAGTTGATTGACAGCACGCCCCCTTTGGTGGGCTGCCTGCCAGGCGGAGGCGTTCCCATGGGAACGCCTACCGTCTGAAGCCGGCCCCACTGACATCACTAGTGATGTCAGTGGGAGTGATTTTGGCTCTGATAGAGCCAAAATCACTCCAGGGCTTGCGTCAGCGAGACCCTACTGCAGGGTCTCCGTCGCAAGCCCGATGGTCACGATGGTCTTGACCATCGCGACCATCATCATGGACGCTCGCATAAGCTGTGGGTGGTCACCCACAGCTATGCGAGCGGCCAGGAGGCCGCTCCATTTTCATGGAGGAGGGCCCTGATTCAGAGCGAGCGCTCTGGTCAGAGCGTTCGGCTCTGAATCAGGCCCTATTATTATTATTATTATTATCCTTTATTTATATGGCGCCACAAGTGTTCCGCAGCGCCTTACATAGTACATAGAACTAATAGGTGAACAAGAAACAAGTAACTTACAGTACATTACAGTGCAGGACAAGGACACACATGGCAGCAGCACACACCCTGTCACACACAGCAGTGGCACACACACCCTGTCACACATAGCAGCAGCACACACACCCTGTCACACATAGCAGCAGCACACACTCCCTGTCATACACACAGAAGCACACACACCCTGTCACACACAGCCACACACACAGAAGCACACACACCCTGTCACACACACAGAAGCACACACACCCTGTCACACACAGCCACACACACAGAAGCACACACACCTTGTCACTCACGGCAGCACACACACCTCTCTGTACAAGTGACTTACTTCCTGCATCCAAGGAGTTAATCATCAGGAGTCAGCTTGTCGGCTGATCGGGACCCTGGAGCACTGAGCAGTGTAGGGGTGAGGAATACAGGATGCGTGTGTTACTGAGTCAGTCACAGGAACACACACACAGTACTGCACTTTTGAAGTTGCCTCGTTTAGCTGCCCCAGCTGTAAATTCTCTGGCACCGGGGCTTTTAATCTGTCAGTGTGCCCCCTCAAGCCCCAGCACCTTTCCGTTGGTACTTAGCTGCTATCACACCAATCCTTTCCGACTATATACACGCTGCCTGTCACTCTGCCATGGTGCCATTTTAGAGCACCCCCTTGATGATGCACTGGCGCAGGCAATCATTAAACAGCGCCTATGACATGAAGTGCACCTCATGAACGCTACTCCGAGTCCACTGCATCACCATAGTGACACAGTTCCCTATCAGGCTGTCCACCTCTGCTCTGCTGCGCACCTCCATCTCGTTGCCGGGCTGCTGGGTGATCCTCCTTCTCCGACGCTCTCTCTGGGAGGACTGTATGCAGTGCCCAGGCAGATCCAATTGTGGTGGGTAGCCTGCGGCTGATGCAGAGACGGAGACAAGGCTGTCTCCGTCTCTGAAAAAAACAATTTGGTCCGTCAGGGGGAGTTTCTGGGTACCCCCCCTGCGTGCGCTACTGAATACAGCAGCTAGCAAACAGTCGCATACAATGCATATGTAATAAAATTACAATCGACTCTAAATGAACTACACAAACACAAAGGAATGGTAAGATTATGGATATAGCACACTATGGGGCCTATTCATCAATACTAAAATTACGGTTTTCAGGACATTTTCCTTAATTACCTTTTTTTATTATTCATTAACACAGGAGATATCACTGATATCTCCTGGTTAAGTCTGTTTGCGTTAATTTCCCACTCCCCATACATTAGTACATTAGTATGGGAATGTAGAAATTAGGCTATTCATCAAATTCCGAAAATTATGTATTTTAGGAATTTGATGGTGTTACTATACGCCAGAGGTTTTCAACCGCTGTGCTGCGGCACAGTAGTGTGCCGCGGGCAGTTGTGAGGTGTGCCGCAGCGCTAGAGCCGCCGGTCACATTAAAGAGCTGCAGCCCGGGCAGCGCTGCCACTGAGCTCCTCTGGGAAGCTCAGGGGCACGCCCGGGCCGTGACCTGCCTGAACGCGGCAGCATGACATCACAGGTCACGCATGCCGCGTTGCCTGCCTGGCCTCCCTGCCCGCCCCAACAGAGTCTCAGCCAGTCCTTTCCTCCCGCTCGCGGCCAGCCAGTCCTTCTCTCCTTCCCGCCTGCGGCCAGCCAGTATTCCCACCTTCGCCAGCGGTTAGCCACCCCTTCACTAACTCCTGCCTGCGGCCAACCAGTACTACCCGCCGGTGACCAGCCACCCCTTCTCTCCCACCCGCCCGTGACCAGCCAGTACATCTCTCCCTCCAGCGGCCAGGAAGCCCTTTCCTCTTAGCCGCCCGCGACCAGCCAGCCACTGCTGACAGCTCTGCACCGTGGGAACCTGCAGCCGATGACAGACAGGCAAGTCTAAAAAAATGTACATTTATTTTTGATGTGGTAGCCAGTATGATTTGATTTTGTGGAGAACAATGTGTTGTTGTTTTTTTGTTTGTTTCTGTGGGGGTCCTTGTTATTTTTTTTTTCTGTGGTTGCCTATGTTATTTTTTTTCTGTGGGGGCCCATGTTATTTTTTTCTGTGGGGGCCTATGTTTTTCTTTTTGTGGGGGTCTATGTTAATTTTTTTCTGTGGGGGCCTATGTTATGTTTTTTTATGTGGGGGCCAATGTATGTGTGTGTTATATCTTTGGGGCCATTGTATGTGTGTTTTATTCCTGTGAAGGCCAATGCGTGTGTTTTTTTATGCGAGAGCCAATGTGTATGCTTTTGCATAGGTCGCGCACGCCGCATCGCCGGATGGAGTGCCTTGGCAATTTTAAAATCTTGCCTAGTGTGCCTCGAGTTGAAAAAGGTTGAAAATCACTGCTATACGCCACTCTCAGGTGGCGTACAGCGGGTTACACTTACCTGCTTTCAGCGTGACCTCCTTGGCTCCCTCCGCAGCTCCCTGGTCCCTCCAGCTCTGGCTGCTGCTCTGACACAGACTGTGGGTCTCATTCAGATCCGTTCACGAGCGCAGGACGCTCGCAAGCGGGCCGATGGTACCCAAATGCGCAGGGAGCTCCGTCGTGCGCATGCGCGAGTCCCGGATAGCGACAGCCAAGCTGTCGCTCCGGGTCTCGCACCAAAGGGGGCGTGCTGTCGATGGTGATTGACAGCACGCCCCCTTTGGTGGGCGTGCCGGGGGCATGGCTGCCAGACGGAGGCGTTCCCATGGGAACGCCTACCGTCTGGGGCCGGCCCCACTGACATCACTAGTGATGTCAGTGGGAGTGATTTTGGCTCTGATAGAGCCAAAATCACTCCAGGGCTTGCAGCAGCGAGACCCTACCGCAGGGTCTCGTCGCAAGCCCGATGGTCGCGATGGTCTTGACCATCGCGTCCATGGACCATCGCGACCATCATCATGGACGCTCGCATAAGCTGTGGGTGGTAACCCACAGCTATGCAAGTGTCCAAAACGCTGCTCCAAATTTAAATAGGACGGCCCTGATTCAGAGCGAGCGCTCTGGTCAGAGCGTCCGGCTCTGAATCAGGGCCTGTGTTCTCCCGCCAGAACACAGTAAAGTTTAGTGAAAAATAAAAAAAAACAGTAAAGTTAAAAAAAAAAACAGTGGGGGAGGGTGAACACAAAATTACAGCAGCTGAAATCAGTGCTGCGCATGCGCCGCTTTTGTGAACGTAACGGCGCATGCGCAGCACTGATTACAGCTGCGGAAAGTTAGAGCAGATAGCTAAATATTATGGAGAGAAGGAATGATGAACTCCACTGGTAATTAGGTAGAACTCCATGCGAGTTCTAAACCTAATTACCTCCATGGATTTTTTAGTAATGATGAATAGGCCCCTATATACCTTAACCAAGGGAGAGGTATAGAGGGAGACTGACCCAAACCCTCCTGAGACCAACAGCTATAGGGCGCACTGAGCGTGGACCGTGAGCGTCTCATACACTTGTGGAGGGTAGGCGGAGCAACCCAGACGCACGAAACCCTTGGTAGGGACTGCATCTGGGTCGATGGAGGAGCTGCCGGGGAGGAGCCTACCTCCCCTAAGCTGTGTTAATTAGTCGGGTACGCTGGCCTCGTGGCGTCGGACTAATAAGGCCCCGGTGGTGTACTGAGGACGCGGACATCCCAGGCCCTGACAGCACCGGCTTCTGGTGCGTCTCTGCCACCAGAAGCAAGGACTGCCGTGCGCGATTCCCCATAACCGAGGAATCGCCTTACTTGACATCTCCGTGCATCTGGTTGCAGTCCAGGTCCCAGATAAGCTTAGCCCCGATCAGCCGAAATCACCAGCCCAGTTACTGGTGTTGCGGCCCGGCGGAGGTTAATGGAGTCGCAGTATGTGTGTCTTAATTCAGACGTTTCGTACTGCCAACCCCAAAAAACTAAAATGTAAATAAAAGCTTAGGACTGAAAGAGCAGTTCCGTTACAAAGGTGCGTCTTGATCCTGCCGAACCAAACGATCAACTGAAGTCCTATGGCTAGGGGCGGGGTATATATGGAGGACCCGAGGCATCCTGGGAGCTCAAGCTTTAACTGTTCGGTGCCTGGTCTCCAACCATAATATCCCCATGGTATCCCTGTGGATCCCTATGGATCCCGTAGAAGAAATGCAGTGCTTTTTGCAGTTTGGGTTCCAACAGCTAATGCCATAGGCTACATGTTTGCGTTTTTCATAGAAGGATCAGAAATTGTTGCTTGCACAAAATGGCTGCACCTGAGCTGAGGGTTCAGTGATTGAATCCTGTCCTGTGGATTCAGTGGGCATCTGATGTACTGATCACGTCATCTGCTGTCCAGATAGTTCAGTGGCTGCTTCCCGTCCTGAGGTTCAATGACTGCCCCATGGCCGCCTCCTGTCCCGTGGGTTCAGTGGCCTCTTCCCATCCCGAGGGTGCAGTGGCCTCCTACCACCCCGAGTGTGCAGTGGCCTCCTCCCGTCCCGAGGGTGCAGTGGCCTCCTCCCGTCCCGAGGGTGCAGTGGCCTCCTCCCGTCCCGAGGGTGCAGTGGCCTCCTCCCGTCCCGAGGGTGCAGTGGCCTCCTCCCGTCCCGAGGGTGCAGTGGCCTCCTCCCGTTCCGAGGGTGCAGTGACCTCCTCCCATCCCGAGGGTGCAGTGGCCTCCTCCCGTTCCGAGGGTGCAGTGACCTCCTCCCGTCCCGAGGGTGCAGTGGCCTCCTCCCGTCCCGAGGGTGCAGTGGCCTCCTCCCGTCCCGAGGGTGCAGTGGCCTCCTCCCGTCCAAACAAACAAAAATGGCAGCTGCTCAATCAATCCAGCAGTACTAATCAGGTGCATGAAAGGGAGGGGTCACACTAAGTAGAAAAAGGAGGTGGATTTAACCTCAGCACACTGAATAATACCTGCAACAATATATGAAGACCAATGGTCATAGAAATTCAGAGATATTAGTTGCATGCATTTGCAAATACATGGGAGGCTGCTGGGCCACGTCACGGCTTCTCTGTTACCAGCAGTCCCTAACACTAAGGGGTTCACGTCCGGGGCGCAGTGCACCCCAAAAAACGTCCAGCCCAGGGCATCACACGAAAATGGAAAAAGAGTGACAGTGCAGTGTAAAGTATAGCTGTGTGTGAGTAATCATTAAGTGTGGAATGAGAGGTTAAAATATATGTGTTAAAAAATACATGATGCAGTGGCCTCCTCCCGTCCCGAGGGTGCAGTGGCCTCCTCCCGTCCCGAGGGTGCAGTGGCCTCCTCCTGTCCCGAGGGTGCAGTGGCTGCCTAAGTAATAATATTGTAAGTAATAGTATTATTTATATAGCACATTTTTCCCAATAGGACTCAAAGTGCTTTACATCTACATTTTAAAAAAAACATGATACGACTTCCGGGTTCCGGCATCTATGCAGTAGCAGCCGCGCTCCGGAGTTCTGCTGTCACCATGGCTAAACTGCATGTAAAATTGCCGATACTCTGCTTCCAAGTGACATCAGCCTCCCCCCAGTGCCCGGTGAACCTCCTGGGGATTTTGATGGAGATATATTTTCTCCAACTATGCCGCAAAAGTCACAGAGTGAAGTCAGGGAAGGGCCGTGATTCCAATATGGCAGCCACACCGGGAGAACAGACACCAAGGGCAGCTTCTGAAGCTAAACTTTCCTGTCTCTCTTCGGCTCTTGACCTGGCATTGCCCTCTTCTGCCTCAGTAACAGTATACCCTCCTATTACCTATTCAATGCTCGTACAAGCCATTTAGGCTACTATGAAACTGCTGATGCAGGAGCAGGCTGCTCAATTTACACAGGCTATACAGCAGGTTTCTACACAGGCTACCCAGCTGAGAAGGGATATGGAGGTGCTGGAGAATAAAGTATGGGCTAATGTTCATAATATCCAAAAAGTCCAGAATCTCTCAACTCGTTTACAGAAAGACTCATCAGATTTGGAACAAACTGGATGATTTAGAACGCTCCAGACAGAACAATTTGCGTGTAGTCGGGTTCCCGGAATCAGTAAAGGGCCCTGTATTATATCATTTTTTTTAAAGCGTCTTTTATTTCTTTTTTAGATGTTAATTATATATGTGCAGATCTTATTATTGAACGTGCTCATCGTATAGGCCCTATACGTGAACAACACAACAAACGCCTCGGTGCCTCAATTATGCCCACAAAGAAGCCATTTGGGAGGGCATTCCACCGCCACCTGTCATGGAATGATTCTAAATTACTAATTTTCCAGGACTATTCCTTGGAAGTAACGAAGGCCTGCAAAGAATTCTCACCTGTTTGCTCTCAACTCATTAAACAGGGGAAAAAGTTTGGCCTTTTACTTCCAGCTTAGTTATGAATCTTTGATGGCTCTACTCCTGTGGATTTAAATTCGGTAGATGATGCTCTCGCCTATTTACGTGAATCAGAGTTATCCTGCTCCTCTCCACCTCGATCACCATCTCAGTCGGTGCTGGACTTGCCGAGTTAAGTCACCTTCACCACTAATACAGATAAATGGATTACTGCTTAATTTACACATCTGATTAAAGACATTTTTCTATACGCGCACCTTGACCAAGACTTTGCTACGAGATTTCCCTATGGGCACATATGGTTTTATATGATTTGATTCACTCTCCCTCATTGTCAGCGAGACTCCCTAAAATAGAAGCAGTCTCTCTGAAGAGCCTATCAATCTTCCTGATTGCACCTTATCCCCATTATGAAGCTGGTATATATTATAAAAAAAACAGAGATATATACATTCAAAATGGATCATCAGTATAATTTCCCTGCATTGGTTATAAAGCACAATGATACCTATGGTTACATGTATTTTTCTGAAAAGTATCAATGTGTTTTCATTAACAAGTAGATCTTACTAACTGCTTTTGGGCTCATTTACATTTGGATGTAAATCAATTTTATGACACGCCTCTCAGATGTAGCAGTACATGCCCACTGTACCGCCGCACTCATAGGTGTTGCTTTCACAATCTCCCTGAAATGCTTTTTCAAAAGTAGGCAAGTATGTGATGTACCTTTTGCCGACGGTGCCCGATCACTGTGGCCAGCAGTGATCGGGGAATGCTGGAGAGGCAGCCATGCTTGCAGAGGGACCAGAAGGTCCCTCTGATGTAGGTGGCTGCAAGAAGATTAGCTTCCCACAGCCACCTAGTGGGCATTTGTGACTGGTCGTATCAGATATGACCATGTCAGGGAAAGCCCAGCCTGGTGCGGTCGTATCTGGAAAGTGGTTAATAAACACAAAAAACAGAGTTGCAGATGCACTATGCGATCATTACTATTTATTAAATAGAATTTCAGAGGTAGTTTGCATATCAATGGCCAATGATACGGGCCTGCCCACCAGCGTCAAGGTCAAGTCATTGAGCAGGACCCTAACACTCTGGGGTTCACATCTGGGACACAGGGCACCCCAAAAGACAGCCCAGCCAAAGACCTCCCCAGGGCATCACACGAAAAAAAGGGTGACAGTGAAGTGTTAAAGTATCAGGTGTGTAAAAGTAGCTAATAAGTGTTAAAATAATAATAAAGGTAGAATATGTGCAATAAACACAGATGCAGGGATGGTTCAATGAGAACCATCCGTGCATCTGTGGAAAAAAAAAAAAAACGCCACGCACACCCCCCCAAAGAGCAATCAGCCCCGGGCTTTTATTGACCCAGTGCTGGTTGTGCAACATATGGGTGACAAATGACGTACGGGTCCGTATGTAAGCAGAACCAGCACCGGGCTAGTCAGAACCAGCCCTGGTTGCCAAAATACCGAGGGGACAAATGACGTAGGTGTCCCCCGTATTCTGTGCTACCAGCAGTGGGGTCTGATCCGGTCCTGGTTCTGGAAATACAGGGGGTCCCTAAAGCCGAAGCATCAACCCTGACTGCTAGTCAGTCCAGGCCAGGGATCCCTGGGGAGCTGGGGACCCCCCCAATATTGACGCATTGGGGGGGGGGTTGCATTGGATTGTATTTCTAACTAAATGCTACACGATTTCCACATGATTCATCGCACGACGCATCGAAAATCGGGCAATCGCTCCAAAATCGCGCTAGTGTATGGCCAGCATAACTCAGACAGCTTGCAATGGCTACTTATATCTCCATTTCAGGTGGAACATGTTACGCGACAGGGATGCCCCCTCTCTCCACTCTTGTTTGCTGTCGCCTTGGAACTCCTTGGCTGTAGCTTTGAGACATAATGCTTCCTTTACAGGAAACCGAGTTGGGTCGTGGGAAACCAAATTGGCACTATTCACTGATGATATACTTTTATTTGTGAGTAACCCGCCCATCTCAGTTCCTGCTGTAATTAATATTCTAACTAATTTTGGTTTATTTGCGGGTCACAAAGTTGACTTACATAAATCAGAATTTTTACCATTAGGTTCTTCAAATACCTTTGATTCCTCCCCCTTTCTGGCAGCTCGGATCTCCAGGGCGGGCATATCTATGAAGTATCTGGTATTTCTAGTTCCCCACAATTATCAGGTTTATGTAAGGCTAATGTCACACCTATAATATCCAAAATTGAACATTTATTAGATAGTTGGCAATTACTCCTAGTCGTTGCTGGGTGGTATAGCGGTGCTTAAGAGTGTAATTTTTCCCAAACTATCCTATTTAATTCAAATGTTGCCCGAGTCTCTCTACGGTAGGAAGGATATAAGTCTATGCTCAAAACTTTTCTCCAAATTTATTTGGAAACACAAAAAGCTTTGTGCCTCGTTAGCAGAACTTCAACTTCCTCGTACTCAAGAGGGGTCTAGGGGTACCAGATTTGGTTAATTTTACTAGAGCTGTGTTTTTACGTTATGATGTAGATTGGATTTATGAACATAGGCCCTCATTCAGAGCCACTCGCTAGCGGCAGTACGCTCATTCCGAGCGATGTTCGCACATCTGCGCATGCGTACGGTTTTTAGTACGCATGCGCGAACCAGTCAGTGCGGCCGAAAATCGTTGGTACGCAATATAGCGAGGGCCTGCTATTTTGAGTGACAGAATGAGGCGTATGTGGGTGGTAACAGGGGAAGGTGCTTGAAAACGGGGAGTGGAGATCCAAACGCAGGCGTGCTTAAAGGTCAAAACGGGCGTTTTAAGGGAGTGCATAATTAATACAGCAGCGTCATTGACCACGTCACTTGGTTTTTTTTAACTCAGAACTGCTCGCAAAATAGCGGTTGAAAACACCAACCACAAAATAGCGAGCAGTTCATACACTGTACGATGTACTCGATTAATCTAATAAATAGCGGACATGACGTATGGTGCGTGCGGCCAGGGGGCGTTTTTATCAAATAAACGAGCGTATGTTTTGCTCGCTTGTTCAGACTTAGAGGTGGGAACAGACTGCAATTTGCGAACGGATCATTTGAATAGCCACCCCTTGTTTTTGAACGAACGACCACAAATAGCGAACGGCTCTGAATCAGGCCCATAGCTCTTATACTAATTATTCCCCATGCGCACTTCTACATGCACTTCGATCGTTAATTCCACATGGTATGTTAATTAATCCTTTTTAGAGATACATATTTTTCATGGTTAGCTGTTCACTGTAAATTACGCCGTGACCCCTGTAGCTCCAGGCACACCACTTTTTGGGGAAGCCATCTCTTTATTCCAGGACTTGATAATACCACATTTTTGCAATGGCGTTCTAAAGGCATTGCTGCTATTCGCAACATTTTCGACCCAGGTGGTACTTTGCTCTCCTTTCAAGATCTTAAAGAGAAATAGAATATTCCCAATGGTCAATTTTATATGTATTTACAAGCCTAACACTTTGCATGCTCTCTCCCCTCTCCTTTGATTCGTGATAATAACAAAGATGACCTTGCTTTGTTAATTACTTCACTCGCTACTTTAAATTACAGAACAAGGTGACTCACCTCCCTTTTGCTACCATGCAATACAACTTCTTTTTGGTCAAATACAGTAGGTAGCTAGAAACATTTAATACCCTCCCTACAAGATCAGGAACCTCTTCTTAAATATTATGATTTAACTTTCCAGTACCTATCTTCTGCTTCTTTACAAGAGACACATGTCAAGATTTTACATCAAATCTATATCTCACAGGCCCAGAGGCAGCATATGGTTGCTGAAGAATCAGGTCAATGTCCCAACTGTGGTTTTACCTCTGCTAATATTTTTCTTAATATATGTGAATGTGAGAAGATGGGGCAAAGTAATGACCTTTTCTCTCTGCAACTTCCTGCAGACGGTGACCCATTAGCTTTGTTATGTTCTAATTTTCACAATTGGTCTCTAGGCCCTCATAAGGGGATGTAGTTTGGAAGCCGACGTTCTAAATGCCGACCGCCGGCTTCCAGACTTTCTAATCCCGGCGTGGTACTAATGACAGGTGTCGAAAACTCGACACCTGTCATTAACCAAACGCCGGAACACCGACGCCCCGGCATACCGAACGAAGGTAAGCCGGGCGCGGGCAGCCTGGGGGGAGGGTTAGATTTAGGGGTTCTCGGAGGGGTTAGGTTTAGGCTAGGGGAAGGGGGGGTTAGGGTTAGGCACCCCCCATGGGACTTAAGTTTAGGCAGCGGGGAAGGGGGAGTTAGGTTTAGGCACTTAAAGGGGGGTTAGGGTTAGGCACCCCTAAGGGAGGGTTAGGAGGTAGAATTAGTTTAGCGATACTTACCTTAGGGACGATCTGGATTTTCACCCTTGCCAGGCTGCCGGCGGTAATACCTACTACACCCCTCATACTAAATCATTGCTCCCTTTACTTACCACTATTGTAATGGTGGCTAAAAAGGTCATTATGCAAAATTGAACGGTGAAAACTCCACCTCTTTTACACTCTGTTAATCGTTTGCTTTAAAGTTGTTATTATTATGATAGGCGAATGACTCTGTCTGACATTGAGTTGTTAAATTCTATACGAAAATGCAGCTTCAGTTGTATTCGCACAACCAAACGTCTATATTCAAGCTATGTGAGACAACTAATTGGTATTTATATAGACAACTGTCTTAAACTATAATTCTCTCTCCCCCCCGCCCCCTGTTCTTCCCCCTTATTTTTCTTTTATTCCTTTCTCCCCCCATCTTATTACTTTTCTTATTATGGTTTATTTTGTGTATGTTGGGATCTCAGGTTTGACTAAATATTGGTGTCTTTTATTTGATTTTTGATATTATTTTTTTGTTATTGATATATGTATTTTTTTTCTCTGAAAATAAAATAAAAATGTGTTTTTTTTTTTTTTTTAAACACAATACACAATAACCTAAAGTATTAATAACTACAAAATACATATGGACACCAACTGCGCTAAGAATAGTCCCAACATGCAGTCCATCCACTGATCTCTCACATATGCTTCTTAGGTGATAACAGAATACTTTGTGTATTGTATCCTCACACCATATGAAATAGAGAAATAATAAAGAAAATACATATGTAGCATAATACTGATATAAAACTTCACACCCAAGTGGCTGCAAAGGTAGAAGAGAGAAGTGGCTTCTTGAAAATGTTCTAAACTCCAAAAAATAGAGTGCTCCCCAAGTGGAACAAACTTAAAAAGTGGATGATTACACTGATGCTTACATAAAAACACTGTGCAGTCCTCATATAAAGGTACAGTATCTTTACTCTCCCATCTGCAGCCTCCCAGGCATTGAAATAGTGGTTTCAATAGAGAAAGCCATAAAACATATGGTGCAGTATGCCAAGCATAAAAACATGAATAGTGTAATTTAAAAACATGTAGGGATATAATCCATACCAAAAATAAATGTAATAGGACATAGAAATTCCTCCATGCAAAATGAATAGAACTGGAACCCTGGTATTCCTATTACTGGGCTGGAACTGACCTTTATACTGGATAACAGGATCACCCCTTGTGTCTTTGTCAAGCGTTCAGAAAAGAGAGCTAAGCTTTTGGGTTGTATTTTTTATTTTATTTTTTAGAAACCACAGGAGCATCAATGAAATGCTTGAGTCCATTTCAAAGGTTCCTTAAATGGAGGCCTCTCAAACTGGGCGAGGAAGTGAGTTCCAGAGAGTTGAAACTAGGATGGGATACGGAAGGAAAACACCAGTATTACTGTTGTTTTAAACTTTGGTAAAAAACAAACAAACATGGTTTAGTCCTAAACGTTGGTTTGGGGTGGTGTTAACCAATGTTTCTATTTGCTTGAAATAAACTACTTAACACTCCCAGAAAGGGATTTGAACTCCAAACCTCTTGTACCATATTCATACCCTTAACTTGCGAGCTATGAGTAATAGTGTGACTTGTGTGCACTGTCACGGACTTGAGGGTGAGATCCGAGTCAGGACCCGTGGACTGGCGAGAAGAATAGTAAATGAGGTGAGCATATCAAACACTTACTCATGGATCAGGGTTAGACACTGACATGGAATGTGATAGAAGGGTGGTGATCCAGTTCAACGGGAGTTGAATTGAGCCGGGAGGGAGCTCCCAGAGCTATTCAATTCACTGTGATGTTTACTCAGACAGGAAGCAGTTAAATCGGAGAATGCCAGCTCTGGAGACTTAATCTGGGTGTTTAGTCGCAAGAACCACTAAAGTGCCAGCCGCGAGGCGGTTAGCAACACGCTAATCCGGAAACATCCTGGCGGCCGTCACTTAAATTGGATTTCTCCTCAGGAGGATGCAAGAAGAAATCAATAGTTGGACTAAACAGCGCACTGAATTGAATAGCTCCGAGAGCACTCTCCCAGTCCTATTCAATTCCCGGCGGAATTGAATCGCCCCCAGGGTCATCAGGGAGGTCGGCAACTACTGGAAATCACTTGAAAGGAACTCAACACTATCCCTGATCCTGAGGACCGTGGAGCTGAAAGCAATACTTGAGAACTCAGGCACTGGGCAGCTCAGATAACCATTAGCCCAGACTACCAAAGCTGCGTGCTTGGAGACTACACCCTTCGAGAGGGATGCAGATCCAGTATCCAGTTCCCAACATCCAAATTCGGCCACTCCACTGGAATCTCAGCATGAACCCCAACACTCAGTGAGAGGACCATCAGGACAGCAACCACCATTGATGGTCACACTAATGGATCGATGAGCAGAGAGTCCCAGAGGCAAGCTTGAAGCAGTCATGCTGAGAAGAGTAGTGGAGATGAAGTGGAATTCTCAGAACAACAATACAGGCTGAAGAATATAATACAGGAGCAGTCCACTTGAACCCACAATGGGCAGGCGAATTGTTAACAGAAGACTTGCTTGAAGTCATAAATGGTAGCAGAAAGACTTGGTACTTGGAAGTACTATTACATTCAATGTTAGCAAATGGATACTTCAGACTAATGCAGGAAGAACACAGGCTAGCACAGGACTGGAACGGGAATGATGGTTCTAGTGTAGTTAGCAGGCTGAACCAGACTAAAACCGGAATAATGGACACAGGCAGGAAATATGCAGGTTAGAATGAACTGGAACCAGAGGATTCAGTAGGTGATTTAAAACAGACTGAGACCACAGAACATTGAAGATAGGCAAAATAAACCGACTTCAACCAGAGACAATCAGGCGATGACTAGAACCGGAGGAGTACTTGAACTGGAGAGACGGGCACTGAACACAGGCTGGAGGGTTTCTGGATACTAGCAGGAGCAATAACACTGCATAGTAGATGGAACGACTCACAGGTATCAGGGTAGAACCGGCTTGCACTCACAGATAGGAGCGTTAGTTCAGGCGGCGGATCGGAGTCAGTAGGTACACACTGGAGAGTGAGCACACAATGTGCTACTGACAGGCGAAGCTTTAAATAGGGTGCTCTTGCAGGGGGATAGGAGAGAGCAGTCATGTGAGTGCAGTAGACAGGCAGTGACTGGATTTTAGCAAATAGCTGACTGATCCATCCTGGCTGCATCCATGCACCTTAGGAAAGCACTGACATCACCCTGGAATAGGATGGCCCACCTTATTGAAGCACTGGCGGACAGGGTATGAGCAGCTAAGTCCCTGGTTTGTGATATGCACCTTGTCATTCAGCAAGATCTCCCTCTATTTAAAACACTCAATGCTCAGCATACCGTACACGGGACTCAAACTCCCAACCTCATATACTGCAGTCAGACACTTAGATATTTGCTCCTTCATAAGAAGCTTTGTGTATCTAACTAAATGAAACTACTTGTAATTGCCAGTTTAGACCATTGCAGTTATGCAGATCTATGCATAATGCAGCCACACGCTATATAGACCTGCTTAGCTGCAATGGTTTAAACTAACAATTACAAATAACTTAATATAATGAGCATTAAAAGGCTTCCAATGCAGGAGCAACTAGCTTATGCGTTAAGTGTCTGACTATGGTATAGGAGGTTGGGCGTTCAAGTTCTGTGTATGGTATGGTATGCTGGGAATTATCTGTTTTAAATACAGGAAGTTTAACTGAAGGTGTACATATCTTCTGTACATAGGGTATTAGCTACCAGACATGGAAGTTAATTAAATGAGCCTACCAAGATCAGTGGTTGGAGGGTAAGTTGATCGTTGTAGTGCCATTTGGAGGATATTGGTGTGCCTCCAGGTGAGTTAGCTCTCAATTTAGAAATATAAAAATGTGTGTGCTAATATTTTGTAGCATAACAAAATATACAAGCGCATGACTCAAAGTGGGTGCTATTCTCATGTAGTGTTAGGACCACCACATCTGAGACACTGTGAAGTGGCTGGTGGCTTAAGTATGTGTTTGCAAATACTGTATAGGGTGTAAATCTCATTTACTGGACTATTATGGTGTGCTGGAGAAATGTTGTTTTTTCTTGTCTAGACTAGACCCTCCCTTGCAAGCACCTGTAGTATACTAATAAATTGATTTGCGCAAGTTGCCAGTTTTGTGAATCACAGTTCTGAGAGGCATTTATGGAATCAGTGGTTGGAGGGTAAGCTGGTCCTTGTAGTGCCATTTGGAGGATATTGGGGTTTTTCCAGGTGAGTTTGCTCTTAATTTAGAAATATAAAAATGTGTGCTATTATCATGTAGCATAACAAAATATACAAACACATTACCCAAAGTGGGTTCAATTATCATGCAGTGTTAGGACCACCATATTTAGACACCGTGAAGTGGCTGGTGACTTAAGCATGTGTTTGCAAATATATGTAACCTGAGACATCTGCATTTCTACTATCATATAGGATGTAAATCTCATTTGCTGCTCTATTATGGTGTGCTGGGGGAAATTTGTATGTTTCTTTTTTTAAATGAGCCTATCTGCCTGCCAGAACATTGGTAGAATGTTGGAAAAAAAAAAACTTGTGATCATGAGGAAACATCGGATCCTCATCATTGCAGGGTTAGCCACTGGAACCAATCCATCAATGGTTCTGATGAAACTTCTTTCAATTCCATCTGCTGACGGGGGTTGTTATTAGGGTTCACAGCAGTGGACACATTAGACCTCATTAAAAAAAAAAATAATAATAATAATCCACAAAATGACTGACACATTGCTTAGGGGACAGGGCCAAGATTGTACAACAGGGGTGCTGTAGGGGATGTAGTTATGAGACCAGCGGCTGCAATGCCACTGGTCTCAATACCGACAGGGGAATCCCGACAAGGGACTTAAGATATGCGCCGGAATGGCGAAAGACGCCAGCCTGAAAGAGTTAAGTCCGGGGCACCCTTAGTGTTAGCCGCAGAGGGGGGGTTAGGTAAGTTAGGGTAAGGCATCACTGGGGGGGTAGTTAGGTTTAGGCATGAAGGGAGGAGACTTAGGTTTAGGCACTAACAGGGAGGGTTAGGGTACAAAAAGGGAGGGTTGGGGGTGGGGGGTAAGTATACTTACCCGACTCCTGTCAGGATACCAACCATTGGGATGCAGCTGTTGGTATTCTGACAGGAGGCATCCTGACAGCCGGCATTACATACCGATTCCGTGCTGTAGACCAGTCGGCATATACCTTACCAGGTATGGTACTTTGATGTACTAACTTAAAAAGGTGAAAGAAAGCCCTTCTCTTTATCTTCAGTTGTTTCTCCTAGGAGAGAACAAGGCTACAGACATTTCACTCTGTTCTTCCTGGTGGGTCTGTCTGTGGTGTTAATATACTATGGAGTTGGAGCACATATCACACATAAGTATGGGCAAGGCAGAGTCCTACACATTAGGACAGTATCTCCATTTATGATCAAAAAGATTACACTGGGTTGTATTCTCACTTAAGCCTCGTATCCACTTGTCAATTAAACAGATTCCTTTTAAGAATGTCTCCCTCCTGCACCTTGTTAAAACCCTTGATATATTTGAACATTTCTATCATGTCCCCCCTATCCCTTCTCTGCTCCAAACTATACTTATTAAGATATTTTAGTCTTTCCTGGTAGGTTTTGCGTTGAAGGCCATGCACCATTTTAGTTACCCTTCTTTATACAGTCTCTAATACAGAGGTTTTGAATCGCGATCCTCAAGGCTCCCCAACAGTTCTGGTTTTAGAGATATCCATGGTTGAGCACAGGTGGCTTAATTAGTACCTCAGTCAATTTGATTTAACCACCTGCGCTCAACCATGGATATTTCTAAACCCTGAACTGTTGGGGAGCCTTGAGGGCCACATTTGGGAACCTCTGCTCTAATGTATTTATATCCTTCTGGAGATGTGACCTTCAGAACTGAACACAGAACTCTAGATGAGGCAGTACCAATTACCTATACAGTGGCATTATTACTTCTTCCTTCTACTGACTTCTCTCCCTATGCCACCAAGTATCTTACTTGCCTTTCTCATTGCTTTGTTACATTGCTTACCTGCCTCTAAGTCACCTGAAATAGTGACTCCTAGATCCCTTTCCTCCTCTGTAGTTTCCATTAGAATACCCTTGATACTATATTTAGCCTCTGGATTTTTGAGATACCCAAGTGCATGATTTAGCATTAAACTGTAGTTGTCATATTCTTGATCATTCCTCTAGTCTACCTAATTCCTCCATTATTATTCTTACCCCCTCCTGGTGTGTCTACCCTGTTGCATATGTTTGTGTCATCTGCAAAAAGGCATACTTCCTTTTATTACCATTTGCAATATCACCAAGATATTAAAAAGCACTGGTCCAAGTACAGATCTCTGGGGTACACTACTTGTAACATTACCCTTCTGATACTGCACTCTATTAACTACAACTCTGTTTCCTATTCTGCAACCAAGTCCTTATCCACTTAACAGTCTTAAGGCCCCCATACATGGGGCGATATAGTAGGCAATCCGACTGATTGGTGCGATTTGCCTTCTATATCGCACCGTGTATGGCCCTGATATTGGGCTGAGCGAGCTCCTGTGGGGTTGTACATCGCACCCCCTGATCTCGCTGCAGGACCATAGGTTCAGGGGATGCGATGTGCGATCCCATTCATTGCTATGCAGGTGATGTCGGACGACGAATCACGGTGCCATCGCACCGTGTATGGGAGCCTTAAGAATCCATTCCAAGTTTTGGAGTCTATTTATCAGTCTGCGATGTGGGACAGTGTCAAAAGCCTTACTAAAGTCTAGATAAGCTACATCTACAACTCCCTCTTGATCTATTACTTTAGTCACCCAGTCAGAAAAGTCAATAAATTTTGTTTGGCATGATCTCATCCTAGTAGATCCATGCTGTTTGGGATCCTGTAAATTGCTGGATTTGAGATGTTCCACAACTCTTTTTGTTAATAGTGATTCCATTACTTTCCCTACGACTGATGTAAGGCTCATTGGTCAGTAGTTACTTGCCCCTTCCTTGCTTCCACTTTCGTGCAGCGGGACTACATTTTCTCTTTTCCAGTCCTCTGGAATTACTCCTGTAGCTAATGACTTGTTAATTCTATCACCAGCACCTCTTTAAGCTCTTTTAATATCAGTGCAAAATATTAGCTACAGGCAGAGGGGACTCAGATATTAAAAATGTCCGGGTCTTGCAGGACACGCTGTCAGCATCTTCCCATCCAATCACCGCCTGAGTCCTCAGTCTTTCCCTCCTCTCAGGTGTCACTAGGTAGGAGGGGCCCCAGCTCTCCACCCTCTCTGCTCCATTTGGCCGCTGCCTGAGACCTCAGCCCTTCCCTCCTCTTAGGTGTCACATGGTAGCTGGGGCCCTGCTCTCCGCTCCCATCGGCCACACGCCGGACTGGGGCAGCAGGTATGGGATTTGCATTGACGGACTTCGGCAGTGCCAGTGATTAGCTCAGATTTGTTTCTTATAAAGAATATTGCGACTTTAACTTGCACCCTACACCCATATCAAGTCCCAGTTAATAGCCACATTATGTTTCCTGCTGTGTCAGTGGTGGCTGCATCATTTGCCTTATGAATACAATATATCAGGTGCCAAACAGTCCCTTATCAGGGGAAAATCTATAGGTGATATATGCTGCCGCTTACCACCTGGGAATAATTGCCAATCTTCCCAACAGTAAAAATAGAATAAATATAGGTGGAAAGCGCTGCACAGACACACAAGGAATCAAAAGAAGTTTAATAAATCACTATTTAATAAACAATAATATACCTCCAGTCTACTAATACTAAAAGGTTAATGTCTGGAATAGCATGGTACACTGCTAACATAAATACACAATGTAACAATACCAATGGATACAATAAAAGATATCAAATATGTCGTGGATAAAAATGACTGAATAGTAACTCCTACATAAAAATAAAGTCACTAGTAGGACCGTAATGTTTGTCCATAGAAAGAAGATATTTGTTATATGCTTATGAGCCACACTCTGAATAAAGCAGTGGTGGCTTTGCTAGATGAATGAGGCAGGACAAATGATGGCTGTTGTTAGCTGACGAAATGTCCACATATATTGCACATACCCACAGCGTTTCCTCAGGTAGACAGATCTGTCCCTGCCGCAATGGATATATCCTCCGGCAGCACAGTGGGATCGCTGTTCCTACCAGCTGTATAATAGCCCTGCGGTCAGTGCTAGGACCCGTCCCCTCCTTTGTTTTGTCAGTTCTGTTAAGACCTCTACCTCTGTAAATATACTTATATCTACCTTATTATGTATATCCTTGCAACTCAACTGTGGCCTCTTCCCCTCTCCTTCTGTAGGGAAGACTGAGCAAAAATAATTTAGATGATCTGCTATGGCCTTGTCACCCCCCACCAGACTCTCACTGTCTGGCTTACATTTTATTATACCACCATATGATTTTTTTCCTTATACTTAAAAAAGTTTTGCCCCCCTTTATCTACTGACTGGTCCATTTTCTCTTCAGCTTGCGCCTTGGCACATCTGCTAAGAGTCCTCGTCTTTCCTCACATAGAGACTTCCTCATAGTCACTGTGGCAAAAACAAGAGATATGGTAAGAACTTACCTTTGTTATCTCTGTTTCTACGAGGTCCTTAGGGTCCACAGGGAAGTTACCTTGGGGGTATAGGTAGGCTGGGAACCAGTCCGGGCACCACACAGTTAATAACTTCAGAGCCTCCCAGGATGAACCAGGCTCCCTTCCTATACCCTGCCCCCCGACTAAGGCACCTCAGTTACGTACCAAGCCAGAGGCCGGAGGACGAGAAAAAGAAAGGAGAAAGTCCAGCATGCACAAGAATCTCATACTCACAAAAAGGAGGCAGAAAAACTGGCGACCAGAACAAGACCCTACTGAAGCACAGGGCGTCAGGGCGGGTGCCCTGCAGACCCTAAGGACCTTGTAGAAACAGATAAAGGTAAGTTCTTACCATATCTCTTGTTTTCTACTTCAGGGTCCTTAGGGAAGTTACCTTGGGGATGTCCCAAAGCAGTACCCTTCAATGGCGGGGATGCTCCCGTGCAGAAAGGAGAATCCGCCTCCCGAAGGAAGCATCCTAAGAGGCTAAGGTATCGAAAGCATAATACCTCACAAAGGTCTGAACCGTAGACCATGTGGCTGCCTTACACAGCTGAACAGCCAAGGCGCCACGCCGAGCTGCCCACGAAGGACCCACAGACCTCGTAGAATGAGCAGTGACAGAGGGCGGAATAGGAATGCCCTCATGAACATAGGCCTCGGAAATCGCCAAACAAATCCAAAGGGCCAAAGGGCCTGATTCAGAGCCGGACGCTATTTGCGCTCGCTCGTTCAGAAAAAGGGGCCGGCTATTTAAATTGAGCGCTCGCTCTTTGCGGTCTGTTGACGCCTCTATGTCTGAACGAGCGAACGAAATATGCGCTCGCTATTTAAAAAAAAAACGCCCCCTGGCCGCTCGCATCCTACGTCATCTCCGCTATTTATTAGATTAATCGAGTACATCGAAAGGCGTCTGAACTGCTCGCAGTGCTTGTGGTAGCATTTTCCTACCGCAATCATGCGAGCAGTTCAGGCTAAAAGACAACCAAGTGACGTGGTCGATGACGCTGCTTTGTTAATTATGCACACCCTTAAAACGCCCGTTTTGACCGTTTGGCACGCCTGCGTTCGGATCTCCACTCCCCGTTTTCAAGCACCTTCCCCTGTTACCACCCACAAACGCCTCATCCTGTCACTCAAATTAGCAGGCATTCGCTATTTTGCGAGCACGCAATTTCCGACCGCAATGACTGGTTCGCGCATGCATATTACAACTCATATGCATGCGCAGTTGTGCGAACATCGCTCGGAGCGAACGAGCGGCCGCTTACGAACGGCTCTGAATCAGGCCCAAAGTTTGCTTATTGGCTGGCCAACCTTTTTTGCGAAAAAACTGTACAACACAAACAAACAATCCGATTTCCAGAAACAACAGGTGCGCTCCATATAAATGCGAAGAGCGCAAACCACATCCAACGTGGCCTCACTTACCGACAAACCAGGAGAGTGAAATGCCGGAACAATTATCTCCTCATTAATGTGGAAACTGGATACCACCTTAGGGAGAAAACCAGGGTGAGTCCGAAGAACCGCCCTATCCTGGTGAAAAATCAAATAAGGGGGACAACAAGAAAGAGCCCCCAAATCCGATACTCTTCTGGCAGATGCAATAGCCAAAAGAAAAACGACTTTAGCCGTAAGCCATTTGAGGTCCACTGAGCCCAGTGGTTCAAATGGGGGACCCTGAAGAGCTTTCAGCACCACCGCCAAATCCCACGGTGCCACCGGAGGGACAAAGGGAGGCTGAATGCGAAGAACCCCTTGCATAAAGGTGCGGACATCAGCCAGAGGAGCAATCCGACGCTGAAACCACACCGACAAGGCAGACACCTGCTCCTTCAAAGAAGCAAGATGCAGACCCTTATCCAAACCTGCCTGAAGAAAGGAGAGGAGTCTAGAAACACAAAACTCCAAAAGGATAACATTTCTGAGGTGGGCACCACGCAAAATAGGCGTGCCAGACCCTGTGGTAAATCCTGGCCGAAGCCAGCTTCCTAGCCCTGAGCATGGTATCCACTACCGAGCTTGAAAAACCCTTCAACGTCAAGAGGGATGTCTCAAGAGCCACACCATCAAAGACAGCTGACCCTGATCCGGGCAAAGACACGGACCGTGAGACAACGGGTCCGGACGCTGAGGAAGTAGCCACAGAGTGTCTTTGGAAAGACTCCGTAGATCAGAGTACCAGTAACGTCTGGGCCACGCCGGAGCCACCAGTAGAATCATGCCCCCGTCCTGCTTGAACTTTCGTAACATGCGAGGAAGCAGGGAGAACGGAGGAAACAGGTACGCGAACTGAAAGGTCCACCGTACTGACACAGCGTCTACAAGGAGAGCTTCTGCGTCTCTTGTTCGGGAGCCGTACACCCGCAGCTTGCAGTTGTGTCTGGATGCCATGAGGTCTGTTTCCGGAAGGCCCCACCTGTCCACGAGGAGCTGAAATACTTCCTGGTGAAGAGACCATTCCCCTGGATGCACGTCGTGACGGCTGAGGAAGTCCGCTTCCCAGTTTAGTACTCCTGGAATAAACACTGCCGAGATGGCCGGTAGATTGCCTTCCGCCCAAGTCAGAATGCGAGACACCTATCTTAGAGCTGCCTGACTTCGAGTTCCTCTTTGATGAATCATGTAAGCCACTGTCGTGGCGTTGTCTGACTGAATCTGTACGGGATGACCCTGTAGAAACAGTCTCGCTTGTTGTAAAGCACGAAAAACTGCCTGAAGTTCTAAGATGTTGATCGAAGAGCCAACTCCGCCGAAGTCCACCGGCCCTGAAACACGTGTGGACCCGACACAGCACCCCACCCCCGGAGACAGGCATCCGTCGTCAGGAGAATCCACTCCGCTGTCCAGAAAGGGCGTCCCATGAGGAGATGAGACTTCTGAAGCCACCAGGTCAGTGAGAGACGTACCTCCAGAGACAGCACCAGCGTCTGAACCTTTAGCCGAAGAGGTATCCCATCCCATTTGGATAGGACCAGCTTCTGTAGAGGTCTCGAGTGAAACTGGGCATATTCCACCATGTCGAACGACGACACCATGGACCCCAGTAACCTCATTGCAGAATGGATAGATTCTGCAATCCCGCAGACAAGGGCGAATCCTTGCCTGCAACACAGACCTTTGCCTCCGTCAGAAAAATCTGCTGTTGCTGAGTGTCCAGCAGAGCTCCGAGATGAATCATCCTCTGAGATGGCGTTAGAGACGACTTCTTCCAATTTATCAGCCATCCGTATTTCTGCACCACCTCTATAGTTAGTTGCAGGTGCTGGTGAAGTATCTCTGGAGACCCTGCCAGAAGTAGCAGATTGTCCAGGTAAGGTAGGAGGCAGACCCCCTGCAGGCGCAGGTGTGCCGCCATTACCTTGGTAAACACCCTCGGGGCTGTAGAAAGGCCAAACGGTAAAGCCTGAAACTGATAATGCCGACTTGCTACCACAAATCGGAGAAAGCGCTGATGAGAGACCGCTATTGGGACATGCAGGTAGGCATCTTGGATGTCCAGAGACACCATAAAGTCCCCAGGTTCCATAGCCAAGATAATGGAACGCAGGGTTTCCATCTTGAACCGAGGCACCCTCAAATATTTGTTTAGGGACTTCAAGTTGAGGATAGGCCTGTACGAACCATTCGTTTTTTGCACCAGGAAGAGATTGGCGTAATAACCCATCCCCCTCTGGGGTAGGATTGGCACATATAACCCCCTACTGGAGCATGGATCGTACAATCTTGTGAATTTCCAGAGCCTTCGCTGGATTTGAATGAAGGTCCGTGGAAAAAAATTGATGGGGAGGCCTTTTACGAAAGGAGAGGGCATACCTGTAAGAGACCACTTCCCTTACCCAAGTGTCGGAGGTGGTCTGACACCAACACTGGGCGAACTGAAGAAGTCGGCCTCCCACCTTGGGGTCCCCCAAGAGGATGCCCGCCCCGTCAGGCTGTTGGCTTGTCGTCAGGCTTGGTAGTCGGACGTCTGGTGCTCCAAGCCTGCTCGTCGGTAGCTCCGGAAGATTGGAAGCTTCCAAAGCATCGGCCGACTTTTCCATGGCTCTAGCCACCCAGCACACTGCCATTGCAGGTCTGGCGACCCCTCCAGCGACAATAAATAGATTTTAGACATACCTCAACCTTGCGGTCCGTAGGATCCTTTAGAGAAGACATGGACGGCATATTCAGGGTCGCACTCTTCACTAAACGTGTTACATGAGAATCCACCTGAGGAGACTCCCATTTAGAAAAATAATTGTCCGCAAAAGGGTATGCACAAACCAAACGTTTTTGCGGCTGAAACCTTTTACCAGGAGCCTTCCACGCTTCCTCTAGGTGATGAACTAACTGACTAGGTAAAGGAAACACCGCTTTAGTGTTTTTAACACTAAAGCATGCGTAAGCTCGGTATCGGCAGAAGCCTGGTCTTCAATCACCATGATCTCCCAGACCGCCCGTATAAGGCCTGGGATATATATAGACGACTTAGTCTCTGTCTTTTTGGCGGGAGCCTCAGTGTCAGATAAATCTAGGATTTCCCCATCATCTGAGGTAACGTCATCCTCGTCATACTGGGATGACAATAATGGCCTTTTCGCGGGTCTAAGCGTGGATTCCTGAGGACCGTGAGGAAATTAACAGCCTTAGGAAAGTTGTCCTCCCAACTAGGGGCAGGGGACACCTGAGGCGCAGGTAACGGCTGACACTGTAAACCCCATAGAAGGGTATACAAGCGGAGCCGATAGCCGTCCTGCCAGGATGGACATAGCCTGAGCCAGGCTTTTCGCCCAAGGGGGCTCTTGCGGAAAGCAGGTGGCCTGAGAAGGGCAAGGGAGCATACATGTAGTACATAGGCCCCCCTATCAGCCTCTTCCCCAATTTCTGCCTTACATCTAATGCAAGAATGCAGGGCAGGTGCAGCAAGCTGCACAGATTCATCATCACCAGACATAATATACAGTGTACGTGACACTAAGGCACAGACAACAATCTATGCACAATATATCTCACCCCTAAACAGCACCTGTACTGTAAGGGTCTATACAGAGAAAACAGGGACAGTTAAAATGGCTGACAGTGAAAAGAGACACAGGCAGACAGCACTAGCATAAATCACACACAGAAAAGAACAACCTGTTCTAGGAGCGCTTCTTGTCAACTACCCAGGCTCTAAACCTGGTAGGACCAGCGCTGTTACCTGCACCTCACTGCCTGAAGGGAGAGGTATGCAGGAAGGGACCTGGCTCCACCGCTGGCTGATGCTCCTAAAATGGCCACCGGAGCACAGAGTAGAGGAGCCACATAGAGCGTGCTGTAAACGCGCGCTCAGCAGCAGGGGAGGAGCCGGCTGTAAACAGGGAAGGCGTCCTCTCCCGGTGTGCAATTAACCCCAGCGTTACTGCTGCCTGCTCCGGCCCACTGTCCCTGGAGGTTAGGCGGTAGCGCAGGACTCGGTGCCTGGCTCCACCTGCAAACCACTTCCCCAGGGAGCCCCCAGCCCTGAGGGAAAAGACTATGTAATCGCGGGCGTCCGCTGTTACTTACCGCTGCCCCCGTGAGATCCGGCACACAGTCAGGGATCCTCCAGGGTCCCTGCTAATGAGAATCCCGGAGGCCCGCTGAGATCCCCAGATCAGTACTGGGGTCTTGGCGCTGGCGGAGCTGTGATGTGGACGTCCACTGGACTGTCCACATCACTGCTCTTGAATATCTTCGGGGGCTGTAACAGCCCCCTTCGCGTGGAACACCAGAGGCCGGCCGGGCACCATCAAAAACTGAAGTGCCTTGGTAGGGGGGCGGGGTATAGGAAGGGAGCCTGATGCATCTTGGGAGGCTCTTAAGTTTTTAACTGTGTGGTGCCCGGTCTGGTTCCCAGCCTACCTATACCCATAAGGTAACTTCCCTATGGACCCTGAGGTAGAAAAAGATTATATTAAAACATTGGACACCTCACTTCTCCCTCATTAAGGGGTAGATGTACTAAGTCATGGAGACCAATAACATGATTAGAGATAAGGTACCAACCAATCAACTCCTGTCATTTTTCAAACACAGCCTGTAAAGTGACAGGAGCTGATCAATTATTACTTTCACTCTCCAAGTCTTAGTACATCTCCCCCTGAGAAAGCGGACACAGATGTTAATGAGGTTGTTACACTGTCAGTCTACTCTACCTGATATGGAAAAAGGAGTAGTGCAATTTTATCATAAATGAGGGTCTTACATTGACACCCTGTATAATACTATCCAAACTCAAAATGTTTCAAGTCTACAGACTGGTTTCTACAGCTTGTCTATTAAACAAATGTCTGTAAAAGGATAGCGATATTTCCATATTAGTCGATTATGCTCTTACACACACCCTCCCCTTATATGTATTTTTCCAAATGTTTATGTATTACTGTAACTTATATAAGTATTCTACATAATGTAATGTGTCTTTTGCTAGTGACAACATTAAGGAATTTTAACAGCATTACAATCTCATTGTCTGGATATCTGAATAATGCTCCTACGACAGAAATTTCAACCACATTTGGTAGGTCATAATGACAACCACCATAATACTTTCTCTCGTTGTAAATCTGCTCCCTGACCAATAATTTCTAATTTAATAGCAGATTACGTTGGTCCATTCAATATTCTAGTTAACACAATTTAAGTGAATAAATTACCTTACATATTCTTTCATATAATTAAATTACACCAGTGCTTTGAGGCCACACAGATCGATAAGCATTCTGATAAACATATGATATTCAATGCTGTTCAATTATCTGCCATCCACATGAAGCACCCAAAACCTTTTCCACATCAAGTTCAATAAAATGTCGCTTATCAACTAGAGAAATATTTACATATTTTAACAAGTTGCACAACATGCCTAGGTCTAGTACAGGGATGGGGAACCTTTTTTCTGCTGAGGGCCAATTTGGTAAGAAATATATCTATCTAACATTATTCGCGAGCCTGGTGCAGGCCACGCCCCCTCCGTGTGATGTCACAATGGTGCAGACCGCAATCGCCGGTGATTACAGCAATGCCTGGAGCGGAGCTGTAAGGGCAGAGGTGTGACCATCTGTAGCATCCTAAGGACGCTCCAGACGGCAATGCTGCATAGATTCTAGGCACCCTGCTAGCCAGATGAGGCTAGCATAAAAAAGCTCAGAGGGCCAGACCAAATGATTCAGGGGACCTTATACGGCCCCCGGGCCTAATGTTTCCCACCCTGATCTAGTATGACTGATTAATCTAGTCTATAGCCCAACCCTTCATAGATCCAGCCTAAGGTTTATCATACTATTAGCATGAGCTACCCTCTTAACTTATTATACATATTATCCCTGCTTTCCAAAAAGCATTGTTACAGCTGTCCATCTGTTCCACCGCATCCATCCATACATACATCATACATTCAGATAGAACAAAACAATGGGTAGTGTCAGATTAATCTAACTAGATGTTCTTCCTATTTAACATGTACTTTTCAGTTGGTGGCTTGTTCACTTGTATATTTATTATCTGTCTTGGTAGCTCTTGGCAACCATTGTTTGATAGGTTTATAGGAACAAACACAAAGTTGATTCCAGTAGGTCTCCCACCAGCTTGATTTTGGGCCCTAAAATTGAACATGTAGACCAGAGGTTTGCAAACTTGGTTCTCAGGACCCCACAGTGCACAGGTGTATTCATTACTCACTGACATTTGTAATAGTTCCACAAGTGGAGCTAATTATTTCACATGTGATTCTGTGAGACCTGGGCAACACGCAATGTAGAGGGGGGGGGGGGGGGGGGGGGAAGAAAAAATAAAGTTTTTAAACCTGATTCTTAAGTTGGATACACACTACGTCCAATATACAGTGTTCGCAAATACGCGCTATAGCATGTATTTTACCCGGTATTGAGGTCCGGGGACTCACGGTTTCAAAATGGTAGGGTCCCTGTGGATGTGCTCCGCTATAGCCAAACCCTGGCTCCCTGATGATCTTGCCCGTCTGCAGGATATAAATTGCAGGGGTGGAGTCAGAGCAGACTTAGTTAGCGGCGCTGTAGTGGCAAGCGGCTCCGTGACATCTGCCCCCAGCTCCTGGATTGAAGACGGACCTCGGTAAGTATAAATGGGTGGCGGTTTGGAGGTGAGCAGGGCGACTTGTGCTCAGGGCTGGCTCGAGATGGGGCATGTCCCAGCTGAGCGGCAAGGGTGCCACCACGTAGTGGGTGCTGTGCGGCTGCCACCAGAACCAGCTCCGGGAGTACACGTGTTAAGGGCACAGAGGTTTCATCGGGGAGGGGGTGTTGCTAGACAACTGCCGGGCAGCTGTGTATACTTGCCGGCCCGGCAGCACAGTGGGGTGTGACAGGCAGCCTTGCAGCTAATCAGATTGGCTGTCTGTCATTACAGTGTGAAGGCTGTGCAGAGCAGACAATACACACTGGAAACTGATCTCATATAAATATGCTAGACATTTAAACTATAATAATGTAGTGTGGTATGAGCAGTTAAATAAGTGTTTTTCATATAGCTTTTACATAAAACAGTCACTATCTATTGCAGTAAGTGCTCACGAGCTGCAAGCCCCCAACTGTTGATTTCACAAGTGCATGAATTTTGGACTACTTTGTATGTCCCTGATTTTGGATGCTCTGTTCTTCCCACATTCCAGTGTAATTATAAGAATTGTTAATTTATGCTTTTTCATTGAAAAAGTTATTGGCAAGAGTGCTTTTGTTTCAACACAAGCTCTGGGTTCCTGATTTGGAAGGGGGTGGGAATAAAATGAAGCACGTCTTTGTATTCCAAGCGAGTTGTGTTCACATGGGAGGTGACTGCAGTATCACAAATAAGTGTCTGTGCCTCAGTATGAGGTGTACACAGTACTACAGAGCTCCCAGCAGCCAGCACACTAAAATGACAGGCAGGCAATCTGATGGCGCTGCTGCTGGGCACTGGGGAGCATATAGAGCTGTCCCTGCCCCACCCACCCCTCCCCAGCTGGTTGTGTATAAAGAATAGTTGCAAAGTTTATCTGCAGTTCTTTGCCTGCCCCCCCCCCCCCCCCCCATCTTCACCACCAGGTACCGTATGTCTTGTCAAAGGCTAGTGTTTATACTAGTGTACATCTCTCCACGTGTGCCTTTGTCCCAACCCACGTTGCATGTCTGCCTGCCGCCCCATGTGTGCCTTTCCCTTGCATCATCTGTTACTCTGCCCATCCTCCCCTTGTATGCCTCTTCCCACCCAGGCATTATGAGGACCTGCTCACTCCCTCATCTGTGTGCCCAATTGGGGAAGCTCTATTAGTTTAATTTATACTGGGCCCCACAAATTCTATTGCAACCCTGCCTGCACCCACTTTGCTGCATCCTTGTCGGCTGGCAGAGTTGGACTTTTCCAGGTGGCTCAGACAGAGCCTGATCCTGGCATGACCCAGATGCATTGACATGTCACATAGCTGCATCCTGCCTCTAGCTACAGTTGTGCAATGGCACAGCATGGCAGGCTGCAGTGCAATGAATTTGAATCACCGAGTTTCATTTTCCTGTGGGGGCCAGTGTTTATTTTTTTTTTTACTATTAGGCCATTGTGTTTTATTTTTTACTATGGGGGCCAATGTGTGTTTTTCTGTATGTGGGGGCCAATTTGTTAGCTTTTTCCTAACAGGGCAATGTCATCTGCTTCATGCTTTATGGTCTGTAGCTGCTAAATTGTTAGATTTACAGAAAAGTCATTTAGATGGGACCCAGAAAAGGTCAGGTAGGACACAGGTTTTTTTTGTTAAAGTGACAGGACCCTGGGACCCACATTTTTTTTGTCTCACCTTAATCACTCATATTGTAATCATTTGGGGCAAATTGAAACAAATCGTCCATATTTTCAGATCTGCTGAACTACACCATGGTTCTGATGCAGCAGGAGAACGGTGCATCGGGCAGGCTAATGGTGCATACACACGGTCAGATATGTCAGATGAACGATTGAACAATTTCAGTCTGTATTAAAATGAAAATCGACCAAATCTGACTGCAAACACAGATAGTTATCTGGCAAATGGGAATGCACATCGTTCCTCATTGATGATGTCAGATTTTTCTTTGATATTAAAATAGTTATTGTTCAGATCTGAGGAAAAATCTGACCGTGTGTATGCACCAGATCATGCAGTGTGGGTACACATCTTCTAGTGAGTACCCCGCATTAAATGCATAACAAGTTACTTAGCACAGAGATGCACCTATAATCCTTGCAGGTCTCAACTAAAGCTAATTTAAGGATCAAAACCTGGATTTTTTTTTTATCTACTGGAAACTGCTCCTTCAAATCAAACCTACAGGTGTACTTTGCAATTGTATCCAGGTTACCAGCAAAGAATTCAAGCTATGGCATGTAAAATTAAATCTGCTCCTCCGGCAGAGGACACAAGACATTAGCAATGAAGTGTCATGCACCTTTGTTGAATGGAGGGGTGGGGGGGTGGGGGGGAAGTTAACATACTTTGCAGGCGTCTTCCAGGACATGTGGGCTGTTGCAACTACTTAGTACTGTATAACTGGTTTACAGAAGAACCAGAGCTTGTTACAGCAAGTACAGCTAAAATTTACCAAGGGACAAGATATTAACTGTTATGGCAGCAACAAGTGCATAATTGCAACACAATTTTATAAAACAGGATCTTTGCTCACTGTAAACAAATAGTCACTTTCAGGAACCCTTAACACTAGCATGGTAGACCATGTCTCTGCAGGTATCAATTGGCCAAACTGAACAAGTTAACAGTACTTCTAGATCAGTGGTTCTCAAACTCAGTCCTCAGGACCCCACAGATCACTTTTTGCAGCTCACCCAGCAGGTGCACAGGTGTATTCATTACTCACTGACACATTTAAAAAGATCTACAGGTGCAGCTAACTATTTCACTAGTAATTATGTGAGGAGACCTGGAAAACATGCACTGTTTGGGGTCCTGATGACAGAGTTTGAGAACCTGTGTTCTAGATCATTTAAATCAAAAAGGGCAGCCAGGAGGCAACCACTCATGGCCAGCAGACCACATACTCAACCTAGATAATCACTTACATCTGCCATAGGTAGAACACACCCTTTAAGGCAGTAGTATTTGCCATGCTGCCCTCCACACACTGGATTTACACTAGTGTTTTCCAACCTCTGTCCTTAAGGCACAACAGTCCAGGTTTTAGTGATAGCCATGTCGAGCACAGATTGTTTCGTCAAAATAACTGAGGTACTAATTAAGACCTGTGCTCAAGTATGGCTATCCTTAAAACCTTGACTGTTAGTGTGCCTGAGGACGGTGGTTGGGAACCCCTGATCTATTTGCAGCATGCAGTGCCATGTGATAACAGGTGTGCTAAGATGCATAATCATAGTAGCTGGAGGGTCACATTGTGCAGTCATTCCCAACTATTACGGTTTTATTAGAGAACATGGCAGTAAGATTATGCATGAAAATCAGGAAAAGCTAGCAAGTTCGTAACAGGAATTCTCAACTTTAGCTCTCAAGTACCATCAGAATTTTTTGTGGATAGGCGAGTTGACCTATTTTGCTGGGTCAATAATCCCAGCTGCTTACAGACATCAGTGAAACAAATGTTGGGCTACTTGAGAACACTGCTCCAAAAGACTCCAGGGCGATTCAATTGTGTAGACCAGTGATTTCCAACCTCGGTCCTCAAGGCACACTAACAGTCCTGGTTTTAGTGATATTCATGATTGTGCACAGATGGTTAAATAAAAATAGCTGAGGTACTAATTAAGTCACCTGTGCTCAAGTATGGCTATCCCTAAAACCTGGACTGTTAGTGTGCCTTGAGGACCATGGTTGGGAACCCCTGGTGTAGACGATCGCTTTTTTTTTTTTTTAAGGCACCCTATGGAGCAATTCAGCTGTTTGCTCCACCTGAGCTCAATAGTTGCCAGAATCTCTGCTTTCCCCCACCCCCCTAGGAGGGTGCAAGCAATAATGTGAGCTAAACCAATGATTAGGGCACCCTATCCAGGACTTTAAATGGATTTCACAGCTAAACTTGGATAATGAGCTCCCAGGACAATTGAATTTCAAATCTGGGCGCTCATTAATCACCACCTAATCAACAATTTAGTCAGCCCCTCTTAATCTAGATGCCATGTTTGTTGGGCTGTGGATAACTAGCAAGTCTAAAGATAAAAATTAAAATTGTAGTTAACACCGTATATTTTTCAAGTCCACTGATGCCAACATTCAATCACACAAAGGGTGAGAAGATTAGCTTCCCCTCTAGTTCTAACTTTGAGACTATTTCAAATAAACTGCTCTTGAAAGAGGCCTATACAAATTAAGCCATCCACATTCAACTTTCTACACCTTTTATTAAGGTATTGTCCTATATGGCTCAGAACTAAGCCAATGGCATTAAACAAATGTAAAATAACTTCAGCTTTGTTTAACCAAGGTGGTTTTTATTACACTTGCTGCATGAGACCAGAAACAAGTCCAAACTCCTGAGAGCAGAGGGTGTAAGCACATCAGTCCAAGACATCATAGGCTCAGGTTGTACACTGTTGAGATTTCCAATTAAAGGTGACTTGCGCCATCAGACAGCAAACAGTCCCAGTCTGAAACCCATCTCAGATCAGATAAAGGTTGTTTGTATTTCTCTTCAGGAGTGCTGTGTTCAGCTTGCAGACCTCAGAAGCAGCAATGGAGTAGGCGTTTACTTGGACCTCTGCCTCATCTTTCTCCTCTTACGCTTCAGTCTATAATAGTGCAAGTTTAACATTAGCACATTTTAACATACTACTGAACGCAACCACTTTAAACTTACAAATAGTATTGCTCCAACAGTAAAGCTCTCAAAAGCACATTGGGCGGTATTCAATTTTTGTATCCCTGTATGTGACCAACAGGAGCTATTCAATTGTTTCTCCTGCCGGAAGCAACCAGCTGTCTGAAACTATTTCAGCCTGCAGCCCCAGCAGGGTGAGAGGTGAAATGGGCAAAAAGTGACATGTTTGGTCACCCAATCACCACTTTTCACAGTCGCACCCAGCACTGGTCAGGGGTAGCTGCTTTATGCGGCTAAACTCGACCACTTTGGGCACGATCAGCATGAAAAACTGCAACATTTAAATAGCACCCCACGATCTACCATCACTTTAGACAGGAGATCGGGCGCGCTATGACAATTGAATACCGCCCTTTGTATACACTGACTGATCAATGTAAAGACAAACATTGGTTGCCATCCATATTTTATTTTCCAAACCATTGTTTTCCTGCATGCTAAAGTTAACCTTTTACTTTAGTGCACCGCCTCAAATACAGTCCTCGGGGCACTATTGGTGAGTACACACTGGGCGATAAAAGTGGACGACTGAACGATAACAATATCGTTCAGTCGTCCATTTTTAACACAAAAATGATGAACGATAATGACGACGTGCGTTCCCGCGGGTCGTCAGTCATCATCATTCATTGGGTTAACATGCAGGCCAACCTGACGATGTCATCAAGTTGCTGCATGTTATGGAATGGGGGAGAGAGCCCGGCGCTGAAAGATATCGTTCAGCAGGTGCGCTCAATGTCATGAAAGACATTGAGCACACCCTGCCAGGGACACTAGACGATATCGCTCAGGGAGCATATCGTCTAGTGTCTATGCACCTTAACACGGTTTCCATCTCACTAGATTACAGGTTTGTTAGACATTAATATGTCCACAAGTGATAATTGTTCTGAGATCTGGAAAACATGCATTGTTATACCCCTTTTACACCAGAGTCCTGGGTCTGACCCAGGATTTGGAACACTGTTCCAACTGGGATCAGACCCTTTCCCACTGCAGTGCCAACCGAGGTTATGCCTGTGTCAGCACTGCTCACACTGGACCCAGGTCTTCCGGCATTGCAATGGACGCTTGGAGGGGCGGGGGGATGTAATCTCCAAGCGCTGTGGAAACCAGCCAATCAGCTAATGAGCAGCACGACCCAGGTCTTAGTGAACCTCGTCAGTCTCAATACACTGCAGGGTGACAAGGAAATGGTCTGTGCCCAACACTGCAAGCCAGCCGTGCGTGAACCCCAGTTCACTAAACACAGGTTGCTCCGCTCAGTGACAAATCCCAGGTTGATGCACGTTCATAAACCTGGGATTTTAGAGCCAGTGTAAAAGGTGTGCAAGTGTCACAAGGATTGCATTTGAGAAGCACAGCACTAGGGAATGGGTGCCAATAGCAGATACATTTTGCACATAATACTCAATGTTTAATCTTAGCAAGAATATGGAATACTTTCTGCCATTAATACACATCCTACTGTGCCAAGGAGCTTCTGCAGCCTCATTTCCCCTAGGGCCTATTTGAGAAAACAATGGATGCATAACATGCGCAGCAGGGAAAGGAGGAGGGAGAAGACGGACATGATGGGCTTATCACATTGGGACACATACCTGCGCATACGCTTCTTCCTCCACTGAAAGAGAAAAGCAGATTTCCATTACATAACCGCATGAGCAGAGACCACAGGCGCATACACAGAACCAACAGCGGGCGCAGAGCGACGGAGCACAACCAACAGCGCACCTCACCCCCAGTGGCCGGGCAGTGTTACACCAGGCACATGCTGTGCGAGCAGGGGAGATCTTTATAGTATATCCGAACACGCAGCGATTTCAGTCTCCACTATAAGGAGCCAACAGCAGCGAGGTTCGTGCAGCGCCGCCATCTTACATAGCAAACACGTGACCTGGGAAATCATACACGCGCCCCACCAGTAACACAGACCCCACTAGCACAGCTCTACACCGGCAGGGAATACGCAGAGCGGGAGAGGGGAACAGAGACTGACGACCACTAACATGGCGAAGACATGACGCGCCGGGACAATGACACAGCACCGCTTACCTTGGCTCTCATCTTCAGAAGAAGAGCCTGTGAAGAGAGAACAGATTAGGGTTAGTGAGCAGTGCGGATGGCCCCGGAGCAGGCCGGATGGTGATGGATAATGCACAGGCCGAAAGCCCGACCTGGTGTTCTGCTCTTTACCTTCCTAAGATGGCACCAATGACAAGAGGGCGTTATAGCCGCGGCCGGCAGTATTTATCTGGCTGAGGGCGACGTCATATCCGGCCCAGCTTCTGGGCTCCTAAGGGTTGCTGGGAGATGTAGTTTATACACACACGATATAGTCTATTTGGAGTAGTTACTTGGACCCTGAGTAAAAATCTTTCTGTCACTGACACTGTCTCATGCCTAGTTGACTGCACTTTTTGTACTCTGGGCCTGATTCAGACCCGGTCTCAAGCGTTGAGCGCTTGCAACCGGGTCAATGGTGGCCCACAGCGCATGCGCACGACATCTCGCACCAAAGGGGGCGAGCTGTCGATGTTGAGTGACAGCTCACCCCCTTTTATGGGCGTGCCGGGGGGGTGGCTGCCCAAACGGAGGCGTTCCCGAGGGACCTCTTGCCGTTTGTGGGCGGCCCCACTGACATCACGAGTGATGTCAGTGGAGAGATTCCGGCTCTGTTAAGAGCCGAAATCTCTCTGAGGCTTGCGATGAACGAGACCCTACCACAAGGGTCTCGTCGCAAGCCTGATGGTCGCGATGGTCTTGACCATCGCAACCATCATCCTGGCCGCTCGCAATAGCTGTGGGTGGTCACCCACAGCTATGTGAGTGGCCAAGAGGCCGCTCCAAAAAAAAAAGCCCGGCCCTGATTCAGAGCGAGCGCTCTGTCAGAGCCCGCGGCTCTGAATCATGCCCTGTGTTTTGCCCTCATGAATGGCATTGCATGTGTCCCAGCTTTCTCAGTACAGTTACCCTTTTTTAGTGAGATGTAATTAGACTTAGCAAATATGGTAGTTGTAAGGGTGCCTAACCCTAATGCTGGCCATACACGGTGTGATGCACCGTGTAGTGCGACTGCCGATCCGTCAGCAGACGGATCGTGCTGTCATTGCCGGCATTCGTGCGGTACCCGCAGACCGCACGATATGCCGGCTCCCCCCTCCACTTTTTTAATTGGATCATACATCGCATCCCAGGTCAGATGGTTTTGCAGGAAGACCTGGGGAATGCGATGTACGACCCCGCGGGAGCGCGCAGCACGATATCAGGTACGATATCGTGCCCATACATGGCACGATATAGCACCTATACCGTGCCAATCCGTCGGATATTGTGTCGTGTATGGCCACCTTAAGTCCCCTTCGGGAGCCCCTAATCTAACCCTCCCCCTGCCACGGCTGTCCGCGCCAGCGCCCGGCTTACTTTCGATCGGTAAGCCGGGTGATCGGGCTCCCGGCGTAAGTCTCATGACAGGCATCGGGATTTCGACGTTGGCCATTAGACACTTGCCAGGATTAGACAGTCAGGATGCCGACAGTCTGCATTTAGATTGTCGGCATCCCGACTGCATCCCCACCCAACTGTACCAATTTGAGGGCTCTCTCCTGGTTGTGGACACCTTTGTCCCGCAGGTCGTCAGATGGTAAGAGGTATGTGCTGTGGAAGGTGCGCTTATGCATGTGGTAATTAATGCAGCACCTGAGCACCCATTAGGGATTAGGCCATACTTACCTACTCTCCTAAACATTCTGGATACTACAGAATCTCAGGTGGCTTTCCTAATTCCTGAACCCTGATAAAAGTATGGTTATTTTTGTCTACTGCTGCCCACTTACTGAGTAAAATGGACAGTCCAGGAGACTTAATTTTGGGATCCCACTGTTTCGTGTCATCATGGTCCTACAGTTACTCACTCGCTTTACAATGCCAGGAATGGTGTTGAAACCCTTCCCTAGACATTGATGCTTAAGGATGCTACTAGAGTGGCCAGAATCCCTAAATGTAACGGGTGTGTGGAGGGCAGGGTAGTTGGGTAATTAAATGTTTATTTTGAACATTACCATTTCACAAGCGTGTGCCTCACTTATGGAGTCATTTTCTTTTGCTCAGAGTATGCCTACTAATGTACTTCTCAGCTGATAGGGTCCACGATAAGACCTGATCTCCACCAGCCTTTGGCCGAGTACAGTGCTTTGCTTGGTGGACCCTGAGCAATATCATAAAAATCATCACACATAACAAAGTAACAGATAATAAAAACAGTTTAGATGCGCCTTCATTTTTATGATCTGTTAAAACAATAAATTAGGTAAAACCAAGCAGTCTGTAATTGAAATGGAAGGTTTGCCCTTATAGGACATTTGTCTTCCACTTTGTCTGAAGATTTGTCTTCCACTTCACAGGCTGCACATAAGTGTGTATAGGAGACACATAGTCACAGAGGTGCACCTGGGAACAATAAGGTATTTTTGGTGTGGCTCCGGCGTGGCTTGTAATTTACTACCAGTGTGCATTTTACCATCTTTCAGTGTCCTGCTGAAACCAAATTACCAGGAGAAGTGGCAGTGAGTTCCCTATCAGTTTTACCTTGTGTGGGTCATACATATAATGTATGGGGTGGTTTTTATGACCTGAGCAAAATTCAGATAATGCATCCATGGGAAGAGCAATAAAACTTTAAATGTCTCTCTAATACAGCAAATACATTTCTCTCTCTAGTGGACAAAAAAAAATATATTTTTCTAATATCCAAATAGAAAAGCATAGCTCATGCCAAAGCAAATTACAAGCAGTTGACTAGTGCTGGTGATCATAGGCGAAATTGGGTGTGGTCCGGGGTTGCACCAACCATTAGCCTAGTTCGCCTATCCGCTGAACAGCTGCCTGACCACGGACAATACCGCTGTCCATCACCCCCCGCCATCCGCTTGCCTCCTGCCATCCGCCCTGCAATAAATATATATTAATTTTTTTTGGAGACCCCGTGTGTGATGCATTGCCTGAGTGGTAGGACTCGGAGGAGCAACAAGAAGGTGTGTGCAGGGGTGGCGAGAGGGGGGGGCAGGTACAAATTACCTGGGCCCGCATTTGCTGGAGGGGCCCGATGGGGGCACGGGTCCAGCACCGCCCCCCCCCTCTTACATGACAGCAGCCCAGCACATGCTGCTGTGTGCTGGGCTGCACTGGGAGACTGCGGCTGCTAAGAAGCAGTCACAGCAGTCTCCTCTGCCTGTGGGGGAGCTGATCGCGCTCCCCACTGGTTATGCGCTGGGCTAAGGGGGCTAGCAGTGCCCCCCTCGCCAGCACACAGCACCGCAGCAAAACTTTTATATTTTTTTACCTAAGGGGCTTGGTCACGCCTCCTGCAATTCGGTCACACCCCCTTTTACCCGGCACGGCTGTAGGCGGGCCTGAGTGTGTGTCGGGGCAGGCTGAGGCTGAACACAAAGAAGGGAGGCTGGCTGGGGACACAGAAAGGGGGCTGGCAGGAGACACAGTGTGGGGGCTGGCTGGAGACACAGGAAGGGGGGCTGGCTGGGGAGACATAGAAAGGGGGCTGGATGGGGAGACACAAAAGGGGGCTGGCTGGGGAGACACAGAAGGGGGATGGTTGGGAGACACAGAAGGGGGGCTGGCTGGAGACACAGCAGGGGGGCTGGCGGGAGATACAGAAGGGGGCTGCCTGTCTAGACACAGAAGGGGCCTGGCTGGAGACACAGAAAGGGGGCTTGCTGGAGACTCAGAAAGGGGGCTGGCTGGGGAAACACAGAAGGGGTCTGGCTGCAGACACAAAGGGTCTGGCTGGGGACACAGAAGGGGGCTGGCTGAGGCAACACAGAAGGGGGCTGGCTGAGGACACAGAAGGGGTCTGGCCGGAGACATTATGCCCCCTGTTTGAGTGGCCACGTCCCCGCTTTCACTAATGGGTGCCTTACCCCATGCCTCTAAAATATATATAGAGATATATCTTCCAGGTATCCAAATGATTTGGAAGGAGGCACTCACCAATCAGTTTATTTCACATCATTTATTTTTTTAAATAAAGTTTTTCGCTCAACGTGGGGGGTGCTCTCCAGGATCAATGCATGATCATAATTATATCTTCCAGGTATCCAAATGAATTGGAGGCACTCACCAATCAGTTTATTTCATTTCACATTATTTATTAATTTAAATAAAGCCAAGTGTCGACGTGACATTTCGGTTCTACTTACAAACCTTCCTCAAGTCAAGACCAATGCATCAGGGAATAATGGAGAGTATAATTTATTTGTATCTCTTGAGAATTTTCTAATATGTTTATGCAACATTACACACCAGGCACTCTATATCAGATATCATGTGTTTCCAAGATTATAATTGAATGCATTTTTCTCAGCATTGCGTGGAGCCTGTTAGACATTGTCGCTATTTCTTATCTTTATCCGCAGATGCTGTGGTACTTTATATATATACAGTCAGGTGCATAAATATTGGGACATTGGGCCTGATTCAGAGCCGGACGCTATTTGCGCTCGCTCGTTCAGAAAAAGGGGCCGGCTATTTAAATTGAGCACTCGCTCTTTGCGGTCTGTTGACGCCTCTATGTCTGAGCGAGCGAACGAAACATGCGCTCGCTATTTTGAAAAGATGCCCCCTGGCCGCTCGCATCATACGTCATCTCCGCTATTTATTAGATTAATCGAGTACATCGAAAGGCGTCTGAACTGCTCGCAGTGCTTGTGGTTGGACTTTCCTACCGCAATCAAGCAAACAGTTCAGGCTAAGAGACAACCAAGTGACGTGGTTAATGACGCTGCTTTGTTAATTATGCACACCCTTAAAACGCCTGTTTTGACCATTTGGCACGCCTGCGTTCGGATCTCCACTCCCCGTTTTCAAGCACCTTCCCCTGTTACCACCCACAAACGCCTCATCCTGTCACTCAAATTAGCAGGCACTCGCAATTTTGCGAACACACGTTTTCCGACCGCACTGACTGGTTGGCGCATGCGCATTACCACCCATACCCATGCGCAGATGTGCGAACATCGCTCGGAGCGAACGAGCGGCCGCTTACGAGCGACTCTGAATCAGGCCCATTGACAGAATTTTCCTATTTTGGCCTCTATTCACCACTGCAGTGGCTTTGAAATGAAACAAACAAGATGTGCTTTAACTGCAGACTTTCAGATTTAATTTGAGGGTAATTACATCCAAATCAGGTGAACGGTGTAGGAATTACAACGGTTTCTATATGTGCCTCCCACTTTTTAAGGGGCCAAAAGTAATGGGACAAACTAAACAATCCTAAATCTAACTTTCACTTTTTAATACTTTGTTGCAAATCCTTTGCAGGCAATTACAGCCTGAAGTCTGGAACGCATAGACATCACCAGACGCTGGCTTTCATCCCTGGTGATGCTCTGCCAGGCCTTTACTGCAAATGTCTTCAGTTCCTGCTTGTTCTTGGAGCATTTTCCCTTCAGTTTTGTCTTCATCAAGTGAAATGCATGCTCAATCAGATTCAGGTCAGGGGATTGACTTGGCCATTGCATAACATTCCACTTTTTAGCCTTAAAAAACTCTTTGGTTGCTTTTGCAGTATGCTTAGGGTCATTGTCCATCTGCACTGTGAAGTGCCGTCCAATGAGTTCTGAAGCATTTGACTGAATATGAGCATATAATATTGCCCGAAACACTTCAGAATTCATTCTGCTGCTTTTGTCAGCAGTCACATCATCAATAAATACAAGGGAACCAGTTCCATTGGCAGCCATACATGCCCACGCCATGACACTACCACCACCATGCTTCACTGATGAGGTGGTATGTTTTGGATCATGAGCAGTTCCTTTCCTTCTCCATACTCTTCTCTTCCCATCACTCTGGTACAAGCTGATCTTTGTCTCATCTGTCCATAGGATGTTGTTCCAGAACTGTAATGGCTTTTTTAGATGTGGTTTGGCAAACTATAATCTGGTCTTCCTGTCTTTGTGGCTCACCAATGGTTTACATCTTGTGGTGAACCCTCTATATTCACTCTTGTGAAGTCTTCTCTTGATTGTTGACTTTGACACATATACACCTATTTCCTGGAGAGTGTTCTTGATTTGGCCAACTGTTGTGTTTTTCTTCACCAGGGAAATAATTCTTCTGTCATCCACCACAGTTGTTTTCCGTGGCCTTCCGGGTCTTTTGGTGTTGCTGAGCTCTCCGGTGCGTTCTTTCTTTTTAAGAATGTTCCAAACAGTTGCTTTGGCTACACCTAATGTTTTTGCTATCTCTCTGATGGGTTTGTTTTGATTTTTCAGCCTAATGATGGCTTGCTTCACTGATAATGACAGCTCTTTGGATCTCATATTGAGAGTTGACAGCAACTGATTCCAAATGCAAATGTCACACCTAGAATCAACTCCAGACCTTTTACCTGCTTAATTGATAATGAAATAATGAGGGAATAGTCCACACCTGTCCATGAAATAGCTTTTGAGTTGATTTGTTTCATTTCAAAGCCATTGTGGTGGTGAATAGAGGCCAAAATATTAAAATTCTGTCAATGTCCCAATATTTATGCACCTGACTGTATGTTATACTAAGTACAGGTTGAGTCTCCCATATCCAAAATGCTTGGGACCAGGGGTATTTTGGATATCGTAATATTCCGTATTTTGGAATATTTGCATAAAATAATGAAATATCTTGGGAATGGGACCCAAATCTAAACACAGAATGCATTTATGTTTTATATACACCTTATACACACAGCCTGACGGTCATTTTATACAATATTTTTAAATAATTTTGTGCATCAAAAAAAGTTTGTGTACATACATGAAATTCATTTATGTTTCATATACACTTTATACACACAGCCTGAAGGTTATTTTATAAAATATTATTAATAATTTGTGCTTTAAACAAAGTTTGTGTACATTGAACCATCAGAAAGCACTTTCTCAGTCATGCTAAAAATATTCCGTATTTCGGAACATTTGGATATGGGAGACTCATAAAGCTTGTCTTGAGAAAGGTTTGTAAGTAGAACCGAAACATCACGTCGACACTTGGCTTTATTAAAATAATAAATAATGTGAAATCAAGTAAACTGATTGGGGGGTGTAGCCTAGCAGGCAAGCAGAGAAGACGTGAGCTGTGAGTGCTCCTGCCCGGATTCTCTAAAAGCTCCTAATATACCTAAAAGGGGACCAACTAGAGACCTCGATTGTGTCATCCTCGAAGCGCGAGGGTGTTAGTTATGGAGCCAGGGGGCACAGTGCCTTCGTGGCTTGTGACTCACCTGCCTTGCTGAAGCCGGGACCTGTGGCTGAGGGCACCGCTGCCAAGGACTGTGAATAAGGACGACTGCGCTTAGCTCAGCTGTCTGCGCTCTTCTCCCTGCCTAGTCGGCACTCGCTGCTCTCTCCTGACTGCTCACACGTCGCTGATCCCGGAGGAGCTGGTGAACGGGTTGCTGCACTGCCCGCGCTGGTGGGACTCCTGGTTTCCGCGCTGGTGGGACTCCTGGTTTCCGGCGGCCATTGCTTTGACACTTAAGTGGGTGAGGGTAGAGGCTGCTGGGACATATAATATACCGCAAATTAGTGGGTTATAATACCTCAGCTGTGGGAGGTGCACTCCTCTTGGAGTTAAGGGACATTTACCAGGTTCCATGTTGCATTATATAAGTACTGATGACCTGTCAGTACGTTACTATTATAAATAAATACTACTTCAAAACTCTGATCCCTCACTTCCATATATAAGCTCTGAATTCTGGAGCTTTGACTCCCCCATGTGGAGGATTGTTGTAACTCTATAAATTACCAGCTTTGGAGTCTTTTGATTAGGCACTCTAGGCTGGTCTACTATTAGTTTCTGTAAATTATCCCACCTGGGCTTCATTATTATATCTGACGCATACCCGTACACCTTCATGCTCCGATTTGGAGGAGGTGTATTTCTGTTTGGCAAGATATGGCCCACTTGATGAGAAAAATGCCTGCTGGACCATGACCACAGGGGAACGTATTATGACACCTCCTTTTTTTTGAGCCTATATAAGTTTATCTCAATAGAAATATCACACAGCATTACCTTATGGGGAGGCGCAACACTGCTAAAAAAACATCTACCACTCCAGCTAAAACTACCAAGGCTGTAGCTTTTCACACTTTATTTGGAGCTACATCTACCTCTACGTCAGACCCTATTACATCCAGGTCTTCTCCAATGGCCTCAGGAAGCTCAGAGGGCTGTGCAACTCCTGAACCAGAATCTCCTCATCTGTTACCCTCTTCCCAGAATATGAACTCGGAAATTAGTGACATCTTAACTCATCTATGTTCCCTGCCGACACGACAGGATATCCAGCAAGATTTGCAATCGTTGGAACAATGTCTACAGGAGTCTGTTAAGACTCATTTAGCGGCCTTTCAATCTAACCTGTCACAAGTGGCGGAACGAGTTAAATCACTAGAGGGACATCGAGATAAGGTTGGTGATAAAATTGCTGACCTGGACGCTGTGTGTCGTCGTCAATCTAGAGCATTGATTGATATACACCGCTGAATAGATGATATTGATAATAGGGGACGTCGGAATAATTCAAGAGTTAGAGGTGTTCCAGAAGATAACCCGCAACAAGGTCTAGCTGACGTACTGACAAAAATCTTTAACGAGTTGTTGGAGGCGGCACCAGATCCCAGATTCAATTTGATCGAGGACATCGGGCGCTGCGCCCTAAAGGTTTGCCTTTGGAGAAACCACGTGATGTTATATGTCGATTGCATTACTACACAGTCAAGGAGGATATATTGAAAAAGGCCCGATTGGCTGATGCAATTGAATTTAAAGGTCATTCCATACAAGTTTATCAGGACTTATCCTGGAATATGCTGCACCAGAGGCGCCTACTCCGACCGTTTCTTGAAGAACTGCAGAAAAAGAATATCAGGTTTCGTTGGGGATTCCCTCTGAGTAGTCAAGTGTTCCATGAAGGAGTTCTCTGTATTCTTAAGGACCATGAGGATGTACCACAGTTCTGTTCTATTTTGGGTCTCCCTACAATATCAGTTCCAAATTGGTGTGATCCTTTGGAGCCGTCCGACGCACCTGTCGTTAGGAAGGAGCCTTGGCAGAAGAGTAACTCTTCCAGGCGCAGGACACGTCATCCTCCTGTTGAAGACGCATTGACAGCCACTTGAGTTAAACCATTTTATTTGATAGCTGTGTGCTTTGTAGCATTTATTGCTGTGCATACCTAGTCATGACCTAATATGGTTGGCTGTTTATGCTCTATATTTTTTCCTTAACTTATCTGATTAGGCTACAGTTTTGGAACTGTTTTCTAAGCTGTGTATATTATTGTATATCTTAGGTAGAAATTTTTTGTTTGAGCTTTATCTCGTATTTAGACGAGATTACATATTGGTGTCACAGGCACTAGTACCCTCAATTCCCCCTTTCTCTGCTGAATATATGTTGACCGTGTCCCCATATGGGCTTTTCACAGCTTCTTATGCAGAGAGATTTCCAAGTTTGTTTGTTAGATGTGTATTAATACTAGTTTTGCTCAGTAATCTGAGCACTACCATATTATTGTTATTTGTCTATGTGTCTATGGGACATATACAACTGGGCGCGAGGTTTAGCGAGTTAAAATCCTCGTGCACCTCACGCCCAATTCCAGAATACCGCGGGTATGCCCGCTCCCGCTACCCGCGGTATTCAATTAAAAAAATACTGGTTGCAGGGTTTTCAGCTCTAAAATACAGGAGACACACTTTAAAAGGGATGCTGCTCCCAATTTGTTCTCCCGTCATTACCCTTCTGGGTTTTTTAACAATTTCTCTGGTGCCAAGGCTAGGGGGGTTGCTATCTTGATCTCCAAAGTTTTGAATTTACCTGATGTTCAGGAGATACCCATCTGTGATGGTAGGGGTTTGCTTGCTAAGGTAACAATAGCTGGGCAACGGTACACTTTTGTAAATCTATAATTACCTAATACGGGCCAATCGCGTTTTTTACGCGAGTCCTTGGAAGCCATTGAAAGCCATATAGAGGGTATATTTATTGTGGGAGGTGATTTTAATTGGGCTCTGGAACCCTAGATATATACTTCTCCTGGTGCTCCCAGATCATCTCGTAAGGAGTCTCGTAAGTTTAGAGCGATCCTACATGAATTTTAGTTAATGGATACCTGACGGTTGCTGCACCCTGCCGAGAGGGACTATACTTTTTATTCTCCTCCTCATAGATCATATTCTCGAATTGACTATTTTTATATCAGTCACTCACATTTAGATTTAATAGTAGATGCGGATATTGGCCAGATAACAGGCTCAGACCATGCTCCTCTTACCTTGCGGTTACGAAATAGTCATCCTTCACCTCATCACTGGCGTTGGACGTTTAATGAGCAATTTCTCAGAGACACTCATTGTCAAGCTCAGTTGTTAGAGGCTATTGACCAATATATAGAGTCCAACGTGACTGATGACGTCTCACCGGTTTTGATATGGGAGGCCCATAAGTGTGTAAGCAGCGGCAGGTGTATTCAATTGGGTTAATTTACTAAGAAGCAAAGAACTGACCGTAGGGACTCATTACTCTCCAAAATTAAAACACATAAGGTAACTTTTACCCCTGATGTGTACATAGAATTGCAAAAAGCTAGAGAATCTCTCAATACTCTATTGAATGAGGAAGTTAGGAAAGCTTTTCAATGCTGTAGTCATAAATATTTTCACTGTGGGAATAAACCAGGGAGGATACAGGCTAGGGCTCTTCGGGCACAGAAGTCTCAGACATATATTCAAAAACTTAAACATTTGGCAGATACTCTCTGTTCCTCTGACTCAGAGATCGCACAGATATTTCAAAAGTATTATTCTGTTTTCTATAATCTGACCTCAACCCGCTCTCAATCCGAGCGTTTGCATCACGAGTTGGAGATACAGAGATATCTGGATGACATTCAGTTTCCAGTTCTCTCTACTGAGGCACTCCAGGCTCTAGACTTACCATTTACGGAGGTTGAATTGTTGGACACTCTTAAAATGACTCCAAGTGGGAAAAGCCCTGGTCCTGATGGGTTTCCCGTTACCTATTATAAGGCCTTTCATGATCGGTTGATTCCCCTCCTTTTACGTGCCTGTAATGCTGTCTCGGATCTAACCCGGTTCTCTGGCCAGTCCTTGGGCGCTCATATCACGGTTATACCTAAAGAAGGGAAGGATCTGTGTCTCTCCTTAATGTGGATATTAAGTTACATGCTAAGCTTATAGCCAACCAACTCAAACAGTGGCTACCCAGCATAGTTCATTCTGACCGGGTCGGCTTTGTGCCGGGGAGAGAAGCTAAAGATAACACTATCAAAGTCATTGATTTAATAGAGTATGCAACCACTGCTAAGGTACCGATGATACTTCTCTCCACGGACGCAGAAAAGGTCTTTGATCGGGTAGACTGGTGTTATATGTTAGCAGCTTTCAGATGGCTGGGCTTGGGTGAAGTCTTCCTCCAAAAAATGATCTCACTGTACAGAGCGCCCTCGGCACGAGTCAGGGTTAATGGGATTTTGTCGGACACTGTACATATTACTAATGGTACGAGACAGGGCTGTCCACTTTCGCCTTTGCTTTTTGTACTCTGGAGGCGCTGGCGAGGGCAATCAGGAGTAACTCTAATATTACTGGCCTTCAAGTTGGTTCTCAAGACTATCGTCTCGCTATTTTTGCGGATGACCTGCTGGTAGTAGTAACAAACCCTGTGACCTCTCTCCCCAATTTGATGAGGAGTTCCATAGATTCAGTCAGCTTTCAAATTTTAAAATAAATTATACCAAATTCATGGCACTGAATACTACCGCTTCAGTAGAAACTATTTTGGCTCTTCAGGCCTCATTTCCATTCGCTTGGCAGCCCGCGCAGTTGAAATATTTGGGGATATTAATATCTTGCAGATTGTCTATTTTATATGATTTAAATTATGTTCCCCTTCTTAGTAAGATTCACTCCGACTTTTCTAGATGGCTCAAACAGAAATTATCTTGGTTGGGTAGAATGAATGTGGTTAAAATGAATGTGCTTCCCAGACTATTATATTTATTCCAAACAATACCTTCAACCTTACCGCCCCGTTTTCTCTCAATAGTTCATAATGTTTTAACGTTTTTTGTATGGAGTGGTAGAAAACCGAGGTTTAAGCATCAGGTTTTGTTTAAACGAAAATCTCAAGGAGGTAGACAACTTCCTATGGTTACAGCTTACTACCAGGCTACGGTACTTAATAGAATTGTAGATTGGTATCATAACTCACATGAGAAACCATGGGTGGCCATTGAATCTGCCTCTACGAATTTCCATTTATCGGCCATTCCGTCTGTTCGGATCACCCAACGATGGGACCGACTTTAAAGTTGTGGTGGAGGCTGCAAGTAAGACCTGGTGTGTCTTCCTTAATCTCTCCCCTTACTCCTGTAATACACAATCCTTTTTTTATACCTGGAACTTCAGGTCGTGTAGCGGCCAAATGGTAAGCGTTAGGTAATGCAAGAAGGATAAAGGATCATTATTTCACATTTGGTGGGAGTGTCAGGTAATTGCCCCATTTTGGGCGGCAGTCATAGCTTTGGCATCAGAAATTCTTGGTTTTTCTGTTCCCACTGGTCCAGATTTTTGGTTACTATCCCACTCGGACATTCCCATATCTAAGTATAAAAAATCTCTGCCGAGACATTTGAACAATGTGGCTAGAGCAGTACTTCCAGTTAGATGGCGTTCCCACCTCTCACCCACTTTATGGGACTGGTGCCAAAAGCTAGACTTTTATATGTATATGGATGACATATTTCACTCTGTCCCGGAAAGCAGTCTGATTTTACTGCCAGGTGGTTTAGTTGGTTAGAATTCAAACTCTCTCCATCATATAAGAATCTCATCCTTCAGACTCCTGGCTAAAATTTTTATTTTCTGTTACATATGAAGTTAATTGATATATGATTTCATGTGAATGCTGTACTGCTACGCATTAGATTTATTAACGAGCTGTAACCTGTTTATACCTTTGACTTGCTTGCTCATCTCCCCACTTCAAAATTTCCTTTCCCATCTTCCCTTGTCTCCCCCCCCTGTCTTTTCTGTATTTTGAGTTTTGCTTTGATTATTTTGGTTTTGGAATATTATTGTTGCAGTTTTAATTGTAAGAGCAATTCTTTCTCTATATAAGTACATATGTTGGAAATGCAGTTTTTCTTTGAAAAATGTAAATAAAGAATTTATAAAAAAAATTGAAATTAATAAACAATGTGAAATTAAATAAACTGATTGGTGAGTGCCTCCAATTCATTTGGATACCTGGAAGATATAATTATGATCATGCATTGATCCTGGAGAGCACCCCCATGTTGAGAATCTGGAGATGTGAGCGCAGGACCCTTTTTGTATATACTGTGTATATATATATATATATATATATATATGTATACCAAGCAGAACTGGCGCCACTCAGGGATTTTTAAAGAAAGACAGCAAACAGCGATTATTCAGTCAAGTCGACGTTTCAATGCATGAGTATTTTCATCAGGACATGCATTGAAACGTCCACTGGACTGAATAATCGCTGTTTGCTGTCTTTCTTTAAAAATCCCTGAGTGCCGCCAGTTCTCCTCGGTATTTGTGTCACACCTTGTGTGTGTTATGCTTGGAAGGCAACGGGGTAAGAAGTGATTTTTTGTTTTATTGAGTGCCGGATTCTACTTTATATATATTTATATATATATATATATATATATAAAACCAAGGTCCGGCACTCCCTTAGTACAAACGATACTTGCCCGGGTGCCCGAATAAAAAATTCATGCAGAGGTTAAAGTACAACGGCACTCCTGGTGCAAACGGCAATAGACAGGCAGCGTGTAGAGTCACATACCAAATGGCGGCACTCCGGAAGAAATACACTTAAGTCACATAGCTTAGTGAAGCGACATTTCAGCTCCTTTATTTAGCGCTTTTATCAAGCTTATAGTACAAAACAGTAACAATTACTGACCTTAAATAGCAAAACACCCTTACAACAGACTTCCAATCTTCCTCGTGCACGACGCCAACCGGCGGTCCCCCTGGAAGTTGCGTCTCTCTCTCCCCTGTTTTGCTATAGCAATACATAAACCAAACAGCCAGGCTGTTCGATATAGTGTAAACAATAACAGCATAGAATGTGAACCCATTGCAAAATGACCAAAAGTGACAAGTGATATCAGCATAAATAGGTTAATACATGTAACTTGAAACAAACAAAGAACGATCTCCAAAAGGCTACATACCCTAGCCCTAGGGTGATCGTCGTGCACATATAACACAGACATATTAAAAACAAGAACAATTGAAGTACAGCATTCCCTAAAGGCAAGGAGAAACCTGCAAAGAAGGAGGCATAGTCATCTGCACTAATGCTACCCCCATTGGCACTCATGTCGTACCATATGTTATGTTATAACGAAGATCCTTATAAGACCACTACTCCATGCATATACATGTCACCCCCGTATACATATGCTAGAATGGTCTCAACCCCACAAGAGTATTACAACTCGTAAACTGGATACAATAACAGTGCTATATACACTAACACTTGATACCGCTATGCATCCTAGGCGCTCGCCTAGGGCCCGGCAGAACCCCTTTGCCCGAAGAAATCAGCCTTTCATAGCGCTCCCAGAGGAGCACTGCGAGAGTCCCGTCTCCACTCCCAGAGAGTCCGTGCTGCTGTCTGCACGGTGCTCTCTTGGGGAGTGTATGTGCAGGCAGCAACTGTCAGTGTGCCGCCATCAGGGGGGGGACTGGCAGGCCTCGAGTACTGGGCCTGGAGACAGGGGAAAGAGGGGGGACTGGGTGCAGCAGTGCTGCACTGGCAGCCACGTAGAATTGAAATACAATGCAGGCTGCATGTCATTTATGGTGCTGGCCGCGAGCCAGCCTGAGCTCGTGGACCGGCAGCCAATCCGGAGCGGCCGCTCCGGATTGGCTGGCGGTCCGCATGCTGTGATTGGCTCATTGCCGCGCCTTATTTGAAATGTTGGTTCAGCACTACTACCAGAGCTCTCCGGGCCCCCCAGCCCGGGCACCAGCGCAGCCAGTTGAAGAAATTCTAAAACAGGTACCCTGCTAATTACTTAATCCCTGACCTAGCCCTGTTCTCCCCCCCCCAGTCCAGCCAGCTGACCCTGCCCTGCTCCTCCCCCTGTTCTAGCCATTCTTCCTTGCCCTGTGCTTCCCCCCCAGCCCTGCCAGCCTTCCCTGTCTCCCTCCTAGCCCTGCCAGCCTTCCCTGTCTCCCTCCTAGTCCTGCCAGCCTTCCCTGTCTCCCTCCTAGCTCTACCAGCCTTCCCTGTCTCCCTCCTAGCCCTGCCAGCCTTCCCTGTCTCCCTTCTAGTCCTGCCAGCCTTCCCTGTCTCCCTCCTAGCCCTGCCAGCCTTCCCTGTCTCCCTCCTAGTCCTGCCAGCCTGCCCTGTCTCCCTCCTAGTCCAGAGCTGGATTAAGGCTTTGGGGGGCCCGGGTCACTTAAGACAGGGGGGCCCTAAAGTCTAAAATTAAATTCCTAAGGGATGGAAAACGGCACTCGGTGTTTATTTACAGAATTTGAAATATACAGCGAGCCGGGGTCGTCTAGCAAGTTGTATATTTCAAATTCTGTAAATAAACACTTCAGAGTGCCGTTTTCCATCGCTTACGCTGCATCTACTGTACCTGGCACCCTTGATAAAACTTTGGACGCTGAAGTGCCCATTTCCTCCATACGTATGTATATATATATATATATATATATATTGTCAAAACCGGATAATTGGCGAAGACAGAATCTGTTTGCAATTGGAATCTGCGCAATGCTGTCTTGTAAAGGGCCAAGACTCCATCTTAGAAATAAAATCTCACAGCACTATTTTGTAAACAAAAGGTACATAGTCAGCCTTCCTCAAACACAGGCAGACTAAACAGGGAGGCTCCGACAGCACAGCTGGAAGCCTCCTTCCTGTATGAGAATTAAATTCACTGTATAAACACATTTTGCAATTTGCAGTTTAAGAACATCAGAAAAATACATGTGTGCTTGTGTATGTGTGTATATATATATATATATATATATATATATGTGTGTGTGTATATGTGGCCCATTTATAATATCACACCGACTTATATTTGAAAAGTAGCAAAATTCCCTGCAACTCATACACACAATGTTAAACAGAATACAGTCAGTTTTTTAGTGATCCTTCCCAAAATCATACTGGCATGGCCACACACACACATAGATGCCATTCCAGCTTAGTGCTGCTCGCTGAGTGCCCCACCGACCCTCAGATGCACAACACAATTCAGTGGTGTTTTCCCCGCATACATACATTTAAAAACAATGGTCCCGCAAAAAGGATAATTAAGAAATGAATGTTTTCTGTAACTATGGCTTAGTAAATGACAATTGAACTGTGTGTGGAACCATACTGATCGACTCTGTTTCTACAGCATTCCGGTGACATCAATATGAAGATCAGAACATGCGGCTATGAAATATGAATGTTAGAGAGAATATCTATTTGAAATGTTGTTTTCCATAGCAGCTTAGATTTGCATGTTGGGGGATACAAAAGGAGGTTGGAGACCTTTTGTATCCATTTGGAATTGTCCAATAAATGCCCTGTAACAGATTTCTCCAAAGGACTGGTTATTCCAGTCTAATCAATAGAGCTAGCTAGCTGAGAGTAGAATCTAATTAACAGTAGTTTCAGATGACCAAAAGGATACTCCCTTTCTGATGACCTCACATGTAAAAGGGGGCGGGAACATAGCATGCACATCCTGAGAAAACACAGTTTAGCAGAGGCACTTGCAGATTTTAGAAGGAAGAGAGAGGTACACTCCCTGACCAGACAACGGAAGAATGGGTCTCAGTTCCTCTGGGTTGTTATAGCTGAGTATAAAATGTGCAATATTTTGCCTGTTTGGGTGTCTGTAGCTATGTTAGGTGTTAATCTGTTATTAGCTTAGCATGGTGTGTGGTTTGTAGTTTTAAGGATATTCATGAGTCTGTGTTAGCATACAGTGGATGATATGTTATCTAATCTGTACTCTTCATCTACACTGTAGGGTACAATAGTCTGTTGTTAGCATGCAGGAAAGGGATTGATTGTGGAATTGTTGTGATATTTGTGAATGATTGATGCTGGTTGATTGAGATCCTCTGATGTGTTCTGTGTTGGGGCCTGCCATGTGTTCTGTGTTGGGGCCTGCCATGTGTTCTGTGTTGGGGCCCTGCCATGTGTTCTGTGTTGGGGCCCTGCCATGTGTTCTGTGTTGGGGCCTTGCCATGTGTTCTGTGTTTGCCTTCCCATTTGTGAATGATTGATGCTGGTTGGAGAGATGAGCTTTGTGTGTGCTGTATACTCATGAATGTGATCATAGGGTGGTGTCAGTGTTGTATCGTGGAGGTTGAATTGATGGCAGCTTTGAATGGTCGTGGGTGGTTGCCGTGTGGTGTTGTGTGAGTCAGATGGGTATGTTGTCTGCGGTTTGTTGGAGATGGCTTGCCTCCATGTGGGGTGAACAAGGGAAATGGTGATTCTGCCCAGTTGTGGTGTTGTGTGGGTCAGATAGGTATATTGTCTTTGTTGTGGTTGTGGTCATTGATGGATGATTTGCGGAGTTGCAGCTTGGTGCAGGATGGAGTTTGCCTAGGGATCATGAGGCTTGCAAACAAAGGAAAAACATGTGCTTCGGCCCTTCCCCCTCCCCACGGTCTAGTGACTACTGGATGAGGTCTGTAGTAGGATGGTATTGTTGTATATTGGAATCAGCTTGTGTGGTACATGTTGGAATATTAAATGGTGCAGTGTTTGCCTGATGTTTTGGCATATGATATTCAGCTTGCATATTTAACTAACTATGGCATTATGGGAGATTTCAATGAGGTAGCTTCATAATGGAGTTTGTTTGTAGACCATGCGGTTTGGACAATAGGGCAGGAAGCATTCCCAACCCCCCCCCCTCACACACACTCCATCACCAGCCATCTTGAACATGTGCTCTCAGCAGACATTGATATATCTCTCATTGTATTTTAATATGTCTCTTTCTCTCTCTCTCTCTCTCTCTTTCTCATATTGCTCATTGTATTTTGATCTTTAATAACCGTTTCATGTATTTTAACTGTACCTTATGACCTAATGTTTGTACAATTTATTTGCGCTCATTATTAGATCATAGCGTTGTAACATCTGTACTTTTACCTGAATAATAATCTTTAGCGCTTCGGACCGCTATTCAACTGTCTCGGTATTTCATTAATGGTATAATCAAAATAGCGACATCTTGTGGTTTTAGAAGGTATAGGCAGGGTTTTGTCTTAGAGGTTCTAGGCAGGTGAATCTTAGAGGTTTATAGGAAGGAATATATTAAAAGGTTTATTTACGAATTTAACAGTGGGGGCTCGCATCGGTTTATCACACTATCTGATACACGATAACAATCGGTCAGTCCTCTCTCAGCAAAAGGGTGGAGGCGCCTTTTGAGAGACGCATTAGTCTCTCATTACCACAGTGTTGCTGAGAGCGTACTGCCGGTTATTGTGTAGAGGAAGCGCTGATCAGAATTCAGGGACAAAAGAGGAAAAAAAAAGGTTTTTTTTCTCTGTTGATAGAACCTTACGTTTAGAGGGGTGCCGCAGTATTGAGTATGCGGCTGAGATGCATTTTTGCGTATGCAGTTAAAAAGTCATTATACGCTTGTGTGGTAGTCGCATAATTGTGTATGCGGCCGGTCGCATAATAAGCGTATACGCACTTCCGGTACTGCTGCCACATGTTTGAACAAAGCCATTGAGGTTTAAATTTTTTTTCTATCTACCAATATCTGGGTTAAACGTTTATTTTCTGCGCAGAGAAAAAGTGTGTAACAGTGTGTGTATTGTTGATAGGGGTGATTTATTCCCTAAAGTTAAGGGTACCGTATGATCCTTAAGGGCTAGGTGCAAGGATTAGCCTAGTCGCTCGGTAAGCAGCTTTACCGTTCTAAACACAGTAGCAGGTGTACATGTTGTCTTTGTTGTATAGAGGTGCGTGAGAGTGGCCGACATACAAACTCTCATAGGTTTGGAAGTTACCTTACTAAAGCTTATTCGGGTGTGGAAGTTGCCTGTTTCAAATCTTATCTAGGTGTGGAAGTTGCCTTACTAAATCTTATCCAGGTGTGTGGACGCTGCCGACTTAAATCGTTCACAGGTAAGTGAAAGTATCTTGATTGTCTTTCACCGGTTTAAATTTTTATTGAAAAGCGTAGGAGTTGTCTCAGAATGGGAGCCACGCAAACAGTAGTGATGTTAGGCAATGATGTGCTGCTAATGGAGGCGCCGATCAGATCGGCCCATCGTATCATGCATAACTAAGTACGGTACTTATGCAATAAGGTATTGTGATATATGGTTTAATATGACGAGAATGAGTGTTAGAACGTTTCCCAGAATTGGTGGTTTTGATAAAAATGTGTTAGACAATGTCCAGGATCACATCAGTATGGTGCGATCCCGAGAGAAAAAGATTAAGTATTTTGTTTAAAACTGTGGTAGCATGAAGGGGATGCGTGGCTTAACAATGTGCAAATGACGCAAACTAGCGTCGTGAGCACATTACCAGAGAATAAACCCGCAGCGCTGAATTGCAATGCATGCGAGCTGCGAAATAGCGCGCACGTGCGGCACGGTAGTGTTGTGGAAGGTAGTACAGATGGTTCACGTGCACCACCACCGTCATATGCGGATGGGGGTGTAGGTACAGTCAATGTGAAAACCCATAAAAATGTAAGAGATCCAGAGTGAGGTAGCTTAACTATTGTTTATTTTCTCCCTCCCATACCCCAACTACCAGTGCCCTCTTACTTCCATATAAGGGAGAGGTACACTGCACATAGACACGAAAGCCTCAGGGTCCCAGGGACTAACCCAGTATTGTTTGTCAAAGCTTTATAGAACTGTTATGTTTAAATGATATTAAACTGTTGTGCTTTATCTTTCACATACAGGACGCAAGGCTGCCAAAGACATACGACAGCCATACCCGGCTAAGGTTAAATATTTGAAGTACTGCCCTACTCAGGGGACAAGGAAACAATAGAACCGTAGACATTTATAACAGAATTTTTTTATTGCAGGAATTTTGTATCAATACAGTATCCTTAGAATTAGTGATGGAAGGAATACTCATTTCACAAGTAATATCTTTTACAACATGTGCAAGGTGATAGGTACTAGTATCAAGATCATCCCAGACCACCTGTCTGTCTCCCGTTGAGATACTGTTTGCCAGGTAGCCTCATGTGAAAATATTATGAGGTTACTGTGCAGGTTCTCATGACAATGTGTAAGAACAACAGGAATTGAAGTGTTATTTACTAACATGCCTGAAGCAAACTGTAATGATGTTAAACCTGGAGAAAAATTCATTTGATCTAATAATTTCTTGTGTTCAGATTGCCTGATTGATTGGGGGATAGAACCATATCCGACGTGTTAACTAAATTCTACATCCTCAAAGGGTGGCCGACTAAGATGCCAGAGTCCGTTCCACCAAATACAGGGAGGATTAATCTACCGGGGGAGATGCAAGGCGGAGACGAGGCCGATAGCATGGACCTGTCGATCGAAAGCTTGTGCCGGGAAGATTAAAAGGTGACTGTGAGCTATCTGAGCTAAAGAAATTGCAGATCAGTGTTGCAGCAATGGACCAGTCCGCTGTGTTCATTTTTGTATTCTTTTTCAGAGTTTTCACCATCCTGGGTTGCTCGGGGATTCCTGGTTTCGGTGATAGGGGACTGATACAGACAATGGGAGCTGATGTCGGCATTGATGCAGAGGAGTCGAAAGGAGGAGTGCTATACCAAACCAGGGGAGTGCCAGTCCAATATGTAGTGTATAATAATGTAGCCTGAGTTTGAGTGGTCATGCATGGATATAACGTTTATGTTGTTTTAAGTCATCTTAGGTAATGCAGTCCCAACCCCTTCCAAGGCTCTCCTTATAGGATAGGTGCATCCCAACATCTTTCCCATGATCCCTTAAGGTTCCGCGGTGTGCGTATAAGGACAGTTTCATGTCCCTCCCGGAGACGCATTATCTGAATGGTTCAAATGACCATACCGTGTCATACCATAATAACATTGAACGGTATATTCTCATGCATGGCTAAACAGATTCAGAACAGGTTGTGATAGCGCTTGATTGGCTATCAAAGGGTGGACTGTCAAAACCGGATAATTGGCGAAGACAGAATCTGTTTGCAATTGGAATCTGTGCAATGCTGTCTTGTAAAGGGCTAAGACTCCATCTTAGAAATAAAATCTCACAGCACTATTTTGTAAACAAAAGGTACATAGTCAGCCTTCCTCAAACACAGGCAGACTAAACAGGGAGGCTCCGACAGCACAGCTGGAAGCCTCCTTCCTGTATGAGAATTAAATTCACTGTATAAACACATTTTGCAATTTGCAGTTTAAGAACATCAGAAAAATACATGTGTGCTTGTGTATGTGTATATATATATATATATATATATATATATATGTGTGTGTATATGTGGCCCATTTATAATATCACACAGACTTATATTTGAAAAGTAGCAAAATTCCCTGCAACTCATACACACAATGTTAAACAGAATACAGTCAGTTTTTTAGTGATCCTTCCCAAAATCATACTGGCATGGCCACACACACACATAGATGCCCTTCCAGCTTAGTGCTGCTTGCTGAGTGCCCCACCGACCCTCAGACGCACAACGCAATTCAGTGGTGTTTTCCCCGCATACATACATTTAAAAGCAATGGTCCCGTAACGCAAAAAGGATAATTAAGAAATGAATGTTTTCTGTAACAATGGCTTAGTAAATGACAATTGAACTGTGTGTGGAACCATACTGATCGACTCTGTTTCTACAGCATTCCGGTGACATCAATATGAAGATCAGAACATGCGGCTATGAAATATGAATGTTAGAGAGAATATCTATTTGAAATGTTGTTTTCCATAGCAGCTTAGATTTGCATGTTGGGGGATAAAAAAGGAGGTTGGAGACCTTTTGTATCCATTTGGAATTGTCCAATAAATGCCCTGTAACAGATTTCTCCAAAGGACTGGTTATTCCAGTCTAATCAATAGAGCTAGCTAGCTGAGAGTAGAATCTAATTAACAGTAGTTTCAGATAACCAAAAGGATACTCCCTTTCTGATGACCTCACAGGTAAAAGGGGGCGGGAACATAGCATGCACATCCTGAGAAAACACAGTTTAGCAGAGGCACTTGCAGATTTTAGAAGGAAGAGAGAGGTACACTCCCTGACCAGACAACGGAAGAATGGGTCTCAGTTCCTCTGGGTTGTTATAGCTGAGTATAAAATGTGCAATATTTTGCCTGTTTGGGTGTCTGTAGCTATGTTAGGTGTTAATCTGTTATTAGCTTAGCATGGTGTGTGGTTTGTAGTTTTAAGGATATTCATGAGTCTGTGTTAGCATGCAGTGGATGATATGTTATCTAATCTGTACTCTTCATCTACACTGTAGGGTACAATAGTCTGTTGTTAGCATGCAGGAAAGGGATTGATTGTGGAATTGTTGTGATATTTGTGAATGATTGATGCTGGTTGATTGAGATCCTCTGATGTGTTCTGTGTTGGGGCCTGCCATGTGTTCTGTGTTGGGGCCTGCCATGTGTTCTGTGTTGGGGCCCTGCCATGTGTTCTGTGTTGGGGCCCTGCCATGTGTTCTGTGTTGGGGCCTTGCCATGTGTTCTGTGTTTGCCTTCCCATTTGTGAATGATTGATGCTGGTTGGAGAGATGAGCTTTGTGTGTGCTGTATACTCATGAATGTGATCATAGGGTGGTGTCAGTGTTGTATCGTGGAGGTTGAATTGATGGCAGCTTTGAATGGTTGTGGGTGGTTGCCGTGTGGTGTTGTGTGAGTCAGATGGGTATGTTGTCTGCGGTTTGTTGGAGATGGCTTGCCTCCATGTGGGGTGAACAATGGAAATGGTGATTCTGCCCAGTTGTGGTGTTGTGTGGGTCAGATAGGTATATTGTCTTTGTTGTGGTTGTGGTCATTGATGGATGATTTGCGGAGTTGCAGCTTGGTGCAGGATGGAGTTTGCCTAGGGATCATGAGGCTTGCAAACAAAGGAAAAACATGTGCTTCGGCCCTTCCCCCTCCCCACGGTCTAGTGACTACTGGATGAGGTCTGTAGTAGGATGGTATTGTTGTATATTGGAATCAGCTTGTGTGGTACATGTTGGAATATTAAATGGTGCAGTGTTTGCCTGATGTGTTGGCATATGATATTCAGCTTGCATATTTAACTAACTATGGCATTATGGGAGATTTCAATGAGGTAGCTTCATAATGGAGTTTGTTTGTAGACCATGCGGTTTGGACAATAGGGCAGGAAGCATTCCCAACCCCCCCCCCTCACACACACTCCATCACCAGCCATCTTGAACATGTGCTCTCAGCAGACATTGATATATCTCTCATTGTATTTTAATATGTCTCTTTCTCTCTCTCTCTCTCTCTCTCTCTCTCTCTCTCTCTCTCTCTTTCTCATATTGCTCATTGTATTTTGATCTTTAATAACCGTTTCATGTATTTTAACTGTACCTTATGACCTAATGTTTGTACAATTTATTTGCGCTCATTATTAGATCATAGCGTTGTAACATCTGTACTTTTACCTGAATAATAATCTTTAGCGCTTCGGACCGCTATTCAACTGTCTCGGTATTTCATTAATGGTATAATCAAAATAGCGACATCTTGTGGTTTTAGAAGGTATAGGCAGGGTTTTGTCTTAGAGGTTCTAGGCAGGTGAATCTTAGAGGTTTATAGGAAGGAATATATTAAAAGGTTTATTTACGAATTTAACAATATATATATATATAATCAATCAGCATCTATCAGCTTGGCACTCTGCTCCTTTCATATATATATATATATATATATATATATATATATATTACCCCAGGTTCCATCCATAGTATTAAGCAATACACAGCAGGGAATGGTTGGTGGCGCTCACGACGTATATAAAAATAAGGTCCAACCGACCTATATAGTTAAACATTTCAGTCTTTATAGACTTTTTTTCTGGAACTGAAATGTTAAACTAAATAGGTTGTTTTTTAATATATGCCGTGAGTACCGCCAAACATTCCTTGCTGTGTGTGTGTGTGTGTGTATATATATATATATATATATATATATATATATACACAGTGTGTGTGTGTGTATATATATATATATATATATACACTATACATATGTGTGTTTATATATATATATCTATATACACATATATCTTAATATATACATATATATAAATATATATATTTATATATATATATGTATATATATATATATATACACACACACAACACACAACCACACATTCAAAGTAATACTACCTGGAGCCTTTAATTTATTCAATTTTCATTGATAACTAAAACAAGTGCACTACTCTCTGTCTTACTGTATCTGCTCTCTTGAGATGATGATCCCTTTTGCTGGCAGACAGTGACACAGAAGAACTGCACAGCGCGTTCTTCTTTCTCCTCCTCGGGTGATCCTCCATGTGCAGCTGTGCCCGTGATGCCCCCTCCTTCCCTGCAGCCTGCACGCCGGCTGGCCAGTCCCTGAAAGCCTGCTGCCTGCACAGCCCTTTTCATTGGACGCGGCTACCGGCATCCCAGCAGCAGTGCCGTCTGTACGACGGCTATCAGTGCAGTAGCTGCCGCTGCTGGTGTAAACTCTGCTACAGCGCTTCAGATCGGATCGGTAAAAAAGATCCGATCTGTGGCAGGGGGCCCTCTCAGAGAGGGGGGCCCGGGGGTACTTGCCCCCAGAGCCCCCCCCCTTAATCCGGCCTTGTCCTAGTCCTGCCAGCCTTCCCTGTCTCCCTCCTAGCTCTGCCAGCCTTCCATGTCTCCCTCCTAGCCCTGCCAGCCTTCCCTGTCTCCCTCCTAGTCCTGCCAGCCTTCCCTGTCTCCCTCCTAGTCCTGCCAGCCTGCCCTGTCTCCCTCCTAGTCCTGCCAGCCTGCCCTGTCTCCCTCCTAGTCCTGCCAGCCTTCCCTGTCTCCCTCCTAGCTCTGCCAGCCTTCCCTGTCTCCCTCCTAGTCCTGCCAGCCTTCCCTGTCTCCCTCCTAGCTCTGCCAGCCTTCCATGTCTCCCTCCTAGCCCTGCCAGCCTTCCCTGTCTCCCTCCTAGTCCTGCCAGCCTTCCCTGTCTCCCTCCTAGCTCTGCCAGCCTTCCATGTCTCCCTCCTAGCCCTGCCAGCCTTCCCTGTCTCCCTCCTAGTCCTGCCAGCCTTCCCTGTCTCCCTCCTAGCTCTGCCAGCCTTCCTTGTCTCTGTAAATAAGAATTTATCAACTATATAGAGTAGTGACTCCTTATTTACTACTATTGCTACTAAGACCTGTGAATACCGCCTAGACCCTCTCTCTCTCGCGCTCTCTCTCTCTATATATGTGTTTGAGGGAGGGGGCCCCAAAGTGGTATCTTGCCTAGGGCCCCATAAGGTCTAAATCCGGCTCTGCACTTGATAGATATCTAAAGCAATGCATTTAAATTTGCCAGAAAGGTATACATAGTCATAACAGTTTAGCTGAAGCACTGTGACCCCAACGATTCATTAAAGCTGGGATTCCACTATACAATTTTCTGTCAGAGATCTGTCCAATCTGGCTGGTTGGAATGAAAACCTGGTAATGTATGGGAGCAAATGACAGTCGATGGTTTTTAAACACTGAAAAAGGACAAAAAAAAAAAAATGTTGAAATTGGTTAAATTTTTTCCAATGTTTGTGAGCATTTGGACGACTGTCATTTGCTCCCATACATTGCCAGGTTTTCATTCCAGCCAGCCAGATTGGACAGATATCTGACAGATAATTGTAAAGTGGATGCCCAGCTTTACCTCGCGGAGACAAAGTGTCTAGTCTAATAATCCAATTGGTCTCACAGTGTAACAGCCTGTTGACACGATCACCTCCTCTAATCAGAGGAGGCACATGATCGATAATATATATATATATATAATATATATATATATATATATATATATATATATATATAATGTAGTGAAAGGATGGCACTCAGGGTCTCAAGAGCACTTCTAATGAAAAACAGGCACATATCCTGGTTGTGCCTATTATTGATTAGAAGTGCTGTTGAGACCCTGAGTGCCGTCCTTTCACTACATACTACATCTATCTGCTGGAGAGTCTCCTGGGCATGCTGTGGTGGCTGGGGTGAGTGTCGGATTATCTCTATTACATATATATATATATATATATATATATATATACACAGGTGCTTGGGGAGCTTATCCCTTTTTTAAGGTACCGTATCCACTGCCAATGTATTCGCAGCAGTCCAAGTGTTGGTAATGTAGGCGATTCTATCACACATGCAGCTTTCCCATTTCCACTTATCGGAACATGGTAGAATACAATATGTCCATCGGGTGGGGGTTAGTAAGATCTGACTTTATGCAGCAGTATTATTGTATGATGTGACCAAGCCCCCTATTGGCGAAACGTACGTCATCCACCCAGAAGTCATGTGACTCAGCCCGCCGGGCACGATCCTGTTACCTGCATTGAAGAAATCTCCCCGCAGACCAGAACCACTGTTTCACATGACCGCGCTTCAGCCACCCGCCCCGTTCACCACGTGCAGCTGCACATTAGTCTTCTGAAATCCGAGCCTGTCAACAACCTAGGAACTTTTCCTGCAGTAACCACACTGGGCCTGATTCAGAGATGAACGCAACTGCAAATCGCACGCAGATCGAGCTTTTGTTTGCCATTGCGCATGCATATGCATCGCAGTGCGCATGTGTGAAGGCAGTAGAGCGATCGCCATGCGCTCACGCAGACCACGGAGGCCCATTGCAGATTGATTGACGTGAAGTGACTGTTTGGGGGTGTTGACAGGGGGTGGATAGTGAAAAACAGACGTGCCTGGCTGTTTGAACACCGTTACATGGGCGTGCATAAATTAGCCACTAAAATTACATATGCAGCTCTGCGTGGCAGAAGAGTTCCCTGGCCTGTGGCAGGTCAGACCTGCTGCAAGGGTAAAATGGCCGCCGATGAACTCTGATGTTACACGATGTTTATGGTATGCGTAGTCGCAGGCAGGTGTGAAGGCAGTAGTGGGCATCTTTATGCCCGGGTGATCTTTGCTAACATTTGCATCCGTCTCTGAATCAGGCCCACTGAGCAGACAGCACCAATACTGCAGCAGGTCACCTTACACGGTTAACCCTGACTGAGAACCAGTGTCCACACAATCTGTCATCTCAGGTAACTTTCCCGCACTCTCTCATCGGTCTACTCACAATGCCTGCCCTGCAATGTCATGGATATCAGCAGTAGGCACGGTCTGAGCATATCAAAAGCAGAAGTAATCTTTTCCTTCCTTCCCACCAGCTGCTAACTCCGCTCTCTCATCCTGCGTCCTCTGTTCATTACAAGACGCAGCGATAGCAAAAGCGAGGGGGGAATAATATCTGGGCCTATGTTTTCTAATAGATTTTTTCTACTATGAGTCTATCTGAAAATATACTATATACAGTACATTTGGTAAAAGAAATTTCTTTCCTAACAGAGCATGTTTTCTGCATTTAAATTGGCAAACGGTTTTTACACTGTGGACACAGTGTGGTTTATTCTGCATTATCTGTTGCTAATCCTTATTCCCTACTATGAATCTATCTGAAAATATACTATATACATTTTACTTAAGGACCTGTTGCTTTTTTCCGTGACTCAGCTGAGACTATTGAATGTATTATCTGTATTCACCTGCCCCTTAAATGATGTTAAATTACGCACCATTGATTAGGTGCTAGCATTTTAGCTACATACCCAGCCACAAAACGATATTTTCTTGCAGGATTGTAATCAACTTGCAGCAGTGTGGGCATGGTACTACAACAAGGACCTTTACTGCCATTAAGGTCTGGTAGAGAATATCCTTTATTCTCTAGGATCACATCTAAGCCGTCCTAATAATGTCATAGCAAAAAAACTGTGAACCTGTTGCCTCTCCTCTATGAGTTAGTGGGGATTATGGAACATTCTACATATATCCCTCTAACCCTGGGGCACATCTAAATTGCTCCAAATTGTGTTCTGGTTTCAGTTGGGAAAATAATTTTTTGTTTTTCAGATAACAGGCTAATCAATTTATGGTGCAAAACTGTGTGAACTGCTTGATCCGAAATATAATCGTCAGTTAAGTTATACAATTGTGAAGTATTAGACTTTGTATATCTCTATATGGGCTAGTGGCTGTCACAACAATTCGCCGTGACTTAATTCCTATTAAAATAGCTTTATTATATCAGACACATATCCGAATACTATGAAAAATATATATCCTTTGTATATCTAAGCTCGGTGTTTTTTTTCCTGCAATGAATTTATATTGTTCTGTACTTTCTTGTATAGTTAAAGATTGTTTGCTATATATAACACATTGTTTTCTAATGTTATTCTAATACCTCTTTTACACCTAAATCCTGGGTCCGACCCAGGATTTTGTACATGGGTCCACCCTGGTTCAGACCTGGCTTCAGACACAATTTACACTGTGCTTCGACCCAGGTTATTATTAGAATTGCCGGGTCAACTGACCCGGGTTGTATTTTTGGAGCTGTTTCCACTAAGGCCCGACCCGGGTCGACCCGGCAACAGCCCAGGTTTTTGCTCTGGTGTAAAAGTGGTATAATACTAATAAAATATAAAATTAAAAATTTTTCAATCTTAAAACATCTTATTGAGTGCCCCCAACAAAGAGTCTTCTTTTTTATTTCCACAAATTTGTATTCACTCTGACTCTGGGGAGCACCACCAACTCCATAGATTCAGTTACAATCCACTCTCGATAATTGTCTTAGTTGGTGTATGATTATCCGGGACCTTCCTGCCTCTGTCATGTATCGACAATAAGGATGGTGCAATTTTCCTATGTCGTGTGCAAGCTCTAACCCATTCCCCTTTATCCAGCACTAGTAAGCCTTTATTGTCAATGCATTTCGTTCTATACTAGAACTTTTTCAAGACATAAATTTACTTCCTGGACCTCTTTTTATTTAAAGCAATCTTAATTAATAGATTATATTCACTTGGGCCCAATCAGCGTTCCATATTAGAGCTCCCATCTTTCCTTAAAAAAAATATTTGTTCTCTTTTAGCTTTTGCCTAGTCACAATGGGCCTGATTCAGCAAGCAACACAAGTGAGAGAACGCACGGTACGAGCCGATGTTTGCGAACTGCGCATTTGTATGCATTGCTTGTATGCGAACAGATTGCTGAGCACGGTAAGGCTTCCTCAGAGTATGCAGGGAGCCCGCAGAGACCTTCGAGGTTGATTGACAAGAAGTGCCGTTTGTGGGCGGTGACAGGGGGGTGGTCGGCCGAACGCAGGCATGCCTGTGCCGTTAACAGGTGTGCATAAATTAATCTCGGGCGCTGCACGCAGCCGGGCGCCTCTCTGCGTGCAGGAATCTCTGAAGTCCTGCGGCAGGGTCAGGTCTACCCTTAGCTTACACACCGCTTCGATGCCACTCGGTGTTCCCGATGTTTACGCTGTTAATCACGGCATAGGTGGGCGGTTTATGTTTTGCTTGGTGTCTGCTTCTTGTGCTGCGGTCTCCATGCGTATGCATTGATTAGCATATTCTTGCAGTGGCTGGGTGCGTGCGTCTGCTAGCATGCATTCCTTGCTGAATTAGGCACAATGTTCATATTATTTCTATATATCACATATACAAATATTTAAACTTAAATTTAAAAAAAACCCCTAAATCTTCACCTATAATTAATATTATACCTAAGATTATGCAAATCTCTCTCTCTTTCGCTCTCTCTCTCTCTCTCTCTCTCTCTCTAATAAAGTCCCTGGTTTAGGGGTCTGTCTGTTTGTTCAGGCTAATCTCTTGAACCACTGGACAAATTATGATGGGGTTTCACAGCATTGGTCGAGGAAAGTTTATGTGTATTAAGCATTCATCTGTGACAAAAGGGAACCGAGCAGTGACAATTTTACTGAAGCAAGTCACAGAAAAAACTGTTGCGCTGTGTGAGAGACTGACTGCTGCTATTGCAGTTGCACAGGCTGGGGTTCTCTGAGACAGTGAGAGCCTATCAGAGATAGCATTGTGCCCTGTTGCTTAGCAGTAGCCTAGAGAGGGGAGGGAGTCAGGAATTGAGCAGGGTCACATCTGAGGCAGACAGAGTAGCCCATGAAGATGTCCTGACAGTAGTCAGGGAGGAGCCAGGGGAGGCATGACTTTCAGCAATTAAAAAAAACAACAACCATCAGAACATCATCAAATGATTTCCATTTGATGGAGGCAAACATCGGTCCACCACCATCAAATGGTAAAACATTACCACAGGAACGAAAACATTGATGGTTAGTAACCATCGGATTCCAATGTCCATCCTACGCTGAACCTGCAGGCAGACTCCTGCCACCACTCTTCTAATGTGCAGTGCTTCCTCTCCAGCATGATTTTCCCGTTCAAACACATGCCCTCCCTTTGAAGTCGGTGCTATTCTTGGACACCGCGGCGAGGAAGCTAAACAGGAAGACCAGGAAATACAGGGACATTGTGCAGAGAGTACATTGCTCATCGCCATGTTCAGCAGCTGGGAAGGGGTGCACATGGAGGCTGCGAAAATATGCACAGGTGCCCCAGCCCCGGGGACATGCTGCTGATAATGCTTACTGTAGCTGCAATACAAATCTCTCATCCATGATCCTCCTGCTCTTTCCAGCACATCCCAGTGGCCGGGCCCCAGCCAGTTGCAGGACAGCAGCAGAGGGGGTTGTGGTGACACTGGTGAAATGCAGGGGGCAGAAGTGAGAAGCAGGGGGTTGTGGTAAGATTCAGAGGTCCAGTATGTGATGCAGGGGGCTGTGGTAAGAACCAGTGGCAGGAGTGAGAAGCAGGGGCCTGTGGTGAGATGCAGGGGCTTTGGTAAAATGCAGGGGTAAGGAGTGAGAAGCAGGAGGCTGTTGTGAGATGCAGAGACCATGGTTCGAATGTCCTTCTCTCTCTAGATGCAGAGAAGGCGTTTGACCTTGACTCCTGGGATCACCTTTTTGACACTCTGACATGATTTGGCCTTCCACTGGAATGTACAGCTGCAGTTCAGGCCCTATATTCTAACGCTACCTTGTAAATCTCCTGTAACGTGTACCTTTCCTTCCCCTTCGGTATAGAGAGTGGGACAAAACAAAGCTGTCCGCGGATGCCACTGCCCTTTGCACTAGAATTAGAACTGTTGGCAATAGCTATATGTCAGTCAGCCACAGGCCAGGAAACTTGAGTGGGCTGTATCGAACTAAAAGTAGCACTATTTGTTAATGATACGTGGTTTGTCTCTGATTCGGCTTGCTCGATTCCAACTATTTTGGACATCATAGTTAGATTTGGGCCCTTTGCAGGATACCATGGCAATGAAAACAAATCTGAAATTATGCCCATCTCCGGCCCTCGCAATACTTTACGATCAACTCCCTCACTTTCCTCTTTCCGATTGGCAACCTCTAAAATAAAATATTTAGGGATTTATGTCACCTCTAAAATGACAGATTTTTATTCTAACCACTTTACACAAATCATTACTAAAGTAACAGAATTGCTTACTAATTGAAAATCCTTACCTCTTTCTTTAGTGGGGAGAGTGGCGGTGTAAACAAGTATTATAATTCCTTACTTTCCTATGTAATCCAGATGTCACTAATATCTCTGACTAAAACGGAAATTTCCTTTTACTCTGGAGTTTTTTCTAAATTCCTTTTTTGGGGAGTAGTAAGCAGAAAATAGCATTCACCAAAATGGCGATGTGCCGTTCAGATGGTGGTTTGGGAATCTCGAATCTGACTGCTTTTTCTAATGCAGTCTTCTTCAGATACAGTATATAGTATATATGCTTGCAACTTGCTGGATGTGGTCTTGTTGGAACCCTACTCCCCGAGTGCATTATTTCATGCCCCATGCTCTTGTATCCCCTCCTATATTTTAACTAACTCCCTATTTTGGGATACTTATTGTGCATGGGTGTCCATTAATTGTAAATTGGGCAGGAATCATACAGTGCCCCTTACACTACTTTTTGGGGAAACCCATCCTTTCCCCCAGCCCTAGACAATGATTTTGTATCTGATGTGGAGAGATAGGGGCAGAATGAAAATTGAAGATATTTTTGACCCTAACTATTTTTGCTAACTCTCGACCTCCTCCAAAGCAGATGTCTTGATTGCCCCACTCTCAATCACCTGACACATTATTGCCCCTTTTAACCTTTATTAGTCTTAACATTTATTGTACTAGATGTTTATATAAAGATCTCATTTATGTAGATTTATCAAAGCTATTGAGCTGAACTATTTGTAGCTGTTCTAGAGGTATCCCATCTTGCTCCTCCCCTCCTGAAATCTTACAATATTATAAATCTACTATGAAACACCTGGGGGTATATTTACTAAAGTGGAGATGTTGCCCATAGCAACCAATCAGATTCTAGCTATTATCGTCTATAAGGTGCTAGATAAATGTTAAGTAGAATCTGATTTGTTGCTATTGGCAATATCTCCACTTCTAAAACCCAATACTTTTGTAAATATACCCCCTACAGTCTACTATGCTACAGGAGGTTCACTTTAAAACTATAAACAGGACATACATCTCTCAACTGCAACATAAACATATAGTACGAAACTGGTCACTGTCATAAATGCTATTACCACTCAGCCTCCTTTTTCCATCATTTTTGGGAATGCCATAAAATCAGACATTTTTGGAATGAATTGCTATTTATTATTGTTTATTAATTCTGTGTTTTCATTAACTGTTAAACCAGACCCCATGTCCTCATTGTGTGCTAAGGGCCTCATTCAGCTTGGATCGCAGGTCTGCGTTTGCACACACCCAATGTTTGTGTTCTGCGCATGCGTATGCACCGCGGTGCGTGTTTGCGAACCGGCTGTTGCAAATGCGAATGCAGCGGATACACAGTGGCACAAAGAAATGATTGACAGCAAGTGCTGTTTGGCGGAGGATAGGGGGGTGGTCCCTGAACGCCGTTACAGGGGTGTGCATAATTAAGCCCCAGCGACAGCATACGCAGCCAGAGCTTTGCATGGCGACAGGAAGCTTCGCAGGTTGTGAGGCATGTCATGCTCACCCACAACTCTGCGTATGGGTCCGATGTTACTCAATGCTGCCGATGTTTTCGCTGACTTGCGGATGTATGTAATGGGAAGTGGGCAGCTCTATGAGTTGGGGACGTTTTGGTATTTTGCTGCGATCCCATTCATTTGCATACTTTTGCTACGTGTAGGTACGCGCGATTGCAGACTTGCGATCCGTGCTGAATCAGGCCCTTAGGTTACATATTGGAACTTGGATCCTAGTAGGTATAATGACAGGCGTCGGGATTTCAACGCCTGTCATTAGTATCCTGCCGGGATCTGACAGTCTGGAAGCCAGCGGTTGGCATTTCGACCCCTCGGCTTCCTGACTGTATCCCCTGTCACCTCCCCCTTTTCTTTCTTCTTACTCATAAGTGCCCGATACATCAGGTGGCCGTTTCACTGATTCCTTGCTCAGCGGCCATTAATGATTGCCAATCCATCGGGGAATCTTCATGTTAAAAATCTCAGTTTTACTGATCTCGATTATAATTTGGTCAGTATCGTAAAATCAGTGAAATCCAAAATGTTGGATTTCACCAATGCCCCAACCATGGTATCTGGGGATCAGGGAATTTTCCCAATACATTGCAGATATATGGGGGCCTTTAGTCATATTTTATATATACATGTTCTAAAATCTTACAGTGGCAATAGTGTATCACCCCATAAACTCCTAGCCACTAAGGCTGTAGCAATGCCAGATTTCAGAGTGGTTCCTGAGGAAATATGGAGCTTCTTCAAAGCTTTACCATATTTTTATTAACAGTGTCTATAAGCAAAGCCCCATTTATCCAGTGGAATAGTTCTAGCATATATGCTAGCTATAGCTGCATCTATCTCTGGAACTTGGCTTGACTTCAGTATGTCATGAAAACAGAAAACAGATACATATATTACAATCTTTTAGCATTAAGCTACACACTATACAATTATTGGTCTGATTTGCCAATAATCGGGTTTATTGAATAGTGTGTATGAACCATCGTTTTGGTGTCTCACAGTTAAAATGGTTACAAAACCTCGACAAACGCATTCCTTCGATTATCCTATTGGTCGTCCAATGCAGAAAATCTCTGCTTCAGTCTTCCAATCAAGCAGTGTGTGTGCATTCCTGGTAATCTGCCCATATTTCCTGTGGCTACATCATTTTCCTTGTGGCCGGACATATGCAAAATTAGTGTGGTGTGGCCAAAAATAAGTAACTCCTATACAAAAATTGCATAATGTGTAGCACAGGTATTGTGGCTTTCAATTTGCTGAAAAATCTCCGATCAGACAGTTTGTACCTAGCTTTAGCCTGGGACTTTCTAACTTGGGGCCTGATTCAGCAAGGAACGCACAGGAGAGAACGCTCGCACTTGGTTTTGCTCTGCGCATGCATATGCATCGCAAAGCCCGTGCGCGAACCAGCTATTGTGATGCGAACTGCTATGCAGAGGCTACGCAGACCCAGAGTAGAGTGATTGACAGGAAGTGCCGTAATTAATGCCGTAATAAATTAATAATTTTTTTTTTTTATATGCTTATATGCTCCCTTCCTGCTGCTGTGGAACTGTATATACCAGCATGCCATTCCACAGTAATTACATGCCTTAAGAGCAATACTGTGGCAGCCTATGCTTGGATGTGTAGTTCCACAGCAGCTGTAGTGCCCCTCTTAACAAAAACTATTTTGTTTTTGCAAAATAGTTTTTAATGCATATTTAAACGTTTTTCAAATTAAAACTCACGGACTTTGTTTTAAATGTTCAAAATGATTTATTCAAAATAATAAACGTGCAGAATGTCTGTTAATTATGGGATTAAAATAAAAAAATTTAATAAAAATGTAAATAAATTAAATAAAAAAATTCAGATAATAAGAATACTGTAACAAAAAATGTGATTTGTGGAATATACACGATTTTCTGGTCGAATTTGTAAGGGGTACACACTTTCAGTTGTGGGATGTGACTTTTGTGCCATCACCAAATGTCCCTACTTCACCTCCTCCAAAACAAAAATCACCTCCAAATATATCTGCCACATATGATGGCAAGATACAGGTTCAAAGTATTAGTTATATGGTTTACAGAGGCACTAACCAGATCTCATATTAGTCAAAAGTTCCAAAAGCTTGTGGAAAGATCTGGTTCCAAATTTGCAACAAAATCAATCAAGGCAATGACGCTTTGCAGCCGACTCCGGATATGTAATTTTCCAGATCCGGGTGGACCGTCGTGTACCCTGCTCATAGCTAGTTCCTGCCAAGGCAGGGCACTGGTCCACCTCACTCGAACACTCGCTTGGGCCAGGAAGTCGATCTTTGATCTCCCTGAGATCTTGGTTGATTGTTCTCAAATGGAGGTTTGCTCCCCCATGCTGGTCTGGACTGTATGATACAAAGCCTCAATAGCTGCAGTCATTCCACTGCCACCCTAAGGCCATCAATGACTTCGGCAAGGGTGGCAGTGGTGGATGGGGGTGACACTGATGATGGAGGTTGTACCCCCCCCCATCCGACTGCAGCCTTTCAGCCTCGACAGCTCTTTTAAAAAAATTTTTTTTTTTTTAGTTTTTGGACTTGATACATAAAGAGACAGATACAGACAGGTGTATGCAAATATTTACCAGACACAGCATGTGGGGCATCTTTGGCAGGCAACATCAGTAATATGTCGGCATCTGCCAACAACCACAGATCCAAGGACCCCAACAGTTTAATTTCCCGTTTGGTGAATTTCAAGATGTCAGGGAGGGGACCCCCTGGCCCACTTTTTTTTTGTTTGATCTGGGCAACTACTTTTCCCCGTAGTCGGCTGCAAAGGTCGTTCCATCTAATAAGAATTTAATTTGAGAGCAAAATTATAATCAAGAACTTGGTATTTCAAAAGTTCAATATATAATATTGGGAAAAACATATATTTGGTCAGATTTAACATTTAATACTAAAATGTTTTTTTTTTTAGGATTTTGAGAGGAATAAACTTTTTTTTTTTTGAAATCTTACCTTTTCCTAAGGTAGTGTCATTCATAATTAGTGGAGTGCTTATGATTGATATTGTTGCAAAGTGTAGTCCAGACCTCTCCACGTGCTGTAAGTGGAACTTTGTGCCCGCTATGAAATCTGGTAAGTGCCCCCTTGGATAGGTGTATTAGTTACCATACAACCAATACTTTGTTCTCTATCTTGCCATCTAATGAAGAATCATCATCTTCCGTTGGTAAAGACATATTTGGAGGTGATGTGTTTGGAGGAGGTGGAGAAGGAACATCTGGTGTTGGCACAGGCACACTTTCAACCTTCACATCTGCAAGTGTGTCCACAGGCAGAAAATTGTGTATATCTGCATTGCAGTCATCCAAAGAGCAGGACCCTTCCTCCATGACTGCAAAAGTATAAAATAAATTAAAAAAAAAATAGTTTTTGGACTTGACACATAAAGAGACAGATACAGAGACAGGTGTATGCAAATTTTTACTAGATACAGTATAAAGGATACATCAAGTCTATAAAAAAGTTCCAAAGTGTGCTACTGCACATAAGGTATCTTAATAAGTCCTGTCTGTAAGGGGTAATAGCACACTTTGGAACTTTTTTATAGACTTGATGTATCCTTTATACAGGATGATTTTTAGACCACCCAGACTCTGTTGAGTCATAGTGTCAATTACTGTATGGGTTAAGTAAAAGCCTTTCTTACCTACCTGCATTATCGTGCTCACCAAGTGCCTGAAACTGTGCCCAAGTATTGTATTTGAGGTGGAGAGGAGAACAAGGAGGTGCATATTGTCATCAGGCTAGATTATCAGATTAACACCCATCCTACAGGCACCACGGGATTAACTCTTTAGGAATATTCTCTTCCTTGAGACTTTCCAATGATCCTTTTTCCGTAAGAGCTCAATAGGATTTTGGACATAAGCATGGACATTCCCCGGTCAGGGACAAGGATTGCATACAGACTTTTCAACTATTTTTCTAAGAACACCCTACCTACAGATTTAAAGTTGGGACTTTATGTATTGATAACCACAGGATAATATATGATTAAGATCAACCTAGACACACATAAATAATCTATATCAATAACACCTTAGGATCACCCATAATGCGCACCACTATTGTTCTTATTATACATAACCAAATAAGTTGACCAGTGACTTACAGTACAATACAATACAGGACAAGGAACATGGATAAAATACAGGGCAGTAACTAGGGTAGTGCGACCCGTGCCATGGCACAGGGCACCGCAGGGCAGGGGGCGCTGTTTGGGCCTGTCAATTTTCCTGTTTATTATCATTCTCACTAGTAGCTTCCTCTTCATTTATCCCCTGCATCTCCTGGCTGCCCCTATGTCTTCCCTGGCCCTTCCCCATGAGGTCATGTCCCTTTTTAGGTGCACTATCTTATGTCCCTATTTAAAAAATGGGGGGTGGGGGGCACCAATGCTCTCTCTGGCACCAAAAAGTCTAGTTACAGCTCTGATAATATACATTGCTACATTAGTGACCATAACACCCAGATAAGCAACAGAGCAAAGCAGGCAAGTGTTTGGTGCCCTAGTGGGGAGTAAGAAGTTGATGAAAGTAGAGAAGGAGAGAATAAGAGACGCACAAGAGGGTAGAGGGCCCTGCTCATAAGAGCTTACATTCTAAAGGGGAGGGGCAGACAAACAGGTGTGACACAGATGGGGTAGGCAGGGAGGAAGGAGTATGTAGCAGCAAGTTAAGATGAGAGCTGGAAGGCTTTGATGAAATAGTGGGTCTTAAGAGCCCGTTTGAAGGATTGTAGAGAGGTGGAGAGCCTGATGGGAAGAGTGAGAGAGTTCCAATTATTGGGCCAATTTGGCAATAACCGGGTGATTGGCCTAATTTTTTGTATAGTGTGTATGAACGATCGTTTCAGCGCTTCACCTATAAAACGTTTAGAAAACATCCACAAATGCAATCTTCGATTATCTGATCTGTCGGTCAAGACCGAAAACCTCGGCCACAATTTCATTCAGTGTGTGTGCATTCTCAATAATCTGCGCATATTTCCTATGCTATTTCCTGGTTAACTCATCATCCTTGTGGGCGTACATATGCAAATTCACTGTGAAATTTGGCAGGTATTTCATTTAAATTGTATAGTGTGTAGCACAGATATTGTGACTGTGATTTTGGCGAAAAGTTCCAATTATTGGTATGATCAAAAAATTGCATAGTGTGTACCTACCTTTACCTTGAGTGAGAAGCTGCACACAGGGTTGTCTTAACAACAGTGTGGGCCATGGGCAAAGCAATGCACTGGGGACCCTACCCACCCATTCACAGGAAAAAAATGTAAATGGTCAATAAAATTAAACCCTCCTGCATGCCCATCAGACCTCCCACACATGTAGAGAGACTCTGTCTGACTGGTCTGAAGCCGGCGGATGAAGTGAAACTGGTACTGGGGTGGGGAATGGTGTGGGGGAGGTTAGATCTGAATACAGTGCACCGGTGGCCGTCTTATAAAAATATCTCAAATTTACCAACTGGCCGTGGCTGCAGGGGTGCGGGTTGGTGGGCCCTTACAAGCTTCGGGTCCTTGGGCAACTGCCCAACAAGCCCAGTGGAAGAGATGGCCCTGGCTGCACAGCCGATGGACAGATATATCTGCAGACATATCTGTCCATCCACAATGTGTATGGGCGGTCTGCTGACTGCCCGTACACATGCAGCAGCAGCCGAGGTAAGGGTGGCGGACCCGTCTTTGACTCGCCCCCCGGCCAGCGGGACCTGCGGCTGCATGGAAGATGATGGTGGTTCGGTGTATATGAATGACCATCATCTACAGATATATCTGCTAGGTTTGTACCCACCTTCAGGCTCCATCCTGCTTCCAGACTGTGCTTTATTTACGAAACAGCGGCTTTTGTGTATGATACGGTGGACAAGTATTTCAGTCTTCCATTTTGGACCCTCATGTTGAAAAGGATTCCTCCAGTCAGTTCAGCTCTTGGTGGTAGCAAACTGTTTTACCAGGATTAGGCAGCGGTGTCTCTTCTTGCGGCATTGTAATAGTGCATCACCAAAACTAATGAGAGGTAAGTCTGTGCACTGGGAAAGAGGAGCTGCATGCACTCTATACCATATGTTTGTTTGTTTATGTGCCACCCTCTACCTAACCTGGAAAGGACTTACCTCTTTGTAAAGACTGCCCTGGAGCACTGAATGATAAATTAAGGTTTCTGTAGTATTACATTGGTAAAGAGGATATTATCTAGGGATGGCAGTCAATGGGTAGACAATGAAAAGGTCAACAGTGAAGAATCTGATTGGTTGCTATGAGCAACACCTCCATTCTATAAACATGCACTTTAGTAAATATATACACCCTGGCGTCTATATCCTGACTAGAAAGGGATACGTACTCCATGTCCATATGAAACTATACAGATATGGGGGAGGGGGAGGTCCCTGCCAGAAGACCAGGATTACAGATTTCACTGCATTGATAAAAGTGTTTGAGCAAATATTTTTTATTTTGAGAAATGGGCAGGTCTATAAGCTTAAGCACTCAGGATCCAGGGTCAGATGGTGTCCCATGTATTGTATTTGAGGTGGAGAGGAGAACAAGGAGGTGCATATTGTCATCAGGCTAGATTATCAGATTAACACCCATCCTACAGGCACCACGGGATTAACTCTTTAGGAATATTCTCTTCCTTGAGACTTTCCAATGATCCTTTTTCCATAAGAGCTCAATAGGATTTTGGACATAAGCATGGACATTCCCCGGTCAGGGACAAGGACTGCATACAGACTTTTCAACTATTTTTCTAAGAACACCCTACCTACAGATTTAAAGTTGGGACTTTATGTATTGATAACCACAGGATAATATATGATTAAGATCAACCTAGACACACATAAATAATCTATATCAATAACACATTAGGATCACCCATAATGCGCACCACTATTGTTCTTATTATACATAACCAAATAAGTTGACCAGTGACTTACAGTACAATACAATACAGGACAAGGAACATTGATAAAATACAGGGCAGTAACTAGGGTAGTGCGACCCGTGCCATGGCACAGGGCACCGCAGGGCAGGGGGCGCTGTTTGGGCCTGTCAATTTTCCTGTTTATTATCATTCTCACTAGTAGCTTCCTCTTCATTTATCCCCAGCATCTCCTGGCTGCCCCTATGTCTTCCCTGGCCCTTCCCCATGAGGTCATGTCCCTTTTTAGGTGCACTACCTTATGTCCCTATTTAAAAAATGGGGGGTGGGGGCACCAATGCTCTCTCTGGCACCAAAAAGTCTAGTTACAGCTCTGATAATATACATTGCTACATTAGTGACCATAACACTCAGATAAGCAACAGAGCAAAGCAGGCAAGTGTTTGGTGCCCTAGTGGGGAGTAAGAAGTAGATGAAAGTAGAGAAGGAGAGAATAAGAGACGCACAAGAGGGTAGAGGGCCCTGCTCATAAGAGCTTACATTCTAAAGGGGAGGGGCAGACAAACAGGTGTGACACAGATGGGGTAGGCAGGGAGGAAGGAGTATGTAGCAGCAAGTTAAGATGAGAGCTGGAAGGCTTTGATGAAATAGTGGGTCTTAAGAGCCCGTTTGAAGGATTGTAGAGAGGTGGAGAGCCTGATGGGAAGAGTGAGAGAGTTCCAATTATTGGGCCAATTTGGCAATAACCGGGTGATTGGCCTAATTTTTTGTATAGTGTGTATGAACGATCGTTTCAGCGCTTCACCTATAAAACGTTTAGAAAACATCCACAAATGCAATCTTCGATTATCTGATCTGTCGGTCAAGACCGAAAACCTCGGCCACAATTTCATTCAGTGTGTGTGCATTCTCAATAATCTGCGCATATTTCCTATGCTATTTCCTGGTTAACTCATCATCCTTGTGGGCGTACATATGCAAATTCACTGTGAAATTTGGCAGGTATTTCATTTAAATTGTATAGTGTGTAGCACAGATATTGTGACTGTGATTTTGGCGAAAAGTTCCAATTATTGGTATGATCAAAAAATTGCATAGTGTGTACCTACCTTTACCTTGAGTGAGAAGCTGCACACAGGGTTGTCTTAACAACAGTGTGGGCCATGGGCAAAGCAATGCACTGGGGACCCTACCCACCCATTCACGGGAAAAAAATGTAAATGGTCAATAAAATTAAACCCTCCTGCATGCCCATCAGACCTCCCACACATGTAGAGAGACTCTGTCTGACTGGTCTGAAGCCGGCGGATGAAGTGAAACTGGTACTGGGGTGGGGAATGGTGTGGGGGAGGTTAGATCTGAATACTGTGCACCGGTGGCCGTCTTATAAAAATATCTCAAATTTACCAACTGGCCGTGGCTGCAGGGGTGCGGGTTGGTGGGCCCTTACAAGCTTCGGGTCCTTGGGCAACTGCCCAACAAGCCCAGTGGAAGAGATGGCCCTGGCTGCACAGCCGATGGACAGATATATCTGCAGACATATCTGTCCATCCACAATGTGTATGGGCGGTCTGCTGACTGCCCGTACACATGCAGCAGCAGCCGAGGTAAGGGTGGCGGACCCGTCTTTGACTCGCCCCCCGGCCAGCGGGACCTGCGGCTGCATGGAAGATGATGGTGGTTCGGTGTATATGAATGACCATCATCTACAGATATATCTGCTAGGTTTGTACCCACCTTCAGGCTCCATCCTGCTTCCAGACTGTGCTTTATTTACGAAACAGCGGCTTTTGTGTATGATACGGTGGACAAGTATTTCAGTCTTCCATTTTGGACCCTCATGTTGAAAAGGATTCCTCCAGTCAGTTCAGCTCTTGGTGGTAGCAAACTGTTTTACCAGGATTAGGCAGCGGTGTCTCTTCTTGCGGCATTGTAATAGTGCATCACCAAAACTAATGAGAGGTAAGTCTGTGCACTGGGAAAGAGGAGCTGCATGCACTCTATACCATATGTTTGTTTGTTTATGTGCCACCCTCTACCTAACCTGGAAAGGACTTACCTCTTTGTAAAGACTGCCCTGGAGCACTGAAGGATAAATTAAGGTTTCTGTAGTATTACATTGGTAAAGAGGATATTATCTAGGTATGGCAGTCAATGGGTAGACAATGAAAAGGTCAACAGTGAAGAATCTGATTGGTTGCTATGAGCAACACCTCCATTCTATAAACATGCACTTTAGTAAATATATACACCCTGGCGTCTATATCCTGACTAGAAAGGGATATGTACTCCATGTCCATATGAAACTATACAGATATGGGGGAGGGGGAGGTCCCTGCCAGAAGACCAGGATTACAGATTTCACTGCATTGATAAAAGTGTTTGAGCAAATATTTTTTATTTTGAGAAATGGGCAGGTCTATAAGCTTAAGCACTCAGGATCCAGGGTCAGATGGTGTCCCATGTATTGTATTTGAGGTGGAGAGGAGAACAAGGAGGTGCATATTGTCATCAGGCTAGATTATCAGATTAACACCCATCCTACAGGCACCACGGGATTAACTCTTTAGGAATATTCTCTTCCTTGAGACTTTCCAATGATCCTTTTTCCATAAGAGCTCAATAGGATTTTGGACATAAGCATGGACATTCCCCGGTCAGGGACAAGGATTGCATACAGACTTTTCAACTATTTTTCTAAGAACACCCTACCTACAGATTTAAAGTTGGGACTTTATGTATTGATAACCACAGGATAATATATGATTAAGATCAACCTAGACACACATAAATAATCTATATCAATAACACATTAGGATCACCCATAATGCGCACCACTATTGTTCTTATTATACATAACCAAATAAGTTGACCAGTGATTTACAGTACAATACAATACAGGACAAGGAACATGGATAAAATACAGGGCCGTAACTAGGGTAGTGCGACCCGTGCCATGGCACAGGGCACCGCAGGGCAGGGGGCGCTGTTTGGGCCTGTCAATTTTCCTGTTTATTATCATTCTCACTAGTAGCTTCCTCTTCATTTATCCCCAGCATCTCCTGGCTGCCCCTATGTCTTCCCTGGCCCTTACGCATGAGGTCATGTCCCTTTTTAGGTGCACTATCTTATGTCCCTATTTAAAAAATGGGGGGTGGGGGGCACCAATGCTCTCTCTGGCACCAAAAAGTCTAGTTACAGCTCTGATAATATACATTGCTACATTAGTGACCATAACACCCAGATAAGCAACAGAGCAAAGCAGGCAAGTGTTTGGTGCCCTAGTGGGGAGTAAGAAGTAGATGAAAGTAGAGAAGGAGAGAATAAGAGACGCACAAGAGGGTAGTGGGCCCTGCTCATAAGAGCTTACATTCTAAAGGGGAGGGGCAGACAAACAGGTGTGACACAGATGGGGTAGGCAGGGAGGAAGGAGTATGTAGCAGCAAGTTAAGATGAGAGCTGGAAGGCTTTGATGAAATAGTGGGTCTTAAGAGCCCGTTTGAAGGATTGTAGAGAGGTGGAGAGCCTGATGGGAAGAGTGAGAGAGTTCCAATTATTGGGCCAATTTGGCAATAACCGGGTGATTGGCCTAATTTTTTGTATAGTGTGTATGAACGATCGTTTCAGCGCTTCACCTATAAAACGTTTAGAAAACATCCACAAATGCAATCTTCGATTATCTGATCTGTCGGTCAAGACCGAAAACCTCGGCCACAATTTCATTCAGTGTGTGTGCATTCTCAATAATCTGCGCATATTTCCTATGCTATTTCCTGGTTAACTCATCATCCTTGTGGGCGTACATATGCAAATTCACTGTGAAATTTGGCAGGTATTTCATTTAAATTGTATAGTGTGTAGCACAGATATTGTGACTGTGATTTTGGCGAAAAGTTCCAATTATTGGTATGATCAAAAAATTGCATAGTGTGTACCTACCTTTACCTTGAGTGAGAAGCTGCACACAGGGTTGTCTTAACAACAGTGTGGGCCATGGGCAAAGCAATGCACTGGGGACCCTACCCACCCATTCACGGGAAAAAAATGTAAATGGTCAATAAAATTAAACCCTCCTGCATGCCCATCAGACCTCCCACACATGTAGAGAGACTCTGTCTGACTGGTCTGAAGCCGGCGGATGAAGTGAAACTGGTACTGGGGTGGGGAATGGTGTGGGGGAGGTTAGATCTGAATACAGTGCACCGGTGGCCGTCTTATAAAAATATCTCAAATTTACCAACTGGCCGTGGCTGCAGGGGTGCGGGTTGGTGGGCCCTTACAAGCTTCGGGTCCTTGGGCAACTGCCCAACAAGCCCAGTGGAAGAGATGGCCCTGGCTGCACAGCCGATGGACAGATATATCTGCAGACATATCTGTCCATCCACAATGTGTATGGGCGGTCTGCTGACTGCCCGTACACATGCAGCAGCAGCCGAGGTAAGGGTGGCGGACCCGTCTTTGACTCGCCCCCCGGCCAGCGGGACCTGCGGCTGCATGGAAGATGATGGTGGTTCGGTGTATATGAATGACCATCATCTACAGATATATCTGCTAGGTTTGTACCCACCTTCAGGCTCCATCCTGCTTCAAGACTGTGCTTTATTTACGAAACAGCGGCTTTTGTGTATGATACGGTGGACAAGTATTTCAGTCTTCCATTTTGGACCCTCATGTTGAAAAGGATTCCTCCAGTCAGTTCAGCTCTTGGTGGTAGCAAACTGATTTACCAGGATTAGGCAGCGGTGTCTCTTCTTGCGGCATTGTAATAGTGCATCACCAAAACTAATGAGAGGTAAGTCTGTGCACTGGGAAAGAGGAGCTGCATGCACTCTATACCATATGTTTGTTTGTTTATGTGCCACCCTCTACCTAACCTGGAAAGGACTTACCTCTTTGTAAAGACTGCCCTGGAGCACTGAAGGATAAATTAAGGTTTCTGTAGTATTACATTGGTAAAGAGGATATTATCTAGGGATGGCAGTCAATGGGTAGACAATGAAAAGGTCAACAGTGAAGAATCTGATTGGTTGCTATGAGCAACACCTCCATTCTATAAACATGCACTTTAGTAAATATATACACCCTGGCGTCTATATCCTGACTAGAAAGGGATATGTACTCCATGTCCATATGAAACTATACAGATATGGGGGAGGGGGAGGTCCCTGCCAGAAGACCAGGATTACAGATTTCACTGCATTGATAAAAGTGTTTGAGCAAATATTTTTTATTTTGAGAAATGGGCAGGTCTATAAGCTTAAGCACTCAGGATCCAGGGTCAGATGGTGTCCCATGTATTGTATTTGAGGTGGAGAGGAGAACAAGGAGGTGCATATTGTCATCAGGCTAGATTATCAGATTAACACCCATCCTACAGGCACCACGGGATTAACTCTTTAGGAATATTCTCTTCCTTGAGACTTTCCAATGATCCTTTTTCCATAAGAGCTCAATAGGATTTTGGACATAAGCATGGACATTCCCCGGTCAGGGACAAGGATTGCATACAGACTTTTCAACTATTTTTCTAAGAACACCCTACCTACAGATTTAAAGTTGGGACTTTATGTATTGATAACCACAGGATAATATATGATTAAGATCAACCTAGACACACATAAATAATCTATATCAATAACACATTAGGATCACCCATAATGCGCACCACTATTGTTCTTATTATACATAACCAAATAAGTTGACCAGTGACTTACAGTACAATACAATACAGGACAAGGAACATGGATAAAATACAGGGCAGTAACTAGGGTAGTGCGACCCGTGCCATGGCACAGGGCACCGCAGGGCAGGGGGCGCTGTTTGGGCCTGTCAATTTTCCTGTTTATTATCATTCTCACTAGTAGCTTCCTCTTCATTTATCCCCAGCATCTCCTGGCTGCCCCTATGTCTTCCCTGGCCCTTCCCCATGAGGTCATGTCCCTTTTTAGGTGCACTATCTTATGTCCCTATTTAAAAAATGGGGGGTGGGGGGCACCAATGCTCTCTCTGGCACCAAAAAGTCTAGTTACAGCTCTGATAATATACATTGCTACATTAGTGACCATAACACCCAGATAAGCAACAGAGCAAAGCAGGCAAGTGTTTGGTGCCCTAGTGGGGAGTAAGAAGTAGATGAAAGTAGAGAAGGAGAGAATAAGAGACGCACAAGAGGGTAGTGGGCCCTGCTCATAAGAGCTTACATTCTAAAGGGGAGGGGCAGACAAACAGGTGTGACACAGATGGGGTAGGCAGGGAGGAAGGAGTATGTAGCAGCAAGTTAAGATGAGAGCTGGAAGGCTTTGATGAAATAGTGGGTCTTAAGAGCCCGTTTGAAGGATTGTAGAGAGGTGGAGAGCCTGATGGGAAGAGTGAGAGAGTTCCAATTATTGGGCCAATTTGGCAATAACCGGGTGATTGGCCTAATTTTTTGTATAGTGTGTATGAACGATCGTTTCAGCGCTTCACCTATAAAACGTTTAGAAAACATCCACAAATGCAATCTTCGATTATCTGATCTGTCGGTCAAGACCGAAAACCTCGGCCACAATTTCATTCAGTGTGTGTGCATTCTCAATAATCTGCGCATATTTCCTATGCTATTTCCTGGTTAACTCATCATCCTTGTGGGCGTACATATGCAAATTCACTGTGAAATTTGGCAGGTATTTCATTTAAATTGTATAGTGTGTAGCACAGATATTGTGACTGTGATTTTGGCGAAAAGTTCCAATTATTGGTATGATCAAAAAATTGCATAGTGTGTACCTACCTTTACCTTGAGTGAGAAGCTGCACACAGGGTTGTCTTAACAACAGTGTGGGCCATGGGCAAAGCAATGCACTGGGGACCCTACCCACCCATTCACGGGAAAAAAATGTAAATGGTCAATAAAATTAAACCCTCCTGCATGCCCATCAGACCTCCCACACATGTAGAGAGACTCTGTCTGACTGGTCTGAAGCCGGCGGATGAAGTGAAACTGGTACTGGGGTGGGGAATGGTGTGGGGGAGGTTAGATCTGAATACAGTGCACCGGTGGCCGTCTTATAAAAATATCTCAAATTTACCAACTGGCCGTGGCTGCAGGGGTGCGGGTTGGTGGGCCCTTACAAGCTTCGGGTCCTTGGGCAACTGCCCAACAAGCCCAGTGGAAGAGATGGCCCAGGCTGCACAGCCGATGGACAGATATATCTGCAGACATATCTGTCCATCCACAATGTGTATGGGCGGTCTGCTGACTGCCCGTACACATGCAGCAGCAGCCGAGGTAAGGGTGGCGGACCCGTCTTTGACTCGCCCCCCGGCCAGCGGGACCTGCGGCTGCATGGAAGATGATGGTGGTTCGGTGTATATGAATGACCATCATCTACAGATATATCTGCTAGGTTTGTACCCACCTTCAGGCTCCATCCTGCTTCCAGACTGTGCTTTATTTACGAAACAGCGGCTTTTGTGTATGATACGGTGGACAAGTATTTCAGTCTTCCATTTTGGACCCTCATGTTGAAAAGGATTCCTCCAGTCAGTTCAGCTCTTGGTGGTAGCAAACTGTTTTACCAGGATTAGGCAGCGGTGTCTCTTCTTGCGGCATTGTAATAGTGCATCACCAAAACTAATGAGAGGTAAGTCTGTGCACTGGGAAAGAGGAGCTGCATGCACTCTATACCATATGTTTGTTTGTTTATGTGCCACCCTCTACCTAACCTGGAAAGGACTTACCTCTTTGTAAAGACTGCCCTGGAGCACTGAAGGATAAATTAAGGTTTCTGTAGTATTACATTGGTAAAGAGGATATTATCTATGGATGGCAGTCAATGGGTAGACAATGAAAAGGTCAACAGTGAAGAATCTGATTGGTTGCTATGAGCAACACCTCCATTCTATAAACATGCACTTTAGTAAATATATACACCCTGGCATCTATATCCTGACTAGAAAGGGATATGTACTCCATGTCCATATGAAACTATACAGATATGGGGGAGGGGGAGGTCCCTGCCAGAAGACCAGGATTACAGATTTCACTGCATTGATAAAAGTGTTTGAGCAAATATTTTTTATTTTGAGAAATGGGCAGGTCTATAAGCTTAAGCACTCAGGATCCAGGGTCAGATGGTGTCCCCTCCCCAGAATTATCACATATTCTTCTTTCATTGATATAAATCATGTCAAAAGCAGCAAGAACCGAGGGTGTGGCCTGGCAGCCGTCGGGAGAGGACGCGTCCAGACTGAGGGCCTGATTCAGAGCCGGACGCTTTGACCAGAGCGCTCGCTCTGAATCAGGCCCGGTCTACCTAAAATTGGAGCGGCCTCTTGGACGCTCGCATAGCTGTGGGTTACCACCCACGGCTTATGCGAGCGTCCATGATGATGGTCGCGATGGTCAAGACCATCGCGACCATCGGGCTTGCGCGAGACCCTGCGGTAGGGTCTCGGTGACCGCAAGCCCTGGAGTGATTTTGGCTCTATCAGAGCCAAAATCACTCCCACTGACATCACTAGTGATGTCAGTGGGGCCGGACCCAGACGGTAGGCGTTCCCATGGGAATGCCTCCGTCTGGCAGCCACGCCCCCCGCACGCCCACCAAAGGGGGCGTGCTGTCACTCACCATTCACAGCACGCCCCCTTTGGTGCGAGACCCATAACGACGGCTACCCCGTCGTTATTTGGGTCTCGCGCATGCGCACAACGGAGCTCCCTCCGTCGTGCGCATGCGCACTAGGGCACCATCGACCCACTTGCGAGCACTCAGCGCTCGCGGGCGGGTCAGAATCAGGCCCTGAGCTCCTGGGAGAGTCCTCTATTTCACCAACTTCCCAGTAATTTTGCAGGTCTATGGGGTCCCAGCCTTAATCTCTCTATGGTAGCGCAGGTTGGGGGACCACCTCCTGTGGTCCTGCGGTTTGCGGTCTGTCTGTCCATTAGAAGCCATGGACTTAAGTGCCGGCGAGAATCGGAGGAGGGATCTGAGTTTGCGCTGCCTCCTATTGCACCTATCCTGCTCCCTGACTGCAGGGGATTAAATTGTGGAGCTGCTGCCTGTGCCAGAACAGGAGTTTATTCTTTCTGGCTGCACTGAAGAAGGCTCCTAAAGACAGCGTTGTCAGTGCTCTCTGCCTGATACATGTGGGAGATTTACTGCAATAGGGTACAGTGAGTACCTTCTTATCTAGGAGCCCTGAAAATATGCTTTGTTGTGTACATAGCCCTGTTGTCCATTTTGTAAAGTCCCACTGGCTGTGGAGTGGGGCTTTACAAAATAAGATAGATCTTTTTTTAATTTTAGATGTCATTCCTTATAATAGATTGTGGTGTGCCTGGATATTATGTGAATATATTCCTGACTCCCCAGCACCATCTTGTGGCAGAACGCTGTTATTACAGTCCTGACTGTTCTAAAGCATCTGAAACCTACTCTTGTGTGTGTACTCCTGATGGCTTCCTAGTGCTCCTTTGGGGGGGACCCCAGACACACACTGAAATTATTATGTGACAGGTGCTCTACTTCCTGTACCCTGTGGAATACTGCAGCCCCAGTGTGAAACTCATCGCTTAGTGATGATCTCTGTCCACAGCGAGCCATTGGGTTGGATCTGTGCTTTGTGACGACAATCCTGTATGCACAAATTCCGAAAATTGTCTGTTTTTGTTCTCTATATTTGTCTTTCTACAGTACTGATCTCCTTTCATGAGCCGACGTCAGACACGTGGGTCGAAGAGTGTTCCCAACTCCACTGAAAAGTTGCCCAGTTCAGATCTACGGCGCTTTCTTCAATCTCCCAGAGGACCCACCAGGTGTGCTTCGCCGGGTCCCCTCCTCACCGGCCCACTCTTTGACCTCGGAGACCCCTTTTGGCATAGGGGACCATTCCGATACTTCTGCCCCAGAAGAGCAAAAGGATAGCCAGAAAGTTCTCCATCTTCTCGAATCCCTCCCTAGTAAAGCAGAAATGCCCATCAAGGCGGATTTTGAATCTTTGCAGAGTAAACTTTGAGAAATGGTGCAATCGGAGGTTGCCATGCTCAAGATGGAGCTCACACATCTGGGGTCCCGTATCACCACCCTTGAGGACTGTGGGGAGGCGACACATGATTTCCTGCACGCACTCGTCAGGGTTCTAAACGAGCAGGTTGAGGAGATTCAGTTTGCACGATCGCCTTGACGACCTGGATAATAGAGGATGTCGCAACAACCTGAGGGTTTGAGGCATCTGGAGGATATCCCACATCAAGGCCTCCAGACGTTCTTACTAAATTCTTTAATGAAACCCTTGGACATGATCCTAAGGAATCCATCATCTTTGATAGAGCTCATAGGGCATTGCGCCCCAGAGGTCTTCAATCTGACCACCCGAGGGATGTCATGTCGCTTGCACTACTTCACCCAAAAAGATGAGATTCTTCAAGACTCTGTGAATCTGGAGGTTTAGAATTCAATGGTCATCAGATCCAGGTGTTTCAGGACCTTTCCTGGCACACTCTTCAAGCAAGACGTCAGCTTATACCTCTGACTGACAGCCTACGATCCCTCAACATTAATATCGCTGGGGTTACCCCACACATTACACATAACTTAATTTATGGACATCTATGGTTTGATTTCTTTACATGTGTGGATTACATGGGTTGTTGCTGACATTTGGTGAAAATTCCATTACAATAGCCCCATTGCAAATATATTTACTGAGAAAAATGTTGGTGTGCTCATTACTTATTTTACCCACTGTATATCTGTTAATTCGGGAAACTATATTATTGTATGTGTTTCTTATTACAATTTTGTGTCTGTGGTTGCAACCGTCTCTCGCCAGTTGCCTCCTTGCACTGCTAGATTTGGTCCTAGTGGCGAAACAGGATTTTGCCATTACGCTGCTCAGGAGTGGTGTTGTGCTCTCTGTAATTTTTCTTGCTATGTTTTCATTTTTAGGATGTTTACGGTTTTTCTTTCTTTTTTTAGATTTTCTTTTTTCCTCACTGCCGGGGTACTGTTTCTCCAATATTTATTTTATTTTCTCTGTCTTTTTATTTGTAAGCGATTAATGAGGTTAGTTTTTGCCCTATCCTATACGTATTATATTACTTTTCAATGTCTCAGTTAAATATTGTCTCTGTTAACGCCAAGGGACTCAACATTAAAGAGGCGTTCTCGAGCATTATGTGAATTGAGAGCAGAGAAGGATGATGTTGCCTTCTTACAGGAAACACATTTTAAAGGTGCCGATGCTCCGCCTTTCAGGAATAGAGATTTTCCATGCGGGTGTTTACCAAATAATCCTGAAAGTAAGGCTTTGGTAGTTGCAATCTTATTTGCTCACCATCTTCCTGTAGCTGATATCACTTCCCTCCAGCTAGTTGTAGGTCGTGTTTTGCTAGTGAAGTGTACTATATGTACAATATATATGCTCCAAATAGTGCTCTACCGACATTTCTCAACAAGGTTTTTAATTTTGTTCAGCCACATGTTGAGGGGGTGTTGGTGCTGAGGGGTGATTTAAATTGGTCCCTAGATCCTACCCTTGGACTCTTCTAAATCATCCCCTAGATACTCCAACAAACTCTACCGTCGAGTCAAACGTTCCCAACATGAACCCCAACTGGTTGATATGTGGCGTGTACATCATTCCACTGTGCGGGATTACTCCACCGCCGTCAGAGTAGAAATCAAGAGAAGAGGGGGGCGTGTCCTGGAGTAGCTAGAACAGAGCATTTGGCCGGCTCTCCCGCTTATATACTTTTAATTATCCTGCTATTGATGACTTGTAACTTCCCAAGCTGATAATTACTGTGGGGAACCTTCTTCTGAATATTTGGGGCTCCGGGTGGAATCCTGCTGGGTGTCTTTCGTGATATATTCCTGGTGTTCTCAGCGACCGGGTCCTCTCCTTGCATTGTGTGGCGCCCCTGTCTCCGGCTCCAGAGGCTGTATCGTGTGTTGCACTTACCTGAAGACTTAGTCCTGTATCCTGGCTGCACCCTTTAAGATACTGTTGCCAATTCCTGCCGTCCACCTCCGATCCAATCCGTCTGCTGCGGTGTTTGGGGAGTGCTGGACGCGGACTGCAGCCATCTTGCTGTCATAGTTCTCCTCGGCTGCTATACAGATGCTCCGGGTTGATTCACACTACTGCAGCACAGCCAGCGCAGACCTTTGTCTGACTTCTAACTTTTACGTCTATTACCGCTGTCCACAGTGACCCTTGGATTCCCCTACTGCATACTATAAAGCCCTGCATGCTGGCGGAAAACTAAGGGGACTCTGCACGGAGACACCAGGGGCTCTCTATTCATAGAGAGAGAATATCTATAGCAGTGAGTACCTTCACAGAAGCTGCTATAATACCTATTATTTTTTTTATTGTGACTCTAATTGAAGTCTGACCCAGCACTGAGATGTAGAGAATATAAATACCAATAGCAGAGACCGCACGTCAGTGAACCCAGTATAACAAGGGTTAAATCCCAATGTGGAGACATTGCTAAAGGTGTTTTTTTGCAAATACCAAAATCATAACTGGTGGTTACTTTGCTTCTTATACAGCATGATCAGAGAAACATTTGTGAATACAGGTCTTATATATTTGTGACATTCAGTTAAGCAAAGAATACAATATATTTAGGTGATTGTCTCATTATTGTTCTTTTATATATACCTACATGATATGATATAATATGAGATATGGTAAGAACTTACCCTTGTTATCTCTATTTCTACGAAGTCCATAGGGTTCCACAGGATACCTTGGGGTATAGGTGTGACGTCAGTCGCAGGGCACCAAAGAGTTAAGCTTTCAGCCTCCCAGGATGCACTAGGTCCCCCTCCTATACCCCGCCCCCGAGCCAAGGCACCTCAGTTAGTTACCAAGCCATAGGCCGGAGGAGGAGAAGGAAGAGAGAGAACAAAGATCTGGACACATACAAGAATCACATTCTCACCAGAGGGAGACGGAAAACCGGTGACCAGAGCAAAGCACATCTGCAGCACAGGTGCGACAGGGCGGGAGTCCTGTGGAACCCTATGGACTTCGTAGAAATAGAGATAACAAGGGTAAGTTCTTACCATATCTCATATTTTCTACTTCAGGGTCCATAGGGTATCCACAGGATACCTTGGGGATGTCCCAAAGCAGTATCCTTTAAGGGTGGGGACGCTCCTGTGCAGAAAGGAGAATCCGCCGCCCAAAGGAAGCATCCTGAGAGGCGAAGGTGTCAAACCTGTAATACCTCACGAAGGTATGGACAGAGGACCACGTAGCAGCCTTGCAGATCTGGACTGCAGAGGCACCACGTCGAGCTGCCCACGAAGGACCCACAGACCTAGTGAAATGAGCCTTCAGAGAAGGAGGAACCGGTAGGCCTTCATGAAGATAAGCTTCAGAAATAGCCATACGGATCCAGGCTGCCAAAGTTTGCTTTGAAGCAGGCCAACCCTTTTTACGGAAGCCATAGAGGACAAACAAAGCGTCCGACTTCCTAAACGAAGAAGTGCGGTCAACATAAGTCCTTAAGGCCCGCACAACATCCAAAGAGGCCTCACCCACGGAAAGACCCGGTGAGTTAAAGGCCGGAACAACGATTTCCTCGTTAACATGAAACAGGGAAACAACTTTGGGAAGAAACTCGGGCCGAGTGCGGAGTACTGCCCTGTTCCCATGAAAAACCAAGAAAGGGGGTCTACAAGAAAGAGCCCCTAACTCAGAAACACGTCTGGCCGAAGCAATAGCCAGAAGGAAAACAGTCTTAGCTGTTAGCCATTTAAGATCCACTGATCCCAGTGGTTCAAACGGCGGTCCTTGGAGAGCCCTCAGGACCACAGCCAAATCCCAAGGCGCCACAGGTGGAACAAAGGGCGGCTGAATGCGGACAACACCTTGCATAAAGGTGCGCACATCCGGGATTGTAGCAATCCTACGGTGAAACCAGACAGACAGGGCCGAAACCTGTACCTTCAAAGAAGCAAGGCGAAGCCCATGATCTAGTCCCACTTGCAGGAAGGCGAGAATCCGAGACAGACGAAACTCCCGCAGTGCATAACCTCTCGGTCGACACCACTGGAAGAACGTATGCCACACGCGATGGTATATCCTCGCGGAAGACGGTTTCCGAGCTCGCAACATGGTACGCACCACAGAGCTGGAAAACCCCCGGGACCTCAGCATGGCCGTCTCAACAGCCACGCCGTCAAAGACAGCCGAGTCAGGTCCGGGTGACGACAAGGACCCTGAGACAGGAGGTCCGGTCGTAGCGGCAACCGCAGAGGACTGTCCACGGACAGACCCTGAAGGTCTGAGAACCAGTGCCGTCTGGGCCACGCGGGAGCTATCAACAGGAGCGTCCCTCCTTCCTGTTTGAATTTCCGGATTACCCGTGGAAGAAGGGAGACCGGAGGGAACAGGTATGCGAACCGGAACGTCCACCGGACGGACAGAGCATCCACCAGAGACGCCCCTTCGTCTCTTGTGCGAGACCCGTACACTGGCAACTTGTTGTTGTGCCGGGACGCCATGAGGTCGATCTCTGGAAGACCCCATCTGTCCACCAGTAGTTGAAAAACGTCCGGGTGCAGGGACCATTCCCCCGGATGAACGTCCTGGCGACTTAGAAAGTCCGCCTCCCAATTGAGCACTCCCGGGATGAAGACCGCTGATATGGCCGGAAGATTGCGCTCCGCCCAAACCAGGATCCGAGACACCTCTACGAGAGCCGCCCGGCTTCGGGTTCCTCCTTGCCTGTTTATGTAGGCCACGGTGGTAGCGTTGTCCGACTGGACCTGTACCGGGTGACCCTGGAGAAACCGATGTGCCTGCTGGAGAGCATTGAAGACCGCACGGAGTTCCAAGATATTGATTGGAAGCTCCGCTTCTGTCGGCGTCAACCTGCCCTGGAACAGATGTGGACCCGAAACTGCTCCCCAGCCCCGAAGACTGGCGTCCGTTGTCAACAGGACCCAATTTGGAACCCAGAACGGACGTCCCTCGCTGAGGTGGGTCGTCTGTAACCACCAAGCAAGGGACAGGCGAACCTCCGGGGTGAACACAATCATCTGGGACTTCAGAGACTGAGGCAGCCCGTTCCACTTTGACAGGATCAGGTGCTGCAGAGGTCTGGAGTGAAACTGGGCATATTCCACCATGTCGAACACCGACACCATGGAACCCAGTAACCTCATCGCCGAGTGTAGAGACACCCGGCGGCTGTGCAGACAACTGCGCACCCTTGACTGTAAAGCAGAGATCTTTTCCTCCGTCACGAAGATCTTTTGCTGTCCCGAGTCCAATAAGGCTCCAAGATGCAGAATCCTCCGAGACGGGATTAGAGTGGACTTCTGCCAGTTGATTAGCCAGCCGTGCCGTTGCAGCAGGGCAATGGTCAGGTCCAAGTGGCGTAACAGGAGCTCTGGAGATCCCGCCACCAATAACAGGTCATCCAAGTATGGCAACATGCGGACTCCCTGCAGCCAGAGAAGCCGCCATGACCGCCATCACCTTGGTGAAAACACATGGTGCTGTCGCCAGGCCAAAAGGTAACGCCCGAAACTGGAAGTGGTTGCTGCGGATTGCAAACCTGAGGAACTGTTGATGGCTCAAAAGAATAGGGACATGCAGGTAAGCGTCCTGTATGTCCAATGACACCATGTAGTCCCCAGGTTCCAGTGCCAGAATGATGGACCGTAGGGTCTCCATCCGAAACTTCGGTACCCGCAAAGACTTGTTGAGTGCTTTGAGGTTGAGAATCGGACGATACGACCCATTGGGTTTCTGTACCAAAAAAAGATTTAAATAGAAACCCTGGCCCCTCTGGGAGAATGGAACAGGCACTATAACTCCAGCCTGGAGCATAGTGTGCAATACCTTCCGCAGCTCCGTAGCCTTGTTCCGGTCTGATGGTAGACCCGTGGTGAAGAATCGAGCCGGGGGTCTGTGCCGGAAGGAGAGGGCGTACCCGTGGGAGACCACCTCCAGAACCCAAGTGTCTGTCGTAGTGACCGACCAACACTGGGCGAACTGCAGCAGGCGGCCTCCCACCCTGGGATCCTCCAAAGGGAGGCCCGGACCGTCAGGCCGCAGGCTTGTCATCTGGCTTGGGGGCCGGACGTCTGGTACTCCATGCCTGCTTCCGGGGCTTGACCGATTTCCTAGGGCCAGCCTGACGAGGAAACGACTGTGGTTTGGGCCTGCCCTGGGCCCTAGATGACCGAAAGGACGATGGTCCAGAACCAGAAGGAGCAGCGGCCGACGGGAGACAAGCCGATTTGGCTGCCGCCAGCGTGGCCACAATCTTATCCAGATCCGGACCGAAGAGGACTTCTCCGGTAAACGGCAATGCTTCCAGACCCTTCTTGGAATCTGCGTCCGCCTTCCAGGATCGCAGCCACAAGGTGCGACGAGCAGCTACCGCTGCTGAAGAAATTCTAGACACCAGAGTACTAATGTCTAGAGCCGCCTCGTTGATGTAAGTGGCCGAATCACGGAGATTGCCAATCAACTCCGCCTGTTCGGCCGGACAGTCGGAATCAAAAGATGCCTCTAATGAATCTGCCCAGCGCTCCATCGCTCTGGCAACCCAGCAAATGGCCATAGCCGGCCGTGCTGCCCCCCCGCAAGGGAATAAGCGGACTTCAGGCAGATTTCCACCTTGCGGTCCGTAGCATCCTTAAGGGAGGACATGGATGGCATCGGCAATGTGGCACTACGGACAAGACGGGTCACGTGAGAATCCACCTGTGGAGGGGATTCCCACTTAGCAAAATAATTATCCGCGAACGGATAAGCCACCGCCAGGCGTCGCTGCGGCTGGTATCTTTTGCCAGGCTGTTTCCACGCCTCCTCTAAATGGTCCACCAACTGACCCGAAAGAGGAAAGACTGTGGCATCGCCCTTCACGTCTTTGAAAAAGGCATACTTAGATTTAGCCGCTGGGGGAACTTCGTCCTCAATCACCAAGGCTGTGCGGACCGCCCGAATAAGTCCAGGAATATATACTTTGGACTTAGCATCAGCGTCTTTAGTATGGAGAGGTTCCTGATCGTAAGGATCCAGAATCTCCCCATCATCAGACGTCCCTTCGTCATCCTCATAAGGAGCGGACAGAGACACCACCGGCCGTTTATGAGGCCGCATCACAGACTCCCCTTGCAACACATCCGACAAGTGCTGTACAGAACTCGTCAGGGAGTTAACCCACGCTGGCTCCTGAGAGACCGGAAGGGGGGAAATAGGGAGACTGTGGGGTACCACCAATTCTCGTGGGAAACCCTGCATGGGTGACGACACCACAGACTGCTGGGACAAACCCATCGGAGTAAACGCGGGCTGCAGAGCTAACTGGCCCACTAAAGCTGTTAGCGCCTGAGCGAAACAAGCCCAGGGCGGCTCCTGTACCGGTGCTGTAACCGTAAGAGGCCGCGCCATGGACAAACACTGCCGGCAAAGACCCTCCGCGCTACCCTCCCCCTCCGCTAACGGTACTTTACACGTGGTACACTGTAGCCGGAGGGGAAAATCACTTTCAGACATGATGGCACCACGTATGTGACCCCTCTCACCAATTATATATTAAATAGGCGAGAGACCACCCTGCAGCACCGCACCGCAAGGGCTTAGCAGAAAGAACAGGGACAGTAATAAAGCTGACAGTCTTGAGAAGAAAAGTTACAGGCAGCAGCGCTAGCACAGTCACATACAATGCAAAGAAAATCAATTCCTGCACTAACAGCGCTGATCACTCAACTACACAGACACAGGGCCTGGTAGGACACAGCGCTGCATACACAGACCTGACCACAGCGGAGGAGAGGTATGCGGGGGGACCCAGACCACGATGCTTCCAATGCAGGCTTCCAGCAGCGTTCACCATGCTTCTGAAAAGATGGCCGCCGAGGAGCAGTGAGAAGGCTGGCCTGGGGGAGGAGCGCTGACACAGGGCCAGTCAGCACAGTGCAGAGAGGGCTGTGTGCAGCGGGGGAGGCGCCGGCTGTGAGACAGGGAAGGCGCGCTCCCCTGGCATGCATTTAACCCCTGGGACACCGCAGCGCTACCGCTCTGCTGCGGTCCGCTGTCCCAGGGGGTAGTGGAAGCGCAGGTTGGTCGCCTGGCTCCACGCTGCAGCCAGTCCCCAGGGAGCCCCCTGCCTGGGGACTTAGGACCATGTGATCAGCGGGGACCCACCGCGGGACCCCGCTGCTTACCTCTGTCCCCCTTGAATCCGGCCATGGTCCGGAACATCTGGGGTCACCGCTAGCTGTGACCCCAGATGCCCACCAGCATCCCCGTTCTGGTACCGGCGGGGTGTAGGGAAGACAGCATGGACGTCAGGAATGACTGTCCATGCTGTTCATCCAGATGTGCAGCCACAGCTGCATAAAGAAAAAGCTTCAGGGTCTCTTCTAGCCCCCACTCCAACAGGTGCACCCGACTCCGGCCGGGCACCAAACTAAACTGAGGTGCCTTGGCTCGGGGGCGGGGTATAGGAGGGGGACCTAGTGCATCCTGGGAGGCTGAAAGCTTAACTCTTTGGTGCCCTGTGACTGACGTCACACCTATACCTCAAGGTATCCTGTGGATACCCTATGGACGCTGAAGTAGAAATTTGCATTTCAATAAAAATATTGTTTTTTTTATATAATTCTGTGGGACAATGTGTGATTTTCAGTGCGCAACCACTTCCCTCTTTTGTACTATTTTGGAGAATTGGTACTTTCTTCTATATTAGCAGCTGCACTTATATACCGAGGTGTATTACAAGTAGCGCTGTCAGCATAAGTTTTCGTAAAATACAGATCCTCCTGCTGCTTTGGTGCTCCTGGTCTGGTGGAGCAGACTTTCCATTTGCCACCATCACTGGTCCTGAGGTTGCACTGCTCAGTCACCTCCTGATTCAGCGATCGTCATCTGGTGCTTCTTCTCTACACCTGCTGCCTGCTATCTCCTATTCATCTGTTGGTGAGCTCTGGTGGTGTGCTAGTCGCTGCCACCTTGCCTCTGGTCACCTTTCTGCTTGATATTTCACTGTCTCTGCTGTGAAGTTTGGACCTTTTATGCTACACTCCATATATTGCACCTGTAATCCTGTTAATATTCCTGCTGGAAAATAGTAAAGATGGCTGACTCTGTTACAGCTTCTCCGGGCTATTAATACCTCTACTGAGAGGCTTCTTATTAACAGGGCCGGCTCCAGGGTTCTGAGCACCCTGTGCCGGCTCTTGAGAGAGCGCCCTAAACTCGCGTGTGGCGAAGCCGCGCGCGACTGAATTACCATAGGCCACGCCCCGTGTGCCATTATTTGGAGGCGTGCCCGCATAGCACGCCTCCAAATAACATCAGGCTGTGGGTAAAGCCCAGCACTCCGTCACTGGCTGGGCTTCCCCCAGCCCTCTCCCGTCAGTGAATGGTTGCCGCGCGCATCATCCATTCACTCTCTGGGGGTCCGGCACCGCCGCACAGCTGCGGCTGTGGGGGTCCCCAGCCTCCCGATTTGACCACCCGCAGGCCACCTCAGCCCGCGAGTGGAAATCAGGATGCGGGGGAGGGGTGCTGCCCATGTGACTGCACTGGTTGAACACCCCTAGAGCCGGCCCTGCTTATTAAGCTTGGTAGCATGATGGCTGTACCCGTGTTCAGTAGCAGCTGTATGCACGGCTTATATGGAGGAGTTATCTTTGGATTTATCCTGTTCACTGGCGGAGCTTACGCCTGAGTTTAATACCTTATCTTCTCCTGGATGCTAAGGCTCTGTGGTGACTTCTTTGAAGATCAGTTCAATTGGGTCCGTGGATGGTCAGGAGTCTTCAAGATTTATTGTATATTTTTCTTTATTTTCTTGGGAATTCGGGACAGGACTGTTCATACATTCCTGCAGGAGGCTGAGACCTGGCCAGATTAATATTTTTGAAATTTATTGCTCTGAATTAAATATTTGGTCTTTTTTTTTTTCTTCTAATTAGTTTTTTGATTTACATGTTAGTTTGGTACCAAGCATTATATATGGGAGGAACACCATTATTCTGTTCAAAAGGTGGGAGAGTTGGTTTAACGCAGCCTGGTGGTTATTTGTCTTTTTTTTTTTTCTATCCTTCAACATATATATATATATATGGGGGGGGGGGGGTATCAGGATTTATGGTAGTTTTGTGTAGCTTAGGGGGATGGGGGGTTTAGGGATCAAAGTAGGCCTGGGCTATACAGGGTGAGGGGTCATGGGGAGTTTTGTTTTTCGGTTTAGGGGTATATGTATAAATTGGATAAATGTGGATTTTTTTTTTTGTTTTCTTTTGATATGTGGCCCTTATACCTAAGTTGGTCATGGTGGGGTATCTATGGGCCGTATTCAATTCAGTACGATGATGAATAGCCGCAGGAGGAAGCTCCGACAGCTATTCAATACACCGCGCTGTATGGGCAGCTAAAGGATTTCTTCTTGCACCCCCCCCCCCCCCCCCCAGCTGTTTGCTAGCTTAGTGCAGCACTAACAGCCTCACACCCGGCACTTGAGCCAGAGAATGCCAGTTACCGCGCCTTAACACCCAGGTGAAGTCGTGAGAGCCGGCATTCTCTGACTTAACCAATTCCTGACCAGGCAAACAGTGTGGTGTACTGAATTGCTGCAGGAGCTCCCTCCCGTAGCCATTCATCTTCACACTGAATTGAATTCAGCCCTGTATCACTTAATATTTTTTTTTGTAATCCTGCTTGCATACTGTACTTCTCTTATCTCCAAATGCATGTGCCCAAATGGCACCTTCAAGTTTTTTTTGCTCTGACTTTATATATTCCTGTTATTTATATACCATATTCTACTCTTATGTACACTGCCACATGCTCCTGCCTACCCTATGCTATATTTGTTTTTCACATTACCTCAGTTCAATTGCTTTATATCTTTCACTGTGTAAGTTTAAGCTTCAATAAAAAAAAAAATACTCAATTAAAAAAGAAAATCAGGAGAAGAAATACCAGTCAGTGCTGCTAACTCAGAATCCGTCTGAGAAGAGGCCATAAGCCACTGCAGGTCAAATTGACACGAAAAGGGTCAACAGGAGGCCACTAAAGCTCACCCAATACCAAATTGAGGCCCAATGCAGAACATACAGTGAGTGGTTGTATATGCAGAACACCCTGCATGATTGTCTGGAATATCTGAAACTGGACAGAATGTCAAAACTTGACCATTTCACAAAGAAAGCAGAATACCTTGCGACAACCTGGGCTGCAAAAAGGAAAGGCGACACGGTAAGTGAAACAGATGCTGAGAATCTCCTGAGCTCACACACAATGTAAGTTTTCCATATACAGTGGTTAATGGCCACAGTGTCCATCTTACAAGCCTAAAGCATAGTCCATATCACAAATGCAAAAAAAACCTCTTAGCCATCAAAAGCTTGGTTTCAAATCCCACAATTACAAAGTCAGCCGAGGCTCATCCAGATGCAGGAATGACCTTTGCCTTAGCAGATCATCCCGCAATGGCAGCCACCAAGGCGGTTTGACCAATAGTTAATACGATCTGCATAACACGTTCTCCACTGCCAGTCTGGAGCTAAGATAATAGCATAAGCTTTCCCCCTCTTGCAGCGAATCACATGCAGCAGGGTGATTGGAAGTATCAAGTAACCCACACAAAAAGATGACCTGTGGGTCAGAGCATTTACTAAGGCTGCCTGTGAACACAGTAACCATGTCCTGTAACAGAGCAAATTCTTGTTTAGGTTGGAGGCTACGAGATCAATGTTAGGAAGATCCCAATGCTCCAGATGAAGGTTGAAAGTATTCTGGTGCAATTCCCACTCAGCCAGGTGGACCTTGTGCCAACTGAGGAAGTTGGCTTCTCTGGAATGAATATGGAATAGACAGCCAGAACGAACTTCTCCACACACCACATGATTCAAGTGGTCTCCACCATACCCTGGCAACTCCTAGCCCCACCCTGTCAGTTACAATCTGACTGGAGGTGGAGTGCTGAGCTTGAAATAGGACATTCCAGACTGCTCACAGCTCCAGCACATTGCCCTTTCTATCAATCTCCTCCTGGGACCAGAGCCCCTGAAACTGGAACCCTAGGGTCACACGTGCCCCAGCCCAGGACTGGCATTGGTAATGACTAGGGTCCAATCCCAGATTGACAACCTTTGGCCAAATTGGGGTAGCTAAACCATAAAACCAAGAATTGTTGTACCAGAAGAGACAAATGTGACATCTGTCCAAGCAAGTATCTGATTTCCTCTAATGCTGCAAAATAGGATGTTGGAAAGCCCAGGAATGGAATTGAGCAAAGCAGACTGCCTCAAAAGGCAGCTACCATCTTCCCTTCAACTTCATACACCAAAGAATGGTCAACAGGCATGGTTGCAAAAGAGACTGTACCAAAGACTGCAGGTTTCTGGAAGAATCCACACCGACAACATGTGTCAAATAGAAGCCCCAGAAAGATCTCTGAACCGGTACCAGGTTTGGGAAAGTTGAGAATCCAATTAGGTTCCTGCAAGGCCAACACCACCACCTGTGGATGACAGCTGAGTAGGGACTAAGGATGCCTCCAGTCATCACTTATCTGGGAATCTGTATGTAATGCAGGCTGTCAGGATGCTTCTTGTCAAAATACCGAAAGCGGCATCCCAACAGGGGTCGGGTAAGTATACTTAGCCTCTCCTCCCAACCAGTGGTGCCTGACCTTAACCCTCCCACTCTAAGGGTGCCTAACCACCTCCCCCCCCCCCCCAAAAAAAAAATAATAATAATAATTCTAACGCTAACCCTGCTATGCCACCTAATCCTAATGCCCCCCCATGGCTAACACACTGGCTTACCCTCGTTCGGGCTGTCATCCTCCTGGATTCCAGCGTCAGTATTTCAAAGCCCATCTTAAGTCCCTTTTCGGGCTTCCAGCGTCTGGATTGAGACCGGGTGGCATCGCGGCCGCCGGTCTCACAATTACATCCTTATCTGGACACTGATCATCAGGTCATCCAGATAAGGGATGGCAGAAATTCCTTTGTGACATAACAGGGAGTCAGAAACTTGAAGACCCTGGGAGCTGTAGCAAGTCTGAACTGCAAAGCCTAAAACAGGAAGTGGAGAGACCCATGGGAAGCTGAAGCACCTTGTGGTCTCATTCCCAAATGGGAACATGCAAATACACATTTATCCTTGTCAACCGATGCAAAGAATTTCCCCCTCTTTCATAGAAGAGAAAGTGCAGATTCCATATTGAATGTTTGTACCCGTTGAGTGTTTAGCCACCAGGCTGAGAATGGGCCAAATAGACCCACCCAGTTTCTGCACCAGAAAAAAAAAAAAAAGTGGAAGTAGAACCCCAACCCTGGTTGATGTGCAGGAACTGAGACCACCAGTCCGAGGCCAGGAGAGAGCGCACCTGCAGCAAGTTAGCCAGTCTGAATTGGTCCCATGGAAGAGGGGTGACCCAAAACCCCATGCAGACAAGGACCAACTAAATCCAAAACGTATCCTCAGGTCAGAATACCCCCCCGGACCCAAAAGGTCCGCGTCCAACCGAAACAAGATATCCCAGTTCGCCTTGTATATTTTGGCCAAGGAGTATAAATGTCTGGCCCCCTGCCAGGGTGACAAGCAGTCGACATGACTGCTGCTGGGTCTGCTTCGGAACCGGTAGGTGCCTGCCAGTTTACTTTTACCCAAACTTTGCACAGTTCTTTTTTGCCAAAGAGGGCAACTTGCAATTTTTTGGGGGGGTAATTTATCATTTTGGGGGGTGGGGTCCAAAGGGTTCTGAAAGAAATCTCATTTTTTTTGCCAAAAATAGGGTTTTTGCATTTTTTTTCATCTGGAATGGAGATAACTTTTCTACGTTTTTTTATGCCAATTGCGTTTGCCTGTTTTTTGGCAAAAATAGTGCCTTTTTTGGTTGAAACCGTCCGTTTTCGCCGCTAATTGAATACGGCCCTTAAAGCTTAAAGGGGTTCTGGTAACACCATTATTCATGCAGTCACTAGTATCAGGAGTGATTCCAGAGGACTGGAAAAGAGCAAGTGTAATACCCAGGGCCGTAACTAGGGTGGTGCGACCTGTGCCATGGCTCAGGGCTCCGCAGGGCAGGTGGCGCTGTTTGGGCCTGTCAATTTTCTTGTTTATCATCATTCTCACTTGTAGCTTCCTCTTCCCTTATCCCCAGCACCTCCTGGCCTCCCCCATCTCTTCACTGGCCCTTCCCCATGAGGCCTTGGCCCTTTTTTGGGTTATCTCCCTATTTAAAAAATAGGGGGGGCACCAATGCTCTTTCTGGCACAGGGCACCAAAAAGTCTAGTTACGGCTCTGGTAATAACACTGTACAAAAGAGGAAGCAAAGCAGCAAGTAACTACAGACCAGTAAGCCTTACATCAGTAGTAGGAAAAAAATAATGGAAACACTATTAAAAGAGTTTTGGAATATCTCAAATCCAACAATTTGCTGATTCCCAAAGAGCATGGATTTTCTTGGGGGAGATCATGTCAAACAAATTGATCTATTTCGTCACCTAGCCAAAAAAGTCAAAAATGTAGCTTATTTTAGTAAGGCTGTTGACATGGTCCCGCATCTCAGAATGATAAACAAACTGGAAATCTTCGGATTGGATTCTATGACTGTTGAATGGATAAGATCTTGGTTGCAGGATAGGAGACAGTTGTAGTAAATGGAGTGTATTCATGGGAGGGCAAGGTTACCAGTAGAGCACCCCAAGGATCTGTACTTGGGCCAGTGCTTTTTAATATCTATATTGGTGTTATTGCAAATGGTATTGAAGGGAAAGTATGCCTTTTTGCAGATGAGACAAAAGTATGCAACAGGGTAGACACACCAGGAGAGGTAAGACAAATGACTGAGGATCTGGATAACTAATGGTAATTTTTGATAATGGTCAAAAATGTGGCAACTACAGTTTAATGTCAAAAATACAAAAACATGCAATTGGGTCTCAGTAACCCAAAGGCTAAATATAGTATCAAGGACACTATAATGGAAAATACAGAGGAGGAAAGGGATTTAAGAGTCACCATTTCAGATGACTTGAAGGCAGGCAAGCAATGCACCAAAGCATTGAGGAAGGCAAGTCAGATGCTTGGTTGCATAAAGAGAGGATCCAGTAGCAAGAAAAAGTAGTAATGCCCTGTGTAGGTCTTTGGTACAGCCTCATCTAGAATACGGTGTTCAGTTCTGGAGGCCATATCTCCAGAAGGATATAAATGCATTAGAGATGGTACAAAGAAGGGCAACTAAAGTGATGCATGGCCTACAGCACCGAACTTATCAGGAAAGACTAAAAAGATTTTAATATGTATAGTTTGGAGCAGAGAAGGGAAAAAGGGGGGCCATTATAAAACCCTTGATGTATTTTAAAGTTTCTAACAAGGTACAGGATGGAGACATTCTTCAAAAGGAAGAGATGTACAAGAATACAGAAGGAAATGCACTTAAACTTGAGGTAGGTAGGCTCAGAGGAATTACTTCACAGAAAGGGTAGTGGATAAGTGGAATAGCCTCCCATCAGAGATGGTTGAAACTAAGACAGTGGAACAATTTAAACACGCTTGGAATAGGCATAAGAATATCCTTAACAGAGACCTAAGGAGCACATAGGGTTGAAGTTGCCAAAAGGATAAATGAAAAGGGGCAGACTAGATGGGCCAAGTGGTTCTCATATGCGGTCAAATTTTGTGTTTCTATGGATGGCGAGAGGTGTATAGGCAGCAATTATTGCTATTGTAATAAAATATGTACTTAAGAAAAAAAATAGAAACAAAGCCTGAGGGGCAGGCTCCGGTACAATTACAAGTGCACTATGCTTCCCTGGCTTGCCATTCACACAAACCACAACATCTGGGAAGCTGCGCTGCTTAAAGCCGCAGAGGTGTACTTTGTTCAATACAGGGTCCCAGAGTACCACGGGTGCCTGGTGACCCACCGTACTTCGAGGGGGTGGAGTTTCTGCTACAATATTTTTTACTATTAATGCCTACACCCAGTGTCGGCAGCATTCCACAGATAGGCTGTAAGGCGGAATTACTACCTGCATCTTTAATTTAAACACAATCAAACAATAAAGAATACTTTGCTAAAACATATACCAGTCAGTCAAATTCAATTTTATTTGGGAAAATGTACAGTTTGCAAGGGAATTTTACAACACAACTTGCAGGCATTTTTTTTTCCAAGAAATACATATCCAATAGTGAAAGGGAGTAGATCATGTATTACTTCCGTGTTGCAGTCAGCGATTTAACCCATCCTTGACTGCAACTGCCCCAGTGGGAAATTGCACCATACGTCCTCCATCAGCACACGGATTTACCATGTACATGGATCGCCTCAATGTTTCTTCCTCATAAGAAAAGGTTTGTCCCTTCTTGTCACATTCATGTTAAGTGTGTATAACAACTTTAAAATGTAAAGCTTTAAATTAATCTAAGAGTTGGGCCAATATCAGCCAGAGTTTTCTTTAACATACAATTCATATGTAAAATTACACTAAAGCCCCTGCAGCACACATCTGCCCAGGCAGAAGAGAAGTTCACGTGAAGAAGCTCCCACACATCTGGGAGTGGAGATCTTTTGCACCTCACATGTCTTCCACATTTCATTCTTAAAAGCTACTTTTTTGCTTTTTTTTTTATAATTACATGATATAAAAATATATATTTTCCCCTGTCTGGGGGAGGGTTGGATGGATCCAATAGTAACAAACTGAAATGAAAGGGGAGATCCCATCACCAATCTGCTGCACTAAGAACACACAAATTTGTAGCAACAATGTCTTAAAATGCTACAAATGGGTCATCATTTCCACAGGAATAAACCACAGGTTTGCAGCTAGCAATGAATAAGGAAAATGGTACTTTTCTTAATTAGAGCATTAATTATACCAGTTGTAGGACAGGGACACCCTTTTCTAGACTTGTTTCTGCAACAGAACATGAGGGAAAACACCTCTGCTATTTTCTGGTCAGCTCATCCGGGTTTAGGAAGAATGTTGGTTTTCCCTATTAAGTGGTTCAGGTTTTTATCCTGGCACTTGTGTAAGTCCAATCTTTAAAGAGTACCCATCATCTACACTTTGCTGTGGCAGCCATTTTTTGGACTGAAAATAAAAATATTTGTGAGAATGCCACCTATACCTGCTCACTAGGAACTAGTGATGCTCTTCAAAGATAAGTTGCAGGCTCATGAGACTCTTCAGACCACTAAAAGTTCTTAGTAGTCTATGTACTAAGCTATGGAGAGAGATAAAGTACCAACACCCAACTCATTTTTTTCAAACAACCTGTAAAGTGAGTTAGGAGCCGACTGGTTGGTACTTTCCCTCTCTGAGGGTTAGTACATAGGCCCTTTAGTGCTAATTATAGAAGTACGCAATGGACCACCACAATAAGGTTGCCTACAGCCCTTCATGGCTACAGATTCATTTGGTTTGGGAGAATTATAGGCATGACAGTTACATCTATTTAGCGTTTGTTTTAAACACTTTATATAAGTTGCATGTGACTATCACATTGTTATAAAAGAATGGCCACCAGAGTCCACTCATGACCAAAAAGAATGGAACTATTTTGGTTATTAGTTGCCATTACCAGCAACAAAATCTACTGTGTCTTTGTTTTATTTTTTTAATTCCCTTCAATCTATAATGTTTTAATTTTTATTTATTCTCTCTAGGGACACATTTCTAATTCTAGAACAGATAAGAGTTGGGGAAAGTCTTTCTTTGGCACAGGATTTCTCAATATGTACTTTTAAAATAAGTGCTCTTGCTAACACCTGCACATAATTAGCCCTCCTCTTGACCAACAATTCATCTATTGTATAGGACGCACTTCTAATGTAAAATAAGAGTATTTACCATTTGAGATGTAAATCAATTTCAGAGCAAGCAAAAACAAAATAACTACATTAGTATAAAAAAAAAAAAAAAAATACTAGAATTTGATACCAATTCAAAAAATAAAAACAAAATGTGGCGCAGCTGGTGACCAGGTAACAAGACCAGTATGATGACTTTGCCAGTACAGGAATAAAGAAATATTCTAACAAAGGTAACTTTAGAAGAAAAAAAAAAAAAAAAAAAAGTTACAGAAGAGGAATTCAGTAGAGGTGGTAAATAGAGGCTCAGACTGGAGGCAGCAATGAAATACAAAGTAACTGAAAAATGAACATAGGAACATATGGGTAAGTAATGTAGAGAACTTCTTACAGATACAAAATGTAATCTGTTACAAACTCACAAGCAAATAAAAACCGAACTTAACATCACTCTTCAATAAGAATACAAAAAAAATATATATATTTCCAAAGTTCCCATAATCTATTAAGTGCATGGTGTGCTTTTTACCCTACACATTGGTGATCCCAATTTCATGTTTCCAGTAGAACGTGTCCAGAAATGGCATGAGATGCAGACAGCACACAGCAGTAGTATGGTAGTCGGTAATAGATTTACATGAGAGCAGAGTGAATTTTGCAGACTTAGCGGCAGCAGTTGTTTAAACTTAAAGATGACGTATCCCAATCTTAGAAAAACATTAAACATTATTTTAGAAAGAGGGGCTTAAGACTGGTTTTTATGCCTGATTTTATTTTTTTTTGTCTTTAATATATTTAATTTTTTGGTTAAAGTAGTCTGATGTGAATTCCAAAAAGGCCCTTCCCTCAATGTCCATGTTTGTATCCAAAGAGGGTGGGGGGTAGGCCTGGTTCCTCTAGCGCTCCGTCAGATCTCTCAACAGGGGCTCTTAATGGTTTCAATTCATTTTTGGTGGGAGAGGGGAAAGAGGCAAAAGTAACACAGATACTAAAAAAATAAACTGGCAGGTGGAGCACTTCCAAAAGCTTTCCTCACTCTGTGACTTCATTCTCTTCAGCAGTAGCCTGTTCAGCGTTCTTTGAAGCCTGCAATGTACAACATTTTAATACAAGTCATAATTACTAGTACAAAACAGAATTTGTGCGTAAAAGTCTAAAGATAAACGGCATTTCTCAGTAATATGATCCTAACAGCCGCTAATACCATAGCAAGACATATGGAGTCCACTTATCGCTAAAGAAAGCATCCCTCAAGCTTTCCAACTGCCCTGACATTGAGGAATTACATTTAAGGTACTTCAGGCTTCAAAATGTAATAGCTTAACTGTGTCAGACATGCACTCACTGCACTGCACAGAGTCTTATCTGGGAAGAACATAAAAGATTGTGTCAGATTCCCCTTTGGAAAGGTATAATTACCTTCTTTTTTTTCTTTTTCTGAGTCTTCCGACTAGCTGAGCTTTGCAGAAGTGCCTGAAAAGAAAACCACCTGGTTACAATAGTGCACATCTATTGGTACATCTATTGATAAAAAAACATTCTAGCAAACAGAAGGTTATGTCAGACTTCTATAGCATCTTTTGTATTTTACTAGTTGGAAATTGTAATCATGTGGCTCCACCTTCATATTACTGCTGTTCACTTCCACTGGAAAAACGGTTCTGTAAATGCCAAATAGAAGGTAAATATTATGCAGTGGGGAAAAAAAAACCCAAAAACCTATAGAAAGCACATTACAGAGATCCACCTAACAGATGAAGTCTTTTCCCTTCAGACTCGCACAAACACAGGGACCCAGTTTCCAGGACCACAGCTGTTCCTCATCTCACACAGCAAATGTCTCTGGCTCATTGAATAAACATTACACGGAACAGTAAATGCCTGGTGAGGCAACGATTACTCACTGTAGAGATCAGGTAATTACATGGCTCTACTAGATGTGAAAAGTGTAGAAGGTGTAAAATATAATGCGTCCCAGAATGATCCCTGTGCCCCATAGTGGAGGAAGAATAGAGTTTGGACACCTCACCCGTTATTAAGCAGGAACATTTCTAATTAGACTATGCCAATACCAGAGACGTGTACCAACCTTCAACTCTGTATCCTTCACCTCCAATTCAGAATTGTACACATCTGGTTCAAAGGGGCCACTTGTTATTCTCATGGGGCCATTAGGCATCAGGAGAACCGTAAACTTGAATTGTGCAACATATTCTCCTGAGAAGAGATTATTAAACAAGCGTCAAGTTACATAATGCCGATAACAAATCACGGGTTACAAGAAAATATAAGGTAATGCTCCTACATGTCATTGGAAGGGTGTCTATGCACTTTGATTGGCTATAAAGGGAAGCGACCCATGTTGTGACTAGCACTGGTAACATTGTTGTAAAAACAAAGTGTTACAGTAGATGATGCACAAAACTAGTAAAGTATTCTACAGTGAGGCACTCATTTATGCAGTGTAATCAAAATATAAAACCTTTGTTACATTTATTTAGAAGTAAATTATAAAAACCTATTGTTCTGTAGAATATATTGTCTGCTAAGGAAAAAAAACAGACACCCCAATTATGGGGTATTATTCCCTAGTCTTTCTAGCGTATGCCTAGAGCCAAGTTGCAGCAGATTTTAGGTAGGGGTATATCGATATTCAGGTTTTATTAAACGGCTTTGTGATTTACTATGCAACAATGTTTCTCTTTGGTTTACAGGAATGATTCATGTGGTATAATCTGCTACATGAACAGTCACTAAAGGTCAAATCAATTAACTCCTTCAGCACACACCTGTGTTGGTAAAGGTATTTTACACAAATCACTTAAATTTCTGGGATGATTTGATACATACTGAAGTCTTTACTGTAGTGCAATCACTGTATAATATCCTAGTGTGGTAACTTCATGTCATGCCATATAATTGATATGGTGTACCAGATGGTCAATTATTAGAGAGTATGCCTTTCTACCTATAGATCTGTGTTATTTCCCAGTTTTGTTCTATTAATGTTTCCAATTGTAAAGCGCAATGGAATATGTTGCGCTATATAAGAAAAAAAAACAAACAAAAAATAGAACACTATCATATAAAACAAATACATCTCGTGGGCTGTCTCTTTATATAAAATTGTCAGGGCAAGCATATTCCATAGGTTTCAGATGTCTATTTCTAATGCAATTCACAAGGTCAACTAAGCACAAAATATTTTTGCTGTTTTATTGGGGGATGATCTTATCACATGCATTATTAGTGAGTTCAGGTAGTGTTCAGACATCGTGCTTTTAATGCAAATTTCTATCAGATGTCTGGTCAAGTATTGCACACAATATCTAATATGCAGGCTGCTTCCACTCGCTCCTCATTATAGGGGAGACGTATAAGATTAAGTACCAATCAGCTCCTAATTGTCATTTTTTTCAAATAACCTGTAATCTGAGTTAGGAGCCGATTGGTTGGTACTTTTATCACGCCACTGCTTAGTACATCTCCCCATTAACAAGTACCTTATTTAAGATCACTTCATCCACTAATTTGGTTACACCCTTGTCTCAGTGTGCATTATCAGAGGCTCTCCTATGCAACAGTAATGCTGATCTAGGTTTGGTTTGCCTACTGTTTGCTGCACACCATAGGTTTCTCTTCATTTGGTATATTAATTAATAGTCTATTTAAGGAGATTCAGCCCAGCGATACACACAGTATTTCTACAGTTAAGTTCAATAGCTCCCTGATGGATCACACTTATGAAAGTCACTATTTCACACTTTTCATATAGCCGCTGCTGTCTGGAGAATACCCATGACAGGAACCTGTTTTAAATGCAATCTATTCTAGGGTGCACCTCCCACGAGAACCATAAATCGCACCAACCAGATTTTAATATGGGAGCAGTAAACAAATCTGAACAACAAATTGTACTATTGTGCGGGTAAAAACCCTTACTTGATATATTTCCTAGAGTCGGTGGTACTGCAGATTTAGTGAGGAACTACAATTTCAGAAGAACTTCATTACAGGTACAATTTTGACAAAGTATTTGGAACTCACCCATGCACAGTTTCTGGGTATAGTTATATTGGATAACTTTTCTTGAAAAACGATGCAACTATAAACTTAATGTTTTCTCTGTATTAAGTGTATGTTTATTTAACCTGGTGTGGCTTTATATGTGCTCAACTGTGAAAGCCCCGACATCCTATATATTCTCATTAGGGTTGCCTTCTTCAGTGTAATGAGGTGCCTACTACCACATACAGCCATGGCCAAAAGTTGAGAATGACAAGTATTGGTTTTCATAAAGTCTGCTGCTTCAGTGTTTTTAGACCTTTTTGTCAGATGTTACTCTGGTATACTGAAGTCAAATTACAAGCATTTCATAAGTGTCAAAGGCTTTTATTGACAATTCATTTATGCAGTCTCAATATTTGCAGTGTTTACCTTTTTTCTGCAATTCACCCTGGCATGCTGTCAATCAACTTCTGGTCCACATACTGACTGATGGGCACCCATACTGGCCTAATCAATGCTTGGAGTTTCTCAGAATGTGTGGGTTTTTGTCTGTCCATCCGCCTCTTGAGGATTGACCACAAGTTCTCAATGGGATTAAGGTCTGGGGAGTTTCCTGGCCATGGTCCCAAAATTTCGATGTTTTGTTCCCAGAGCCACTTAGTTATCACTTTTGCCTTATGGCAAGGTGCTCCATCATGCTGGAAAAGGCATTGCTAGTCACCAAACTGTTCTTGGATGGTTGGTCGAAGTTGCTCTTGCACGATGAATTGGTACCATTCTTTATTCATGGCTGTGTTCTTAGGCCAAATTGTGAGTGAGCCCACTCCCTTGGCTGAGAAGCAACCCCACGCATGAATGGTCTCAGGATGCTTTACTGTTGGCACGACACAGGACTGATGGTAGCACTCATCTTTCCTTCTCCAGACAAGCGTTTTTCCAGATGCCCCAAACAATCTGAAAGGGGATTCAGAGAAAATAACTTTACCCCAGTCCTCAGCAGTCCGATCCCTGTAACTTTTGCAGAATATCAGTCTGTCCCTAATGTTTTTCCTGGAGAGAAGTGGCTTCTTTGCCGCCCTTCTTGACACCAGGCCATCATCCAAAAGGCTTTGCCTCACTGTGCGTGAAGATGCACTCACACCTACCTGCTGCCATTCCTGAGCAAGCTCTGCACTGGTAGTGCCCCGATCCCACAGATGAATCAACTTTAGGAGACTGTCCTGGCACTTGCTGGGCGTTCTTGCGCACCCTGAAACCTTCTTCACAACTATTCAACCTCTCTCCTTTAAGTTCTTGATCCGATAAATGGTTGATTTAGGTGCAATCTTATTAGCAGCAATATCCTTGCCTGTGAAGGCCTTTTTGTGTAGCAATGATGACTGTACGCGTTCCTTGCAGGTAACCATGGTTAACAGAGGAAGAATAATGATTTCAAGCTCCATCTTTCTTTAAAAGCTTCCAGTCTGTTATTTTAACTCAATCAGCATGACAGAGTGATCTCCAGCCTTGTCCTAGTCAACACTCTCACCTGTGTTACTGAGAGAATCACTGACATGTCAGCTGGTCCTTTTGTAGCAGGGCTGAAATGCAGTGGAAATGTTTTTGGGATTAAGTTCATTGTCATTGCAAAGAGGGACTTTGCAATTCATCTGATCTTTCTTCATGACATTCTGGAGTATATGCAAATTGCCATCATAACAACTGAAGCAGCAGACTTTGTGAAAACCAATACTTGTGTCATTCTCAAAACTTCTGGCCATGGGTGTACACCTCCTCTATCTTTAGTATGGCCTACAGTGTAATGAGGTGCCCACTACAGCATACACCGCCATAGATTGTGCAGATTAATTTCAACACCTCACAGGTTTTTGCAACTCACCTTTGTTTTTCAACAAACCCTTTTCATCAAAGTTGATGCAGAGTTTAACGCAAGTCGGTTTCGCAGACGAATCTTGCATACTTATGGACTACGCATGCTTCAGCTCTTAGCACCTGCGTCTACAAGAAATGTGGAGTTGTATGCAACTCAATCGCATCTTCCTACGTGGCTGAAAGGACTTTGAGTGCTTTTATGTAGGTCAAGTTTAACAGGGGCATGTCAATGACATTATGGGCTATGCAGAATTATGCACACACAAAGATAAGCCCAATATCAGACGGGTGTATTGCATCAGGGATAGGGGTGGTGCAAGTGACCAGTGATAAAGAACAAAGTGTGCCGATAGGGCTGGTGCTCTGCACAATGGCAAATAGCCACCTCTGTATCAGCCCTTCACACTGATGATTTGTTGCAACTGTTAATGCTGAAAGCAAGTTCTGGATCCTAAAGGTATATTTGTACACAAACCAAATCAAGAGGAAGAGGGGAGAACATGCACCAAGAGCAGTGTATTCATGATCATCTCACCTTCCTTCTCATATAGTACATTGAAGGGCTGGAGTAGTTCATGCTTGGCGCACTCCACCACACCCATTCGCGCCTTCTTTTCATCTTCAAATGCCCTATAGAATAACAAAAAAAAGGAATTTCAATGCTTATTAATTGTTCACAGAATGTGTTTATCAGCGTGCACAGGGAAACCATCTTGTAGAACACTTAAGAAATGTGTAAGATAAAGTTTTATGTGCTTGGAGCCAGGAAATGCATTATGGCCATCAAGGCTGCATGCAACTTTCCTGGCCAGTATGGCTCCATCCGTTCTAGCAGACACTGAAGATCAAGGCTGATATCATCATTAATCAAAGTTTAAAACGAAGTCAAGAAAATGCTCTAGTGCCTGTCTGATCAGCAGGACCACACAATTCTCTGCAGGTTTGCAGTACAAAACATAATACAGAGATTCTGCGCTTCCTTAAGGACTAATAAACTAAATAGATCACACTGTATGGTGAAGCAATGGAAACAGGCTGATAAAGACAAGGACATTAAATCTAGTCTAAACCTTGTCAGCATTTAGGAGGCAGCAGCCATGAGTGAACTATACCTGAGAGTGAATGGCATGGCACCAAAACGTCTCTCAACTTCACTGAAAAAGGCACGGGAGGTTTTCATCTTCAGACCATACTGCTTTGTTGGGTCCCTTTTGTAAATGGTTGTCCTCTGTCCAGCATCCTTTGCCTAATTAAAATAAATCAACATACATGTCTGCCTGTAGAGAACAGTTACATACAGTGAATATACACTAAGTGGCCACTTTATTCGGTACAACTTTTTGTACCTAAATTATTATAGAAAACTTTCAAACTGTTGATGTAAAGTAGGATGGATACATGGATTTAACTGGTTTACACCAATTTCTGATCCCACAATCTGTATATTGAAGCAGAAATAAAGTTTCATCAGAAAAAGCAGTGTTTTTCCAATTCCCAAATGTAGAGTTTTGGTGAAAAGTGCATTGGAGGCTCTGTTCTTAGCTTACAGGAGGGGATTCTGGTATGGTCTGCTGCTATAGCTTAGACTAGCTGTGCATTCAGAGATGCTTCTCTGCATTACAACACCTGGATATTTTAGTAGCAGTCAGTCTCCTGTACACTTGAACCTGTATGGCTACCTCCTCTGACCCCTCTCACTGATAGAACTGCCCTCACTGGATGTTTTCCATTTTGCACACCATTCTCTGTAAACACTAGATAACTGGTGTGAAAATACCAGATCAGCACTTTGAGGTACTCAACCACACCACACAGTCACTTCGATCCCATTCAGTCCCCATTTTGGAGTTTGGCATGGATACGACCCAACATGTCTGCATGGCTTCCTGCATTGAGTTTCTGCCACATAATTGGCTCGTAATACAATTTCATTAGCATAAAGGTGCACCTAACAAAGTAGCCTCAGAGTGCACAAGTTACTTAATAATTTGCACCAAATCTTACCTTTCCTTCTCCGGTGCTAATGAGAACATCAACAGCATAGACTTCATGAACCTCAAACTCTGCCTTTTCATGGTCCTTCCTACAACAAATACACGATAACCAAGATGCCCAACAGAAATTATTTTTAAGAAATGAAACACTGCCATGTCACATCTACAGGGTGAACAGTGTAAAACCTGTAATGGGCATAGACTGAACTGTATTTTATTCTAATAGTTGACACTGTATATTGAGGTTAGGCTACCAGCCAGAGGAAAAGAGGGGTATAGACCATATTACTGGTTTTTCTGGTTACAGAATTTAAACATCCAGATTGTTCATTCTACTAACAGCACCCACCCAAAGTGAAGCAGGCGTTCCAGGGAGCAGCATTTTCATTCGTATGGACTAGATATTTCAACACAAAGGTCATTTTAGAAACAAGGCTGGAAGATGAAGAAACATACTTTTGCTGGTCAGTTGGGTTTTGAATGATGGTCTTCTCTCCATCAATGACATGCTGTTTCAACTGGTGAGAAAGCATCCCTGATGAGAGAAGTAAAGAGTTACAGTCACTGAACTTTAAAGACAAATAATAAAAAAAACAAAAAACACGCTCGCTTTTATAACAAAAAAAAAAAAAAAACCCCCACACCCACACACACTAAATTAACAGTTCTTTAAATAAAATAGTACAAGGTTTCCCAAAATCTGCCATTACAGTTCAGGTTTTAAGGATATCCATGCGTGAGCACCAGTGTCAGGGTTCTCTCCCCATCTGCGGCGGCAGGCAGCGCACAGGGTGGAATCAGGGCCTGTCTTTGAGCTGGTTAGTGCAGGGATCTTACCATAACAGCGCGGGCAGGAAGGCAGTGGTGGCACAGCAGGGGGTGTGTACAGTCAGTGCTGTCGTCAGGCTGGTTAGGACTGAGAGGACCCCAGGGCTGCCTTAGCAATCTGCCTGTCACACATCCATAGAGACTGCCCCTGCAGACACTGCCTGGCAACATACAGACAGCCTCCCTCTTCTCTTGGCTTCTGGAACGGTGTATTCAGTGTATATATTGTGTGAGCCAGATGACAGTAAGTGGCAGGCAGGCTAGGAATTTTATATATATATATATATATATATATATATATATATTATATCTATATATCTATCTATCTATCTATATCTATCTATATCTATCTCAATATCCAGTGACTGGATAATAATAGTTATTAAGTGCTGTGATATCCTACATGCTGCGATTACAAAAAAAAAGAAAAAAAAGTTGATGCAGAATGTCGGTCTTTCCAAGAACATTGGACAAATGAGTATTTTTTTTATTGAAGTCAAAAGCAAACCTGTGTGCCTAGTTTGTGGCGATGCGTTAGCAGTAAGGAAAAAAAGTAAATCTGGAGCGTCATTACAGCTCAAAACATGCTAAACTCAATGATTTGAGAGGCCAAATGCGTTTGGATAAAATCAAAGCACTTCAGGGGAGTTTGGAATCACAACAAGCCACTTTCACTAGGCCTCATTGTGACAGAGACAACGTTATTCAGGCGAGTTTTGTAGTGAGCGAGCTCATCGCAAAAAAGCTGCGGCCTCATATAGAGGGAGAGTTTGTGAAGGAGTGCATGGTGGCTGCTGCGGAGTTATTAGCACCAAAGTAAAATGGTTTCAGACTGTTAGTTTGTCTTGGAGAACAGTCTCAGATCGGATTTCTGACTTAGCACAAGATATTGAAAAAACACAGGTTTCTGCAGGAGATTTCCAATTTTTCTTTCTGGCTTGTGACGAGACAACAGACATAATAAATACTGCCCAACTGGCTGTTTTTGTTCGTGGGATAACTGAAGAGTTTGACACGAGAGAGGAACTGCTGTCACTAGCAGCCATGCATGGCACTACAAGAGGTGAGGACTTGTTTGAGAGACTTGTTTTGGCAATGAAAAAGCTTGAGCTAACATTTGAAAAGTTAAAGTGGCCTTACTACAGATGGAGCTCCAGCCATGGTTGGCTCACAAAAAGGGCCAATTGCATTTGTCAAGAAAGAACTGAATCGTCTCAGTCTTGATCCAAGTGATATAAATATATGCCACTGCATCATACACCAAGAAAGTCTCTGTGCACAGTCATTGAAGCTCAACAATGTGATGTCAACAGTAGTGTCATGTATACATTTTGTCAAAAGCCGAGGGCTTAACAGCGGCCAATTTAAGGAGTTACTGAATGTTCTTGACTAGAGTACGGTGAGCTTGTTTATCACTGAAGTCTGGTGGCTGAGTCACGGGAACATGCTCATGAGGTTTTACCAACTGCGGGATGAAGTCAAGCAGTTCATGGATATGAAAGGAAAACCTGTCAGGGAACTCAGTGATAGCAAGTGGCTGTGTGATCTAGCATTCATGGTGGACATTACCAAGTACCTCTCGGAGCTGAACATCAAGCTGCAGGGACCCAGCCAGCTTCCTAGCTCCCTGCTTTCAAACGTGGAATCATTTGAAGCTAAATTAAGGCTGTGGAAAGTGCAACTAGAAAGGAATAACACGGTGCATTTCCCCACTCTGGAAGGACAAAAGCCTTCTACGACACTCGAATATTCTGGTGAATGTGAAAAACTAATTGAGGCATTTGAATTAAAGATTTAAAGACGTGAAAAGTAAACAAATACGATTGAACATCTTTGCTACACCTTTCAATGTGGAACCGGCTGATGTGCCTGATAACCTCCAACACGAAATCATTCAGCTGTAAAGTGATGAGGAGCTGAAAGCTAGATACCACAACCTCCCACTGCTTGAGTTCTATAAACGTTACATAAGCAATGCTGAATTTCCCACTTTGAGGAGACATGCATTGAAATATGCATCTCTGTTTGGAACAACTTACTGCTGCGAGCAGTTCTTTTCAAAACTGACCATCGCAAAGAGTCGACTGCGCTCCAGACTGACAGACGCAAACCTGGAAAATCAGTTGCGAGTAGCAACATCAGCAATACCAGCTAACATCACACGCCTCACCAAGGATAAGCAGTTCCAGCCATCGCATTAAGAGTGAGTTAATACAGTTTTTAACCAAATATAGGAGGCTAATTTTTAAGTTAATTTTGTATGGCCCCCGAATGATTATCTAAAAATCTAAATGGCCCTTGGCAGAAAAAAGGTTCCCCACCCCTGAACTAAACCAAAACAATAAAAAGTTCTTTCTACACTAGCTGAAGATGCTTGAGCAGTCAGAAGTTGTAAACCCCAATGTATTTCCCATTAACTTTTTTCAATTGCGCTTTTTTTTTTGCTCATCCACCATTCATAAGATAATATTGTGACACCACAGAGACTTAAGGCCCCCACACATCAGAACGATATCATTCCAACCAGCCAACTAGTAGGCTGGTTGGAATGCTAATCGTCTAGTGTGTGGGAGCAAACGATTAGTCAGCCGTTTGCCCCCACACGCTGAAAAACGGCCAAAAACAGTCACTAAAGCCTGGGGATGGTTGCTCTTTTGGGAGAGGGGTCATGCAGTTTTTTTTTTTTTTTTAAACAGCAGCACAGACGGGTCTCACTGTTCCTGTCCGTGCATCTGTGTTTTATTTATTTTTTTACAGACAGATACATGCATCACGGATATCCCTGATATGTGCAAGCATCTGTTTGCTATCCTGCACGATCTAAAGATGGACAAATCTTTAGATCGTGCACGATAGATCGTGCAGCTTTCGCTGCACATAGTGTCCTGGAGTGCCGGGGGAAAGTTCAAGGGAAATTGGGTACGATATCGGATCGTTACCACATCGCCTAGTGTGTAGGCACCTTAAGTTCCCCCGGTGGTTCCTAAACCTAACCCCCCATCCCCGGGCTAAGTGTTGTACTTAACCGGCAGGAGGGAGATTGGTCCGGCATCAGGATTAACATAGGCGTCCGAATTTCGACGCCTATGTTAAATCTCTTGCCGGGATTCTGCAGTTGGAATTGAGACCGCTGGTCTCATAATTACATCCCTATGGATCGTATGTATGTATGTATGCATGCATGTACGTACCACACACATAGTAATGATTGCATTTGCAATGCGGTCTGGGCACCATATTAGCGCCCATGATCACATTGCAGGATGCGATCATACTGCCTGGATGTATGAAGTTCCACCTGCAGAGACAGCGGTCACTTCACTCCTGTGCTTGGATCCTGCGCATGTGCGGTCTGCAGACCACACATGCGCTGCGGCCATTGTAAAGGGATGTTTCCTTTGGAAATTTCTTCCAGACAGATTTGTGATGTGTAGCCCATAGGCTACAGTGGCTTACGCCATCTTCAGAAGGCTCATGCTGCGCGCATCAAGGTTTCGGAATGTTTCACATTCCGGAACTTAATAAATCTGTCAGCATTGCATCGCCTACAGAAACTAATGGGGGTTGTGTTGCCGACGGAAATGGAGGGACAGCAACAGATATCGGAGAATACTTAATATTTGCGGCTATCCCCGAAAACGCAAATTTTGAATGATAAATGGGCCTCTATATATTTTATGACCATCTGACTTCTACCGCATCCGGCCACCATGGCTCCGTACCTGCCGATCCATCCCAACTCTCCTCCCCTCATTCGGCACTGTCCAGTATCACACACTATATCTATATATATTTATTTATTTTTATTTTTTCTCAATATATTTATTCAAACCATGCAGAAGTAGGCAGGCAGTCTCCGCCTACTTCTGTGACATCATAAGTTGGACAGAAGTTGGCTGGTCTGTTGAAAGAGTTGGCAGGTTGCCTGAAAAGTTGGTTAGATGTGTGGGGAAGAGTTTTAGTTGGACAGACAAGTTGGACGGTTGGTTGGAGGAAAGTTGGTCTGATGTGTGGCCAGCTTAAGGGCCATATTCAATTTGAAGCGAAAAGGTAGTTATCGCCGATGACGTCATTTTCACCTATTTTCATTATCCCGTATTCAATTTCAAAGATTTTTTCACCGGAGCGAAAAGTCTTTGAAAAAACACGGGGATAACTTTTCATCACTGAATAGGTGGCAAAAAAAAGTGCAGAATTAGGGTTTAGGGGTGCAGGCTTAAAAAAAAAACCCTGCACCCCTGGGGGAGTCCCCTAAAAAAGCTGTGTGTCAAAAAAAAGTTTAAAAAAAAAAAAAGTTTCAATTTGGGGTGAAAGTAAATAAATATGAGGAACAAGTTTGAAACTAACAAAATTAATTCGGGACATCATTAGGGGGGTCCCTGGATGCTTTCCATAATTTTTTCCGATACTTACCTTTCCGCCGGGTCCCGTTTTCGCAGCTTTCAAATTGAATACGGGAAAAAAGCGGTCGCGCGCCCGATACTTTATCCCCGTAAACCTTCAATGTGGAGCGAAAATGCCAGCACTGACTTTTCGCTCCAATATTGAATACCCCCCTAAGGCTGGGTACACACCTAAACGACCGGCAATCGTGCCGATGTTCAGGGCGATTTGCCTTCACCCTGGACATCGCATGATTGCAGGTACACACTGCACAATTTAATGGACAGAAAGATTACTTGTTCCATCCTTCATTAATATATATTGCGCCGCACGCAATCGTGTAATTGGCTGCAGCACAGCCAATCACACGATAACGTATGCGACCAGCGGGAGCACGCAATTGTGCATACACACTAGGTGATATACATGATTTGTCATGCCGATATGCCAAATCGTGCAGATCACTCATCTCAATTAGGACTGAAGGTCTTGAATTGAAACACAAAGGAAAAAAACATGGCGATTAAACCATACGGTGTTTCTCAGTATATTGCCTGTTTTATATGTTGGTGTTTACTCTTACTAAGATTGAGAATGTTAGCTGTGGTTTTTTCCTGCCCTATCAAATTGATGGGGGAGAAGTCTTAGCTTGATGCAAGTCAGATTTAGCACCTCTCTTATCTGGTTCATCCTCCCTATATCTTTGAAGTGTGTGCGATTTACTGAATTGGTTCAGCTTACTCAGATAAAAGACCACAAGTAACAAGTATGTGGAATACTACCAGTCACGGCGTTGTGCCTGTAGTCACACCATAATAGAAAAACCAGAGCGTTTAACACCCCCCCCCCCTTACAAAAAAAACCAAACACCCACCACATTTGGTTTAAATAGAGTTGGTTTAAACCAGCCAACCCTGACGTGCGGGCATAGTTATTTGAGTATCTATATAGGTTATACATTATATTTAACCCATCTATAATCTAGACTTTTTAATTTCCAACGATAAACCTGTGATTTAACCTATCCCTACATTTAATGAGTACTTGCCTTCAATGGGTACACAGTTAAAAGACGGAGAAATCTTGTTCCAAGCTTCAGTCACCTGGGTGTTCTGAAAGTGAAAAAACACATCAAGTCGACATTGAGACAATTTCAGCCACTAACCAGTCCTTTATTGTAATCATGTTTCCCAATGTAATCACACATTAAAGCCTAGAAAAGACCATTTTATAGATATCATAGAGAACAAAAAGAATCAACGTCCCTGAAAAAGGAAGAAATACAGAGCAGACAAGGTTAAAAAGGTGCAATACCACAGAGCATTTGTTTGTGTTAAACATTTAATATACTTGTTCTAGAAGAAGTACTTAAACATTTCAATACAACTCAGTTCCCATTGCAAAACTGCTTTGTGTGGGGAGATTTACATGGCTACCACTACAAGATAAATACCCTCTCCCCATGGGAACAAATATCAACTAAATGTTTCAAGAGGTCTATTTCGTAAACAAACACCCCCCCCCCCCCACCCAGCCACCATTTACTTACCGGCGGGGCTGGTTCAGCCAGCATCAGGTTGTGCATGACCTCGCGTCACGCTGTGCGCAGTGCCAGGCTTTCAATCGCAGCCATTTTTTAGCCCCAAATCCTGGGATCCCGATCCCAGGATTGGCCTCCCTAATTAGAGCTTCAAGAGTCAGGTCACTGTGGTTCTCATGGAAAATTTGGCCCCTATCACAATGGTTACGGACAATTTGACATTGAGTTCTCAGCCTGACTTATTGACCATGGAAAAGTGAATGCTACAACCATCGATTGTTCGATGTTGATAGTTCTCCACCATCAATGGATTTGCGGCAATGTTTTGATGACAAGCTTGTGGATGCCAAAGTGCTACACCTCTGTATGGAGATGCCAGGGAGCAGATGTAGTGGACACTGGAAAGTAACGCAAGGGGCCATGATCGGGACATAAAGGATGGTGGAAGATTTAGGCCCTCATTCAGAGCCACTCGCTAGCGGCAGTACGCTCGTTCCGAGCGATATTCGCACATCTGCGCATGCGTACGGTTTTTAGTACGCATGCGCGAACCAGTCAGTGCGGCCGAAAATCGTTGGTACGCAATATAGCGAGGGCCTGCTATTTTGAGTGACAGAATGAGGCGTATGTGGGTGGTAACAGGGGAAGGTGCTTGAAAACGGGGAGTGGAGATCCGAACGCAGGCGTGCTTAAAGGTCAAAACGGGCGTTTTAAGGGAGTGCATAATTAATCCAGCAGCGTCATTGACCACGTCACTTGGTTTTTTTTAACTCAGAACTGCTCGCAAAATAGCGGTTGAAAACACCAACCACAAGAATAGCGAGCAGTTCATACGCTGTACGATGTACTCGATTAATCTAATAAATAGCGGACATGACGTATGGTGCGTGCGGCCAGGGGGCGTTTTTATCAAAAAAACGAGCGTATGTTTTGCTCGCTCGTTCAGACTTAGAGGTGGGAACAGACTGCAATTTGCGAACGGATCATTTGAATAGCCACCCCTTGTTTTTGAACGAACGACCACAAATGGCGAACGGCTCTGAATCAGGCCCTTAGTTCAGAAGATAATGTACCACACAGGATCAGAGACACGGGGCTATGGAAAGCTAATGGTAGAACTAAGGCCCTCATTCAGAGCCGTACGCTCTGCATGAGGGCCGGGCTCCTTTTTCATGGAGCGTCCTCCTGGACGCTCGTATAGCTGTGGGTCACCACCCACAGGCTATACGAGCGTGCATTTTGATGGCCGCGATGGTCGTGACCATCGCGACCATCGAAATTGCGAGCCGGAGCCTGCGGTTGAGGTTTTCAACCGCAATCCGGAGTGATTTTGGCTCTATCAGAGCCAAAATCACTCCCACTGACATCACTAGTGATGTCAGTGGGCCGGCTTCTGACGGGAGGCGTTCCCGTGGGAACGCCCCCGTCAGGGAGGCACGCCCCCGGCACGCCCACCAAAGGGGGCGTGCTGTCAATCAACATTGACAGCACGCCCCCTTTGATCGGACACAACGAGCGAAGGAAAGTCCTTCGCTCGTCGTGTCTGGCGCATGCGCACGACGGAGCTCCCTCCGTCGTGCGCATGCTCAGTGCAGACCATCGACCCACTTGCGAGCGTACAGCCGCTCGCGAGTGGGTCTGAATCAGGCCCTAAGTTCTCCTGCAGTTGGGGGAAGCTCAGCTGCATACTCTGACAGTGTTCACACTTGTAACTACATGACATCGGGGGCGATACAATTATTTTCTCATGCCCGCCACTAGATGGTGCCCATCGGCAGCAATTCTTGTTTTGCCGTTTGGGCTCCCACAGATGCGGCTGCTCACATTTCTCCATGCAGCCTCCTGAGGTGGTGAGGCGAAATTTGCGATAAGTCCAGGGTTTGGGTGCCCTAACACAGACTTTAGGCGGGTTACCCAGTGCTTTTGGGTACGACAAAAGTAAATGACACCCGATTAGAGCAACAACTGAATTGCTCTGCCGGGTGACCAGTACTTTGGGTGCCCCAAAAAAATAGACAATGGAATTCCCCACACAATGTAATAGCCACCACTTGCCATGTACAAGTAACCGCTGTGTCCAGAATACACATCCTAGCAACTCTGACATCCAAGTGTTGATTATAGCGCTGTCTACAATCCTTCCACCGATATAATCAGGACAGGCAGTGTACACAGAGGACAGGTGTAAAATACTCTTAAAAGCTGTAGGGCAGGACATGTTATCCTGACAGTAGTGGGATTTGGGGATTGTGTTGCCTCCTATAGTGCACTATCACAACATGTTGCCATTCAACATAAAACTACTAAAATGTTATCACACTCTTTGGCCACATTCGTTTTGGCACTTGGCAGAAACTGTGAATGATCACATTGACTGTAGTTCGGCCATTTTTGGAAAAGTAAAAACTTTAAATAAATTGCACAAAGACATGAAACAAAGTACAACCCATTTGGTATAGAATGGTAGTTGTAGTGCTAAACCTGGACAGAAGGCTGAGCCATAGTCAAATGTTTCAGACTATTTAGACTGCTCCAGTCAAACTAGTTCAGTAATGGGTGCACTCATATTTCTGAAGGTTATTCTTGGATATTGAAAACACAACTGCATTTGCCATAAACTGTTTAATGTGCAGATCTAGTATGTTGCATCTCAGGGAAGGCTTGCTGTGTGCACAGGGCACTTCATCCCTTCCCTGCTAACAAGCACAAGGTGTTCCTCCTCTGAAACCTTCCAAACCTGTCCACCCGTCACACTTGGCAAGTACTGGGGCATTCAGGGACACTGATCTGGACACTAAGCTTATACAGCAAATTACACACCACCCCGCCAAGCAGTAAGGAGCCTTTATGTTTAGAATATAGCACTTGGGTGTCATGACCTGAATCATATTTAGAGAATTCAGGCATCAAAAAAGGCGTTCAAGGGCTTGCAATAGAGACCCTTCCTGAACTATCAGGGACAAGAAAAACAAGAGATATGGTAAGAACTTACCTTTGTTATCTCTGTTTCTACGAAGTCCATAGGGTCCACAGGGTTGACCTTGGGGTATAGCTGGATCTGGATCCACGGGCACCACGCAGTTAAAGCTTTGCTGCTCCCAGGATGCACTTGGGTCCGTCCTCCTCTATACCCCGCCCCGGCCACAGGCACCTCAGTTGGTAAGCAGCTAAGGCCGGAGGAGGAGACTAAACAGAGAGAAGGAAGACTGGAACACACAAGAAACCATACTCACAGAAATGGGAGACGGAAAACCGGTGACCAGCCACACAGCCCATTTGAAGCCAGGTGCGTCAGGGCGGGCGCCCTGTGGACCCTATGGACTTCGTAGAAACAGAGATAACAAAGGTAAGTTCTTACCATATCTCGTTTTCTACTTCAGGGTCCATAGGGGGTCCACAGGGTTGACCTTGGGGATGTCCCAAAGCAGTTCAACTAAGGGCGGGGACGCTCCTGTGCTGAAAGGAGTACCCGGCGCCCAAAGGATGCATCCTGAGAGGCGAAGGTGTCAAACGCATAAAACCTCAAAAACGTCTGAATTGAAGACCAAGTAGCCGCCTTACACAGCTGAACAGCGGAGGCGCCCCAAGAGGGACCCACAGAACGAGTGGAATGAGCCTTAACAGAGGCTGGCACAGGTAAACCCTCCTGCGCATAAGCCTCACAAATAACTGAACGAAGCCAACGGGCTAACGTTTGCTTGTTGGCAGGCCAACCCCTCTTGTGAAAACCGAAGAGGACAAACAAAGAATCCGACTTCCTAACCGAAGCAGTCCGGTCCACATAGATTCTAAGTGCCCGGACCACATCCAAGGAAGCCTCACCAGCAGAAAGATCAGGTGACTGAAAAGCTGGCACAACAAGTTCCTGATTAATGTGGAACTTTGAAACCACTTTGGGCAAAAACTCAGGACGCGTGCGGAGCACTGCCCTGTCCTGGTGAAAAATCAGAAAAGGAGGGCGACAGGAAAGCGCCCCCAATTCTGAAACCCTCCTGGCCGAAGCAATTGCCAGGAGAAAAATGGTCTTAAACGTCAGCCACTTGAGCTCCACCGACTCAAGCGGCTCAAAAGGAGGACCCTGCAAGACCCTCAGTACCACCGTCAAGTCCCACGGAGCCACCGGAGGCACGAAGGGAGGCTGGATCCTGAGAACACCTTGGAAAAAGGTGTAAACATCTGGCAGTGTAGCAATCCGTCGCTGAAACCACACGGACAAAGCAGACACATGAACCTTCAGAGAGGCCAGGCGTAAGCCGAGGTCCAAACCCGATTGAAGAAATTCCAAGATTCTGGAAACCCGGAACACCTGCGGATCATAGTTTCTGGATTCACACCACTGAAAATAAGTGCGCCACACCCTGTGGTAAATCCGCGCGGAGGCAGGCTTGCGTGCCCTAAGCATGGTACCAATCACTGAACTGGAGAAACCCCTAGACCTCAAGACGGCTGTCTCAAGAGCCACGCCGTCAAAGACAGCCGACCCAGATCCGGGTAAAGGCAGGGCCCCTGAGACAACAGGTCCCGACGCTGAGGAAGAAGGTACGGAGCGTCGATGGAGAGGCACCTCAGATCGGAGTACCAAGGACGTCTGGGCCACGCCGGAGCCACCAGCACGAGCGTGCCGCCGTCCTGCTTGAATTTCCGCAGAACCCGAGGAAGTAAGGATATCGGAGGAAACAGATACGCCAGGTGAAACGTCCATTTCACCGACAGAGCGTCTACCAGACAGGCGCCTGCGTCTCTTGTCCTTGACCCGTAAACGGGCAACTTGTGATTGTGACGGGAGGCCATCAAGTCCAGCTCCGGCAGCCCCCACCTGTCCACGAGTAGCTGAAACACCTCTGGGTGAAGCGACCATTCCCCGGGATGCACATCGTGACGGCTGAGGAAGTCCGCCTCCCAATTGAGGACTCCGGGAATGAAGACTGCCGAGATCGCTGGAACGTGACACTCCGCCCAAGCAAGAATGCGAGACACCTCCGACATTGCTGCCCGACTGCGAGTTCCCCCTTGGTGGTTGATGTACGCCACCGTGGTGGCGTTGTCGGACTGCACCTGAACCGCCCTTCCGTGAAGAGCGGGGCCGGACGACTGCAGGGCCCTGTACACAGCCCGCAGTTCCAGGATGTTGATGGGGAGAAGTGCTTCTTCCGCGGACCAACGACCCTGAAGCGATAATGAGCCGGTCACTGCCCCCCAACCCCGAAGACTGGCATCCGTCGTGAGCAGGACCCAGTCCGGGATCCAAAAGGGGCGCCCCTCGACCAGATGCACCGTCTGAAGCCACCAAGCCAAAGACTGCCGAACCTCCGCGGACAACACCAGCATCTGAGAGCGGATCCGGTGAGGTAACCCGTTCCATTCCGATAGAATCAGCCCCTGCAGGGGCCGGGAATGGAACTGGGCAAATTCCACCATGTCGAATGTCGACACCATGGACCCCAGAACTCTCATAGCTGAATGGACCGACAGGCGGCAACTGCTCAGGCAACTGTGTATCCGCAGCTGCAGGGAGGAGACCTTCTCTGGAGTCAGGAAAATCCGCTGCTGACGAGAATCCAGCAGGGCTCCCAAATGAACCATCCGCTGTGATGGAATCAGGGAGGACTTCTTCCAGTTTATCAACCACCCGTGTGCTTGAAGACAAGCAATGGTCAGGTGGAGATGTCGAAGAAGCACCTCCGGGGAGCTCGCCAGCAGCAGAAGATCGTCCAGGTACGGCAACAGACGTAGACCCTGACCCCGAAGGTGGGCAGCCATAACCGCCATCACCTTGGTGAACACCCTCGGAGCCGTGGAAAGGCCAAAAGGCAACGCCCGAAATTGGTAGTGATGGTTCAGGATAGCAAACCTCAGATACCGCTGATGTGCCGGTGCTATGGGCACATGGAGATAGGCGTCCTGGATATCGAGGGAGACCATATAATCCCCGGGTTCCATCGCCAGAATGATGGAACGTAACGTTTCCATCCTGAACCTGGGAACTCTGAGGTATCTGTTCAGAGACTTCAAATTCAGGATAGGGCGATGAGAACCATTGGGTTTCTGTACCAGAAACAGAGTAGAATAGTACCCCGTCCCGCGCTGAGATTGCGGAACGGGAACAATGACCCCTGCTTGTAGCAAGGATTCTATAGCTACCTGAATCTGACCAGCTTTGGTCTTGTCCAGAGAAGGACTCGTACAGAAAAACTGGTGGGGCGGCCTGAACCGAAAAGACAGGGCGTACCCCTGAGAGACTACTTCTCGAACCCAGGCATCCGTGGTGGTATTGTGCCAACACTGGGCGAATTGGAGAAGTCGGCCTCCCACTCTGGGGTCCCCCAGAGAGAGGCCTGTCCCATCAGGCAGCAGGCTTATCCTCCTGCTTGGAAGAAGGGCGCCGAGCACTCCATGCCTGCTTCTTGGGCTTGGGTGCGGCCTTGGTAGCCGAATGTCTCGGGAAGGACTGGCCCTTGGCCTTACCCTGAACCCGAAAGGACCGAAAGGCAGAGCTCCTCACTTTAGCCGGCGCAGAGGCCGAAGGGAGAAAAGCCGACTTGGACTTAGCCAAAGTATCCACTATTCTGTCCAAATCTGGACCAAATAGTAAATCACCATTAAAAGGCAAGGCCTCCAGACCCTTTTTTGAATCTGCATCAGCCCTCCAGGACCTCAGCCACAGGGAGCGCCGAGCAGATACCTCTGCAGCCGACACCCGAGAAGTGAGCAGGCTGGCATCCAAAGACGCTTCCCCAATATAGGAAGCTGCATCCCGCATCTGTCCCACTAACGCTCTCTGGATATCCGGAGCCTCATCAGGAAAGGTATCCTCCAAGGCATTGGCCCATGCCTCAATGGCTTTAGCCACCCAGGAGATAGCCATGGACGGGCGAGCCACCGCCCCGGAAAGAGAATAAATGGACTTTAAACAAGTCTCCACCTTCCTGTCCGTGGGATCCTTCAAAGAGGAGATAGACGGCAATGGCAACGTCGCGCTTTTGATCAAGCGGGTAACGTGGGAATCCACCGCCGGCGGAGTTTCCCATTTCCTGCAATGAGCTTCAGGAAAAGGATAGTTCGCCGCCAACCTCTTCTGTGGATGGAACCTCTTACTAGGTAATTGCCAGGCCGCCATATGATCCGATAATTGATCAGACAGGGGGAACACAGTTGAGGTCACCTTGGCCTTTTTAAAGGTAGGAAATTTCGACCTAGGAGCCGGCGCATCATCCTCAACATGTAGGATAGCCCGCACCGCCCTAACTAAGGCTGGAACATTAATGGAGGACTTAGCTTCCACCTCCTGCCCCATGACATCAGAGTCAGGGATCCTCATGGATTTCTCCATCATCTGAGGACACTTCCGAGTCCGACAACTGCGCAGCTAGTGAACTCACAACCGGACGTTTAGACACCCTTGGTGGCACATCACCTTGCAACATGGACTGAAACGCCGAGGATGAAGCCGCCAGACTCTGTACGGAGCTGGATAGAACATCCACCCAAGGCGGAGGAGCCGTCGGAGCAAAACTCTGCAAAGGCACTACAGACTGACACGTCCCTGGGGAAGACTGCACATACACAGGCAGTCCCGAGTAAGGACCCACAGTCTGGGCCCCGGGGGAAGACCGCAACATTTGTGGAACCCTCGGGGAATGGGGGATGGTGGGCTGCGGTAACGCCCTAGAAGGGACCGCTGATGGGACCGATAACCGGTCCGCAATAGACGCCAGCACCTGTGAAAACATCGCCCAAGGAGGGTCCTGTGATACAGGGGGGTTGGAGGGGCCCGGTACCAGCTGGCACCGCCCGCACAGACCATCCTGAGATAAGTCCTCCCCATCAACTCCAGCAGCACAGCGTCTGCAGGAAAATAGCACAGGAGCCACAGAGCGCTCAGTCTCCTCATCAGACATGATACCGTAAATCACAAGAAACAGGTATCACCAGAGGAATTACGGTTTTAACACCCGCGCACTCACCAGTATGCGACACAACAGCCCAGATATGGTACTGTGTAGCACACAACAGTATGTGACTGACCCCACAAATACGTGTTTTATATAAGTGAGGGTCTCAGAAAAACGCCCTTCCCCCACACACCTGCCGGGCCGTAGGAGAAGGAAAAGGATAGGTATAAGCTGACAGTAAAGGAGAATAAGTCACAGACAGGCAGCACTAGCAATAGTCACATACAATGCAGAAAAGTTATACTCACTGCACCTTCCGCTACAATCAACCGCCCAGATTCAGTGTCTGGGAGGGCTATAGCGCTGTGTACACTGTCCTTTAGCAGGGGAGAGGTACACAGGGGGACCGGTCCACTTGATACCGCCTGGGAGTCTGCGATGTGCCAGTAAAGATGGCCGCCGGAGACCTCAGAGGAGGAGTGGCCGAGAGATAAGAGCAGCTCAGCGACGCCAGACTCCTAGTTGAAAGGCGCGCTGAGCTGAGGGGAGGAGCCGCTAGACAGGGAAGGCTGCCTCCCCTGGCTAGCAATTAACCCCCGGGTTGCCGGTCCCGCTACCAGCCTGATACCCTGGTGGTCTAGCGGACACGCGGGGTATTCCTCAATTGAGGGGGAGCCCGCCGCCGCTAGCGCCTCCGGTCTGTCCCCAGAGACCGGAGGCTCCTGACTGCATTGAAGTATCCGCGGGCCGCCGCACGCGGCGACCCGCGGCTTACCTGATCCCCGTCCGTCCGGCAGCAGTCAAGGGAGTCCCCAGGCCCGGCTAGTACAGGCTCTGGGGTCCCGCCGCGATCCCCAGAACTGTACTGGCGTCGCGGCGCCAGCGGGGAGAAGGAGCGGCAGCGTGGACGTCCTAAAGGACAGTCTGATGCTGCCGCTCTAACAGTGTAAAAAAAGTAGAAAAAAATAAAAAATTTCTCTTTTAAAATAAAGCTTAGGGGCTGCTCCTGCAGCCCCACTGCGACAGGGTGACCCGACTCCGGCCGGGCACCAACTAAAACTGAGGTGCCTGTGGCCGGGGCGGGGTATAGAGGAGGACGGACCCAAGTGCATCCTGGGAGCAGCAAAGCTTTAACTGCGTGGTGCCCGTGGATCCAGATCCAGCTATACCCCAAGGTCAACCCTGTGGACCCCCTATGGACCCTGAAGTAGAAATGAGTGTGTTATGGTAATAACTTACCTGGGTTAACTCTTTCTTTGAAGTCCATAGGGTTCACAGGGAGACCTTGGGGTATAGCTGGATCTGGATCCCGGGCACCATGCAGTTAGTTAAAAGAGAAGGAAGACTGGAACACTCGAGAATCACACTCAGAAGGAGACTGAAAACCGGTGACCAGCCACATAGCCCATATGAAGCCAGGTGCGTCAGGGCGGGTGCCCTGTGGACTTCGAAGAAAGTTAACCAAGGCAAGTTCTTACCATAATATTTTCTTCAGGGTCCATAGGTTCCACAGGGAGACATTGGGTATATCCCAAAGCAGTCCTTTTAAGGGTGGGGACGCTCCTGCGCTGAGAGGAGAATCCGGCGCCCAAAGGAAGCATCCTGAGAGGCGAAGGTATCAAATGCATAGAACCTTAGAAATGTCTGAATGGAAGACCAGGTGGCCGCCTTACAAAGCTGAACAGCCGAGGCGTTACGGCGAGCTGCCCACTAGAGGCCCACAGACCGAGTAGAATGAGCAGTAACAGAAGCCGGAACAAGCAAGCCTCTGCCTGTGTGTAAGCCTCGGAGCTAGTCATACAAAGCCATCTGGCCAATGTTTGAGATCTATGGATTTCACAAGAAAGGATGGCCATCCAATAAACAATGAGTCTGATTTCCGAAGGGAACTGGTCCGGTCCACATAAATCTGGAGAGCATGGACCACATCCAGAGAGGCCTAGAGGCAAAGAGGTGCATAATTGTTCCCACTAAGGGTATCTTGTGTTTCATGGCCATAGAAAACGTAAGAAACACGTGGAAATATAGAGACCTAGAAACTAGTCTAGCTAAAAAAGAAATTAATTGGATTTATAAGTTAAAAACGCAAGCTCCTAGAGGCCTAAATCTAGACTTTGAATTGAAATGGTTTTTATAGATTTGGATTAATTTGCATAAAGTTTTAACACAGTTTTAATGTATCTATGAATTATATATCATTTTCTTTGTTTTAGGTGCATTATTTATTATACATTTGATTGCTTTTCCCTTAAGTGTTATAATAATCTAATAGTAAAACTACAAGTTAATATCTGGCTTTTTTATCAAAACATATAATGTATACTTTTTTAGAAGTGGTATTTATAATATGTTGACCTTTAGAATGGAGGCTATACATTCCAGTTACGATAGCTGTGTTAAAAATATTAGTGTAAAGTGCCTATTTCATTCCCTTTTTCTCGAATCATAGAGTAAGGGACTAAGAAAGAGCGATGACTGGCAGACTACAGTGGATAATATGACCGGAAGGAGTGATGACGCACTTCCGGGAATCACTGAAGTCGGAAGTGACTGCGTTCCAGGAGGCGCGCCAATAACAGGAAGGAGCAGCCTATTTAGAAGCCATACCAGGAACAAAGATCATGGTGGGACCTAATAGTGAATGATCCCATGTGCCCGGGGAAGCTGTGAGGATGAACACCAACCGGAAGTAGCCGGAAGGGCACTTCTGGTGCGGCGAAAATGTTCAAAGGTCTTCTTTTTAAGTGGTGCTTTATATAGATTAAATGAAATGTAGAAGTATTTATAGAAATATAGAGAAGATGCTTCATGATGTAGAAAAAGTGTTTTTACAAATGATTGTGTTGGACCCTGTGACCCAGAAATAGTTCCCAGTCAGGGTATAAGAATCAACACTTAGCAAAACAGTCACATTACCTTGAGGAAGAGAGGCATAACTCCCGAAACGCGTTGGTGACAGTGACTGGTTGTAGACCTGGGTGAAGGATCCAAGAATTCCTCGGCTAAGGTGTGTCCTCTAAGGTTTCCGGACACCTGCAACCGTTTTACCAACTACAGGCCCTTTTGGAGGAGGAATATCTGGTAATTCCCCACCATATCGGAATATCTGGTAATTCCCCACCATATCATCTGATCCTTTTTTGGATTTTTTATGTATTGTAGCATCGTTGTGTGGATGCAGTTACCCTAAATTTTAATATTTGAGAATCAATAAATGTGTTAATGATATTACACTATGGTTCTTTCTTATGCTTTATGTTTTATATGGAATACACATCTGGAGTGAATATGGAAGACCTATGATAGGAAAACAGATTATGAAGGGAAGTACCTTTTGTGTGAATATTCATTACACTAGCGCAAGTCAATGATTACTTAAATGTTTATATCGTTCTTGCTAGGTTATTAATGGATATAACCATATCATTGATTTGCTGCTGATTGGTGTTTTTTTGGCGCCCAAGGTTGCACCACATTCAATTTATCTACTTGAATCGGAGAATGCCCTGTAGAAAGGTGTGGATATCTGGGAGCGGAGCTATCCTTCGTTGGAACCACACTGACAGTTCAGAGACAGACATACTTTCAATGAAGACAAGCGAAGGCAGAGGTCCAATCCTGCTTGAAGGAATGCCAGAATCCTGGAAACACGAAACACCTCAGGGTCGTAATCCCGAGAACGACATCACTGGAAATATGCATGCCACACCCTGTGGTATATTCTGGCCGAAGCAGCCTTACGTGCTCGGTGCATCGTGCCGATGACTGAGCTAGAGAATCTGTTGGACCTTAGGATGGATGTCTTAAGAGCCACGCCATCAAAGACAGACGATCCAGGTCCGGGTAAACGCAAGGACCCTGAGACAATAGGTCCAGATGTTAAGGTAGCAGGAACGGAGTTTCGGTGGATAGACTCTGGAGCTCAGAGTACCAATTGCGTCTGGGCCAAGCCGGAGCCACCAGCAGAACTGTGCCTCTGTCCTGACTGAACTTCCGAAGAACCAGGGATATTGGAGGAGAGAGGTATGCAAACTGGAAGACCCACTTTACTGACAGAGCGTCCACCAAGCTTGCTTCGGCATCCCTTGTTCTGTACACGTACACTGGTAACTTATGATTGTGTCGGGAGGCCATGAGGTCCACCTTTGGGAGGACCCATTTGTCCACTAGGAGTTGAAACACCTCTTGGTGAAGAGACCATTCCCCGGGATGCACGTCGTAATGGCGGAGGAAGTCCGCTCCCCAATTGAGAACTCTTGGAATGAACACTGCCGAAAATGCCGGGAGGTGGCACTCCTCTCACATCAGAATGCTTGACACTTCTGTCATTGCTGCCAGACTTCGAGTGCCTCCTTGATGGTTGATGTAAGCCACTGTAGTGGCGTTGTCTGAATCTGCACAGATTTTCCGTGAAGAATGTGATTTGCCATCTTGAGGACCCTGTACACGGCCCGAAGCTCCAATATGTTGATGGGTAGAGCTGCTTCGACTGCTGTCCAACAGCCCTGAAATGAGTGCGGACCGGTCACTGCGACCCAGCCCCGGAGACTGCCATCCGTCGTGAGAACCCAGTCCGGGACCTATAAGGGGGCGACCGTTTGTGACATGAGATGTCAGGAGACACCGAGACAGACAGGCGCACATCCAGAGAGCACCATCGTCTGAGCCTTGATCCGGTGGGCTAATCCGTTCCATTTGGAGAGGATCAGCCCCTGCAGAGGCCTTGAATGAAACGGAGCATATTCCACCATGTCGAATGTGGACACCATGGACCCTAGAACCTGCATCACCGAGTGTACTGACACTCGACTGCGGAGGAAACTGCGCACTTGAAGTTGCAGCGAGGAGATCTTTTCTGGATTTAGGAAGATTCTCTAATGCTGAGAATCCGGAAAAGCTTCCCAATGAACCATCTTTTGAGGTAATTAGGGAGGATTTTTTCCAATTGATAAGCCACCCGTGCGCTTGTAGACAAGCGATTGTCAGGTGTAGGTGGTGTTGCAAGCACCTCATGAGAACCCGCCAGCAAGAGGTGGTCATTCAGGTATGGCAGGAGTCGTATACCCCGACTCCACAGATGGACTGCCATAACTTTCGTAAAAACCTGTGGATTGGCCAAAGGGTAGTGCTCGAAACTGGAAGTGTTGGTGCAGAATTGCAAACCGTAGATAACGCTTGTGAGGACATTTTGGGGATATGCAGGCAAGCATCACGATTATATCCCCAGGTTCCATAGCCATTATGATAGAACGTAAAGTTTCCATCCTGAACTTGGGCACTCTGAGGAACTTGTTCAGAAATTTGAGGATAGGCCAATGAGACCCATTTGGCATCTGAACCAGAAACAGAGTAGAACAACCAGTCCCACGTTGAGATATTGGAACTGGCACAATTACCCCCCTGCTTTCACCAAGGACTCTATGGCTTCCTGGATCTGCAAGGCCTTGTTCTTGTTGGAAGGAGGGCTTGTGCAGAAAAATTAGTGGGGAGGTCTTTGCCGAAATGAGAGTGTACCCCTGAGACCACTTTTTACCCATCCAGAGTAGGAGGCCGAACTCATCAGGCTGAGGGTTTATCCTCAGACTTGGAAGCAGGGCGTTTTGCGTTCCAAGCATGTTTCTTAGGCTTGGTGGTAGATTTGGTCGCTGTCCTTTGGGTTTTTCCTGCGGATGAAAAGGAAGAGGTTCTAGCCTAGGCAGGTGCAGATGCTGATGGCAGAAATGCAGATTTAGATTTTGTCCAAGTCCGGGCCAAATAATATCTCCCCATTGTAGGACAAGGCCTCCAGGCCCTTTTTAGAATCAGCATCCGCCCCCCCCAGGAGCGTAACCACAGGGAGCGGCGAGCAGACAGCCGCGGCAGAGACTCTAGAGGTCAGCAGACTGGCATCCAAAGAAGCCTCACCAATATAAGCAGCTGCATCTCTAATGTGGCCCACCAAAGACCTCTGAGTTTCAGGAGCCTCCTCAGGTAAAGTGTCCTCCAGGACATTTGCCCAACCTTCTATTGCCTTAGAAACCCATGGACGGACGGGCAACTGCTCCTGAGATAGAGTAAATAAATTTCAGGCACGTTTCTACATTCCTATCCGTGGAATCCTTCAAGGAAGAAATGGCAGGCATGGGTAGTGTGGCACTTTTTATTAAGCGAGTAACATGAGAATCCACCGCAGGAGGCGATTCCCAATTCTAACAGTGCCTCTCATGGAATGGATAACATGAGGCCAAACGCTTTTGCGGCTGATACCTTTTACCAGGTGCTTGCCAAGCCTCCGCCATATGGTCTACCAGCTAGACAGAGAGGAAAAACTGCCAAAGACACCTTAACATGTTTAAACTGAGGGTATTTGGATTAAGGGGCAGGAACGTCATCCTCTATATCCAATATGGATCGAACCGCCCGCACCAAACCTGGAACATTAATATTTGATTTAGGCTCCACCTCCTGTGAAGGGGAATCAGAATCAGACGCATCATCCAATGACACGTCTGTGTCTGATAGTTGTGTAGACTGTACGACAATACGGTGCAATTAGATGCCTTCTTAGGTCTTTCAGTTCGCAACATTGTCTGAAAGGGCATAGATAAAGCTGCCGAACTCTGAATTGAACTAGAGAAACATCCACCCAGGGTGGTTGTACAGCTTGCGTTAAGTCCCTGGAAGGGAATGACAGACTGTTGTGGTACCGAAGGGGATTGCATATATTGAGGTAACCTCTGTTATGAAGAGACAGACTGTAGTACAGGAATAGACTGTACACAATGCGGGATACTTTGAGAAGGATGGTTTGTTGAGGTAACCCCATATGGAGGGCAAAACAGCCGAGGCCACCAGGCGACCCGCAATAGAGGCCAGGACCTGAGGAAAAAAATGCCCAAGGGGGATCCTGACTCGTTGTTGGGGGGGTTTGAGGTGCCAGGCAACTGATAGTGCCTCACACAATCCATCCTGAGTTAAATCCTCCTTACTCACCTCTGCAGTACAGAGCCTGCAGGAGAGCAGAGTGGGTGCAGCATTGTGCTCAACCTCCTTGTCAGACATGTCTGACTATATTTACGTATTGGAAAATCAGGAAGCGCTATACTGGGCAATCACATTGTATGCAGCACACAACCGTATGCGACAGACCTCACAAATACTTGAACCTATATATGAGGTCAAAGAACCACCCTAATTACACCTGTTAAGGCTGGTAGTAATGGAAAAGGATACATATAACTGACAGATCAGAAAAAAAAAAAAAAAAAAGACAGTCAGCGCTAGCATAAGTCACATACAATGCAGTGCTGATTCCATACAGTGCCTTGCAAAAGTATTCACCACCCCCCCTTTGCATTTTTCATGTTTTGTTGTCTCACAACCTGGAATTAAAATGGATTGTTTGAAGGTGTGCATCATTTCATGCACAGAACATGCCTACAGTTGTGAAGTTGTGTTTTTTTTATATTGTGAATCAAACATTCAGGACAACATAACAGAAAACTTCAGCGTCCATAACTAACTATTCACCCCCCTAAAGTCAGTACTTTGTCGAGCCACCTTTTGCGGCAATCACAACTGCAAGTCGCTTTGGACAAGTCTCTATGAGCTTGCCACATCTTGCCCCTGGGATTTTTGCCCATTCCTCAAGACAAAACTGCTCCAGCTCCTTCATGTTGGATGGTTTCCGCTTGTGAACAGAAATCTTCAAGTCTGACCACAGATTCTCAATTGGATTGAGATCTGGGCTAGGCCATTCCAACACATTTAAATGTTTCCCCTTAAACCACTCGAGTGTTGCTTTAGCAGTATGCTTTGGGTCATTGTCCTGCTGGAACGTGAACCTCTGTCCCAGTCTCAAATCACAGGCAGACTGAAACAGGTTTTGCTCAAGAATATCCCTGTATTTAGCACCATTCACCTTTCCCTCGACTCGAATCAGTTTCCCAGTCCCTGCTGATGAAAAACATCCCCACAGCATGATGCTGCCACCACCATGTTTCACTGTGGGGATGGTGTTCTTGGGGTGATGGGATGTGTTGGGTTTGCGCCAGACGTCGTTTTTCTTGGCGGCCGAAAAGTTCAATTTATTCTCAACTGACCAGAGAACCTTCCTCCATACATTTGGGGAGTAGCCCACATGCCTATTGGCAAACTCAAATCGCATCTTCTTATTTTTATCATTAAGTAATGGCTTTTTTCTGCCCACTATTCCATATAGTCCAGCTCTATGGAGTGTACGGCTTATTGTGGTCACATGCTGATACACCAGTCTCTGCTGTGGAACTCTGCGGCTCCTTCAGAGTTACCTCTCGTCTCTGTGCTGCCTCTCTGATTCATGCCCTCCTTGCCCAGTCTGAGTTTTGGTGGGCGTCCCTCTCTTGGCAGGTTTGTTGTGGTACCATGTTCTTTCTATTTGATGATGATGGATTTGATGGTGTTCCAGGGGATCATCAAAGATTTGGAGAATATTATATATATATTTTTTTATTTTATTTTTTTATAACCCAACCCAGAATTGTACTTCAACAACTTTGTCCCCGACTTGTTTGGAGAGCTCCTTGGTCTTCATGGTGTGATGCCTCTTGCTTAGTGGTGGTGCAGCCTCTGGGGCCTTTCAGAACAGGTGTGTTTATACTGACAGATCATGTGACACTTAGTAAGTTAAGTCCACCTGTGTGAAATCTAATTATGTGACTTCTGAAGGTAATTGGTTGCACCAGAACTTTTGAGGGGCTTCATAGCAAAGGGGGTGAATACATATGCACATGCCAATTTTCAGAATTTTATTTATAAAGATTATTTTTTATATATATTTCTCATTTCACTTCACCAAATTAGACTATTTTCAAATTGGCACTATAATCAACCGCCCAGATTCAGTGTCTGGGAAGCCTATAGCGCTGTATACACTAACCCAAGGCAGAAGTATACAGGGGGACTGGATCACGCGCTGTCCTCAGATCAGCAATCAACCAGAGAAAATGGCTGTCGGACACCTCAAAGGGGGCGTGGCAGCAGGCGGAAGCAGCTCAGCAAAGCCAGACCTTAGCGGAAAAGCACACCGAGTTGAGGGGAGGAGCCGCTAAACAGGGAAGACTGCCTCCCCTGGCCGGCAAATAACCACCGGGACGCTGGCTCCCGCACCAACTACAAGTCCATGGTGGTCTAGTGGAGCGCAGGGTATTGTGTGCCTGCCACCACAGCCAGCGCCTCCGGTCTGTCCCCAAAGGTTTGGGCTACTAATGCGCAGATCACCGCAAGCTGTGATCCGCTCTTACCTGTCCCTGTACGTCCGGCAGCAGTCCAGGATGTCCCGCAAAGCCCGGCTAGCACAGACCCCTGGGTCCCCAGATCTGTACTGGCGTTGCGGCGCTGGTGGGGTGATGGAGCGGCAACGCAGACGTCCTATGGGCAGTCTGCTGCTGCCCGCTCTGAAGATCAAAAACGATGAAATCATAAAATAAAACCAGCTTTGGGGCTGCTAATCAGCCCCTCTGCGTAAACAGTGACCCGACTTCAGCCGGGCACCAACTTAAACTGAGGTGCCTCTGGCTCGGAGGCGGGGTATACTGAGGATGGACCAGTGCATCCTGGAAGCAAAGCTTTTATCTGCATGGTGCCTGGGATCCAGATCCAGCTATACCCCAAGGTCTCCCTGTGGAGCCTATGGACCCTGAAGAGGAAAATTAAATATGTTCAAAGAAAAGATCCTGGCCTCAAGCATGTTGGTATAAAAGGAGTACAGAAATCCCCAAGCAACGAGTATTGGGAAGCATTTTCAGGGAGATCTTTTATACATTTTTCAACTGATGGATGTAAATTGGCTGTTGTGGAAATTTATAATGTAGCCAGCAATAAAGATCATTACATTCAGCTCTGCCAAGGGTATACCTACAGTATATGGACAGTGAACCAAGATCATTGCTTTTAAGTCATCTGCACTAGAGATCCTAGAGCTCTGAATCAGTGCAAGGTGTGTAGTAATTATCCCTCTGCATGCATTAGTTAAACATGTCATACAATCCACTAAACCAAGAAACAATAAATAAAACGGTATGCTAAATAACAGGCTGTCATCACGGGATTGCAGTATGACTTCTCTGCACATAAATAGATTATAAATTGCAGAGGCATCGAACACCCCATGGTTAGCGACGACCCTGCCCTCACCTGGTTTCCTGGTTTCACCAAACGCAGAGCCGCCTCCGCACACAGGTGCGCAGCCTTGATCACATCTGCTTTACGACCAGTCACTGGAGTCTCCTGAAACAAAGAAACGGAAAATATTTAGTCATTTTTTATTTTTAAATGGATTAGTCACAGTTTTGGATAAAGAAAATCTAAACTATCCTTAATACACAGCTAAAAGTCTAACTGCAACATCCAATTATTAGCACACCTCATTCTTGACAAAAGCTAGAAGAAAAAATAAAAATCCCCGTCTGTGTGTGATACTTCCCACAATAATAACATAAGTGTTACATAAATTAGCTATCTGTAAGAGCTACAGTTCTCGTGTGCACTTTCAGAAGAAATCAGCGGCCAGTCCTGGAAGCTGAACACTTCATCCTGCCCGAGGACATGAGAGCTCAGCTTCTGCCCGCACATAGGGGGTTTGAAGAAATTATACAAGTGTTCCGACAGTAAATCTAACATTTTTGTTTTAATATAGATGTTCCATGTGCTCTTGTGGTCTGTGACAAGCTTGATGGCAGACACAAGCTTACGTAATAAAAACATTCAATGACTATACTTTCCGTTTAAATGTTATGTACGTCATCAATAATTATTACCTTAGATGCACCAACGACAAAGCTGTGCGCCACATTAGCAATGAAACCATCCACATGGACTCCTAGGTCACTGCAATGCAAAAATCAGGCATTAAACATGATTATTTATAATACACCACAAAAACACACAGCACCGGACAGTAGGGAAGGAGAGCATATAACCAAGGAATAACAGGCTTAGTAGCGGGCATTCAGTAAGTAGACAGCTGTGCATATGACTAATAAAGCAATTTACATAACAAATCCAGTAAAAAAAGCATGGACAAGGCAATACAGCAAGGGTGAGGGGGAAAATGACCAAACAAGACCAGCAGGAAGGAAGGCCATGCTCATAAGAACTACCTAATGCGGTAATAGAAGTGTGAGAGAACAGGGGGTTTACATGGAGCTGGCATACGGAGGCTGGAGGTAGGAAGAAGACTCCTAGGTTTTATAAACAAGTGGTCTTAACCATTTCACTGCTGAGGATTTTATCACAAGCATAATTGTAATACATTTCCCCTCGTCACAAAATATCACTCACACAAGCTACACCATGTTGTCTTTGCATGTTCAGAAAATTATTATTTGTTTTGCTCCTTCTAACAGGCAATAAAAATTGACCAAAATGGTCAAAAGCATTTTTCTTTAAAACGCAAGATAGTGAACTAAGTAAAGGTGTAGTCTTTTTTTTTTTTTTTTTTTTTAAAGAAAACAAAATGCCAAAAAAAAAAACTAAAAACTTTCTGGCTATTTCCGTGGCAATAATCCAAACTTTGCAAAATAGAAACAAACAGGATTCTATGCGGAGGTTTTCATAGTAAACCCTGTAAATTAAAAAGAAGATGACATGAAATGGAAATTGCAATGGGGCAGTGTGGTCCCTTCCAGGATTGGAACATGCAAGAACGCATCCTACATGTCCACGGGCAGCCTCAATTGGTCCAGAACAGACCTTGCTCCAAAACCTGCAATCCATGCAAGCAGGGAGAACGCTTGTGATTAGGGCCTAATAAATATATAAAAAATAAATAGGATTTTTGGTCAAATTACCGTAGAATCCTTTTCTCTTAAGCAGGCTGGGGAACACTGGACCATGGGATTGTAGGTTGGGGCTGGAGCTGGCACTTAATGATACTGTAGCTTTAAACCCTAAGCCCCTCCCCCCTGTAATCCCACAATTCATATATATAGAGATAGAGATAGATATAGATATATCTATATATATATATCTATATATCTGGAGAGGAGTAGCAGGAACCCCATGAAACGTTTAGAACAAACCAACCAATGGGGAAAAAATATGGTCAAGAACCAAAACCTTGCACAACTGTGCATGGGGGGGGGGGGGTCAAAGTTATTATCCCGCCTGCTTAAGAGAAAGAGACTCAACGGTAAGTTGAACACAATTCCTACTTTCTCTTGCAGCAAGGCTGGGGAACACTGGACCATGGGACAGTCAAATGCTGCCCTCCAGGGGTGGGAACGCTGCCTGACCGGAGAGCTGTACGCCCAAAGTGGGTGCCACCGGAGACAAAAACCTGAAAATTAGCAAAAGTGCGGACAGGGAACCCAAGAGATGCAGTACGGACCGATGCAGCTGAATTCCCGCATTGTGCTGCCCAAAAGGTTGCCGCCGCCCTTGCGGAAGGCGGTGACGGTCTTTTTGGCGGATGCCCAGCACCAGAATAGGCTTGAGTGCTGACCGAGCACATCCAACGCACAAGCGTCTGATGAGTAGACAGCCAACCATGTTCATGCACGTCATAAAGACCCCGCAAAGAACGGCATCCCAAGAATACATACCCAAGGAAACCTGCAGAGCTTGACACAACTAGCAGAGCCAGATCTTCCCGGTCCCCGAAATCCGCCGAAGGAGGAAGAACCGGAATGACAATATCCTGTAAGTACAAGGCCAAAACAAGTGTCGGCTGGAACATAAAACCTGTATGAGACAACCGCACAATCGTCATGGAAGACAAAAGGCAACTTGCCAACCCTAAACACGGAACTCTGCCGAGGGAAGGCAAAAGCCCTAAGGAAGACCAGCTTCAAAGCAACAGACGATCCCTTGAATGCCACGACGGCAATGGAGCCTGGGCGAGAGCCAAAGGATAGAGTAAGATTCCACGACTCCACCTTTGGTTGAACGGCGGTTAAAAAAAAACAAAAAAAAAAACGCAGCATACCACCTACCTTGAAAAAGCGGTTTGGACTTACGGAAGAGCCAGGTGGAGTTTCCTAACCAAGATGTAAGCAAGAGATTGAAACAGAGCCTGGGCTCGCAGCCTAGTACAGACCCCAAGAGCAAAAAAAACAAACAAAACACGTGCAGCTTTCTCATTCTCAGTCACAGAAGTCCCGTCATGAAAACCGACCAAGAAAAGTGCCCTTGTAGAAATGGGCCAAGTTGCAGCACAACCGGACGAAGTGAAAGACGCCAGCCCAGACCCAATGACCTTGGGAGAATGTCTGCGTACCATGACTAGCGTAGGAAGCCTGGAGCCACTAGGATTACCGTCACCCAGGAAGCCCCAATGCCCCGCGGAAAGAGATGCTATGGATGAAAAATTCCACAGAACAGGCAAGGCAAATCACATGCGGAAGGCAGCGTATACCCGGATCCCATACCAAACTGTGAAGCCTTACAAACATGCAGGGATGCCCTGATATTCCCATGCTGAAGGCCTCACACCCGAACGGTAGGAAGACCACTGAAGAGATAGCCCGCTGCCCTGGGAGAAACGTGGTTCTGCTGAGGAAGTCCACTGTCCAATTTCCCCCTAGCGGTACGACCACCGCTGAGAGACGTTACAAAGATCTCCGCCCCGGAAAGATTTTGGCATTGGTGTCCTGCTCTTGTGCCTGCCAGAAGACGTACCTATGCCCTCGCCGGGTTGTGTGTCCGACCGGCCAGTCGGTGAGAACGAACAGGGCCCCCAAAGAAGCCCAAATGATGGCTGGTAGAGTCCATTGAACAGCCGAGCCGTTGTGGATAGTGATCCAAGGGCCCGAAGCCGAAAAGCAATGTCATGGCACCTCAGCCCAGGAGACTTGCAGCCGTGGTCACAAAGTCAATCCCGAAAGAGCAAGGATTGGCCCTGGAGAAGAACGGAAGAACCCCCACCAATGGAGAGTGACAAGTGCTGTCGGACAGAACGAGAATGGAGACGAGAGGGATGTGGAGTAACCTTTTCCAGTTTGGAGAATTAGCCCCTGGGACACTTGCAAGTAGAAGCTGATCCACAGAATGGTCCCTAAGTAGAGACCATCACGCCCAACAACCGAATGTTCAACATAGTCGATGGACGAGGCACCGACTAAACCGTTGGCCAAGGTTGAGTGGGTCCGTTGACTGTCTCGATAAAAACCCAGCTGGAAATAGGCATCGGAAACCACCCCCAGAACTGAATACGCAGATGAGGAAGCAAGGGAGACCTTGCAAAAAAGTCAGGATATAGTACTGATCTGAAAGTACTTGAAACAAGCAACCTAGGAAGTTCCGTAACTGTGAAGCCCAAGTAGCCTTCTCGAAATCAAACCTTCAAATAGGGCCGAATTGTGACCCCATTGTGTTGCATACACATGGAGACAAGGCGCCACCGAATGGTAGGGCCCGGAATAGCCAGGGAAACGTGGTCAATTTCCCACTGAGGCGCCTCAGAAATGACTCAGTGGGTAATTGACCATGTTTCCCATGTATTTTCAGGTTCCGAAACGGAACATGAAAATACATGTTCCAGACAGCTAGCGAGGGTTTGTTGGCCTCCTTGCTGTGGAGTCCTGATCGGGGAGAGTTCAAGCGAGTAAACTACCCACCCCCTGGAGCTTAAGTCACGAAGAAACAAGATCCGTCGCAATGAGCCGTGCAGCAGTCGAGCTAGGAAACAATTTGACGGCAGATAAGAACCACTTGGCCCATCTAGTCTGCCCCATTTTAAAACATATTGTTACCTCAACCCTTATTGATCCTTACTTCTTCTGAAGGATATCCTTATGTCTATCCCATGCATGTTTAAATTGCTCTACTGTCTTAGCCTATACCACCTCTGATGGGAGGCTATTCCACTTGTCCATTACCCTTTCTGTGAAGTAATTTTTCCTCAAATGTCCCCTGAACCTACCACCCTCCAGTTTCAGAACATGCCCTCTTGTTCGAATACTTCTTTCTTTGAAGAATGTCTCCTTCCTTTATCTTGTTAAAACACTTTATATATTTGAATGTTTCTATCATGTCCCCCCTTTCCGTTCTCTGCTCCAAATTATACATATTAAGATCTTTTAGTCATTCCTGGTAAGTTTTGTGGTGTAGACCTTGCACCATTTTTGTTGCTCTTCTTTGTACAGTCTCTAATGTATTAATATACTTCTGGAGATATGGCCTCCAGAACTGAACACCGTATTCGAGATGAGGATGTACTAATGACCTATACAGTGGTATTATCACTTCTCTTTCTGCTACAGATTCCTCTTCCTATGCAACCAAGCATCTGACTTTCCTTCCTCATTGCTTTGTTACAATGTTTGCTTGCCTTTAAGTCACCTGAAATAGTAACTCCTAGATCCCTTTTCTCTGCAGTAGTTTCCAGTATAGTGCCATTAATTCTTTATTTAGCCTTTGGATTTTTGAGACCCAAGTACATGATCTTGCATTTTTTGGCATTAAAAGATAGTTACCACGTTCTTGACCATTCCTCTAGTCTACCTAGATCATCAATCATTTGCTTTACACCTCCTGGTGTGCCTACCCTGTTGCATACCTTTGCGTCATCACCAAGGAGATAGAATGCTGGTGTCTGTTCCTGCAGCGGAAATGAAGCAAAAACATGCCCCCCAGAAACACGTAGAATGCCCAATGTCGCTGCTTCCCAGGGAAGAGCTAAGTCCATAAACAATACCCAGCTCCCTAGAGGTGGACTGCCAAGGTCCAAGATGGAACCATAGCAAATGATGCCAAGCACCCCAGCTGTCTGCAGACTTCCCTCAATAGTCTTTGAAATGCAGCCGTGTGTATGTGTGAGTGAGAGAGTGAGAGACGCAGACTACGTGAGTCCCAAGGCTTCCTTGGAGTCGTGTCTCCAGAACAAAGTGTTACTGGTAAAAACTGCCCCAGGAAATCGAATGCCTGCCGGGGAAGAGTTGGCTTGTGCCAGACTGACCCGCCAAGGACGCTCCACCTCGAAGGTGGTGCGAAAACTTGGAAACACGGACCCAGCCATTAGGGATGGCCTCCAGCAGAAAAGTGCATTCCCTGCTGGTGGGGAATAAGTAGTTCTGGCCCAGAGAGAACATCCTTACCAAACAGAAGATAGTGTAAGGAACTATCTGGCAACAAATACGTATGGAAAGACCCCGTAATTCCAAACTGGCCGTGCTGAAACCCGGAAGCCACCTGCGCCCAATCTTGCCTTGCCTATCCCACAGAGCCTGCCACGAATGTCCCACTCATTCAGCAGGGAAACCAAGGGCGAATTACTGTAAAGCCTTGTGACAAATTTGTGACAAGAAGTGACCATAGCTCACACCACCTATGTCGAGGCTCGCCAAGGTCGGATAACAATCCCAGCACCTATCAAACCAGACCAGAGACAACCCTCCAAGGTCTAGTTAGCAGAACCCTGCAGGACGCCGAGCCCTGCACATGAAGGGGTTTATGGTTAACTAAACGCCACTGTAGCGACCAAGGAAGATGCTTCCACTTGGCAACTCAATCCGCCGGAAGCGAATGTGCAAGGAGCGGATACTTCTGAATCCGGCTTCTCCTAGGCCTCCTTGACGAGACTGAAGAGCTTTGCATAATGGAAAAGAATGACTGTCCATCGCCAACACAAGGATAGACCTACAGCCATCGCTTGGGAATCCATATCTAAACAGTCTAGATAGCTGTGCACGGCAGCAATAAGCAAAAAAATAAAGAAACCACACACGCGACAGCAGGTCCTCATCCTACGGGACGGCGAAAAACTTCGCAAGCGCCTTCGCATGTGAGATGCCGTACAGAGTCCTGGCAGGTGGAAGACATGCCAAAAGAAAGGAAGCTGTCATACATCCAGATGCCGCACGCTGCAACGCATGGTGCCAGAGCGAGACATACAGAGGCTGGAAACATAACTCCTAATGCTGGCCATACACTCTACAATTATCTGTCAGATATCTGTCTGGTGGGAAGGAAAATCTGGTCCGTTTTCTAGTGTTTGGGAGCAAATTTCTATTGTCATTTGCTCCCATACATTACCAGGTTTTCATTCCAACCAGCCAGATTGGATAGATATCTGACAGAATTGTATAGTGTATGCCCAGCATTAGAGGGAAAGAATCCTGTGCCAGAAACAAGGGCATACCCAAGCCTGAACTGGGTTTCCCTGTGCAGCGCAACCAGCGCCACTAGGGTATACAGCGACATGCTTCGACCCTGAGCCCACTCTGGTGGATGCAGCCCTCAGTTGCCTGCGCATCACTGGGCCCATACATACAAGGCCCTCAAGGGTAACGCCTGGTACCCAGTGCAGGAGAGAAAGCATTGGCCTAAATTACAGTAAAAATCATACATACATACTCCATACAGTTAGGAACGAACTCACGACGGCCGTGCAGCGGGGCCGCCCTGCTAACCATTACACTATCTGCGCTGCCCCTTGTTTAAGCAAAGACAGCAGGTGCGGTTAGATGCCACGAACCGTAAATGTGTTGTAAAGGCCACTTGGAGCTCTTCAATCCTTGTCAAGGGGAGTGCCAACCTGCTCTCCTTTCATGCAAAACACTGCACTTTAAAACAAGCAGCTGTGAAAACTGTGTATGTAGACATATAGCCCCAAACACATAAGCAGCTGAACCCATAGGCAGTTAATACAATTGTAACAATTAATTGCAAAGTACTGAACCTTCCAGGAGCTGTAGGGGAGCCATCCAGTGACATGCAGGAGAAACTGGCAGTGCCAGCAGAGGCAGTATGCCCTGTGCATCTCCTGCTGAAAGCAGACTGGCTGTCTGTGCTGTTGCAGAAAGGGGAGAGCAGCATTGGAAGCGCTGCCCCCTCCATCTCCCACTCCGCCGACCGGGAGTACTTCCCATGGTGAGGGAAGACTTAAACTCTGTGACACAAGGGAAGGCCGTCAGAGCGCGCACACCCCCTCTTCTGTGGAAGGGGAGCCGCCGCCACAAGCCCGATTAAATGGCGGCCACAATCCAGGACCGCACCCTCCGACGGCACCCTCTAAAAGGGCGCCTCGTGCGCTGGTCCCACACAGTTTACAAGCCAAGATCGTGAAATTTTACATACGAGCGAATTAAAACACGGCGTAGGCAACTAAAAAAATTCTCTCATCTAAATTACTGTTCATTTTTAATTAATTACAAACCACTTTTTGCTGTACACATTGTGGGGCCTCACGGCATATGGGTAGGGCCTCGGAGCAAGCGTTTTGTATTGTCATGTTTTATCATGATCTTAATGTTTATTATCGAAGAGAGCTTTAGCAGGCTTTGCCAATATTTTCAGCTCTATGGCTATACCAAATTAAGCAGAAACATTGACTTCTTTCTTCGAACGGTGTCAAAATGATGACCTTGCAAGGACCCTGCTGTACTGTGAGCTGCCAAAATATTACACATGGAATGATTCTCGAAAAGTTTTTATGTGCAGAAAACAGGGAGTCGCTGTAGATGGTCATCCTTGTATCAGAGCAACAGAAGCTCTTGGCCGTGTTTACACTGTACATCCGACAGATTTTGAATGCTTCCATCTCCGAAGTTCGCTTTACACCGTTACAGGTCCTACTTCCTTCGAAGACCTTAGGACTGTTGATGGAGAAGTTTGTCACTTTTCGTGAGGCCTGCCTAAGGAGAGGTTTGTTGGAGGATGATGTGTAAACAAACATTCTTAAAATCCCAGGCAACGCCGGGTACTCCAGCTAGTAAGATATAGTTTAATGTATGCAATAAAATATTACCCAATATATAGGGCAATTTATTTCATAAAAAGTACATACTGAATATCCACATATTGTGCAAGTGAACAAGAATTATAACTGTTCCACTAAATGGAACAATGTCTCACTCCAGAGGATATTACTGATAGAATGTATCCAAAAAGTGGAAGATTGGAAAACAGATCAGTACTTTTATAGACTGATGCTACTGCATGTAGCGGTATCAAATGATGACTGCACTATACTTGATCAAGGGGAAATCCCCAATAGCCTCAGTGGGAGAATATTCCAATGGATAACAATGTGGTGAAGTTGCGATAAGTATCGTATCACCAACCGTGTAGTGAATGTACAACCATCAGCAGGTCCGTTACGGAAGCGCAGTGGGATCGCGGTCCCTGCTAGCCAAGTCACCGCTGTGGCAGTCCATCTCCCGGCTCTAATATTTTGGCCTCAAACTGAGAAGGTTTGGGAACCACTGGCTTATAGAACAAGCCCCAAAGTGAAGAACAACAGACATCAATGGGGAGGAGGGGGGAGCCCAATCACACAGATGAGGAGGGGGGAGCCCAATCACACAGATGAGGAGGGGGGAGCCCAATCACACAGATGAGGAGGGGGGAGCCCAATCACACAGATGAGGAGGGGGCAGCAGAACACCACAGACAGGGAAGAGAACCAGAGCAGGGACTATATGGCTGCACCCAGTGACCTCTTCCCCTTCACAGAGTGTAATTATTCTGAAAATAAGGGGGGGGCGCGCCAGTCCCTTTCTTTGCCAGGGGGCGTTTGGACCGCTAGATACACCCTTAGGGCCAATGTAGTGTTTTATTTCTCTGGGGCCAATGTAGTGTTTTTTTATGTGGGAGCCAACATGTATGTTTTTTCATAGGTCGCGCACGCCGTATCGCCAGATGGTGTGCCTTGGCAATTTTAAAATCTTGCGTAGTGTGCCTCGCGTTGAAAAAGGTTGAAATTCACTGTACTAGAGGAATTATAAAAATGAAGTATTCCCCCCCAAAAATCAGTCAGAAGTACACACTTACATGTAAATTTATGACCATTTATTATTGTAAAAAATATAGCAGGTGTCATAAGCATATTCGCAAACCTGGTGTGGTGACCTCCCAAGGGGTTCTTATACACAGTGCCTTTACATCATATGGCGCGAGACGACCAGCGCAACGGAGACACTCCGAGAGGAGTAGCGTACATTATTTTTCTTAAAATTTTGCAACTTAGTTGCATAAAATACGCTCACAGTGCACCAGAGACAGTATGCTGGGACATTACCAGCACAGGTGTTAGTATTAGACATGTACAAAGTTGCAGATGAAGCACAAAGGAACGCTGCATGGGAAAAAGCCGCAGCTGCTTGCATCAAAGCCCTTTTTAAAGCTTTAGACTCAGTCCCCCACATACATAAATGTCGCAAATCCCAGTGGTCGGATTACACTAGCTATGCAGTTTTGTCATTTCCAGTTTTAATTATGAGACATTTTTGAGCAAAAAAAGAGAAAAGGAATAAACCCAGCTCGGCCGAGTCGCACGGGACCTGGCTCACTGAGAGGGGCTATTTGTCACAACTGAAGTCACAGAATAAAAAGGACAAATCTGTATTAAAAATTAAGGAATTAATTTCAGTAGTGTTCATTTCCTGGGGATTAATGAAATATTGAGGCTCAGTTCTAGATTTCCACTTTCCCCAATAGTAAATAGAAGAAAATATGCAAGTTTAATAATTTTTTGTTCTGTATATTTGTTTGCTTTTATATTATCGTATGTTAATTTTATCTTATCTTGTAACAATAAAAATTGTGACTTTCTATTCATATTGAGTTCCATGTAACAACATTCAGTCCTTGTATTCTAAACAAATGTACGTGCTAGATATCTAGTGTTACAATAACCAAGCTAACAGTAATTATGGTGATTATTTTGTTTAAGATAAATATAATGCAAGTATCATAGTGAGATAAAATAGCGATGGGTCAGTGCTGTCCCTTCTGTGGTGGTAGGGCAACACCAGCTGCAGGTGTCAATATCGACTGTTCATACACGGCCCAGCTTATCGGTGCTGCTATCTAATACATAGCTGCGCACCTGTCATTTACTGCCCAGCCCCCCAATAATACATGGGGAGAAGCAGTATCAGCGCACATAACATGCGCTGATACCGCTTCGGTGGGTTCATACAGCTCTCCCAAATACCAAAATATAGAAAAGCTAAGAGGTAGCAGACAATCATTGAGTTTGCTTGTAGCTCACACAAAGATAAACTAGGTCTAGCACAGACATGCTTGCTAAACAAAATTAACCAAAACAATTCTAAAATAAGAAGCTTTAAAAAAATATATATTACTTGCACTAGGTATACAGTAATATTTTGCAAGCGAGTTAAATTTTATGAAAATTGTTTAGAAAACAGAGAAAAACAAAATTAGGAACATCGAAAGTACATCCAGCTCCTACTTACATCTTTATTAAATCACCATTCTTCAGAAGGTAATCTTGGTCACTCTTCAGAGGAGAGAAGTGACACACACAGTTATTGACAGATATACTTGTCGGAAAGGCGATTCCTGTAATACAAGCAACAAAAATGCACAAATGTAACTAAGGAAACTACAGAGATCGCAAACAGATTCAGGAGCCCATTACTTGTTTCTGAAGGGCCAAAGTTTGTCCTGAGCTGCATTCTAAATTGAATAGCTGTGAACTGCGACTAAAGCTGGCCACCCAATCAAAAGCTTATCACTCCAACCAGCCAACTAGTTAACTGGTTGGAAATAAAATCTGGTGAAGTACGGGAGCAAACGTCAAGTGGCCATTTCTTCCCACAAACCAGAAAATAGCCAAAAATGGTCGTTCAGACGAGATGGTTATATGAAATGATTTAACCAACTTATCTGAACAATAGTTTTTGGACATTTTCTAGCATTTGGGAGCAAACGGCTGTTAGTTGGAATGATAATCTTTAGATGCATGGCCACCAAAAACACCTTTCAAATATTTTAGAACAATGGTAAGAAACAGGTAGCCCTGGTGCAGCATGTGGCTGTTACAGGGTCATAGGAATTTCCCACTTTGATACTCTTCGTATGGAGTCTAATATCAGAAAACAAAAGAAGCATTAACACATATCAGGTCAAAGGGACTGTGATGTCTACACACACAGCGGTTGTACGTAGTGACCACAGGCAAAATTATTGAATAGTTTAATGTTGCCCACATAACTTTAAATAGTTTCTCCAACTAAAAACAACTGAATGGAAATGTAATTTGTGCAGATGGCTGGATATTATACTCCCCAGTCCCTTTACATGAGTCATTTCCCTGGCACAGCTTTTGTCAGCCATTTGTATAGCCATTGGGTTACTATTCAAACCAGTGTATAAGTTCCTACACAAATGGACTAGTACCAGTGTTTGCAAAAAACAGCTGGTTTCAACCTAGTTTATCACACTTTAACAGCTAGGCTAAAGAACATCGCTGCTGCTGAAGTAGATGATACATACCTTTTTTAATTTCTTTTTCTTTTTTGAAAATCTTCCCAGTTTCCTCCATAATCATCGCATCTCCCTTTTCGCACAGGCTAAGAATAGAAGCACCTGCAGTGGCTGCCTCCACAAGTGCACGCAGGACCCCTAAAACAGACACGCAGAAGGTTAGTCAGCCTGATAGGCTTTCATTTGTAAGTGTCACAATGTGCTAGAGTGAGTGGGCTGAGCAGCGTTTGTCGGGTATTCCAGTTAGTGTGGGAGATTCCATTCTTAGCTGAATTATTCTTCTACAGAGCAGTAATTTCAGTTAGTACATGATGTTTATGTACATGATGCTAGGATTATTAATGCTTTGAACGGCAAAGTTAGAGTTTTATCCCAACAGGTAAAATGAAAGGATATAGTCAATTTTAACAGGTCCATTTATTTGTAATAATGGTGGTAAAAAAAACCACACTAAACACAATATAATGCCAAACACATAACATTTTAGGATGGAGAAAACTATATTACAAGAAATAGTTTAGTAAAAACGTCAAAAACATGAATATTCTGCAGTCCAAAGACTTTAATTTAAAGATACAGTATATGGGCCAGATGCATCATGCTTCAAGAAGGAGTGGAGGTGAAACAATCACTGTCGGGTAAAGACGCGCACTGCAACTGTTCATGCTGCTGGGAGAATTTTGGGGCTGGTTATCTCCACGAGTACTGAGCAGCCCCCTACAATGATGAAGAGGGGGCGCATCTTAAGGACACCCCCCCCCTTTTTGGCGCGCTCAATAGTTCCTTATACCCACAGATGCCCTGCCCCAGTCCAGCCCTAGAGTGAATACTATAGATTTATTCTGCATGTAAGCAAACAATGGGCAGAATTCAATTCAGTGCGCTGTTGATAGTGCCAAGAGGGAGCTCTCCAATTCAGCGCTGTTTAATCCAAATAAGGTTTTCTCCTCACACCCTCCTAAAGATGCGGGGAGAAATCCGACTAAAGTGCCCGCTGCGAGGCAGTGTTCTTAGCGAGGCGCCAACAGCCTTGCGCCAGCAATTCAGTTCCCTCCCGACACTATTCAACTCCTGATGAATTGAATCACCCCCTATGATTCAAAATACAATTGATAGTATTGTATTTAAAATACAATAAATTTGACAGGTGGCAGAAAGTCCACCTATGGAGCAGAGAAAAATCTGGATTTCCCTTTCTAGGATACAAAGCAAGGTGAGGCTTTAGCTCGTAAAGGTGGGTACACACCTGATAGAAATATCTGCAGACTGTGCAGAACATATGTCCTGCATACAGTCTGCACGATCTGTCGTCACAACGACATTAACATGAGCCCGGCCAGTTAAGCTGTCAATCTCCGCTGGCCCATGCAGCAAGTGTATTGGGCATCGGCTATGCAGCCGACGCGGTATGTCTGTAAGCAACGTCGTTCACAGGCATATCGCTGGGTCCACACCGGCCAACGCACACACGATATATTGGCCGTTGAATTGAACAGCCGATATGCTTGGTACACACTGGCCGACTTAAGTGAAGCTAGTGGAGATCTAAAGCACTTTGGCTCAATAGGCTGTCAGTCACCATAATTGAATTAAAATGGATTGAGAAACTTGGCAAAATAATTCAAGCAGACCTGTGAGATTTGGCCACCTCCTAAAATTCCACCCTGCTTTCATATCAAATGACAATGATTGAGGACCATCATATCTGCAGGAAATGTGGGACAAATATACCCCATTGGCTTTATAGAAAACATCAACTTTCTATCAATCCCAAGCTCCTAAGAAGAGCAGTTGGTGGGATGCTCAATGTGACAAGGAGAGTATTTAGACTGGACACTAATATTGATCACACAACTAAAATATAGAGTTCCCCTGTCTTGTGTTGTAGGATGTGTGAACAGAATTACATCTTTGGGGTGTTCTATTGCACACACAAGTCAACCTTTTTTAAGTTAAAAATAATATTTATAGGATTTTGTAAATTATAGCTGCAAATGATATGATTTTAGCATTGACATGTGATTGTCTCTGTTTGTGCAATGGCAGCAGACAGTGTGAAAGACATACATCTATATGAAACAGCTAGATAAAAATATGCAGGGAGGCAATGCAATCATTGTGTGTATTGTAGCTCCTGTCTAAAGATTCCGGTGAGCTATTCGGTTGTTCTGCACGACCAGTCCCGAGGCTGCACTTATCACGGATTTCTGCTCCAGAGGTGCGAGTAGAAATCCGCACCTCTGGGCTGCTCATGAACATTAGGACACGAGAAAGGGACAGTCGCGGGAATTAAGGCAACAATTTAATCGGTCACACAAAACAATTGACTAGCTTCTGGACTCTGCAGACAGAAGCTACAATACATGTAAGCAATTGAATTGCCCCCTTGGAGTAAATCTACTCAAGCAAATTGCACCTGTTGCTATTCCAAGGAGGAGATACAAATATAACCTAAAATGTTTTGCAAATAAATAAAAACAAAACACATTTCGTGTCTTGGTAAACGCAGTTGTTTTTGCAGGAAAGCCGAGAGCTTCTATACAGATGGTTTGGATTCTCTCAGATAATTCACCACACCCATATTAATGGCTACACATTAGACTAGAACATATTCAGACATGTTTTAAGAACAAAAGCACATTAGAGAAACAAAATGTTAGGATATCTATTTTCATTATATAAGCAAATAATTGGAAGAAGACCTTTTGAAATCATGATCATCCGTTTGCCCACCTCACCATGACTTCATATATGCTTCCAAGTGCATGCACTTTTCACCTAAGCGCTAGATACAGATGTGTCCTTACTAATCTTTGCTGCAGTTGCGGTAAAATAAAGCTCCTCTTGACGCACCATGTCCCATGAGAATCTGCTAGTGCAGGACGTCTTTCAGCGAAAAGGTGTCTTGAGCGCCGTACGAAGCGATCAGACAACGATCATATATCTTTGTCTGATCGCCCTGCATGTGCTGGATGTTCGATATCGAACATCCAGCACATGCATCATCTCCCAAACGACTATAACAACCCGCGATCAACGTTCAAGGGTCTCTTTGGTAACTAGGCTGGCCTGCATGCACGGCCGATGGTCGATATCGATAACCATCCATTCCCACGCATCGACCATCGTTTGGGGGTTGGAAGGGACCAAAAAGAGGACGGTATGAACGATAACGATATGATCTATATCGTTATCGTCCTGTTATATCTGACTGTTGTGTATGCACCATAAGCCTCAATGTGATGCGACTAGGACGCACCAGCAGACTGTGCTGATTAATTTGATAAATGACACTTGTATATCTGTCTGTGACTGAGCCACTGAATCTGTATATGACGTGCTACAATCTAGCGGCCACAGCATTTTATTCAAAGCTCCGTCTGCTGGTGCTTTCTCGTCGTATTGCACCTTAGACGCATTTGCTGTAAAAAAAAAAAAAAAGACACACGACACTAGTAGAGTAACATGGGACCTGGTGGCTCACTCACAACAGGCAACTCACACTGCACGGCGTATTGAGGATGCATCTGTATGGAAGGTGAGCAGCAAATCCAATGAATCAGACAACTTACGTGCTGTCAAATTATAGAAAGTGCCGTAGCATAATTGTAAGCATACCCAAACTCACAATTGCATTTAATTAGGCTACATGTGACACGCATGTAGCCTACTTAAATGCAATTGAGAGATTGAGAGCGAGGGTATTTTTTACATTTGTTTAAATCAGACATACATTCGATGTGGTTTGAATATGATTTTCATGTGCTTGCTTTTATTTATTCTCTAAGAAGGGGAACTCAGCGCAACGTTGGCTCTACCTAATTTGGCTGATATGTGCACAGCCGGTTATCAGCGGCACACTGCATTCAAGTGAATTCCCCCCCTATGAAGTCAACTACAAATTTTGTATTAAGGCTGTTCGAAAATTAGTTTAAAGCATAAAAAAAAAGTTGTACAAGTTTATGAACCAGTATTTCCTATATACTGCAATTTAAAGGTAGTGTGCATTAGAACATGAGAAATATAGAACACACTGAACCGGTTTCTAAGTCATACGCTATATGTACATAAATACGGACCTTGGCTGTAAATTAATTGCAATTGAAATGCATAAATATGCACGCCCTAAAATGTACACTTTGCATATTACAATGTAGTTTACACTTTAATCCTCAAATAGCCATCTTTTTATTCCAATGAAGCAGTCTTTCTTTAATATCACCCAAAGTACTATGCACTTCAGTGGATCCAACATTCCAGTCACTATGAGCAATCACAAACGGCTTGGCTTCTGTTCACTACCTTTTACTCCCTGCTGTATCTTCTCCTTGTGCCCCAACACCAGCATCTCTCTGCATGTATCCTCTAAGGTAGGGGCGGGCAATAGGCAGCCCCCTAGATGTAGAACTACACATCCCAGCATGCCTTGCAACAGTTTTGTTATTTGGCCATGCAAAAAATAGTTACAAGGCATGCTGGGATTTGTAGTTCAACAAAAGCTGGAAGAACGGTTATTGCCCAGCCCTGCTTTAAGGACTCCTCTGGAACTCACTTCCCCATCTTATAAGGACTGTCAAGCAACCTGAATGATTTAAAATGTGGCCTGAAAACACAGCTGTTCATAAAAGCCCACCAGGCCTCACAACTCACTTAAGTTACACCCCCTGTCCACCTCCTCATCTCTTATTTCACCTCCACTCCCCTAGACTATCACAAGCAGGACTCTCCACCCTTTTGGCCGTCATCCTATACTATTCTTGTCACCAGGGAACACCCACTTACAGTGAACAAATCCTTCTGTCTGCCCTGCCAGGGCTCTGGGTCATTGAGTATTATGGTTTAAAACGATCACTCACTATGTCTCACTGTGTGTGGGGGGAATTCAATTGTTAGCATCCGCTATTGCTACTAATGGCTGCCCGACAGAGCAATTCAATTGTTGCTCCGTTCGGGCACAAAGCCACGGGAGCACACATTTCTGCTCGCATCCTCCTGAGGTGGCAAGCAATAATGGGGTAGATGTATTATAGCGGCACTTACCGTGCCGCTATAATACCTCTTCCCGCTTCGCCTCTTTACCGAGGCGAAGCAGGAAGCACTACCGATGAGATGTATAAACATCTCCTCGACCGGAGAGGGGGCGCGTTAACTCCCCCCTCCAGCGCTACCTGCTAGAGACAGCAGCGCATCACCCTAGTGCTGATGCGCTGTGCCTCTGTCCCGGCCGGCTCCACTGAGCATGCGCGGGATCCCCGCGCACAGCCTGGAGCCGGCAGCCGCCGCAGCAGGGACAGCGCTGTCCCTGCTGTGGGGATAGGCTAGCGCCAGGCTGTAGCTGTCGATAACTACAGCTACAGCCGGCCGAACGGTCAGACGATCTGACCGTTCGTACAAAGCCCAGGCTATCGGCGCTGCTATCTTGAGGGAGGAATTTAATTATTTTGGCCATTTGTAGATGCTATCTAAAGTGACAAGAAGCTATTCAATTGTTTGCGCAACCAGCCCCTCGCTGGTCACGTTCTTGCGTCCAAAATTCACAGGATTAGCTGCCTAAAGTTGCTTCTCCCATGCAAACAGCCAGTTAAGGAACCCAAAAGCCAGGCTTGCTAAAGTCAAGGTGCCCCAAAGACCTACTTTGGGTGAATTTCTACCTGCACCTCAGGAGGCTGCAAGCAGAAATCTGTGATAAGTAATGGGTGACCAAAATAAATGAAAAGCCCCTTGTCACTTTAGATGGGAGTTAAGGGTCCCCAGAACAATTTAATTACCCCATAGTGTACAGGGTACTTAGGATCAGGTTTTTCTTTGTTGAAAAACAAATATACGATTCAATTCAGTGCACTGTTAATAGGAGAACGCTGGTTAGCACGACTAAAGCCGGTGTTTAGTTGCACTAACCGGCATTCTCCGACTAAAGTGCAGGCCGCGAGGCTGTTAGTGCCGCGCTGAGACGGAAAACAGCCTTGCAGCCGGCACTTTAGTCGGATTTCTGCTCACATCCTCGGGAGGATGCGAGACGAAATCCTTTAGTCAGGCTAACAGCACTGTCAATTGAATGAATCCAGGAACTCCTTCTTGGGGCTATACAACATCATGCTGAATTGAATAGCCTCCATAAAGTCTCAGCTAAAGCAGAACAGTGCATGGCACAGGTCACTCATATCAGACATGTCTCTTGCCTTTTAAACCGACTGCATACTTTTTCCTCAGTTTTGAGTCTTACTTTGCTTATAGTGTACTAGGTACTTAGGATTAGTATTTTGTAACAATGGAATCTGTATAGTAGTGTTCCTTCTAGCACCCTGCACCTGTTAAAACCTGTGCAGTTCCGATTTCCTACCTGGGGTGTCGCTCTCTGCACTGGTGCTTCTAGCACACAAACTGCTGATTCTCATAAGTTTGTTGCATCAGTTGAGTGTGTTAGAAGCACCAAAGCAGAGATCGATACAGGCAGGATAGAGGGACTGCACAGTGCTAGAATGAAAACTATATAAAGAAAGATTAAGGGCTCTATGTACTAAGCCTTGGAGTGGACAGAGAAAATACTGTACCAAACAATCAGCTCCTGACATTTTTCAAACCCAGTCTGTAAAGTGACAGTTAGGAGCTGATTGGTTGGTACTTTCTCTCCAAGGCTTAGTACATAGACCCCTAAGCATACTGATACTTGGTGTGTCACTCGTATTTTACCCCTCTATTGCCTTTTTACTGTGCAATTTTGCCTGTTTTGCATCTTCGTATGCTAACAGTGTACTAGGTACCTAACTGCGCCAAAACACATTCTAAGTCGCAAAGTCTGTGGCGCTAAATGGGACTATTTGAGGATACGTGTATGTGGACACCTCTGTAGGTATGACTTTTTATAGGAGAAGGGGCAGCATGGTTGTGGGAGGAATTAAACTGATAAACTTCAGTAGTTAATAAAGAATCAGGCCTGTGCCATTGTCTCATCTGTCTGTAGGATAATGCCGGGCATACACAGAGCGATTTGAAAACGTATGACACCTCGGTAAGTTTTCAAATTCAGCCTGAAGCATCGCATGCTGCTGTGAATGGTAAACGATGCATCTTACATGATGCTTCGTTTACTTATTTAACAGCATGACGGATAGCAGATCTTATGGTTTTTTCATAAGATCTACGATGCCGATGTACGACGGCGGGGACACGCATCGCCATCTTACAGCATGCCATCTTACGCTGTGATCGATCGAAATCGTACATATTGTGTTTAAAATCTTACAGTGTATGGGGCCCTTAACAATCAAGGGCCATATTTTAGTGAGAACGATAAAATTTTTAACAGAAGCTGGAAAAGCACTTTGCTACTACAGAAGTCATTCAATGGATACAACTTAAACTTTAGTACATACATATGTTAACAACAATAGAATAGGCTGGGTGTGAAAAATTACTCCCGACGTCACGGAGTGAGCACCATACAAACGCAATCTACATTATATCTCTAACCAATCTCCCAAATATCAGGCCACAGGCTAATCTACAGCTTTATGTGATCTGATGTCTCTCTGTAGAATGCAGCCCCACGAGGCTCCAGAAAACATCGAAAGTAGTCTTTTCATACTTTAGTATGTACCTCGCAATTACCACCTATAAAACATTACCTATACTGCTCACCTCAATTACCAATATGTGTATATAAGTACCAGAAAGTCCTACACGTCTTTAAATACAAATACCGATCCTAGTTACCCATATTATATTATATTTGCTGATACATTAGACTGACCCATAGACCTTTCAAGTACCATGAAGAAACTCAAGTATACACAGTTTACAACAGAAATGGCTATCCTGTGCAGGAGGCAGGGTGACATATGGAGGGGTGTGCATACAGCACGGGTGGGATGGGAAGTGATAATATAGGGGGCACAGTGCAGTGACAGAGCCCGGGAAGTATGGCGTGTAGGGACAATGGGAAGGACCCTGGCCAGTCACACACAGAGCAGCAGGAGTGGCCACAGCACGGGGCGCCGGGCCCGACAGACACGTGGGTGCCCCGGAGGTGTATGGGTGCCGGGGAGGCACATGGCAGCCGGGACACGTGCGATCCCCTCCCCCACGCTCATTAGCACACAGCCCGGCAGCGAACCGGCGGGCTCGGTGCTGATAAGGAGACAAGACGGGGAGTCCCGGGCACCTCTCCGCCTCTCCCGGGCCGCGGCAGCCCGGCACCTGCTGACAGCTGGACACTCACTGTTGGCGATGTCTCCCCCCATCTTGTACTTGGTGACCACCAGGTCCTCGGCGACGGTCTGTTCCTGCTGCTCGTCGTCACCCGACATGTCGGCGTTCAACAGTCTCCCCTCGGCACGGGTACAGGCGGCTGCGGCGAGCGGCAGACACAGAGAGAGCGAGGGCTCAGGAGGCGGGAGCGCAGGGCAGGCGTCGGGTCGTGGGTCAAGCGAGCTGGCCGCAAAGGATGCTGGAAGTTGTAGTTCGCAGTCACAGCCCCGATGTGACGTCTGCGGCGCCGGGCGGCTCGTCGTGACCTGAGCCACCCACATCTGCGGCTTGCAGGCAAGGTATGCCGGGAGATGTAGGCCAGGCGCCCCTGGCGTCCTGTCCCCCTAATGACTACTAGCGTGTAAGGGGCGGGACACCTGTCCGTCAGTCATCCTCTGTGTCATTGATTGACTGTGGGTCTGTCAGAGAGAGACGAGCAGGGCCAGGACGTGAGGGTGTTAGGTGCAGTAGTGGGGCTCCAGCAGCTGTACTTTATCCTGCGTCTGATGTGACATTTGTCAGCACCATCTTTGTAACTCTTTGCACTGGACAACTATTATGGAGAAAATGGGATACCATGTATGATTCAGGTAGTGTCTAGATGCCTTTCACAGAGTGGACCCTGACGTCATCAGTTACCGTCCAACATCATTCCCTAGTATTCACGTGGACATAGCGAGGGGACAAATTTTTTTGTTTGGTGGCCTTTATGGACATGGGACCGCACTTCCGCCCTCACTTCCCGTCACTTTCAGGTCCTTACAATAAAGGGGAAATAAGCTCAGCCGTATGATTCAGTCTAGATCCGGTTGAGACCCCACAGGGCCCTAAGCAACATACAGGTTCAGGGCCCAGTGCTCTCCACAGGCTATTTTCTGCGGGTGCATCGCCCGGCAGAAACAGCCCACCGCCCGGCACTTCCCTCCGCCTCCTGGTGTGGAACGCTGGCCTCTGAAGCAACCGGAGGCTAAAGAAGCCTCCGATCGCTTCAGAGGCAAGCGTTCCTAGTGATACACTACGCAGGTGACGTCACCCGCGATGTGAAGAGCCTGCCCTGCGTGCCTGCTAGATCCAGTCAGAGCGAAGCAGGGGGAGTGGGAGAGCCGCCGCCGAGCATGTGCAGGTAAGTTCTGGGCTGGGGCTGGGACCAGTCTGGGGGCACTGCATAAGGGGCAAGTCTGGGGACACTGCATAAGGGACCAGTCTGGGGGCACTGCATAAGGGACCAGCCTGGAGGCACTGCATAGGGGCATTACTTCAGCCTGGGGGTCACTTCATACTTCATAAGGGCAAAACTACAGGGGGCAATGCATAAAAGGGGAAAACTACAGGGGGCAGTGTATAAATGGGATAACTACAGGGGGAACTGCATAATGGGCACTTTTGACTGAGAGCCAGTGGTGGAGCAGCCTGAGACCTGTCGGGCTGGAATGGTAAGGGAGGGCAGTATTCTCCCCAGGCTGTTTTTTGCGAGTGCACCACTCGGCACTTTGGGAGCATGCAAGTGGGGACAGTATCTGGGAACTGTATAAAAAGGACCAGATCCAACAGACTGCAGCTTTTTATAATCAGACAACTGGGCCTCTAATAAGAGGAAAATTAATAAATAAAATTTTATTTCGAGTTTAAATCATTATGAGGTCAGGGAGAACACTGAGGGCCCCTATTAATGTAAAGAGAGGGAATACATAGGGCAGCATGACAGTCATTATGTTGACACGTTATATGTGGAAGCCAGCTTCCCGGCACCAGTCTGCCATCAATGTTAATGAACTATTTTAACTGTGTCGCTATTAGATCTTTAAATATGCTATATTAGTGACACTGTTAAATGCTTAAATTGCATTTTAACAGAGCATATTGGCAGGGGCGTATCTATCCCTTGGCCAGAATGGCACTTGCCAGGGGCGCTGGCCGAGGGGGTGCGCCAGCCGTGGTGAGTCCTGGGAACGCCCCTGTCTCCTACCAAGGCACGCGTGACGTTATGACATCACACGGGCCACATAGCTGCATGTCAGACTGAGGAGATGGCTGCAGCTGTTGCCAGAAGGGGATCTACCCACTGCTCAGCCAGAAGAGATGGTAACTAAGCATATGTGAGCTTCGGGGGCAGGATGCGGGGTGGGGTGGGGCGAGCATTGCCTAGAGAGACATAAGGAGGATGGCTGGGGACACAGAAAGGGGGTTGTCTGGGGAGACAGAAGGGGGTTGGTTGGGGAGACGTTAAAAGTACAGAATGTAATTTAGAAAATATTGGGGGAGGGGGAACCAGTCAATTACTTTGCCAGGGGCGCTTGGACCCCTAGATACACCCCTGCATACTGGTGCTGGCATACTGGCGCCCAGACCTGTATGGCACACACGTAACAACCATGCATTAGCATGCGTGTTCATAGTATACATACAGCTATGATCCTGTGTGGGTGCTATATGCATGCTATATCCAAAATGTCAAAGTATCAACTTCCTCACTCAAGTAAACTTTGCAGAGCTGAAGTGGCACAGCACACAGGCGGCGTTGCTAGAAGTGTACCCAATGATAGTAGCTCAGGAGTCGCACAGTGTGATTCCCCCCACATTACCCAAGGGCCTGCATGGCGCTACTGCAGCTCCCTTTTTCCATGCTGGCAGTCAGCACACACACATGAGGCTCACTCACCAGACACCTCCTTCCATTGGTCACCAGCATGGGGGCTCAGCTATAAGCTTGCGGTCAGATTGTCCCTGTATGAGAGGGGCTGTAAATTGCCTGCTATGCTGCATCACATGTATGTAGCGTTGCTCCCATGTGTGTCTGCTGTACCAGCGACTCTCACTCTGGTCCCTCTATGTAGCATGTTGCTAGTGCACTGGCGATCCATAAAGTCCCATGTTGCATTGCTCACTCCGGCAGATGGGGTTCGTTCCTCCTAGGACTACTTCCCCTAGATGTCCGCCTGTATTGCCTTGTCAGTAATCTGGCTCTGATTCAGTCACAGCCTTACTGGGGCTTTTTAGTGTAAACTTTATTAGTTTTCAGCAAAGTCACAATAAACAGCGAGTAAACAGGAATCCCCATTCAGGACAGCAGTAGGGAGGACCATCCAATAGTGGTGGCATTGCCACCATCACAGCTCACTGTCACATTTGGTATAGAAGGACCCCCTACTGAGGGGATGGAAGCTGAGGTCCCAGGAGGAGAGAGAAGCCGGAGGCGTGGGCCCTGTATATATGATCTCATCCACGAATGTCAAACGTTGGCGAGACCTGTCCAAATGCGCGTAGCCTAACTAGCTTGGTGGTGTTCACCAGTGACCCTTCCAAGCGGGATATGGGTTTAAGTTGCACCCAGCAGGCAGGTCGCGGCCCTTTGGACAGGTGTCTGTTACTGTGGGAATAGAGACAATATAACAAATGCCCAAGAGATATACTTCTAAAAGAAGTACATTTGCACAGGAAATTGGTACTTGCACTGGTATGTAGGCAAGTGTTTTGACGCACTGTTGTGCCAAGGAGTGGCACTTGTAACTGCACTGGAAAGGGGTACTTGATGCAATGTTGCCCCAGGAGGAGGTACCTGTAAGTGTTCGCAGGCAAGGTATTAAAAACGCACTCCAAGGAATGGCACTTGTATCGCACACAGGCAAGATGTTCGGACGCACTGTTGCACAAGGAGTTGGCACTTGATACTTGAGGAAATCACGTAGGGAACCTGGAACGGGGTAACAGCAAGTATACACAAGGTAGCAACAACGTTGCACAGGCAACTTCCTGCTATCCGGAGGCTGGCTAAATACACTGAGGTAGCAGATCATTGGTGGAGAGCGTCAGCTGACCACCACCATGCTACCATTGGGTAAAGGGCAGTCAGGTGACCAGACTTATGGCTGTGTCCATGACCACTCGAGGAACTAAATAACAACACGGCTCATGGTTGTTTACGTGGCTGTTAGGTATAATACTCAGCGTGTCACTCACCACCGCACCTGACCTCTGACTACTCGAGGAATCATGGGAAGCTGGGGTGGGTAACGACCAATCCTAGGCTGCAACCTGACAGTACCCCCCTTCCAGGGTGGATTCCAGACACCCTCAAGGCTTCTTAGGAAATCTGTGAAAAGCTCGTACAAGTTGAGCATGTACATCAGACGCCTTGATCCACGCCCGTTCTTCTGGTCCATATCCCTTCCAATCAATAAGGTATTGAAGGCCATTAAACTGATATCGAGAATCCAGGATTTTCTCTACCTCGAACTCAACTCCCCGATGAGTCTGAACTTGAAGAGTCTTAGGAAGAGACTGTTGAAATTGATTAAGTACCAATTGATGTAGCAAAGAAACATGGATAGTATTAAAAATTCTTAATTGTGGAGGTTCCAACTTGTAAACCACAGGATTGATTACCTTAAGAATGTGGTAAGGTCCGATGAAGTGTGGTGCTAACTTCATACTCGGTACTTTCAGGCGAATGTTCTTGGAAGATAGTCATACCCTGTCCCCAACTCTCAGGAGGGGAACCGCGAGACATTTTCTGTCTGCAAATTTTTGTAGTTACAGGAGGTCATTTTTAAAGAACAATGAACATCCTTCCACAAATTTGAAAAAGAATCGACCAAGTTGGTAACGGCAGGAACTTCCACAGGTGGTAAGTCTTGAAAATCGGGCACTCAAGGGTGTCTACCATACACAGTGAATAATAAGGTAGAATTTGATGAGGAGTGGTACCTAAAATTGTGGGCAAACTCTGCCCAAGGTAATAAATTGACCCAGTCATCTTGAGAGGAGGATACGAAGAGTCTAATAAAAGTTTCCAGTCTGGCCATTGGTCTGAGGGTGATAGGCTGACGAAAACTTCAATTTTATCCCGCAAGAAGCACAGAGAGCCCTCCAAAATCTTGCCACAAATTGTACGCCTCGGTCAGATATGATCTCTTTAGGCAAGCCATGAAGTCTGAAGATCTCTTGGATAAACACCTTTGCTAGCTGAGAAGCGGAAGGGAGACCAGTTAAAGGAATGAAGTGGGCCATCTTTGAAAACCGGTAGACCACTACCCAAATAGTATTGTGTCCCTTAGAAGGTGGCAACAGAAATGAAGTCCATTGAGAGATGGGTCCAAGGAGCATTCGGCACAGGCAGTGGACGTAGAGGACCAACAACTTTATTACGATTGGACTTATGCTGGGCACATTTGGCACAAGATACAATGAAATTACGGTCATCTTCCCCCATAATGGACCACCATTAAGACTGTTGCAAGAATTTGAATGTTTTGAGGATGCCAGAGTGACCGGCAAAAAGAAAGGCATGGGCCCAAGTCAACAGCTTTTCTCGTAATTGAGGAGCTACGAAAATCTTGCCAGGAGGGAAAGATAGAACTTGAGTGGGAGCCAAGACAGGAAGATCCAGTATTGCAGTATTGTCTGGGCCTGCGGTTGAACCTCTTCTTCCAGAGAGGACAAAAAGGATCGAGACAGTGCATCCGCCTTTTTATTCAAGATCCCTGGGGTGGAATTGGAGTTTGAAGTTAAACCGGGCGAAGAAAAGGGACCAGCGAGCTTGTCTGGCATTTAGGCGATAAGCCGTCTGAAGATAGACAAGATTTTTGTGGTCGGTGATTATAGTGATTGGGAATTTTGCACCTTCCAACAGATGTCTCCATTCCTCCAAGGTTAGGCGCATGGCCAACAGTTCATGATCTCCAATACCATAATTTTTCCCAGCTGGAGAGAATTTACTAGAGAAAAAACCACAAGGATGATTCTTCCCATCATCTCCAGTTTGTGAGAGCACTGCTCCTACACCCACAGAGGAGGCATCCACCTCAAGAGTAAAAGGTTTTTCGAGTTGTGGTTTACGTAGAATTGGAGCTGTGGAAAAGGCAGTCTTAAGTTTCTGGAAAGCTGCTATAGCTGTGGGTGACCAACGGGAAGGATTGGAGCCTTTTTTTGGTAAGTGCCATGATAGGCATTACCACCGTGGAGAAATCCAAAATAAATTGTCTATAATAGTTAGAGAAGCCTAAGAATCGCTGAATGGCCTTCAAGGAAGTCGGCTGGTGCCACTCTTGAATTGCTTTCAACTTGTTCAGGTCCATTTTTAAAGAGCTTCCAGAAATTATGTGCCCAAGGAATGGCACAGAGGGCTGCTCAAAAAGACACTTGGATATCTTCCCATACAGACTGTGATCTCGAAAGCGAGACAACTCTGACATGAAGTTAGTGAGACTAAATTCTCAGAAAAAATTAATATGTCATCGAGATATACCACCACAATTTTATAAAGAACATCTCTAGAAATCTCATTGATATATCCCTGATACTAAAAAGGTGTGTCAGGAGAGGGTGCGCAACACCTGCAGCCCTCCTAGTGTACAGAATCTGAGTGTCACCCCACTCAAAATACAATATGAAGCGAAAACAATCTGCACATGGGATGGCGCTGGATAGCAAAAATACAGTTAATATGATGTCCAAAAGAGCTACTTAATCCTCTTTTTCTCCTTCGGTTCGGTATTGAATAAACTTCCTTGCAGGTGGTCAAAATCTTCTCCATATTGTTTAAAACCGAAAAAACACAAGCAAAACAAATGCAAAGTTCTTTTTTAGATGTGGTTTTAAACAAGATGATTCCCAATACACTGGAAACAATCCTATGTGTGTGTAGATAACGTACCCCAACTCACATATAAGCAAGTGGGGGAAATCCTATCTGGGTATCTCTATCTTCCCTCCTCGTTGCGTCACCCAGTGTGTGAACAACAACAACTAGAGGTGATGTACAAAGGCAAATACGTACCCTACTTACAGGCAGGGAACACTCAAGTAGCTCATCAAGGTTTCTTTGATGAGTCCTCAGTGGTCTTTTTGTATCGAAATAAGGAGCTTAATCCTCCCCTCATAAGATATAAACCAAAAAATTGGGAATTTGAGGCTCACATCAAAGTTGACAAATTTAATGTAGCAAACAAAATTACAATAAAATACAATAAAAAGTTCAATAAAAATAGAAATCATGACCTGGTACTGCAGAGAAAGGAATTGGAGTCCAGAATTCCAAATATTTCCCCACAAGAATGAAAAGACCAGTAAATGTCCAGAATATCAATATTACATTGATGTAAGAAGCAGTCCCATAAATCAATGCGTTTTGATCTGCTGCCTTGCAGATCTTTATCAAGGTGTGTGGGACATGTTCATAGAGGGCTTTTTATCCCCTAAATAATCGTCATAATCACAATCCAATTAGAAGCCCTTCTATGTGGCTATATCATCTGCCCTTTCTCTTATGTGTTGATTGGGAGTGCATAAAGCATGTTCCCGGTGAGTCTCGCCGTGTCCACGTGGTGCATCACTTCCGGTGCACGCCACATGTCTTCATAGTATTACTTCTGGCGCGTCCCGTGTTTGTTTTGCTATGGACGCGTCTATCACCTCATTCTACACGTGTCTAGACTGCAATCTTGCAGTGAGACATGCGGTGGACTTACCCGGAAGTGACACAAGCTCCCCATGGGTTCCAAAACACATGTCCTTATGGGTTCTAGGGAGCGGTGGCAATCTTGGAAATCCACATACTGGGGCTTATGAACTAAAAACATATATACTGTGTGTGTATGTATATATATATATATATATATATATATGGTACATAATACAAACAGACATGACAAAAATCAGACTAAAAAATGAGTTGCTATATAAAAAGAATATAAAATACAATTAATGGACAAATCCACATTACAAAACCACTTTACTTCAAAATCCTGTTTCAAACCACCAGGAATCAGGGTATTGTACCTATAAATTAATTTAATTTCCTCTCTTGCAATAATGGCTGTATTATCCTTACATCATAATAATTCTTTAACAATCTTTATTCCATAGAAATTCCTTATTTCATTTATTGAGCAATTATGGACCGCTTTAAAGTGTGCAGATAGGGCATGAGAATTTAAACCTTTTTTAATATTCCAGAGATGCTCTCAGATACGAGTTTTTAGGTTTCTTGTAGTGCGGCCAATATAGAATTAGCTACAACTACATTCTATTGTGTATATCAAGTTTTTTGAGTTACATGTAATTAAATCTGATATTACATGTGTTTTACCAATCAGATTTACTTTGTTTTTTTTTCTCATCACCTAATTTTTTTTAAGTGTCTGCAACCTAAGCATAATCCACATCTATAGAATCCTGTGGACTTATTGATAGTGTCTTTTTTTTTTACCATACATGGATGGGTGCTCCTCACTAATTTAATTTTGAGGTTAGCTGCCCTCCTATATATATGCATCGGTTTTTGTGGAATAATTTTCCCTAAAACTGGATCTTGTTTTAATATTGACCAATGCTTTCTAAAGGCCTTCTCTATTTCCGTATATTGTGAGTTAAAATCCGAGACAAATGCCCACTGGAACCTTTCATCTTTCACAATCTCTGGTTTATTCTTCAATAATTCCTTCTGGTCCAGTTTTTCCGTCAGTTCCAGATCCCTTGTGACCTTCATTTCTTCATAGCCACTGGTGAGAAAGGCTTCTTTCATAGTATTCGCTTGGTCTTTAAAAACCTCAGATTTTGTACATATACTCCTAACCCTTTTGAATTGTCCGCCCGGTATGGAAGTCAGCCATTGGTTATGATGGCAGCTGTTGGCCTGAATATAAGAAAGGGAGTCTGTTGGCTTTTGATAAGTTTTTTTGTATATTTCTCCATCTTCTACATATATGGTTATGTAAAAAAAAATGAATGGTTTCCATTTGGATATCAAAAGTCAAGGTTATATTCTGTGCATTCCTATTTAGTGCCTCACAAAAAACTCCCAAGTCCGCTTTTTCACCTTTCCAAATAAAAAATATGTCGTCTATGTATCTGCACCCGAGCACTAGGTTTGCCCCCTGGGGATTATTATGCCATATGGTCTCATTCTCGCATGCCACCATAAAAATGTTGGCATAACTCTGGGCAAACCTAGTGCCCATCGCAGTGCCAACTTGTACATATAAATCTTTAAAAACAAAATAATTATGCCTCAAAATATATTACATTTCCTGTACTAGAAAATTTTGTAGGTTAGCATTTATATCCGATACCTGTAGGGCCGATCTCACATCTTCTATCCCCTGTTCATGCTTAATTATGGAAGATTGCTGGAGCATTACATAAACCGAACGGCATCACCAAGTAGTCAAAATGACCATCATGCATGTTGAACGCGGTCTTCCGTTCATCACCAGATATAGAAGCTCATTCACACCCGCTTGCTAGATGCGTCCGCTCGCTCCCAGCATATGGAAATTCAGCTGTGACATTAAGGCAGCCGCTCGCATGGCAAGGCATAAGCACGCCCACTATGTCTTGGCGAGCGATCACTTTGAGTTTATAGATGCCCTCCAGCCTGTCTTTAGCCACCCACTAGCGTACATCAACTCCAGGAAGTATATACAACCATCAGTACATCATGTTCCATCGAATCTGACCGCAGCGCTTACAGTTGACTACCCTACCGTATGCACTGTGAGCACTTCAGTGTAATATTCAACCAGGTGACGTGTACCTTGATGCTGCCTGTTAACTATGCATGCCCCAGAAACGGCGTGAAAACATTGTGGGTGGGTACATACAGGTACAACTCGAGACAGTCAATTGTGAAAACACCAAGCAAGGATTTGCATCGTAGACCAGTCCAATGTAGGATTGTGTTTCCTGAGCCAGGGTAATACCAGAACTAATTCATAGGAAGTTCTGGGAAGGACCAGGAGTTCCAATACTTCCTGATGAAGGCAGCCCACCTGAAGAGACACTGGGTATCAAACAAAATTGGATTACCAAGAATAATGCTGCAGTCCACACCAGAGAGATCTAACTTAGTTGTAAGAGGAGTAACAGGTATATCCAAGGAAAGAGCCAAGGCTTCAGAAATAAAATTTCCCTGCTGCTCCGGAATATACCAAAGCCTTCAGTTCTCTTGTCTTCTCCTTGTAGGAAAGAATAAGTGTTAAAAAAATATCCATGACATGGGATGTCTTGATTAATACCATTAACTGGACGCTCCCACAACCAGTTAGGGTCTTGCATTTCCCGATATGAGAGGACAATTCTTTAGAACATCATCCGGAGCGGCACAATAAATGCAAAGTTTGTTTTGGAACCGGCGGGTTTGTTCAGCAGAAGATAATCGACATCTGTTGACCTGCATTAAATCTCTACTAGAAGTGGAGGAAGAAGAACAAACAGCTTGAGATGTCTGATTTTGGAAGCAATCCAATCGACCTCTACTTGCCATACGCTCCTGGTGATGTCAGTCAATTTTAATACAAAGAAAGACCACTTGAGCAAATAAATACTGAAGAGACAAGTTCATCCTTCATCTTCTCATGGAGAAAAGCTGCCTTTAGAGCCTCCTTGTTCCACTTTAATTCAGAGGAGATAGTCTGGAACTGAACCACATATTGTCCAACAGTACGGGTTCCTCAATGAACTCGTAGCAGGTCAGAAAAAGCGGAAGCCGTACGACCAGGCTCAGCAAAAATTCTCTTGAAAGAAGAAATGAAAGTCTCTTAGTTGGAAACTAGCGGATCTGTTCATTCCCACAGTGGAGAAACCCAGTCCAAAGCTGTTCCAGACAACAAGGAAATAATATAGGCCACCTTCGATCTAGGCGTGGGGAAGTTCTGCGGAAACATTCAAAATGTATCTCACACTGGTTAATTAATCCTCGACACCGTCGAAGGTTCCCATCAAAACATTCCGGTAATGCCAGCTGAATCTGGGACTTAGGGCTTGATTCAGACACGCTCGCGAGCGGGTCGATGTTGCCCAAGTGCGCATGCGCGAGACCCGAATAACGACGGCCAAGCCGTCGTTAAGGGTCTCGCACCAAAGGGGGCGTGCTGTTGATGGTGATTGACAGCACGCCCCCTTTGGTGGGCGTGCCGGGGGCGTGGCTGCCCAGACGGAGGCGTTCCCATGGAAACGCCTACCATCTGGGGCCGGCCCCACTAACATCACTGTCATCAGTGGGAGTGCTTTTGGCTCTGATAGAGCCGAAAAGCACTCCAGGGCTTGCGGCAGAGAGACCCTACCGCAAGAGTCTCGTCGCAAGCCCGATGGTCTTGACCATCGTGACCATCATTTTGGCCGCTCGCTATAGCTGTGAGTGGTCACCCACAGCTATGCGAGCGGCCAGGAGGCCGCTCCAAAAGGTAGGAGGGACGGCCCTGATTCAGAGCGAGCGCTCTGTCAGAGCGTCCGGCTCTGAATCAGGGTCTTAGTGCCACCAGAAACCGAAGACTGAGCTGGTGGAGTAGGTGGTGCTACCATCGTGGGAGAAGGAAGGAGAGTGGCTAGTGTCGCCTGTATTGACAGTAGCTGTCCAGAAAGCTCTTGCAGGTATTGAGCCACCTGGTGTTGCGCCACCTCCTGATTGTCCATGTGCGTGGCAAGATCTTGTAATGCCCCCGCTGCCCGGGAACCCTCAGCTTCCATTGGGCCTGTGCAAACTGTCACATTTGGTATAGAAAGACCCCCTACTGAGGGGATGGAAGCTGAGGTCCCAGGAGGAGAGAGAAGCCGGAGGCGTGGGCCCTGTATATATGATCTCATCCATGAATATCAAACGTTGGCGAGACCTGTACAAAGGCGTGAAGTCTAACCAGCTGGGAGGTGTTCACCAGTGACCCAAGCGGGATATGGGTTTAAGTTGCACCCAGCAGGCAGGTCGCGGCCCTTTGGACAGGTGTCTGATACTGTGGGAATAGAGACAATATAACAAATGCCCAAGAGATATACTTCTAAAAGAAGTACCTTTGCACAGGAAATTGGTACTTGTACTGGTAAGTAGGCAAGTGTTTTGACGTACTGTTGTGCCAAGGAGTGGCACTTGTAACTGTACACTGGAAAGGAGTACTTGACGCAATGTTGCGCCAGGAGGTGGTACTTGTAAATGTTCTCAGGCAAGGTAGTAAAAACGCACTGCTGCTCCAAGGAATGGCACTTGTATCGCACACAGGCAAGGTGTTCGGACGCACTGTTGCACAAGGAGTTGGCACTTGTATCGCACACAGGCAAGGTGTTCGGACGCACTGTTGCACAAGGAGTTGGCACTTGTATCTCACACAGGCAAGATGTTCGGACGCACTGTAGCACAAGGAGTTGGCACTCGAGACTTGAGCAAAATCACGTTGGGGACCAGGAATGGGGTAACAGCAAGTATACACAAGGTAGCGCCAACGTTGTACAGGCAACTGCCTGCTATCCGGAGGCTGGCAGTGTCAACTGACCACCACCATACTACCATTGGGTAAAAGGCAGTCAGATGACCAGACTGTCATGACTGCATCCATGACAGCACTCGAGGAACTAAATCACAACTCATGGATGTTTACATTGCTCTTAAGTATAATACTCAGCGCATCACTCTCCGCCACACCTGACGTCTGACCACTTGAGGGATCAGGGGAAGCAGTCGCTGGGGTGAGTAACGGCCGATCCTAGGCCGCAACCTGACACTTGCCTCATAATGCCTGTACTGTAGTCCCTGCATGTTAACCATTCGATAGTTTAACTATCAATGGTTTGCCAGTGCTCATCAGTGGGGCCGGCCCCAGACGGTAGGCGCTCCCATGGGAACGCCTCCGTCTGGGCAGCCACGCCCACCAAAGGGGGCGTGCTGTCAATCACCATCGACAGCACGCACCCTTTGGTGCGAGACCCATAACGACGGCTTGGCCATCGTTATTCGGGTCTCGCGCATGCGCACGATGGAGCCGCCTCCGTCGTGCGTATGCGCACTTGGGCAACATCGACCCGCTTGCGAGCGCTCGCGAGCGGGTCTGAATCAGGCCCTCATTCCCTTCATGTTCTGTAATGTGTTCCTGCGAGTCTGTATGTTCTTTAATGTCAGGGCCAGCTCCAGGTGTTCCAGCACCCTGTGTGAGAAATGTTGACGTGCCTCTGCCACACTGTTCATTGATCCCCAATTCCCATAATGATATCTCAGCACCACCACCTGTTCACTGCATGCTGCTGAGCTGAGTGACTAGCTCGCTCCTCTTCTAAGTTTTACCAGAACTTTACCGCACCCACCCCGCCTGCCACCACCTCCACACTGATACACAGTCCCACCCTATCTTTAAGCACTGCCACCTGCTCACTGTATGAGTGACTAGCTCGCTCCTCTTCTACCATACCCAGTGGGGCGGCCACAACCCACCACCTCCACACACTTCACAGTTTTTCTATTCATGGGCTGGCAGCAGGCACTGGCAGGCAGGTTGTGAGTGTGACCACATGACGCTGCAGCGCAGTCACTTACCGAGTCTCTGATCCGTCTCCTCTTTGGTCCATCTCCTCACCATGGCCTCGTTGGTCTTCTCCATGACTCCGGCGTCCAGCCAGACCCAGTGCTCACTGCAGATATGCTGAGCCTCACATCACGCTGGTCCAGTGGCTGGTGGCCCTCCTCCCACTACCAGCAGCCAACCAGTAACTACGCTGTGCTGCCAGTGCCCAGCCACGTCGTCCACCGGAGACTGCTCAGACAGGGATTGCGTGTGACATCACACCCGGCCCGCCCAGCCCTGCCAATCTTGGAGGAGGGACTGGCTGGCCACTGATAGTTTTTTATAGGGTGGCCGCTTCACTGTGGGTGTGTCTAAAGCCAATCAAAGTGCCCCGGGGTGGGTGGGTAGCACGGCCGGTATTCTTAGACACAGTGACTAGTGACAGCACAGCCAGACAGGGCCGGGAAGGGAAAATGGCAGCAGAAAATTGGCACGCCCACTGTAGGTGGTGCCTTGTGCGGCCGCTCAGGTGGAACATACCTAGAGCTGGCCCTGTTAATTGTGAACACCTGCTGTATTTTTTTATTGTTCTCCTCTGATGATATTAAAATTTAACCTCTATACACACCTTCCTATACCTTCTAATATCCTGCCTATACCTTCTAATATCCTGCCTATTCCTTCTAAGGATGACGCTAATTTGCATACGCAGTCATACAGTAAATAAAAGAGCTGGAATTTGTGGTTCCAAAGCACAAGTATTATTCAAGTAAAAGTACAGTCAGTTACACGCAATTGATCCAGACACAATTTAGGCACAAAGGAATTATACAGACCCAAGTACAGTATACATACGCAGCGCTTCTGGTACCAGATGTTAGGCATCAGCAAGAAACCCCTCAGTCAGCATTCAGCAAGAAGACTAAAGACCCAGTGTTTGAACACACATATTTATACCCCCCAAGAATAGGCAAAACAATAGGGACGTTTGTTGCTGATGCTATTGGTTCCCAAGGGGGATCCATCTGTTACGGAGCATTTAACAGGCTGGTTCAAATAGACTCACCCAGCCTCTAACAACTGGGGGTCTCTCCCTTCCCGCCCGCTGTAACATCCTAATAGTTAATACATTTTGTTGTTTGAAGTCTCTGCGATTCATACCTCGAGAATGCATGATGCGATCTCCCCACCGATATCACCGGAATACTGTGCAAAGAGTACGCATCAGTACGAAACCAAACACGGCTTGTTTAGCATATATAAAACCTTAGTTACCAAATATCTTTATTTCACAGCATTTATATTAACTGAATAAACTTAAATTTTATACCTTGAAGCTAATGGAACCTTGTAAGTGAATATGTAATGTGTGAGTGTACGGGGTTTGATATGAAGATGCTAGTTAACTGGGGACAGATGCATGTGCATTTAGCTACTAAACGATATTTTCATTCGGGGTCTTAAGCATAATGTGTGTATGTGAAATGGTGAAAGATGCAATCGCATGATGCTAATAATTGTGCATTCGCTACTGGGCGTCATGTTAGCAGCTCAATTGTGCGAAATGTGCGGTGTTTATGTATGAGATTCCCTCTATGATGGACTTAACATATTTATATATATACATACACACACATATCATTCCTCACAGTTTCAGACTGCAATGCAAATGTGACCTCCAGCTGTGAAGCTAGGCCATTCTGTCTGGGTGTGAAACTAAAACCTGTTTAGGATTCAGATAAATCCAATTGTGTAGATCAATGCCTGGATTATATTACAATTGCCAACAGGGATTCCCAATTTGTATGTAAAACACTCACAGTTTCTGGTGCATTGTCTTTTCTATTTACTTTTTCACATGAGGCTGTTCCTAGTTGCCCTTGGTAGATTATCAAAAACATTGCCATCTGTTCTTAGCTCGTGAGTTGTAACTTAAAGTGACGCTGGTTGCAAAATGGCGTCTTGCAGATTCTTGTTTCTAAAATGGAGTCTAGCTGCCATTTGCAAGATGGCATCACGCACGCTTCAGTTTTAAACTGATCTTGTCTCAGCTAATTATCCAGCTTTGACAGTCCACCCTTTGATAGCGAACAACATGCTATCACAATCTGCTATTAGAATTTAATTTAGGCTTACATTTACATATTATTTAGTGTTATTATGGGATGGCACAAGGTGGTTCTTAATCCATCAATAATGTGTCTCTGGATGGGGACATAAAACTACTATTACACGCACACCGCGGATCTTGGAAGATCATGTGAAAGGTGTGGGGATGCACCAGTCTTATAAAAGCAGTCTTGAAGGGGAATTTAGACTTTACATTATCTGAGGTGTTTTAAAAATAACATTTCAATAATACATTCTATGCATGGCTAAATATAATACATTAAATGATGGTGTTTCCTAGCTCAGGGTTGTAATGCTGTTCTGTATTTACCTCGGTATTCATACTGGCCACCATCATAATTTCATTTCGTTTTTCTCTATTTTTACATTTTCCACACTTCAACACAATAGGAACACACCGGACACATATGCCAATTATTATGATGACAATTAGTATAAGGATCAAGAATTTGCCTATGCTGGTGATCACTTCCTGGACCCATTCCCCTAGACCTGAGAACCATTTCACTGGGTTCAGCCATGACACCCATCCTTCTATCTTTTCCCCTACTTCAGCCACTGAAGCATTATGGTTCTTACAAAATTCCCATTTTAGCTGCAGAATTTCATCTATCCTCCGGTCTATCACCTCTTTAGGGTTGCTGGTATCATTGGTGACATAGGTGCAACATTTTACTCCAAACTGGGTGGCCAATGTTACACAATACCCTCCAGTAACAGCAGTTAAATAATTCAGCACTAGTCTGTGTTGCACCAGTTCTTTCTAGTACGCTTGCAATTCTCTCCCTGTATACCTGAATGTGTCATCGTACATCTCGGTGATATTATCTATCAATTTAGCAAGTTCCTGAATATATCTAAAATATAATGTACCCCGAGCAATTCTGGTGGGATCCAGTGCGACTAAAACTTGAAAGCCAGTTGTCTCACTGATTAACTGAGCGGCTTTATGCACATCACCAGGTATCATGTTTCTTTTGCCTCTGTGTTCATATTGCGTGTGAAGATATGGTGATGGTATGTTTTTTTACGTATACCAAGCATTTCAACATGTGTGAGGGTCATAAGTTCTGGAAGTATTCTTCCCAAATAACATAACAATTACAATACTAAGACTGGTCAGACAGTCCCCTGGTTTGGTATAGCACTCCTCCTCCTGACTTCACTCCATCAGCTCTGCCATCAGCTCATATTTCCTTTATCGGTCCTCCATCACAGACACTGAGTATCCCCAAACAGATCATCATGACAAAAACTCTGGAAAAAAAAAGAACTAGGATGACCACAGCAGACCACTCCATTGCTGGAAGCACTGATCTACACATTTCTTTAGCTCAGATATCTCACCGTCACCTTTTGAATCCTTCGGCACAAGCTTGCAATCGACAGGTCCACGTTATCGGCCTTGTCTCCGCCTTGTATCTCCACCGGTTGGTTAACCTCCCTATAGTGAGTGGAATGGACCCATGTATCTTCCTCGGCCACCCTTTGAGGATGTTGTATCGTCAGATACGGACCTTTCCACCGATCAGTCAAACAACCTGAGATTTTGTTATTAATAGCTACTGCTCTAAATAATGCCTGGGCCACTGGGTTGGATAATATTCCGAGTAGTCGACCTTAGCCTGGCATGGCTGCCGTTTATCCTTATCAACCTTGTGTCCTGTGAGTGGGAGACAAGGCACAAGTTTAATATCATACAACAATAAATCGTCCACATTCTACACTAGAACAGATCCATCGGCAGGTTGAAAAGATTGTAAACAGTCATATAAGGCCTGGGAGAAGATACTGGGGTTGCCTATGAACCCATGGGAAACCCGTGTTCATGTGTGGTGTTCTTTACTTTGCAGTACTTACTTATGTGTCCCACTTGGTTGCAGTTAAAACATGTTTTTGAACGGGTTGGATGAAAGGATTGTTGTGGGAGTTGAGCAAGAGGAAAAGGTGGTGGGTATGGGTAAGGATATGGAGGATAAGGGTATGGTGGGAGGTATGAAGTTTGTGGGTAGTATGAGGCCTGTGGTTGTGTATGATATGTGGGGTAAGGATGTGTTTGCTGTGGTGTGGGATTGGTGAGGACATGTAACTGTTCAGGTGCAGGTGTGTCTGTTGGCTGTGATGTTATTGTCATTCCATCCAGATTTTGGATACTGACAGCCATTAGTTTTTCACTCTGGGTCTCTATCTCTTCTTGGAGATGTTTTTATCATGTTCGATGGCGGTTTCTATGAGGGTATCTATTGTGAGTCCCCGCCAGCCAGGCTGTGAGGTCTGAACCCGAGTTTTTTAATCTCTCCTTCAGACCGTCCACGAGTATCGTAACTATCATTCCCATGTGGTGAGTGCTATCTTTAATATCCTCTATCCCAGTGTACTGGGTGATAGCCTGCAGAGCCCGATCGCAATAATCTTCTGCAGATTCACTCTCCTGCTTAATGGTGAAAATTTTGTTCCAGTTAACTACTGGAAAATATATACCCAATTGAGTTACAATACGGGAAATGTTACCTTGGTTTACTTGGTCTGTTAAGGGAACGTCACTATCCAATACACAATCCGTGATAAATTTTGTCACGTCGGTATTGCGTGGTAGACAGGCCCTTAAAACCACACGCCAATCTTTATTAGTGGGTTCATGTGTACTACCCAAATTTCTCAAAAATCTTTGACATTTGGCTAATTCCTTTTTGGGATCGGGGAAATAATTTATGATGGAATTTAGTTCTGCTCTTGTCCGCGGACAATGCATTACTACTTCCCTCGTGGGCACTATACCATTTGCATCTGCATTTCCATTTGGAACAGTTATTGTCCGAATGGGATGCAGACCGGTAGCGCTGCTACCTTTGACCTGGTTACCTGGCTGGGGGTTTAGTCTGCTGCTGCTGCGTATGGTATGAACAACTTCCTCTATGGGTGCAGAGGGCATTAACACTTCCCTTGCTGTTACCGATGGAGATGGCGGCACCACTCGTGATTGTGGTGATGCAGCATCTATCATTTGTACAGCATGGGAACTGGCAGACATTACAATAGGCTCATCATCCACATCATGAACATTTTCTTTATAGTTGCTTAAGAGAGGGTACAAGTTGCTTGTTACATTTTTATCGGTATTTTTGGTAACTGTACTTGCACCTCCATCCACATAAGGTGGGGGAGGTGAGCGTGAACTGCTGCCAATACTCTCCACGACACTACCTTGCCACACTGGCACGCCATTTTGCGGCTCGCCCGTATTGCAATTCAGCGTTGCGGATGTATTTTCTGGCAATGTGCTCACAACGCTAGTTTGCATAGTTTGCACATTCTTAAGCCACGCATCCCCTTCATGCTGCCACAGTTTTAAACATTCAAAATATTTAACCTTTTTCTCTCGGGAGCGCATCAGACCGATGTGATCCCGGACATTATCTAACACATTTTTATCAAAACTACCAATTCTGGGAAACGGTCTAACACTCTTCATCGTCATTTTAAATCGTACATCACAATACCTTATTGCATAAGTACCATACTTAGTATGCATAATACAATGGGTTGATCCAATTGGAGCTTTCATTAGCAGCACATCATTGTCTAACATCTTCTACTGTTTGCATGGCTCCCATTCTGAGACAAAATCCTAAGCTTTTCAATAAAGATTTAAACTGGTGAAAGACAATCAAGATACTTTCACTTACCTGTGGACGATTTAAGTCGGCGGCGCCCACACACCTGGATAAGATTTGAAAAAGGCAACTTCCACACCCGGATAAGATTTAGTAAGGCAACTTCCACACCTATGGGAGTTTATATGTCGGCCACTCCCATGCACCTCTCTACAACAAAGACAACATGTACACCTGCTATTGTGTATAGAACGGTAAAGCTACTTACCGAGCGGCTAGACTAACCCTTGCACCTAGCCCTTAAGGATCATATGATACCCTTAACTGTCCAACAAATACTCATTGTTACACACTTTTTCCTGCGCAGAAAAAATAAATGTTAACCCAGATATTGCTAACAATTGAAAAAATTTAAACCTCAACGGCTTTGTTTAAACACCATGGCAGCACAACCGGAAGTACGTATACGCTATTGTGCGACCAGCCACATAAAAAATAATGCGACTACCACACAACCATATAATGACTTTTTAACTGTGTACGCAAAAGTGCGTCTTTTCTGTGCGCAAAACTGCGACTCAGCCGCATACTCAATACTGCGGCACCCCTTTAAACGCTATGTTCTATTAACAAAGGAAAACAAACTTTTTCCTTTCTTGTCCCTGGATTCTAGTCAGCTTCCTTTGCTCATGCGAAAACGGATAGCGATTTTTCAGCACAAAGCGGTTGCAGGAAAACCCTGCATGTGGCCACTCCACCCTTTGCTGAGATATCGATAGCCGTATGTGCCGTGTGAGTAGGTAAGTGATTTCACTCGATGAGCCCCCATCTGATGATAAAATTGAACCTCTATACACACCTTCCTATACCTTCTAATATCCTGCCTATACCTTCTAATATCCCGCCTATACCTTCTAAGGATGATGCTAATTTGCATACGCAGTCATACAGTAAATTAAAGACCTGGAATCTGTGGTTCCAAAGCACAAGTATTATTCAAGTAAAAGTACAGTCAGTTACACGCAATTGATCCAGACACAATTTAGGTGCAAATGAATTATACAGACTCAAGTACAGTATACATACGCAGCGCTTCCGGTACCAGATGTTAGGCATCAGCAAGACACCCCTCAGTCAGCATTCAGCAAGAAGACTAAAGACCCAGTGTTTGAACACACATATTTATACCCCCCAGGAATAGGCAAAACAATAGGGACGTCTGTTGCTGATGCTATTGGTTCCCAAGGGGGATCCATCTGTTATGGAGCATTTAACAGGCTGGTTCAAATAGACTCACCCAGCCTCTAACAACTGGAGGTCTCTCCCTTCCCGCCCCCTGTAACATCCTAATAGTTAATACATTTTGTTGTTTGAAGTCTCTGCGATCCATAACTCGAGAATGCATGATGCGATCTCCCCACCGATATCACCGGAATACTGTGGAAAGAGTACGCATCAGTACGAAACCAAACACGGCTTGTTTAGCATGTATAAAACCTTAGTTACCAAATATCTTTATTTCACAGCATTTATATTAACTGAATAAACTTAAATTTTATACCTTGAAGCTAATGGAACCTTGTAAGTGAATATGTAATGTGTGAGTGTACGGGGTTTGATATGAAGACGCTAGTTAACTGGGGACAGAAGCATGCACATTTAGCTACTAAATGATATTTTCATTCGGGGTCTTAAGCATAATTGTGCACTCGCTACTGGGCGTCATGTTAGCAGCTCAATTGTGCGGAATGTGCGGTGTTTATGCATGAGATTCCATCTATGATGGACTTAACATATTTATATATATATATATATGTATATACATACATACACACACATATCATTCCTCACTCACAGTTTCAGACTGCAATGCAAATGTGACCTCCAGCTGTAAAGCTAGGCCATTCTGTCTGGGTGTGAAACTAAAACCTGTTTAGGATTCAGACACATCCAATTGTGTAGATCAATGCCTGGATTATATTACAATTGCCAACAGGGATTCCCAATTTGTATGTAAAACACTCACAGTTTCTGGTGCATTGTCTTTTCTATTTACTTTTTTGCATGAGGCTGTTCCTAGTTGCTGTTGGTAGATTATCAAAAACATTGCCATTTGTTCTTAGCTCGTGAGTTGTAACTTAAAGTGACGCTGGTCGCAAAATGGCATCTTGCAGATTCTTGTTTCTAAAATGGAGTCTAGCTGCCATTCGCAAGATGGCGTCGCGCACGCTTCAGTTTTAAACTGATCTTGTCTCAGCCAATTATCCAGCTTTGACACCTCAAACATCACTTTTAAGACCTGATCATGAGTCGCACGCAATGCCGATGTTCACGTAGTTCAGCGATTATTCACAACTGTGCATGTGAAAACCGCTACAGCGAATGCATTACACAGAGTGCACGCATGCAGGTTCTGTGGCATTCGGGTCAGACGGTGGCTAGTGGTGCATGCAAAAATGGTCTGATCAGAAATATGGGAATGTTGCAGGCATGTCATTGAAAGCATCCGCATTCACAGGCGCAAGCATAGGAGGCCATGATCAGACGAAGAAATTGCACTTGCCATACGTCAGGTGCGAGTTTCGATGATGGTGTATAAGGAGGTACTGATCAGTATTACAGCGTGCACTGTTGCTAAAAGTGGGTGTCTCTAACCTTGCACATTTGGCCAAATGGATGTACACAAGGGATAGTGACATTTGCATAATCTCTCAGACAGGCGACCGCCAATAGACAGCTGTGTGCAATCAGCACTTTAATGTGTTCCAGGCATCCCATCGTTTTATGATTATTGTTTTTGGTGCTAACCCCTCTCTCTGTAGTTACCTTACTGTAATTCAGTCCTTCCACTCCTTACCACAATTATATTCCCCAGACAGCCCCCATCAGTATTTGCCATAACATTATGCCCCAGACAGCCCATTAGTATTTACCATAATAATAAAAAGCCTCAGACAACCCCCCGTTACAATTTAGAATAAGAAAGTGCCCCAGACCACCCCTCATAAGAATTTACCATAATAATATGCTCCATACAGCCCCCCATTATTATCATAACTTTATGCCCCCAGAGAGTCCCCATCAGTATTTGCCATAACAATATGCCCCAGACAGCAGCCCCTTTTTGATCTGTTATTTCTACTTCAGGGTCCATAGGGGTCCACAGGGTGACCTTGGGGTATAGGTGATGATGGTAGTCACCCGGGCACCACGTAGTTAATTTTTCTTCCCAGGATGCACTGGGTCCTTCTATACCCCGCCCTCGGGCCAGAGGCACCTCAGTTTCATTGGGTGCCCAGCTGGAGTCGGGTCACTGAACGCAGTGGGGCTGTTCCAGCCCCTGAAGATCTTAATTTCTTCTGAGCGAACAACATGGACAGCCCAGTGGACATCCGTGCTACCTCTCCGTCACCATGCTGGTGCCGAGACGCCAGTACATATCCAGGGATCTCAGCGGGCTTCCGGAGTCTTCACTAGCAGGGCCCTGGAGTATCCCTGGACTGTGGCCGGACGCGACGGGGATTAAAGGGAAGCAGCGGTTCTCTGCGGTGGGGACCTGCTGAGACACAGTCCTTCTTCCCCAGGGATGGGGACTCCCTGGGATGGCAGCATGTGGAGCTACTAGACCACCAGGGAAATCGGGGCTGGAGTTATGCGGAATGATCCAGTGTCCCAGGGGTCAAACGCTGGCCAGGGGAGGCAGCCCAACAGCTGACTCCTCCCTGCTGCACAGCGCAACTTTCCACTGTAGGTGACAGCTAGTCTGTGACAGCTCTCCTCCAGCTCCGCCCCCTCAGAGATCTCCAGCAGACATTTTCTTTTGGCTAAAAGTCGCAGATCACAGCAGGCGGTGCGGAGCTTAGGTCCCTCTACATACCTCTCCTTCTGGACATGGTCAGTGTATGTAGCACTATATCCTACCAGACACTAAGTAAATTTTTTTAGCCAATGTTTGCGTTCTGTGCATGCGTATGCATCACCCTGTGCATGCGCGAACCACTGCGACAGATCGGGAATCACTCGCTCGCTCAGCATAGACAGCCCACTTGAATGAGTGACAGGAGAGAACGTTTGTGGGTGGTAACAGGGGCAGGCCAGCAGAAATAGGGGAGTGGAGGTGCGAACGCAGGTGTGCCTGTGTGTTTCAACGCCATTTCATAGGCGTGCATAATTAACAGGTTAACAGGCAACGTCATTGTACATGTCACCTGGTTGTATTTCACACTGAAAGGATCGCAGAGCTTGCGGGGACCTCAAGCGCTGCGAGCACATCCGATGGTGCCCGATGTACCAATGTTTTCATGCACTTCCTGGAGATGACATGCGCAAGTGGGCATCTTATGAATGGCTGGTGGGCATCTGCTTATGCAAAGTCATCGCTCACCAAGACACAGTGGGCATGCTAATGCCTTGCCGAGCGATCGTCTGCCTTGCTGGGTGTTCGCTGGATTTGCATACACTGGGAGCGAGCGATCACATCTAGCGAATGGCTCTGAATCAGTCCCTAAGTCTGGGTAGTTGATTAAGTAGTGCCATTAAGTGCAGGGGTTATTATTCTGCATTGTATGTCACTCTGTGCTAGAGCTGTCTATCTGAGTTTCACTTTCTAAATCTGTCAGCCATTTTACTTTCCCTGTGCCTGTTTTTTCTCACTGAGCCCTAAACACAGGTGTTGTCAGGGTGCGACCTCACAGTCAATTTCTGTGTGGTAGGTCACATACATATATTGGTATCCTCTTCACCATGTCTGGCAGTGAAAGTGATATGCCAAATTTGGCTCCCGTCCGGCTGTCATGTAAAAAGTGTACAGCGGAATTGGGGGTGGGAGACATGGTCCTTGAGGGTTTATGTTTGAGGTGTTATGCTCCTCCAGGTCCATCTATAGTCTCTGCCACGCCTCAGGAGCCCCCTTGGGCATGCTTTGTACAAGCACTTATGGCTATTGCGGGACTTTTAACTGTCCCACTGGGGTTCACATAGCAACAGCTTATGCCCTCTCAAAGCCTGCTTCAGCTGGCTGCAACCATGCAGGTGTTATCCCCCCTGTGGGTTAATACGATTCCCACTGCATTGCAGAATGTGACTGAGGTGCGGCAGGGGGAGGCACCCCAAAGTAGACCGGCTAAAATATTTTTGCAGTCTCAATCTACTCTATATGCGGATGACAAGATCTCATCTGATGGGGTGCTCCCAGATGAATCTGACTCAGAGTCCTCTACACATGATGTGGAGTCCAAGTCAAAAATATATATTCCGGGTCTGATACAAGCTGTCCGAGCAACCCTGGTCAACCTCAGCTCCTAAGTCCAAACATGTATATTTCTAAGTTGTAAAGGTGACCGCTGCTATATTTCACTTGTCCAACCAGCTGGTGGACCATCTAGAGGTAGCATGGAAAACACCTGGAAAGAGGTACCAGCCTCAGAAGTGTCTGGCCTATGCTTATCCTTTTGCTGAGGACTATTTTACTAAATGGAAAGATTAACTGGCGGTGGATTACAATGTGGCGCACTTGGTAAAAGCGCGACTCTCCCTATGCCTTCCATGTCATCCCTGAAGGATACTACAGATAGGAAGGTGGAGGTGTGCCTGAAGTCTATTTTATTCCCTTTCAGGTGCCGTGTGTAGACCAGGCATGGCAATCTGCTGGGTGGCTCGGGCTATGGAATGTTGGGCAAACACCCTGGAGAAGTCCATGTCTCCGGATGCTACAAGGGAACTATCGAATTTGGTGGCTAACCTCCGAGATTCAGCTATCTATATTAACGAGGCTGCCTTAGATTTCAGCATATTGAATGCCAGGATTTCCGTGGCGGCCATTGCAGCTCGCCGCTCCCTGTGGCTTCGCTCTTGGAGGGCAGATGCAGACTATAAGAAGGGCTTGGAGTGTTTACCCTATAATGGTAAGGTCCTGTTCGGCCCTGATTTGGACAAAATTGTGGATACACTGACAGCCGCTAAGTTGGCTTGTCTTCCTTCTGCTCCCTCATCCTTTCAAACCTATCGGGCCCTACGTAAGGTTAGAACCCAGTCCTTCCTAGGCTGTCAACCACCAAGAAAACTACCAAGCCTTCGAAACAAGCTTGGAGTGCGAGACGTCCAGCTACCAAGCCTGACGACAAGCCCTCGGCCTGACGGGGCGGGCCTCCCCATGGAGGATCCCATCCATGGAGGATCCCAGGATGGGAGGCCGGGCAATTCGCCCAGCACTGATGTACTACCACAGACACCTGGGTGAGAGAAGGGGTACGCCCTCTTCTTCCGCAGATGATCACCCATCAGTTCTTCTGCACAGGCCTCCTGTCAAACAGGGATAAGGCCTTGACTATTCAAGAGGCTTTACAATTCATGCTTCAGGCAGGGGTCATTGTACCGGTCCCGTTATCCCAGAGGGGAACGGGTTATTATTCCAGCCTTTTTCTGGTTCAAAATCCGAACGGATTCCACTGACCTATCCTCGATCTCAAGTCCCTGGACAAATTCCTCAGGGTACCTCGGTTCAGGATGGAAACTCTATGTTCCATCATACTGGCTATGGAACCTGGGGATTTTATGGTGTCTCTGGATATTCAGGATGCATACCTGCATATTCCGATTGTCTCGGGTGCTTACAAAAATGATGGCGGTAATGGCAGCCCATCTGCGGCTGCAGGGGGTCCGCCTGTTACCATACCTGGATGACCTTTTGCTGTTAGCAGGGTCTCCAGAGGTACTTCACCACCACTTACAGCTGACAATTTCTGTACTACAGATGCAAGGGTGGTTGATCAATTGGAAAAAGTCCTCCCTGATCCCATCTCAAAGGATGCTCCACCTAGGAGCTCTGTTGGATTCTCAGCAGCAGAGGATTTTTCTGAACACAGACAAAATCTCCACTTTGCAGACGCGAGTGTGCAGATGCCTTCCCAGATGCTGAGTGTCCCTATAAACACTCAGCCATGCAGTTACTGGGATCCATGGTGTCGACGTTTGACATAGTGGAATATGCCCAGTTTCATTTCTCGGCCTCTGCAGAAATTGATCCTCTCCAGGTGGGACAGATTACCCCATCGGATAAGAACATAAACAATGGTACTCTCTCCGGAGGTGCGTCCATCTCTGACTTGGTGGCTGCAGGCCGTCCACCTCACCAGGGGGTTCCCATTTTGTATTCCAGACTGGGTCTTTCTGGCGACGGACGCCAGTCTCTGAGGTTGGGGTGCAGTGACAGGTCCACACACCTTTCAGGGACAGTGGACAGCAGAGGAGTCTGCTCTACCAATCAACATATTGAACTTCGGGCAGTCTTCAGGGCCCTGCAACAAGCCAGACTCCTACTTCATGGAAAACCCGTGCAAGTTCAGTCAGACAACGCCACGACCGTGGCTTACATAAACCATCAAGGAGGGACTCAAAGTCAGGCGGCAATGTCAAAGGTGTGTCATGCATCCTGACATGGGCAGAAGGCTATCTACCAGCCATATCGGGAGTGTTCATTCCAGGAGTTGTCAATTGGGAAGTGGACTTCCTCAGCCGTCATGATGTGCATCCCTGAGAATGGTCTCTTCACCAAGAAGTGTTTCTGCACCTAGTGGACAGGTGGGGCCTTCCGGACGTGGACCCCATGGCCTCTCGACAAAATCACAAACTGTCACTGTACGGTCCAGAACATGAGATGTCGAGGCATCCTTGGTAGACGCACCAGTAAAGTGGACCTTCCAGTTTGCGTACCTATTCCCTCTAGTCCCCCTTCTTTCTTGAGTTCTTCGAAAGTTCAAACAAGACGGAGGCACTGTCCTGCTGGTGACTCCAGCTTGGCCCAGACGTCACTGGTACTCAGATCTTCGGAGTCTCTCCATTGACACTCCGTTCCTACTGTCTCAACATCCGGACCTGTTGTCTCAAGGTCCTTGCCTTTACCCAGACCTGGGTCGTCTGTCTTTGACGGCGTGGCTCTTGAGACATCCCTCCTACGGTCCAAGTGTTTTTCCAGCTCTGTGGTTAACACCATGCTCAGAGCATGGAAACCTGCCTCTGCCAGGATTTACCACAGGGTGTGGCATATCTTTGAATGGTGTCGTCCCAGAGGTTATGACCCCCAAGTTTTTAGGATATCCAGAGTTTTGGCTTTCCTGCGGGAGGGTTTGGGCCTTGGTCTCCTCCTTCACTGAGGGTGCATGTCTCTGCCCTTTCAGTGTGGTTCCAGCGAAGAATCACTCCTCTTTCTGATATCCGCACTTTCCTTCAAGGGTTCCTTCGCATTCAGCCTCCCTTTGTCCCTGTGGCGCCTTGGGATTTGGCTGTTGTCCTTAGGGCCCTCCATTTGAACCCCTGGACTCAGTGGATCTCAAATGGCTTACTGCTAAGACAGTTTTTTCTTCTGGCTATTTCTTCTGCCTGAAGAGTGTCTGATTTGGGGGCTCTCTCTTGTCGTTCCCCATTTCTGTGTTTTCACCAGGACAGGGCGGTGCTTCGGACTCGCCCTATTTTCCTTCCTAAGGTGGTCTCTAATTTCCACATTAATGAGGAAATTATTGTGCTGGTCTTCAATTCCCCAGACCTCTCGGCAGGTGAGGCCTTATTGGATGTGGTACGTGACCTCAGGATTTATGTGGACCATACTAGTTCCCTTCGGAAATCAGACTCATTGTTTGTACTCTGGATTCCACAAGAAGGGATAGCCAGCCAATAAACAAACTTTGGCTAGGTGGCTTCGCATGGCGATTTCTGAGGCTTATGTTCATGAGTGCCTTCCAGTGCCGCCCTCTATTACTGCTCATTCTACTCAGTTTGTATGTCCTTCGTGGGCAGCTCGCCGTGGCGCCCCGGCTGTTCAGCTTTATTAGGCAGCCACGTGGTCTTCTGTTCAGACCTTTCTGAGGTATTATGCATTTGATACCTTTGCCACTCAGGATGCATACTTCGGGTGGTGGATTCTCCTCTCTGCACAGAAGCGTCCCCACCCTTGAGGGTACTGCTTTGGGACATCCCCAAGGTCACCCTGTGGACCCCTATGAACCCTGAAGTAGAAAATGAGAGATATGGTAAGAACTTACCTTTGTTATCTCTTTCTACGAAGTCCATGGGGTCTACCTGGCCACTCGCAATAGCTGTGGGTGGTAAACAACAGCTATGCGAGGGGCCGGGAGGCCACTCCAAAAAAAAAAACACCCTTATTCAGAGCGAGCGCTCTTTCGGAACGTCCGGTTCTGATTCAGGGCCAGAGTACACGCGCTGGTGATCCAGACAGACACAGGAGATTTATAGCTAGAGTTTCAGCACACACATGTGCTGAAGTAAACACTGGAGAAGTCTGACATTGCTTATTGAAGTTGTTAACTGGAATTTTCAGCACAGAGCCAGGTGCAGAAATATACAAAGGAGAACCAGACGCTGATTTGTGCTGAAGTTGTTTTAACTGGAGTTTCATCACAGAGACAAAAACAGAAGAAATCACTGGAGAAGTCTGATGCTGACTAGCACTGGTAGGAGTCACTGGAAATAGCAAAAAGCCAGGAACTAATCTAGACCCTAGGATATAACCCTGGTAGGATGGAACGTGGAATCTGGAAAGCTGCAACAGCTAGAAATAACTGGGAGTAGCGAAGTTGAACAGCAGATTTCTGATCTTAGAGTCAGATTAAATACCCTTAGGTAGTGGGTCATTGGATCAGAAGATCAGCTGAGTGGCCACAGGACTACCATTGAGAGAGACTAGTCAGGTGATACCGACCCTCGAGAACCAGGATGCACGTATGGAAGCTCTAGCAGACCCCGGGTAGAATACTCAACCCACCACTCACCTCCACCCCGGTGACTGAACAGTTAAGCTCAAGGACTCTGGCGCAGTGGTGAGTATCGGCCGATCCTCTCGCTCTGCAGAGGAACCGATTTGGGGTAGGTCATTGGTTCTATTTATAGCTTCAGTTATGAGGGAGGAGCTGTCTAGTTTTGTATTCAAAACCAAAAGAGATCCCGCACAGAAACTTTAATAAGTATGTATAAATTTTTTGTGTATATTAAAAAATAACTTTTAATAAAAGCTTTAAATTATTGTGTCTCAGACTATAATTTTATCCCCTTTATGAGAACACTCACAATAATAGCAATTATATATTGTAACATGGGTTATAGAAATCAGAATTCCAGACAGGCAGGTATTCGGTTAAGCAGTTTCTTTTAATGGCAGCAAATACTGCACTTAGCATACAGGAGCTTAGGCCTGGACACACACAGGCATATAACACAAATAAACAACTAAACATAAAAGGTTCCAGCACTCCTCGTGCTTAGCAGTCAGCAGTGGTTTGCAACCACAATTGGTCATGCTCTCCCAGCATAGCCCTTGGTCCCTGGCACTACAGACACTTAGTCCTACTACCTGGCCGCTAGACAGCATCAGGGCAAAGAGCATCAGGTGTGTGAGAGTTTTAAAACCTTCCTGTGCTGCTGACGTCCTACTGACTCTGGGTGACCTGAAAAACCCAGAATTCTTTATTTCCAGGTTGAGCTGTGCAGCCCAGAAAACCCAGAGTTCCAAACTTCTATTGCAGGTGCAGAATGTGCCAGTCTTGTTTTCCTCTCCCTTGGAGGGAGCTGATCCCACCAGAATGTGGGCAATTCAGGTGAAAGACCACCCCTCTCACCACACATCCCCCCTTTCGCTTTTCCAAGCTTGGAGAAGTGCACTTTTCCTTTCGCAACAGCCAAGACCACTCAGCCTTCTGAACCACCTTTCCAGGTGTGTCTTCTTCATATCCCTTGAATGTGGTGCGTTCTGGCAGAAGAACAACCATCCTTTTCCTGTAGACACCGGGTTCTACTCTTCCGCTGCCCCGTAGACAAAGAGCCAGTGCGACATTCAAGCGATCTAGTACAGGGTCTGGACTTTCTTCTTCCCGGGTAGCTTGTCGCTGCGATAAGGACCCTGCTTTATGCCCACTCTTTCAGGTGTATTTATCACGTGCTCTATGAAGGCAGTGCACCCTGGCAGGGAAGAAAACACATCTTGATTATTGCGAATTAAGGCTTTTGCTTTTCACTGTTTTGCTGACAAGGTGTCCACCTGCGGAACTTCTGCAGTTCAGCGTGCCACCGCTTGTGTCATCCAGGTGGCACAGGCCGCACTCCAGCGTCCTGCGTGCCACCGCTTGTGTCAACCTGGCGGCACAGGCCACAGCCTTCCAAGGCTGCTATATGGCTCAAAGGCCGCATCTGATTATATGGCCCCCAGGCCATAGTCTGTATAGGCTGCTACATGGCCCAAAGGCCGCATCTGATTCTGCGGCCCTCAGGCCACAGTCTGTCTAGGCTGTTACACGGCCCAAAGGCAGCATCTTGTTCTAAGGCCTTCAGGCCACAGCCTGCCATGGCTGCTACACGGCCCAAAGGCCACATCACATTCTATGGCCTCAGGCCACAGCCTGCCAAAGCTGCTACATGGCCCAAAGGCTGCGTCACATTCTACGGTCCTCAGGGCACAGCCTGCCAATGCTGCTACAAGGCCGCATCTTGTTCTATGGCCCTCAGGCCACAGCCTGCCAAGGCTGTGACACGGCCCAAGGGCCGCATCACCTTCTACGGCCCACAGGCCACCATTAGCCCTCAAGGCTGTTCCACGGCTGCAGCTAGCCAAGTATACCAGCCCACAAGGCTGTAGCGGGACTTTATTATATCTCAGAGCATAACACCTTCTTGAATAAACCTCTGATTTCTATCAGTTATCCAGTCAGACATGTGTCAGCTGTTAACATTTGCAGAGAAGATTAAGATAGGAGCAGATTATTTAGATGCATCTTTTTAACATTCTATTTTTGGATTAGCAGTTGTGACTAGGCGAATATTACACTTAATTCATGGAATGCTGATTCTGAAACAAATACATTTTTGGAAGGCTTGCCTTTTGAAGAAAGCTTTTGTTTAGTCCGGAACTAGATAAGAGCATTTCAGAGTCCACTGGTGCTATTTTTTTACCTGTAAGTAATTCTTCTAAATCTAAATTTAGTTTTGTCTGCCCTTTAAACAAGGGTAGTCAATATCAGCTTTCTGGGACAATAGACATATATCCTTATTCCGAGGTGTTTCATGTAGAGGGCAACAGCCCAGGATGAGTAAAAAGGAATCAGGGGAATGTGAGGAGCCTAGGCTCCAGGATAAAACAGGATGACGAGAAGGGCATACACCCAGAAGTGTCTGTGGTGGGTGCCTGTCTTCTATTATTCAAGCATCAGTAGAGATTAAAAGGTCCCCTATAGACCACTGGGTGGCAGGTATAATGAGGTTATATCCCCAGTCTTTCGGATCTACCACCAAATAGATATTTTTTCACGAAATTACCAAAAGACAAGGAAACGTCTCTGGACTTAGATCAGTCAATAATAGTCCTTCTGGATTCAGGAGTACAGTAATTGTTACAGTAGCAGAAAGAAATATTAATGGAATTTTACTCCAATCTGTTTTTAGCTCAAAAACCAGATGGGAAACACAGACCTATCTTAAATTTTAAATACAAGACTGCATTTGGCAGATTCAAGATGGGATCAGATTAGTCATCTTGGCTGAGGTCAGCTGAATCCATTGCAGCCATTCACAGAGACTTTTTTCTCACATGACTCTAGTGTCCAATCCTGGTGCAGAGTGCCCTGTATAAACCATTTCCAGGCACCTGTGCTTTTTCAGTTGAACTAGTCTTTTTGGAGATCCTGTCTCAGAAGCTTGTTTTCTAGCTACTCCTTGTCACTACCAGGGCTGTGTGTGGCCAGGGCCAGCCAGCCTTACCTGTTCGGACGCTGTGGCGGGGTCCCTCTGGCGGGGGCGCGGGCATCTGGAGGTCAGCGCTGCATACTTCAGGGTCACACAGACACAGAGTTCTGAATGCAGGTGTCAGTTTGGGTCATTTTAGGCAGTGCTGCAGCACTACATGGGCATTGCCATCTTTGATTTCATCAGGTGACTAATTTTAGCCAGTCCAGCCAGAGCATTATCAGGAATCTTAGCAACCATGCACCTCCTTTGGTATTTAATGGCTGCTGAGCAGTCCTTTCTTTGCCACTGCAATGTTAATCCCAGTGCAAGCTGGGTACTAGTTCTCTGTGCTCCCTTGCTGTTACCTGTTCCTAGCTACTATCCACAGACCCTGCTTGCTCCAGACTCCAGCTACTCTTGTCAGACTTCTGTAAGACAGCAGTGCTTCTCCAGGCTACCACCCCTAGGGGGACTCCTGCTGACATCCGAACAGTCTGCGCTTCTCCCCAGTTACCAGTCGGCCGTACTCAGCATATCTGTTGAGTTTACCTCCGTCTGGGCTACCACCTGCCAGCGGGCCAATCATGAATCATACCCCTCTGTAACCTGCATCCTTCCAGTACCAGCAATCTGCCCTGAAGACCTCTCCAAGCTCCACTCCTGGGCCAAGTCCTAATCCTCTCGTGACACTCCTGACTCTGTATCTGCAAATCTGTGTAGCTCCAACCAACCTGCAATCTCTAATAGTTTCCACACTACAAACATCCAAAGCTCCATTCTGCAAAACCACTGCAGCTCCAATCTGCAATCTCTTGTAGTTTCCATACTGCAAGCATCCACCCACAGTTCCATTCTGCAAAATAACTGCAGCTCCAACCTTCAGTCTCTTGTAGTTTCCACATTATTAGCATATACAGCTCCAGTCTACAAAAGACTGCAGCTCCAATTTGCAATCTCTTGTAGTTTCCACACTACAATCATACACAGCTCCATTCTGCATAAGCGCTGCAGCTCCAACCTGCAATCTCTAGTAGTTTCCACACTGCAAGCATCCACAGCTCCATTCTGCAAAAGAACTGCAGCTCCAACCTGCAGTCTCTTGTAGTTTCCACAATATACTGTAAGCACATACAGCGCCATTCTGCAAAACACTTGCAGTTCTAATCTATATACCAAATCAATTCTCACATTGCTACTTCTAGCCTGTAACCATCTATTGAAAACCTTTATCAGTGTTTCTCTACTATCAAGTGCTCATCAACATCACCTGTAGTTCACACTGCTCAACTACTAGATACAACCTGGTCTTCTCAGCATGTGCTTACTAGCACCACCTGCAGTTCTCTCTGTATAAATTCCAAATAAAACTTTTTTTCAGCTACAATTCATCTGTTACCAGTTGCTTTGCCGGTCCCATCCCAGTGACCAGTTGCATTGCCGGTCCCAGCCCAGTGACCAGTTGCATTGCCGGTCCCAGCCTGGTTACCAGTTGCATTGCTGGTCCCAGCCTGGTTACCAGTTGCATTGCCGGTCCCAGCCCGATTACGTATTGCTACACTGGTCCCAAAACGGTTACCATATGTTATTCAGATTCCAGCCTGGTTATCTTATATTAGTTATCTCCTAGGACTTACTGTTTACTATTTCTTATCTAGTGCCTGCTGTTCTCAGACTTTACTCCATGTGAAGTAACTTATTCAAGCCTCCTAGTTTTCTTCACGTAGCCTCCCAAACAGCTCCCACTGAAAACTCAAGGCCAGGTGCAGAAAAGTCTTAAGTCCTGACAGTTTGAACTGGCCTAAAGGAGATCAGGTTCAAGGGGTTGGGTATGGATCTCTTCGGTCAGGATGCCAATGGTCAGAATACCGACAGCAGCATCACGATAGTCTGAATTCCAACAGGATAAGGTAAAGCATTCTAATCCTAACCCTCCCACCCGTAGCCTAACTCCACCCAAAGCCTTGTGAGCCATCTGGAGAATCAGGAGTCTACACAGAGACAGGTTATGCAATTTCTACAGGAGTGGTCTACGCTCCTGTATAATATTATTTATTTATTTTTTATTTATTAAGTTTCTTATATAGCGCAGCAAATTCCATTGCACTTTATAATTGGAAACATTAATAGAACAAAACTGGGTAATAACAGACGGATATATAGGTAGGAAGGCCCTGCTCGCAAGCTTACAATCTATAGGGAAATAGGAATTGATACACAAGGATAGGTGCTATATATTGCATTCTGGTCTAACCAGAATGCAGTTTCTTTGTGGGCTGCATGATCCAGTCACACAGGAATGTTGGCCAAATGTCAGGAGGATGTGAAAGACAGACAATGTGTTAGGTTATGTGAGGAATCTGAAAGCGGATGTAATTAGATCAGGGGTGGGAAACCTTTTTCTACCGAGGGCCATTTTGATATATATAACATTATTTGCGGGCCCATTGCAGGCCACACTCCGCCCATGTGATATCACATGGGGTGGGGCCACAATCACCGGTGATTACAGCAATGCTGTAGGGGATCAGTAAGGGTAGCGGTGTGACCATCTGAAGTGTCCTAAGGATGCTCCAGGCGGCACTGCATAGATTCTGGCTGCAGGGTGCCATTCTAGGCACTCTGCTAGCCCGATGAGGCTAACAGAGAAAAGCTCCAAGGGCCAGATCAAATGACTCCGCAGTCCTTATACAGCCCCCGGGCCTGGGGTTCCCCATCCCTGAATTAGATGATAATATCCAACATACTATTCATCAAGATACACTACCGTTCCAAAGTTTGGGGTCACCCATACAATTTCTTGTTTTATATGAAAACTGACTTTTATTTATCAAATGAGTTGCAAAATGAATAGTCAAGACATTGGCAAGATTAGAAATAATGATTTTTATTTGAAATAATAATTTTGGCCTTCAAACTTTGCTTTCGTCAAAGAATGCTCCTTTTGCAGCAATTACAGCATTGCAGACCTTTGGCATTCTAGTTGTTAATTTGTTGAGGTAATCTGAAGAAATTTCACCCCACGCTTCCTGAAGCACCTCCCACAAATTGGATTGGCTTGATGGGCACTTCTTGTATACCATACGGTCAAGCTGCTCCCACAGCAGCTCGATGGGGTTGAGATCTGGTGACTGTGCTGGCCACTCCATTACAGACAGAATACCAGCTGCCTGCTTCTTCCCTAAATAGTTCTTGCATAATTTCGATGTTGTCCTGTTGGAGGAGGAAATTGGCTCCAATCAAGCGCTGTCCACAAGGTACGGCATTGCAAAATGGAGTGATAGCCTTCCTTATTCAAAATCCCTTTTACCTTGTACAAATCTCCCACTTTACCAGCACCAAAGCAGCCCCAGACCATCACATTACCTCCACCATGCATGACAGATGGCGTCAGGCACTCTACCAGCATCTTTTCACTTGTTCTGCATCTCACAAATGTTCTTCTGTGTGATCCAAACACCTCAAACTTCGATTCGTCTGTCCATAAGACTTCTTTACAATCTTCCTCTGTCCAATGTCTGTGTTCTTTTGCCCATATTAATATTTTCCTTTTATTGGTCAGTCTCAGATATGGCTTTTTCTTTGCCAATCTGCCTAGAAGGCCAGCATCCCGGATTCATCTCTTCACTGTAGACGTTGACACTGGCGTTTTGCGGGTACCATTTAGTGAAGCTGCCAGTTGAGGACTTGTGAGGCATCTATTTCTCAAACTAGAGACTCTAATGTACTTATCCACTTGCACAGTTGTGCACCGGGGCCTCCCACTTCTCTTTGTACTTTGGTTAGAGCCTGTTTGTGCTGTTCTCTGAAGGGAGTAGTACACACTGTTGTAGGAAATGTTCAGTTTCTTGGCAATTTCTTCCATGGAATAGCCTTAATTTTTAAGAACAAGAATACTGTTGAGTTTTACATGAAAGTTCTCTTTTTATGGCCATTTGGAGAGTATAATCGAACCCACAAATGTGATGCTGCAGATACTCAACTAGCTCAAAGGAAGGCCAGTTTTATTGCTTCTCTAACGAGCAAACCCTGTTTTCAGCTGTGCTAATATAATTGCACAAGGGTTTTCAAGGGTTTTCTAATCATCCATTAGTCTTCTAACGCGCTTGGCAAACAAAATGTACCATTAGAACACTGGAGTGATGGTTGCTGGAAATGGGCCTCTATACACCTATGTAGATATTCCATTAAAAACCAGACATTTGCAGCTAGTATAGTCATTTACCACATTAGCAATGTATAGGGTGTATTTCTGATTAATTTAATGTTATCTTCATTGATAAAAACAGTGCTTTTCTTTCAAAAATAAGGACATTTCTAAGTGACCCCAAACTTTTGAACGGTAGTGTACCTCCAAATCTTTTAATTTTTATCTAAAATTGCCTAATTCAGAGGAATTATACAGTGATCCAAATTGGAACAGAGAATTCTGTAATCGGAGTAGGATTCATGTTAAACTGCACCGTAACAATTTATCTACAGGTATCCTACCTGAAAGAGTATTCATACCATCACTTAACTATTAAATACAACCTGGTCCTCTCAGCAAGTGCTACCTAGCACCACCTACAGTTCTCTCTACTCAAATCCCCAAAACAACTTTTACTTCTCAGCTTTCCATCTCCTCTTTTCCCTGGCTTGTTAAACCTGGGTGTGGTGCAATGACAGCTAATGGGAACTGGTTCCTTTGTGTAGGCTGTGTAAACCCAGGTAAAAGAGGAAATTAGATTTTTTGATGTTGATGTTCCTCCCCAGGGTGTAATACGAAGCCGCTGCCATCTAAGTCTCTCTAAAGCCGGGTACACACTAGACGATATGTCATCCAATCTGACGGATCAGATGACATATCGTCCACATTGGGCAGTGTGTACCTGCTATGTTGCTGATGATGTGCACTCCCGTGCGCCATTAGCAGCATCGCCCGTTAACCTGCATGCAGGTCCGATGGGCAATATCGTCAACTGCTGGATGGCCCCTTCTGTCACGCTGTTGCTCCTGGCATTGGCAAGTGAGTACACACTTGCCGATGTCAGCCCCCCTGCCGGGTACCATAATTAACGAGGTCGGTACACACTAGACATCGTCTAGTGTGTACTGCCATAAGTGTCAGTAAATTCGCTTGTTGGTGTGTGTTAAGGAAAGCTCAATTTTTGCTATTTTGGCCTGGATAGCAAGATGGAGGAAATGCCCTGGGCCTAAACTAATGTGGCCACCATGCAGCAAGCCCAGCAGGGCCAAATGCTAGCTGTCGCCAAGGCCCAAGTGGAAAGCAACAGACTGCTGTGGGCAGAGCTCAGTCAGCTCCAACAGGATGAGTACGGGCCTGCCATCATGCAAAAGATCACAGGCCTGCCATTATGCAAAAGATGACATGCTCGGATGACGTTGAGGCATTTTGTTGTCATTTGAAAGGGCGGCAACTCTGCTTAAATGGCCAGTAGAGGAGTGGGTGGAAAAATAGGCTCTATACTTGATGGGCAAAGCACAGCGGGTCTATGTGGATATGCCCGAAGAACAGGCAGTGAGTTACCTGCAACTAAAGAACGCAATTCTGGTGAGGATAGGGGTAACAGGGCCCGGGAAGGCACAACAATTTTATGACTTGATTTAGGCCACGGTCCACCATGTGTGTCCAGCTGGCTGACCTGGAGAAGTTAATAAAGAGCTGGTTAGAACCCGACCCAAATTCACCAGTAAGAATCTTGGAAATCCAGGCAATTGACCATTGTGTGCGGAACTTAAGATGGGAACTGCAATAATGGGTTCTTCAGACTGACCCTCAGTCATTTGAAGAGCTTGTGACAGCCATTGACCGGTATTAGGCCTTGGAAAATATGGCCTGGACACCTGAGGAAGTAGTCAGGTCGAAACCAGTACTAGATGTTGGAACAGACTGCAAGGTAACTCCAGTGGGGTGCTTTGAGTATGGCAAACCAGGGCACTTCTGGATTAATTGTCCAAATAAGCAAGAACCAATGGATTGTTCAGTGGTACGACTAGGCGCCACGTTTCCGACCTGTTTTAACATATCCTTATCCAAGGGTGGTCCATTTCTGTTCCAAGTGACTGCCCTGATACAATAACAGGCGGTGTAGCCGCATTATTGGGTTCGGGAAGTGAAATCAACTTGGTATCCAGCAACGTAGTTCCAGGAAGACCCGGCTACCGTCAGTAAAATTCTTATGCATATATGCAGGGCCACCAAGGGATATGACCATGTCTGTCTTCCTGTTACTGTGAGGGGACCAAGGCTGCCATACCCCCTTATTCTGGGGCGTGACTTTCTCCTGTTCCGGGAAATAAGTGGCAAAGCTAAGGGGAAATGTATGTGGCAAAGGGAGTACTTTATTCAGATTTAATTTTGCAAGAAAAACCACAGGTAAGGTTAAATATCCTGCTATTACCTGCAGAAAGAGTTCTACACACAGGTATACTACATGGATGTGATTGGTTTGGAATGTGTGGGGAGGATAAAAGGACTGTGGGATTCTGTGGGCAGGGCTTCCGACACTGAATTGCAGCAGGATGATAGCTAGGGCTGGTGGGTTCAACTAGTGTCAGGAAGCTGTGGAATGTTTAAAGTGTTGTACCACAGTGTAACTGTAACTAAATAAAGAAGCTATCTGACTAAGCAGACCATAGTGAGGAGTGGTTTGTAAGCAGGATCCTTACTATATATATATATATATATATATATATATATATATATATATATATATATAAAATAGAGTGTAGGATGCTGTGAAGGAGCTCCAATATTAGCTCATCTCAGTGCCATTAGAATAGGTATGCAATGAGTTGGTTAGGACAATCTCTTCTTATGTGTCCCTTCTGTCTACACCTGAAACAAATCAGATTCTCAGTCTCAGCTGGTGGATCAGAATGCTGAAATACCGTTTGACCATGTTCACGATACGCATGGTGGCGTTTCTTCCTTATACCTCTGTGCATATCATGTTCCCTAACTTGGACAGATTTCTTAAAGCTCAATAGTTCTTTTCTGAATTCCTCAATTATTCTGGCTGCACCTGCAATTGTGGTTTCCCTTTCTCCCATTGTGCGCAAATTGACATTTGTGTATGTGAATTTTTCCACAAATGCGCGATTTATGCCTGGTGGAGTATGGGATCTATGGTCATTGGTTCTAGTCCTATACACGGCTTCAAACTTACCACATAGAGCTGATGGCTCATGTTGTATGGTGGGTTTAAAGTTAGCAAGGATGTTGGGAGTTACTTCCTTGTGTCATAAGTGCAGAAAGTCTTCCCTCGACTTCCGGTGGGGGGGAGGGGGGGCATCGAGCATGGCCACGTTTTAAATGTGCTCCTGCAAGAAGCTTAGAAAATCCAGTTTAATCCCCTAAATTTGGACCATCTGGGACTAAACTACATATACCATCTTCTTCCTCAAATACTGGGGAGTGGATTGAGCTACAAATCGGCTCTGTGGGAGAGAATCATTATTTTATATTACACTGGAGCCTGGCTGACTGAATATCAGGCCCGCTTGCCCACACCAACATGGGCGCGTAAACCAGCGTGGGAGAGGAAGAAGAGGTGAAGTGGTCAACCGGCTGGGATTGACTACACAATAAGGCTGAGCCCGCACACTTTCCACTGCAGAGAGACCATACAGAAGACACTGGAAGCTGGGGACTAGGTGAAAACTGATGGAGCCCACAGGAGGGACCACGTGATCACCGCTAATTATACCCCTTTCAACTACCTCCGCTTAGCTGGAACTGATCTGGGGATGCTGGATAGCGGCGCTGAGGACATAGCCGCATTTAATCAGCTTGACCCTTCATGCCGACAGGACCAAATAGTGGAGTGACACGCTCATCCCAAGCAGCTCTTACCACTTTATAAAACTTTTTGCAAATGGAGCTGCAAACGGAAATCACCGGCATGAATGGGTGAGTGATGCTGACTGTCCCCACGCTGCTAACACCGGTTACACCAGGACATATCTAGGCGGCCAAACAGTGAGATAATCACAGAGATTAAACCTACCTAGCCCTTGTTCACATAACAAGCTGTTGGGAGGTGGAATATGCCCCAACCAGACAGCTAATATCAAATACAGTTCATCCACATGGAGTGGTTTCACTGATGTTGCACATAATCCGGTGCACATAATCTGACAAGACACGAAATTAGTGATCAGGGAAAATCGTGACTAGCTGACCTGTCACTGAAAACACAGCTGATTACCAGTGGGTACCAGAGGCAATAACTTTGCTGATTAACTCCCTTGAATCGTGAATTCAGCAAAATATGAATAGTGACAACCCCAAGGGAAATCTTTGCTGAGCATCCTATTTGCCCTTGATGAGGAACTAAGGTTGCAATACCTGGTGGAACTATATTTTCCTTCATATTTCAACTTACTCCCACAAGCGGTGGACCTGGGAAGTATTCTTACATTCAAAGTCCTAATAGGAAGAAGATAATGAGATAAGGGACAATATTGCCGGTTTACTATAGAAGTGACTGAGTCCTAGATTTGTATTGTTTTCCAACTTTCTATTCCACCTAAATGGAATGATATTGGTGACCTGAATGTTCGGAATATTGTAGAACAAAGTGGTTTCGTGATTACATACTGATAGGAAAATGTTTATTGTATTCCTTAACATTATCACTCGTAATAATCCACAGATTATTTTTCTCTGGTAGTATTCTTTTTTTTGCTGATATTTATCTACTGTCATCCTATTTTGTTGGGGAGAAAAGTGTAATCTGGTGTATGACTACCGCCATCTACTGGTGTATAATACAAATCATACATAGATTTGAATTTATGTGAAATATACTAGTTTACATTATACATTGCATGATCTCTTGCTGTATATATACAAGTGTGTATCGTGTATGGAGAAATATCTCATTAAGGGGCCTATTCATCAACACTAAAATAACGTTTTTAAGGACATTTTCCTTAAATAACGTTATTTTAGTATTCATGAAGCCACTTAGCACAGGAGATATCACTGATATCTCCTGGTTACGTCCCCCTGCATTAATTTCCACACTCCCCCTACATTAGTATGGGGATATGGAAATTATGGTATTCATCAAATTCTGAAAATTATGTATTTTCAGAATTTGATGGAGTTACTATTCGCTACTGTGAGGTGGCGAATAGCAGGACAGACTTACCTGCTTCCAGCTGTGCAGGTCCCCCGGAGTCTTCCTTCGGTGCTCTGATGCGTCCTCTGGCTCTGTCTGCAATACTGACATTGTGTTCTACCAGCAGAACACAATAAAGTTTAGAAAAAAAAATTTTTTTTTTTCTAAACTGCACTGTGTGCTGCTGGGAGACCACATGACAGACCAGCAGGACGGAGCCGGTGGCGTTGCAGAGGGCAGGTAAGTGCAGGATGGGGGGGAGGTGAGTGGAGGGGGGTTTGGGGGGGGGCACACAAACTTACAGCAGCTGTAGGTAGTGCTGCCCATGGTCTGCGTTTACGATTGTAACAGCGCATGCGCAGCACGGATTCCAGCTGCGGTAAGTTAGAGCAGGCAGGGAAAACTATCTTTCCTGAAAAGCTGTCACGCAAAAGTCACAGCAAAAATGACAGCTTTTCGGAATAGATAGTTATGGGGAGGAGGAATAATGAATTCCTCCGGTAATTAGGTAGAACTCCATGCGAGTTCTAAACCTAATTACCTCCCTCAATATTTTAGATATGATGAATAGGCCCCTAAATCTCTACCTCCACTACCACAGAGAACCTATTCACGTACAATGGTTAAACCAAATAAAACACCTGCGATATGAGTTACATCGCCATCCTTTCCCACAAAGATCCCTCCCATCGAGCAGTCTGACATGAGGAGAGCTGAATCTATAACCCCAAACCCAGATATAGCTGTTGCTCTCTTGAATGTTATCATGCCTAAAATAGATGAAACATTTGAAACACTTAAACCTTTAATTGACGAGATATTTCATCAATTCCTACCAAAAATGGAAGATAAACTTGATCAGTTTGCCCCTAAAATCAATAAAAGGCTAGATAAAATTCAGTCTTCCCTAGATACGGTCTTGTCTAGGATATCAGAGCACTCCGATAGACTGGACACTGTTGAATAGAGAACAAGCGATGTGGAAAATCAATTGCATAACTTACAAAAGTTGCATGATTCTTATGTGGCCTCCCACAAATTGTTACTAGAAAAAGTCGGTGACCTAGAGAAGTGACACAGATGTAACAATTTGAGATTTATAGGTATACCAGAACAGATTAAGGGATCTGCATTGTTTGAATATTTAGGCAAAACTTTGATCACAAATCTGGAACTCCAAGATGACGAAGGGGTACCTCAAATAGAGAGAGCACATAGGCTAGGCTCAGAAAGAGATAGACCAGAAGCAGGCCGAGACCTATGATTGCAAAATTCCTGGACTTTAGAGCTAGGGAAAAAATCCTATCAGCTTTCAAGAGATTTAGTGATTAATGATCAGCGTATTCTTATTTTCCTAGACTTCTCTGTTGCAGTTGCGCAAAAACGCAAAGAGTTTTCCTCGGTATGTAAATTATTGGTGGAGAACAATAAGAGATTCGTATTATTGTATCCAGCAAAACTGAAAGTTTCTGACAATGGCCAAACACTATTCTTTGATAATCCTGAAACAGCATGCTCACACTTTCTCACAAATTTCTCTCCTAGAAATTCACCTAGTCGTTCCCACTCAGGTTTGTCTACTAAAACCTAAGTATAGAGTAGTAAAGTAATACTTCCTTAATGGACCTAAGGATACTGCCTTTGAACCTCTATATACCCCTGCCTATACCTTCTAATATCCTTCCTATAAACCTCTAAGGATGACGCTAATTTGCGTACGCAGTCATCCAGTAAATAAAGACTCCAGACTTAGAACATGTGGTTCCAAAGCACAAAGTATTATTCAAGTAAAAGTACAGCAGTTACACGCTATGATCCTCATATAATCTTAGTGCAAAGAGATTATACAGACCCAAATGCAGTTATACATACGCAGCGATCTCTGGTCCAGATGTTAGGCATCAGCAAGAAACCCCTCGTCAATCAGCATTCAGCACAAAGACTAGGAACCCAGGGTCGGAGCATATTTATACCCCCCAGAAATAAACAACACAATAGAGAAGTTTGTTGCTAATACCATTGGTCGTAACGGAGAGGGCATATGTTACAAGGCATTTAACAGGTTGATTCAAATAGACACAACCCAGCCTCTAACAACTGGGGATCTCTGGTTTCCTGCCTCATGCAACATCCTGACAGTTGTTCATATAATGTACATTTTGTTGCTTGAAGTCTCTGCGGTCCATAAGTTGAGAATGCATGATGCGATCTCCACACCGATGGTACCCGAATACTGTTGAAAGAGTACGCATCAGTACAATACCAATCACGGCTTACTTATCATGTATAAAACCTTAGTTACCAAATAATCTTTATTTCACAGCATTTATGCTAAATGAGCAAACTTAAATCTTATACTTTAAAGCTTATTAAACCTTTTATGTGAATATGTAATGTGTAAGTATGCGGGGTATGATGTAAAGATGCTAGTTAACTTGGGGCAGATGCGTGTGCATGAAGCTAATAAACAGCGTTTTCATACAGGATCTTATGCATTCGCTAATATGCGATTAGTTACCAGCGCAATTGTGTGTATTAATGTGTGTATGAGAAATGGTGCACTTAAATCTCACTTAAACTAAGTGAACACCTAGCAGTGTGGAATGCTGAGCCTTGTAGTTCCACACGCCCCCCTCTCTCAGCAGCCCCCACCCTTCCCAGGCTCAAAAGTACAGTCCTTTGTTCTCCCAGGTTCTTGTGTAAATGCAAATTAGCACAGCTACAAGACCCAAACCTCAGATAACACTCTTGGCTTTGAAGGTATTTTATTGTAGGAAGCCTGCTAATGACCCTCTTGCTGTATTCGAGCAGGGCCACCTGGAGTGAGAGCAGACGTTATGTCCAGGAAGCTTGTCTACACAAGCTAGTTGTCATGTGGCCATTTGCTCTGTACAGCTAATGCAATCCAATTTTGACATACTGTACAGCCATTTCTGAAATATATCCTTTAGGGGAATTATAATAATATACACTTTATCCAGAGCACCCAAACTACGTAAAGTCATGAAATGGGCTTTTGGTGAATCGCTGTAACTTATGGCGATGGTCACAGATGCAATCGCATGATGCTAATAGTAATATCGCCACATGTACTAAAGTGTGAGTTTATCTAAAATGGCGCTTAGGCGGCCATTCGCAAAATGGCATCTTGCGATCTCATTTCCAAGCTGGCGTCTTGCGGCCAGTCGCAAGATGGTGTCGCTGCGATTCAATTTTAAACTGATCTTGTCTCAGCCAATAATCCAGCTTCGACAGACCCGATATTTATATTTTAAAGAATATGGGAACTGACAGCATATGGTAATGGGAATGAAAAATCCCACTTTATACTTTCATCCATGTTATACTTTATTCATTAATATTCTTTTAATTATTTTTTGTTGGTATAAATTTACCGTTGTCTGAGAAATACAATCTGACTAGGTATAGTAAGATGTTGGATATGAAAAAGTATAGAAGCATATTTTATATTTGAATTATTGCACAGGTACAGTAATGTTATGTGAGCTGGGCCCAGATTCTGATCTTTTATTGTATACACCGTTAATTCTCCCTGCTGGCTGGGACAGGGGGGGATTTGGTTATTTTTGAATCATACCTTCTATGTTTACTCTTTGATAGAGGAATAGGATGACGACTCCCACAGTGACCATAACACCTCCTAACTCTCAATTATCACAAAAAATCAAGGTTACTTCTTGGAACGTAGGGGGTCTCAACACACCAATCAAGTGCAAAAAGATAATTTGTCACTAAAAAAACTGAAACCTGATATAATTTACATTTAAGAAACTCATTGGAAACGGGGAGATGACTCCACTTTAATGACTGTATATCAGCCTCCTATCATACGAAAGCAAGAGGTGTAGCTATCATATTTGCTAATCATATACCATATACTACACTCTGCCTCAGACCCAGAGGGACACTACATACTGAGAGATGTGCAAATTTATGAAACCAAATATACATTACTAAACATATATGCGCCTAATAATGACCACAGGCTTTTTTCCAACCCATAACGCAAGTCTTACATAGTAGAGTTAACTACTGTATAATTTAATAATAGGAGGAGATTTGAATAATGTAGCTAACCCTAACATAGATAAATTACCAATTCCAATGAATCCCCTTGCTATCCAATGGACATATGTTCCGCAGTTTATGACTGAACATACTCTAACAGATATTTGGGGACTGCACAATTCTACAGACAGATCATATACTTTTTACTCAGCAGTTCATGGGTCTTTTCACGAATAGACTACATTCTAATTTCTCCAACACTCGTTTCAGACATAATATCTACTTCCATAGGGGACATTGCAATATCTGACCGTGCACCAATATTGATAACTTTAGCTGCAAATCAATTCATTTGCACCCCTTCATTTGGCGCCTCCCAACCTTTTTATATAATTCTGAACAATTCCGTAAATATTTGGTGACAAAATGGACAGAATTCATGGATGATAATTTCAACCATTGGGACACACCCATTTTATTCTGGGAAACATCTAAAGCAGTCATGCGTGGACACATTCTTTCCTATATAGCAAAGAGAAATAAAGACAATAAGATACAATACACAGTATTACAATGGACTTTACAATCAACATTGGCAGATTACATTTCTCAACCCACAACAGAAAATCAATTGACATACCTGGAAGCGAAACAACTGCTGGACAGTTTTGTGCTAGCCCAAGCACAAATAAAATTAGATCAAACAAAACAAAATGACTTTAAATGGGGCACCAAGACCGGTACATTATTGGCAAACATGACAAAAGTTTTAAAAAGTGACATCACATAACTGCCATTAGAGACACTCATACACAGTTATTACTTACCAATACCACTGATATAACAAAAAAAATGTCAGGAATATTTCACAAGATTATACACAACAGATACCCATGATCCTGCATTGTTGACCAAAATATTGGTTGTGGCAGCACTACCATGTTTAAAACGTCTACAACGTGAAGAATTAGAAAGTGACATTACTGAAACAGAAATATCTACTGCAATATCATCCATGAGGACCTGACGGTTACTCAGTAGAGTATTATGAAATTTTACAACATGAGATAATCCCAACACTATGTGCCTTTTATGGCAAATTAAGAAAAAATACTCCTTATTATCCAAATTTTAATCAAGCATATACATCCTTAATCCCAAAACCCAATAAAGACTTAACTTTAATATCATCATACCGCCCAATTACCCTACTGAATATTGACTTTAAAATATTAGCTAAAATTTTGGCAGATCGCCTCCAAAAATTTTTTGCCACTTTATTTACATCAAACCAATTAGGCTTTACTAAAGGAAGGCACTCAGTAAAAGGCATATGTACTGCAATAGCAGCGGTAATGGCAGCCAATTTACAATCCACAACCCCGTCTATGCTCTTGAGTCTTGATGCTACCAAGGCCTTTGATATGGTCTCATGGTCCTATCTCTATGCAATTCTTGACAGAAGGGGTTTTGGACCAGTATTCCAATCACTTAATCATTTTTTTTACACACAACCGACCACTTCACTGCTAATTAACGGAACTATAGGAGAAATATTAACAATGACCAGGGGCACCAGACAAGGCTGTCCACTTTCTCCCATACATTTTAATTTGGCCTTGGACCCTATGTTAAGAATCCTGCTAAACTGGACACAATTCAAGGGAATTACTATTGGCACACAGACACTGTTAAAATGTAAGCATTTGCAGACAATGTCTTTTTATTTATCTCAGAACCCCAGAGAATACTTAGCCCGTTAATGAGGCAAATATTGGAAATTGGGTCAGTGTCTGGTTTTGAGATAAATTAAAAAAAATCAAAGGCACTTTATTTAAAAAAGGGTTGTGTCAGCTTGGTTTAGAGAAATCCCTATTGAATGGACAACCAAATCTATATCGTATCTAGGGATTCAGTTACCTAACTATCTTAATAATTTATACGCAATGAATATGAAACATATCTTTCACATTATTAGGCATGATATAGAGAGATGGAAACATCTAAACATCTCTTATTTGGGTCGAGCCAAGACTCCTATACCCACTCCAATCTCTCCCTATCCTATTAACCAAAAAGGACACATCTGAAATAGAAAAGCTGATGCGAACATTTATATGGAAGGGTGGAAGGTCAAGAATTGGTATGGTGAAACTTCAATAACACAAATCAAATGGGGGTATCAATATGCAGAACATCAATATGTATAGTCATGCCGCACACCTTTGCTATTTGAGGGATTGGATTCACAATAAGAATTAATATGCCAATACAACCTTAGAAGTAGCATTTCTGGGGAACACTAAAGCTGGCCACACATATAAAGATTATCTGTCCAACCAGCCAACTAGTTGAATGGTTGGAATGAAAATCTGGTAATGTATGGGAGTAACTGATGATCAGCAATTTGCTCCTAAATGCCAGAAAACAGATGAAAATGGTCGTTCAGACAAGTTTGTTAAATGTTTGATCTAAACAATTTGTTCAAACAACAGTTTTTGTCCATTTTCCGGCGATTGGGAGCAAATTGCTGATTGTCATTTGCTTTCATACCTTACCAGATTTTCATTCCAACCAATCAACTAGTTGGCTGGTTGGACAGATAATCTTTAGATGTGTGGCCAGCTTAACATCATATCCTTTATGCATCTACATGATGAAGAAATACCAGAATCGATTCAAACCAATCCCCTTTTGATGACTACCAGAAAACTATGGCATATTTTACGCCATAGATACACACTAAACCCATATTTCTCCTTACACCTCCCACTTATTCACAACCCAAATTTCCAACATGGGAATGCTGGACACCCCTTTACTTTAAGGCATAGACGTGGAATCATTTCAATTTGACATTTCATAGACAGTGACTCAAGAAAACCTTTAATATTGACCCAAGCTGTGGATAAGCAACCAATAGTTAATACTTCTCCCCTATCCTACTTCCAAGCTCAACATTATATGGCCCAGCTCTCCAGAAAATTAGCACCAAATGATTATACTAATAGACTAGATGATCTACTAATAACAGAGAATCCAGAAAACAAAGCTATATCACAGCACTATTTATTTTTACACAATCCTTTAAATTATGATATTCAACAAATAGGTTTGGCACAGTGGAAAGAACATTTTCCATCTTTATCCATAGAACACTTACTGTGTTCGTTTGAACAATCAGTCAAACTGGTGCCAGCAACATCTTACACAGAACTCTTTTCTGAACGTATTACACAGAACCTATCTCACCCCTTACCATAGACATGCAATGGGACTGCTAGAAAATTCGAAATGTCTTTGTTGCAGAGCGCAAGGTGCAGGGCTGATGCATTGTTTATGGAACTGCCCAATAATACGGGGATTTTTTGTCATGGTGGGAAACTACAGTATGTCAATAGATATTTGGTGAATTGTCTACCATTAACATCTGAGTGGGCAATATTTGGTATCACGCCCAAAGAAACCAAAGTACCAAGAGGGGTTAAGAAATTATTAATTATCATATCGGCAGTAGCAAAGAAATGCATTTTGCAAGTGTGGTTACAGGCTATAGCACCTACATTAACATTGTCACAATCACTGAAAGAACAAATAGGGAAATGTTTTAGGAATACACTCTGGTACGAAACACATATTTATGCAGGAGATCCCCCGATATTGCTTTAGAATATCTGGTTATTTCATTGAGAGTTATGAAGGGATGTCGAGAACCCGGACTCACACTGTGTATACCTACTCATATTATTGAAGCATATACTGCTTTATATATTATTCTATAGTAATATATTTGTGAAGACACTTGTTGATAAATAATTGTATAAATTTTTAGAAATTATTTTTCTGTATATGTGTCACTGTTATTATTTACACTAAATGTATCTGTGTAACTTTTGTACTATTGTAATTATGTTTACAATTATTGTGCTTCAATAAAATAAAAAAATTATTTAAAAAGAGAAAGTCTTTCCTCTCTGTCATGGTAACAGAAATTTTGGGGGGCAGAGTCCCCAGTGATGTTACACTGTAGCTTTGACTGAGGTGAATGGGCAACCACAATTTGAACAAATCCATGCGATCTTCTGGGGCTACACTAAGTTGTGTGCAATGTCCCTCAAAAATATTGCATGAAGTGAAGAGATCTAAATTACCATCATATTGTGGGAATTCTCTCTTGAGATCTAACAGGAACTTTGTTATCTTTATATAATTTCCTTGAGGAGGTTGATTAAAAGAAAACAAATTATTTTTCCTATTGTGGGCTTGTGCAGAGCTAGAAGTGGCATCTAATACTTCCCATCCACGTCTACAATCTGACATTTTAACATTTGAAGGATTTAATCTATATCTAATTGATACAGATGGTTGTTGGAGAGGAAAGGATGCCATATTGTGTCAAGGAGATGTGGATGACATCCTGAAGGAACTAAAGGAGAATGAGAACCAAGCGACTATGAAACTGGATGATGATACCATAAAAATAACAAATATTATACACGCCTTAGAAGAAGACACTAAAGTATCTTGGTGGGAAAGTATCTTCGGATACAGTCCAAAGGCAATATCATTCTTCAACCTTCTCATATACCCCATAATAGTTCTCATTATTTTAGTATTGATTATGTACATTGGGTTAATAATTGTCTACCGGAAGATAAAAAGACTGAATGCACAACTACAAGACACAGTACAACTATACAAGGAACATTTTCCCACTGTGAACAACAAGGAATACACAGAGGTTTTTTTACCTCCCCATAACTTTTTAAAATTTTAAAGAATTATTTGACATTTTGATTGGAAGGACTTTGCGTACGGGCTGGAAACACTTTGCATACGGGCTGGAAGGACTTTGCATACGGGCTGGAAGGACTTTGGACCTCATTCAGAGTCGGTCGTTGCGGCCGCACGGTCATACGCCACCGATGTTCGCTATACTGCGCATGCGTAAACTTCGCAATGCGCGTGCGCAAACTAGCCGCTACGATCAGAAATTTCTCTCTCCTTGAACACAGCCAGGTCGGTAGTTTGAGTGACAGATGGAGGCGTTTGTGGGTGGTAACAGGGGAAGGTGCTTGAAAACGGGGGAGTGGAGATCCGAACACAGGCGTGCCTCATTGTGCGAACGGCGTTTTATGGGAGTGCATATGGATTATGGGAGTGCATAATTAACAAAGTAGCATCATGGCACATGTGACATGGGAGGTTTTTACACTGACATGATCGTAGAGCTTAAGAGAGGGTATGGTCAACCTTAAGCTCTACGACCAGTTCCGATGGTTCCCGATGGTCTCGATTAATCCTTATATGCCCGGAGAGGACGTGCAATGCGTACGAGAAGGGGGCGTATTTTTTTGTCTTCCGACCGTTTCCTCCCCTTGGTCGGCCAACTACCGATCCGAACTTAGGGACGCAACTTGCGAGGTAATCATTTGAATGTCCGGCCCCTTTTCCCGTACGACCATGTGGCCGCTTCGACCGACTCTGAATGAGGTCCTTTGTGTACAGGCTGGAAGGACTTTGCAATATATATATATATATTTAAGAACATGTTGATTGAAAGGTTGTGTCTATTTATTGTAACTATGTTGACTCCTAAATGGTTGTTTTTGTTTAATATGTACAACTACAGAAGTGAATGGGAAGGTAGCAGGAAGTAATGTGAAGTACATTTCCAACTTGTAGTGTCGGATTTCCGACAACAGGGGGACTGTGAAGGAGCTCCAGTATTAACTCATCTCAGTGCCATTAGAATAGGTATGCATGGAGCCAGAAGATTTAGATTTTATATAGTTCAAACTAGCTCATATCAAAGGACTGTACTAGTAGCTAGTTAACAGAAAATAACACCTATCAGAGTCTCTTGTTTCAGGCCATGTGGATGAGTGGAGGTTTGAGCTGGTGCAATGCATGCTGGGTAGGGGTATATAAGTCTGAAACAATCCAAATATAGATCTCTTCTCTGCCATTGCCATCCAAGACACACACACAAAGCTTCCAGAGATCTGGATAACCAACACATGCATTCTCTCTATATTTTCAGAGAGTAGGGACTTGCAGTAAAGTGGGGTCCCGTGACGGGGGCTGCAAGCTTAAATGCATTGATCAATTCATGAACCAAAACCCCACTTTGTGTTATGTTTATTATTATTATTGTTAGTTATTATGGTGAATGCAGAGCCCCTGTGATTTCTATTTAAACAATGTGGTCACATACCATGTTGCACCCCAAATCTAGGAATGGTGAGTGCTGTGGATTAGTGCTTTATATATACATATATATATATATATATATATATATATATATATTCAACCAGGCGCTGCACTCGACGGTCTCAAGAAAAATGTAGATCACACAATCATTGCTGCAATGTTTCGGGCTTTATTGCCCGTCGTCAGGCTGCACATACATAAGCAAAATAAGTGTATCATCTTACCTTAAATACCCATTGTCCTCCTTAGACTCACGCCGGGTCCCGTTGCTCGCGTCCCGTCCCGTGTGCATCACTTCCGGTCACGCCGGAAGCGTGTCAGCACACCGGTGACGTCATCGTTGCCATAGAGACCCGACGCCTGCCAGGGAGACAAAAAAACAACACCATGTGAAGATACAAAAATAATAATCATACATCGTGTATCATGTACTAAACACACAATCGTGTATCATGTACAAAACATACAAAACAAAAAACATAATAAAACTAACGGTACCTGTATTAAGGAGATTCAATATATCAAAAAATTAACCACTTGATAGTATCACTAAGTATATTACAGGGATAACTAGTAAATATAGGGTATTAAATAATGTCAGAGCCAAATCTTAACGAAAAATACCATAGTTGAGCTGATCATTAAGACCTTTGGGTCTGACAGTATCTAAATAATGAATCCACTTGGATTCTAACATTAACAACCTTTTGTTCCTATCACCCCTCCTTCCATCATCCAAGGCCTGATCAATTACCATATATTTCAAACTTGAGAGGTTGTGCCTAGCTTCCAAAAAATGCTTGGCAACAGGTTGTTCAGACCCCTTCCCGCTGAGTGCTGATCTAATAGCTGACCTATGTAGGGCCATGCGCTCCTTAAAAGAACGCATGGTCTTCCCTACATAGCAGAGTCCACAGGGACATTTAATAAGATGAACGACAAAAGTGCTGGTACAGGTCAGTCGGTGCCTTATCTCATACTTTTGTCCTGACTGCGGATGATAAAAACATTTTCCCGTCAGCATATAGCCACATGTCGCACATCCTAAGCATTTAAAGCACCCATTGGTAGGTCTACACACTACTTGAGATGACTTATTCAGTTCTGTTACATCGGAACGAACCACCCAATCTTTAATGTTCTTCCCTCTTCTATAACATGGCCTAATCCTTGTCTTTCTAAACACTGTTAAGTCCCGGTCATTCTGTACTATCGGCCAGAGTTCCTTGCAGGCCTTCTTAATGGTTCCATGTGCCGTGCTGTAGGTATATACCCAATTCAGAACATCCTCCGATTGGTCCTTATCCTTATGTTTTAGTGTCACTTCTCTAGATATTGTATCCACCTTTCTTCGAGCAGATTGTAGTACCTTTTCAGCATATCCTCTAGCTCTAAATTTGTTCAACATTTTATCTAATTCACTATCTAATATTGAGGGATCGCTTGTAATTCTTTTTACCCTTAATAGCTGCGAAAAGGGCAAACTGCTGATTGTTGAGGCTGGGTGGAAACTATCGGCTCTCAATAAGGTGTTCCTATCGGTCGGTTTCGAATAGACCCTTGTAGAGAGAACGTTGTCAGACACTCTGATTGTAACATCCAGGAAATTGATTTCCTCAAGGCTCATGTTATAGGTGAATTTGATGGGGTGGTCCAATGCATTGATCCCTTCAATTATGTCCATAAGCTCACTACATTCCCCTTTCCAAAAGAGAATTACATCGTCTATATATCTCTTATAAAACAAGACTCTGTCATGCACATCCCTGTTGAAGAAGAAATCTTTCTCTACCTTTGCCATGTATGCATTAGCATATGTCGGAGCGACATGCGACCCCATGGCACAGCCGCTTTTTTGGATGTAATAGTATCCATCAAAGTAGAAATAATTTCTTCTCAAAGTCATATCCAGCAGTGTTAGAAAAAAGTCAACGCGGGGACCTTGATACAGCTCATTGTCAGTAATTAAATCACTCACAGCCTCCAGACCCCCTATATGGGGGATGTTGGTATAGAGGCTGGAGATGTCCAAAGTACAGAGCCATGTTCTAGAGGGTACCTCACCCAATCTGGATAAGCTTAGCAATAAGTCTGTTGTATCTTTCAGGTAAGTATCACCCGCTTGGACACAGGGCTGCAGAAAATGATCTAGAAATTGTGAGACATTACTATATAGTGAACCTCTCGCCGACACTATAGGGCGTCCAAGGGGATCAGAGAGACTTTTGTGGATCTTGGGTAGTGAATAAAGGAGCGGTATCCTTGGAAAATCAGTATTCAGGAAGTTGTACGTCTCCTTGGTGATGGTACCTCCATTCACTGATGCAATGAGTAAATTATCTAACTCGATTTTGAAGGTATCAGTTGGATCCTTCCTAAGTTTTTCATAAACTGATTCTTCAGAAAGTTGTTTGTAAATCTCCTGGCTATACCTATCCACATCCAGTATAACAACCCCTCCCCCTTTGTCCGCTGGTCTTACAACGATGTCCTTATAAGCACTAAGGTCTCTCAGAGCATCCCATTCCTCCTTGGTAAGATTGTTTCTATGGGGAGTGTCCTCCTTCAGGGTACCAGAAACACATACATCTAGGGCTTTCATGAAACTATTAATGCCAATGTTGTTAAGGGGGGGTTCAAAATTAGATCTTGTTTTAAAGGGTTCTTCTTTTTTAGGATTTGTACTCAAATTTCTGTTGTCAAAAAATCCTCTTAACTTCAATTGTCTATTTAAATGCTGTTGATCAATTTTCCAATTGAGTGAGCTTAATTTATTAGTTGGTATATATCCTAACCCTTTGTTTAATACCCTAATTTCGGCACATGTTAGATCCCTGCTAGATAGATTGTAGATAAGATTCATCTCCTCCGTCCCCTGCCTTTGGTTCCTTTTATGGCACCTCTGTCCTCCCCTTCTTTTGTGTCTCCTTCCCTTCCACGACCTTCCGCGACCAAGAAAAATATGTGCAGGTATTCTTAGGTAAACCTTCAGGGGGGTGCCAGACACCGAGGCTACATAAACTGTTGCCCCAACATAAACTCCAACAAGGTACAGCACACTCCTTCCTTAGAATATCCACTGCCGCGGTGCCAGCTGCAATTCGTAAATATATTCAACCAGGCGCTGCACTCGACGGTCATTGCTGCAACGTTTCGGGCTTTATTGTTTTTTTGTCTCCATGGCAGGCGTCGGGTCTCTATGGCAACGATGACGTCACCGGTGTGCTGACACGCTTCCGGCATGACCAGAAGTGATGCACACGGGACGGGACGCGACCAACGGGACCCGGCGTGAGTCTAAGGAGGACAATGGGTATTTAAGGTAAGATGATACACTTATTTTGTTTATTTATGTGCAGCCTGACGACGGGCAATAAAGCCCGAAACGTTGCAGCAATGATTGTGTGATCTACATTTTTCTTGAGACCGTCGAGTGCAGCGCCTGGTTGAATATATTTACGAATTGCAGCTGGCACCGCGGCAGTGGATATTCTAAGGAAGGAGTGTGCTGTACCTTGTTGGAGTTTAAGAATACCTGCACATATTTTTCTTGGCGATTTTTATTCAAAGGATATGTCAGTTTTCAACTTTAATTGACAAGTCAAACATTATAGAGAAACGTCTCCTGTTCCAACTATATATATGATCAGTGGTCATTCAGGATTTTTTATATATACAGGAATATTGCCAAGTTTTAGTGAGGACACGGTACGTGGTTTTTGAGAGTGGAGTATTATTAGGAGTTCACCATGGATGAAGCCAGTGGATTTTCGTGGACAGAGGTCCCTATTGGGGAGACATTAAGTTTCTCGGAAAGTGAAATTGAATCTGTATTATTTAAGGAAAGATTGGTGGACAACATGGGAGATACTTCGCCAGAAGAAATCCTAAATAATTTGTTAAAATATAAAAAGAAAGAAATTGACTATTTACTACATGGGATAACATTATCAGAGTACCTAAGGGAGAAAAAAATCCCAAGGGGCTTTCGTGTCCGCAACTCCCCTACTATAGGAAGACTGAATAAGGAATTTGTGAGGCGGTGGATAGCTGTCCTCAACAAGTGCTCCTTAGATTTAATGACTTTGGTTGTTGAGGAGTCAGCTAGAGAACTTGCCCTTGTGAAGCAAAAAATTACTGATTACATGCACTCCAATAAGTCTCACCTACAAGGTGATTGGGGTAAATGTGAATTGGATAAATTACAGCAACAAGTGGAGAATTATAAAAAAGAACTGATCCTCTTCAAAAAACGAAAATTTGAAGTTGTTAATAAAGATTACGAAGAAAGGAGAGTGTATCGTTGGTTGTCAGGGGGGACAGACACAAAGGTACGACATGTACAACAACGACGCTTTCATGGACAGAGGGATAGAATGGATAACTATTCATCTAGTGATTTACCCTCGACCTCTGGTGATGAAACCCCTGGTAACAAGGCACGGGTTCCATATCAAAAACCCCCTTTAGGAGTGAGGACCCACGCAGGTCGCGGAAGGGAAGGAGACACAAAAGAAGGGGAGGACAGAGGTGCAATAAAAGGAACCAAAGGCAGGGGATGGAGGAGATGAATCTTATCTACAATCTATCTAGCAGGGATCTAACATGTGCCGAAATTAGGGTATTAAACAAAGGGTTAGGATATATACCAACTAATAAATTAAGCTCACTCAATTGGAAAATTGATCAACAGCATTTAAATAGACAACTGAAGTTAAGAGGATTTTTTGACAACAGAAATTTGAGTACAAATCCTAAAAAAGAAGAACCCTTTAAAACAAGATCTAATTTTGAACCCCCCCTTAACAACATCGGCATTAATAGTTTCATGAAAGCCCTAGATGTACGTGTTTCTGGTACCCTGAAGGAGGACACTCCCCATAGAAACAATCTTACCAAGGAGGAATGGGATGCTCTGAGAGACCTTAGTGCTTATAAGGACATCATTGTAAGACCAGCGGACAAAGGGGGAGGGGTTGTTATACTGGATGTGGATAGGTATAGCCAGGAGATTTACAAACAACTTTCTGAAGAATCAGTTTATGAAAAACTTAGGAAGGATCCAACTGATACCTTCAAAATCGAGTTCGATAATTTACTCATTGCATCAGTGAATGGAGGTACCATCACCAAGGAGACGTACAACTTCCTGAATACTGATTTTCCAAGGATACCGCTCCTTTATTCGCTACCCAAGATCCACAAAAGTCTCTCTGATCCCCCTGGACGCCCTATAGTGTCGGCGAGAGGTTCACTATATAGTAATGTCTCACAATTTCTAGATCATTTTCTGCAGCCCTGTGTCCAAGCGGGTGATACTTACCTGAAAGATACAACAGACTTATTGCTAAGCTTATCCAGATTGGGTGAGGTACCCTCTAGAACATGGCTCTGTACTTTGGACATCTCCAGCCTCTATACCAACATCCCCCATATAGGGGGTCTGGAGGTTGTGAGTGATTTAATTACTGACAATGAGCTGTATCAAGGTCCCCGCGTTGACTTTTTTCTAACACTGCTGGATATGACTTTGAGAAGAAATTATTTCTACTTTGATGGATACTATTACATCCAAAAAAGCGGCTGTGCCATGGGGTCGCATGTCGCTCCGACATATGCTAATGCATACATGGCAAAGGTAGAGAAAGATTTCTTCTTCAACAGGGATGTGCGTGACAGAGTCTTGTTTTATAAGAGATATATAGACGATGTGATTCTTTTTGAAAGGGGAATGTAGTGAGCTTATGGACATAATTGAAGGGATCAATGCATTGGACCACCCCATCAAATTCACCTATAACATGAGCCTTGAGGAAATCAATTTCCTGGATGTTACAATCAGAGTGTCTGACAACGTTCTCTCTACAAGGGTCTATTCGAAACCGACCGATAGGAACACCTTATTGAGAGCCGATAGTTTCCACCCAGCCTCAACAATCAGCAGTTTGCCCTTTTCGCAGCTATTAAGGGTAAAAAGAATTACAAGCGATCCCTCAATATTAGATAGTGAATTAGATAAAATGTTGAACAAATTTAGCTAGAGGATATGCTGAAAAGGTACTACAATCTGCTCGAAGAAAGGTGGATACAATATCTAGAGAAGAGACACTAAAACATAAGGATAAGGACCAATCGGAGGATGTTCTGAATTGGGTATATACCTACAGCACGGCACATGGAACCATTAAGAAGGCCTGCAAGGAACTCTGGCCAATAGTACAGAATGACCGGGACTTAACAGTGTTTAGAAAGACAAGGATTAGGCCATGTTATAGAAGAGGGAAGATCATTAAAGATTGGGTGGTTCGTTCCGATGTAACAGAACTGAATAAGTCATCTCAAGTAGTGTGTAGACCTACCAATGGGTGCTTTAAATGCTTAAATGTGGCTATATGCTGACGGGAAAATGTTTTTATCATCCGCAGTCAGGACAAAAGTATGAGATAAGGCACCGACTGACCTGTACCAGCACTTTTGTCGTTTATCTTATTAAATGTCCCTGTGGACTCTGCTATGTAGGGAAGACCATGCGTTCTTTTAAGGAGCGCATGGCCCTACATAGGTCAGCTATTAGATCAGCACTCAGTGGGAAGGGGTCTGAACAACCTGTTGCCAAGCATTTTTTGGAAGCTAGGCACAACCTCTCAAGTTTGAAATATATGGTAATTGATCAGGCCTTGGATGATGGAAGGAGGGGTGATAGGAACAAAAGGTTGTTAATGTTAGAATCCAAGTGGATTCATTATTTAGATACTGTCAGACCAAAAGGTCTTAATGATCAGCTCAACTATGGTATTTTTCGTTAAGATTTGGCTCTGACATTATTTAATACCCTATATTTACTAGTTATCCCAGTAATATACTTAGTGATACTATCAAGTGGTTAATTTTTTGATATATTGAATCTCCTTAATACAGGTACCGTTAGTTTTATTATGTTTTTTGTTTTGTATGTTTTGTACATGATACACGATTGTGTGTTTAGTACATGATACACGATGTATGATTATTATTTTTGTATCTTCACATGGTGTTGTTTTTTTGTCTCCCTGGCAGGCGTAGGGTCTCTATGGCAACGATGACATCACCGGTGTGCTGACACGCTTCCGGCGTGACCGGAAGTGATGCACACGGGACGGGACGCGAGCAACGGGACCCGGCGTGAGTCTAAGGAGGACAATGGGTATTTAAGGTAAGATGATACACTTATTTTGTTTATGTATGTGCAGCTTGACGACGGGCAATAAAGCCCGAAACGTTGCAGCAATGATTGTGTGATCTACATTTTTCTTGAGACCGTCGAGTGCAGCGCCTGGTTGAATATATTTACGAATTGCAGCTGGCACCGCGGCAGTGGATATTCTAAGGAAGGAGTGTGCTGTACCTTGTCGGAGTTTATATATATATATATATATATATATATGTACACGTACACCAAGTTTAAGGATTAAATCGAATCTGCATTGAACTTTATTTAGCAACTGCTGCATGGGGTAATTCATTACTGGGATTAAAATTAGAAATTCATTTCTGAGTTATTTACTGTGTACTGTATAATCTCTTTATATTATTCAAGCTTTACCCATAACGCTAGACGTCTGATTTATTGCTCTCACAGATCTCGCTGTCTTCCGGATATACCAGACACGTATGCTGGTTGATCTCCAACCTGAGCACAGCTCACCTGGTATTCGGGTAGCCTCTGGCGTCCCCCTGTACTACGTACAAAACGGACTTAGCGGTACAAGCAGAGGAGGAATACCAGCTGACACGGAGTAGCGGTGGAGCTATACGGTGTCCTGCATGTGCAGACAGCGCCTGAAGGTCGTACCACACTGGTCTCTCGCATATGTAAAGGTGCATACACACTAGACGATATGCTCCCTGAGCGATATCGTCTAGTGTGTCCCCGGCAGGCTGTGCTCAATGTCGTTCATGACATTGAGCACAGCCGCTGAACGATATCATTAGCGATATCGTTCAGCGCCGGGCTCTCTCACCCATTCCCTGACATGCAGCAACCTGACGAGGTCGTCAGGTTGGCCTGCATGTCAGCCCGATGAACGAGGATGACGAACGACCCGCGGGAACGCGCGTCGTCGTCATCGTTCATCTTTTTTGTGTTAAAAATGGACGATAAAGTGGACGACTGAACGATAACGATATCGTTATCGTTCAGTCGTCCACTTTAATCGCCCAGTGTGTACGCACTAAGTGAGGAGAAAGCCCGATCAGCTTTAATCTTATTTCAGCCACAACAGCATGGATAGGACATCTAACTAAGAAACCTATCAGTGAGTGTCTATACATTGTCCTAGAACTTCCTTTTTTTTGCCGTGCACGGCTTTTTGTTGATATATTACTCGCTGACAGACTGCATTTCCTCCGTTTCCTTTCCTATATTTGCTGTGATTGTATGGAATCCTAGTGACTTATCAGATCACCCAGTGAGAGGAGAGCAAATGTTTCTTATGACTATTCTAATTGTTCCACAGAGAGACTGTAATTGTGTCACAGTTACTGTTTGGGATTTTGCAACAATCGTTGCTATTTAGTGCCGTTTAACAGGAGGCGACTAGCCAATCTGACTCTCATTGTTGCAACCTTATCTGCTTTTTGTGTCTGTTATTCAGACTGCCACAGAGGCTATTTATATCATCAGTACTCTCCAGTGGATGTATTTGTCATCTCTTTATACATATTTTTTTAACAGACATCTTATGTTTAGAATCATATTTTAATGCATGTTATTTATGCTTATAATATATATTCTTTTTTTTTGGCTGATCTTTGGTTAAAATATATGAATATTCTTAAAATTTATTACCACTTTTAGAGACAGCGCTCCAAACCCTGTTCTTTTATACTGTATTTTTTTTCTGTTTATGAGGTATCAGCTCCTCATTTTTTGGTAGCTGCAGTCTCCAGTGTATTTCTTTTTATTAGTGTATTAGGTATAATATTCAAATATTTGGATGTGTATGTGTATGTTTGTGTGTATGTTTGAGTGAATGGTATTCGTGCACACACCATATACATCCGTCTGGATTTTCTTTCTTTATATTATTCACATCTAAACCATCTATTACCTTGCAATTCCTGTTTATGGAGTACATGGGACCTTATTCAGAGTCGGTCGTAAGCGGCCGCTCGGTCGTACGCATCCAATGTTTCCAAACCACGCATACGTATGGTTAGTTGTGCGCATGTGCGTACGAGACCTTGCGAACCAAAATGCTGTCGATCGTACGGCTTACGAGCAGGAAGTGGCTTCCGAGAGTTGATTGACATGAAAGGCCGTTTGTTGGTGTTGACGGGGGTGGTGGTCTAAAAAGGCAGACGTTCCTCACCGTTTTCAGGGTGTTTTAGGGGCATAAATAAATTTCCTGCTGCGACCGACATAGAAGGCCGGAAGTAGTAAAACGTCACTCTGCGAGCAGGTTAGAGGCCTGGCTGATCGTACAGCTTGAGGTTGGGTATGTGCTCTCTCAAACACCAGAACACAATCGATACTATCGAATGTGACTGATGTTATGTTTGATGTTTCTATTTTGTGCCACACAATACAAGCAGCTAATAATCGTTTGTTGTAGCTAATAACACTGCTAATTGAATTGTAATTGATTCAGTTGCGTTAGCATTAGCGAATAATAAGAATAAATATATTTCATGGGGATGGCTTATTCTATGCGGTTTTTGTTAATTTTTGGTGTAATTTGCACACAACACAAGCGGCCGCAACTATCAGAAGAAAATTAACATACAGCGACTGACAACGACTGACAGCGATTGACTCGATTGCTAGCTGCTATCACTCGCTAGCTAGAGGAGGTGCATTGTTCATGTATGGGCGTCACTTTGGTTGCAACCGACTGGCTGTGCGATTACTTCCTTTTTCAGTTTTGCGGTCATTAGGCGTATGACCGAGCAGCCACTTACGACCGACTCTGAATGAGGTCCATGGTCTCTAGATAATAGAGTATGATTTCAAGGTTTAATTAATATGCAATAATACATTATGGGTAAGATAATCAGGTGACTTGATAGATTTGTCAAGGGATATTTGGGTGGTTTCGGCCCAGTAAAAGCTTGCATGTTTAGCGCCACATGGAGCTTTGGTTGTTATGCATAGCATGACAATGGCAACCCTCTGTCTTGGTTTTTTATTGTAAAAAGACGGAATACGTAAGAAGACTGTATGGAAGGTTAATAAAGTAATCTAGGGGGTCACAGATGTAACAATATCAGACAGAGAAAATAGATTAAAGAGGAAAATATTGTGTCATATTCCTATAATTAATTGTAATCATCACTATTGATGAAGAGAAACTTTTGTGTAACTATTAGACCCTCAGAGAGGAGAGGAGGTCATGCAGCCCGGAAAACACTCTCTTACAGAGGCTGGCACTCATTCTTCTATAACTTGCATCTTGCCTCGGTGCCGCTAAACCAAGAATCAATATACACCAACATATAAAGTAGTGGCACTCTGTGGACTTGATATAGATCATACAACCAGGTACAAATCACTAGGGCACTGGAGCCATCCTTAGAATAGTCAATGTTTAAAATGAAACTTTGACTACGCTAAGGATAGCTCCGGTGACCTGGTGATTTGTACCTGGTTGTAACATCTATATCAAGTCCTCAGAATGCCACTACTTTATATGTTGGTATACATATATATATATATATATATATATATATATAATGTGATGTGTATGAGGGCTGATTGAAAAGTAATGAGACTGATTTTTTTGCTGCGTTTCAACAAAGATTCAAAAATGTGCAGTAGACTGTTTTGTGATATCACTTTTAGCATTGCAGCTGTGGCAGTTTTCACTTCCTCATCTGTTGAGAACTTTCTACGCAGTTGTCTTTTCAGGGTTGGGAATGCCCAGAGATCATAGGGTGCTAAGGGCCTGATTCAGCAAGGAGCGCACAGATGCAGACGCATGCACTCGTCCACTGCGAGAATATGCTAATCAATGCACACACACGGAGACAGCAGCACAAGATGCAGACGCCCAGCTCCATACTATGCTGTCCATGTCCCTTTACTCACAGCCTGATGAGCAAGCAAGATATCATAAACATTGGTAACATCGAGAACCATCGGATTCATTAGCATAATAGTGGTTGAACTGACCTGCCACAGGTTTTTGGCCACTTACGGTATGGCTGTGTATGCTACCGCACTGCCTTAATTATGCACGCCTCTGTAACAGCGTTATAACGCCTGCGTTCGCCTGACCACCCCCGTCACCAATGGCACTTCCTGTCAATATCGGAGGGGTCTGCGTACACACTGCGTGTAGTCTGTGTACCCTAACCCGATTGCACTGACTAGTTCGCGCACACGCAGTGTGATGTATACGCGTGCACAAACATCGGCAGAGTGCGTGCGTTCTCTTCTGTGCGTTTCTTGCTGAATCAGGCGCTAAGTCCGGGCTATATGGAGGGTGTCCAGTGCTGTCCCAGCGCTGCCAATGCAACAGCAGCAACATGTGGTTGGCGTTGTCTTGTAGCAAAAACCACTGTTTCTTCAGCAAATGTGGTCTTTTCTTCTTAATGGCTTCACGCAAATGGGTTTTCAGGACGTTTGCATTGTAGTCACCATTAATTGTTAACCACATGGTGTCAGGGCATAACTGCTGGCACACAGGAGGTGTTTTGGGGATGCACAGGGAGAGGCGGCTATGGGGCGGGCTGAAGGAATGCCAGGCGGTGGCAGCAGCGGGGTGCGGACCAGTGGCAGCAGTGCACCGGGCATCAGCGGGCGACAGAGGTGCTCACTGGCGCTGGGCATGCATCTGAAAAAATAAGACACAGATGCATGGATGAATCAGTGAGATACATATATGCATCTGTTTTAAAATTAGAATTCGTGTAAAATAAAAATGAAAAAAAAGGGACATTCCCCCCAATTACAAACACAACCAGCCCCAGGCTTTTCACTGCTGGTCCTGGTTGTGAAAATACGGAGGACAAATGACATAGGGGTCCCCCGTATCATGCACAACCAGCACCAGGCTAATCAGAACCAGTCCTGGTTGCCAAAATAAGGGGGACAAATGAAATAGGGGTTCCCCATATTCAGCGCAACCAGCACTGGGCTCTGAGCTGGTCCTGGAAATACAGGGGGAAAAATGAGTAGGGTTCCCCTGTATATGCCAGAACCAGCACCGGCTTTTTCTAGCGGGGGGCTGATATCACAGCCAGGAGAGCCCTTTCACCAGGACCCCCAGCCGAAGCATTAACCCTGACTGCTAGTCAGCCCAGGCCAGGGATCCCTGGGGAGCTGGGGATCCCTCCAAATAAAGGAGTCCCCCTCTCCAGGGCACCCCAGGCCTAGGCTGATAGCCTTGGGCTATCCCGGCACCCCTGGGGTGGTGGGTGCCGGGATGACAGTGTAAAGGGGCCCCCTCCCCCTAAAGCACAACCAGTCTTGTGCTTTTCACTGCCAGTCCTGGTTGTGAAAATACAGGGGAAAAATGACATAGGGATCCCCTGTATTTAACACAACCAGCACCAGGCTAATCAGAACCAGTCCTGGTTGCCAAAATACAGGGAACAAACAATGTAGGATATTCTGTGCAACCAGCACTGGGGTCTGATTCTGGAAATACAGGTCTGGAGAAATGCATATGGTCCCCCTGTATTGTTCAGAACTAGCACCAGACTTTTTCTAGCAGGGGGGCTAATGCCACTGCCAGGGGAGTTCTTTCACCGGGCCCCCCAGCCAAAGCATTACCCCTGGCCATGAGTCAACCCAAACCGGGGATCCCTGGGGATCCCCCCAATAAAGGGGTCCACCTCTCCAGTGTACCGCAGGCCTAGGATGATAGCCCAGGGTTCTCCCCGACACCCCTGGGTGGTGGGTGCTGGGTTGATTGTGTAATGTGGTTCATTTTAAGGAATATTGTCTTTTGCAGGTAAACTATAGGTCCAAGCAAGCCTCCCCCACATGCTGGTACTTGGAAACCCACCAATACCAGCAACCGGGGCATTTAGGGCCCACTGGTACCTGTAGTACACCTGTAAAAGAAATATTAAAATGAACAGACTACACCGACTACAGACTACAGACTTTTAGTTTTTAAATAAAATTTATTTTGTCTGCACCTTTACCTGGGGGACGGCGGCCATTAAGCTCTTTTTTGTGGCCGCCGCCACCTCAGAATTTAGTAGTCTTTGCCTGACGGGCGCCAACCCACCAGGGCTTCGGGGTCTTTGCCTGGCAGGTGCCAACCCACCGCCCACTAGGACTTCCGGCTTCTTCGCCTAATGGTCGCCAACCCACCAGGGCTTCAGCATCTTTGGCTGGTAGGTTCCAACCCGCCAGGGCTTCAGCGTCTTCACCTAGTGGATGGCAGCCTGTGTCAGCTCTTTTTCATGCCCGCCACCCACTAGTACTTCCGGCATCTTCCTTCTTCAGGAGCTCTAATTTGCTCCCTCCTGGCCGTCGGACTGCCATGCTGCCTCTTCAACTGGCTTATATAAGCCAGCCAAGGGGGTGGGGCTATGATGTTGTGAGCCGTGATTGGCTTGTGGTGGCCATCTTTGAATTTCAAAAATGGCGCTGAGGCACCATTTTTGAAATGGGCTCCGCTGCTGAACTCTGCAGAATAGCAGGCAAGGACTGGATCCTCTTGGATCCAAGCCCGCCACCAACGCATGCACCGCCGCCGGTTCCCCCGCCACCGCTGGGTCCCACTGATGTCCGCAGTGCCACCGCTCACACCCGTGCAGCCAATGATGTCCGCACCGCTGCCATTGCTGGGTCTGAACCCCAAAAGGCCCTACTCTGGAACAATAGCTACCTAATAAAACAAACCCCAAGTCTAAATTCACCCCCTACCCTGAGTTCTGCCTTCCCAAAAATCCCCCATAGAGAACAGCAGAAAAGTGGTTCTAATTGAGAGTCAGAAAAAACTGACAGCTGGAACTTTAGATTGTTCCCAAATCCTCATTTTGCAGCTCTACCTGCCTGTGCCAAATATCAGCCCGGTACCTCAAATAGCTTTTGAGGTGTAGCCCCTTAAACACCATGCCCTGATTGCCCCCCCTGAATCCGCCACTGGGTGACACTGCCATAGGCAAATGCAGGGGGGGTTTCAGTCTGCCTAGAAACCCCCCTCGCTAGCTCACACCATAATCACAATAGAAATAGTAATATAATGGATTTTAATAGCGCTGCACATTCTTCTCATATACACACGTTGTGTGCTGAGCTGCTGTGATGGAGGGAGGGGGCGACGTTGGACCCCTCAGGAAGCCTGGGTAATCTGTACCCGCTCACCCCCTCTCGGCGCCCCTGTCTATGCACAAGCATGGATATCCTTAAAACCTGGACTGTTAGTGTGCCTTGAGGACCGTGGTTGGGAACCCCTGATGTAGAGAATAAAGGATTTCAGGTGCACATTATATGCATATATGTGGCAGATATATGAAATAGAATAAAACTGCCTACCTTGTCTGACTCTTTGTGATATACATCTGTATGTAAACCATTTCTAATCAAAACTTACTATAACAATTGATTGTGCAGTGTAAGGAGCATTTGCGAATACCTCTCTTTGTAGCATAGTGAGCTTCTCGTGTTCATTATCAGATGGTGAGTTTCCTGCTAAAAGAGTCATGTCAGCAGTACTTATGTTAGTCTATGGGGCATATTCAATTAGCCGCGGGGTTTACCCCGCGCCTAATTATCGTGCTTGATGTAATTCAATTAGCGGGGATTGCACGCGCGGGTGTCCCCGAGACCCCGCGCGCGAGTCCCCGCTGTTGGCCTTTACCTCGCACCTCATGTAGGTGCGAGGTAAAATATGCGTGTAGCCATCCTAATCGGGCTCGCGCTAGATGCTATAACACACTGTTTCCGCGTTGCTCGCGGAAACAGTGTGTTCCCACGTGCGACATAGGAGTTAATGGCGCGGGGAAAAAGCTATTTTATTGAATAGCTTAACCCCGCGCCGCGGGACTATCAAGCCCCAATTACTCGCGGTAATTGGATATGCCCCTATGTGAAAAATATTCTTCTTTTTTCTTCAGGGTCCATAAGGACTCCACATGGATTACCATGGGTGTAGTTGGTTGGAGTGAACCATGCACCAAACAGTTAAAGCTTGAGCTCCCAGGATGCACCGGCTCTCTTCCATATATACTCCGCCCCCAGCCACAGGCAGACATTTTTTTTTTGGTGCTGGCAGAAGCAGTAGCACCTTTGAGAACAGTGGGGTCCATGGTATCCACCTTCGATATGGTGGAATATGCACAGTTCCACTCCAGGAACCTTTAACAATTTATTCTCTCCTGGTGGAACAGACAGTGAGCCTGCTTCAGCAAGGAATGCACGAATGCAGTTGCACGCACACACCTCGCCGCTGCGAGAATATGCTAATGAATGCATATGCACGGCAATCGCAGCAGAATAAGCAGATGCCCAGCACTACATAATACCACCCACTTCCCTTTACTTGCATCCTCTATGCCTGGCAAGACAGCGGAAACATCGGACCCATACAGTGGCGTAAATTCATCCCAGACGCCCGGAGGAAAATTATAATTTGCATGCAGACAGGCTATAAATATAGATGGAGGTGACAGCTGATGGTCTGACATGGTGCTCTCCACTAGTGTATGGTGGCTTCTCAGGTGCCGGGAATGGGTGCCATGTATTGGGTGGCCGTGACTGTACACTCCAGGTACATAGTAACAGCCCTAAGTGGGGTGAATATGTTGTGGACAATGGAGGCGGTGCCCCTTCAGAGCTGGAGCCCAGTGGCAGGCACCTCCATTGTCTCCCACAGTTCTGCACCTGGAACCATACACACAATAGTGGTTGACCTGACCCTCCTGCAGACATAGCGAGACTTCCTGTCTGCAACTAGGCCTCAGGCTGCGTCCGCCGCAGCAAGGGCTTAATTATGCACTCCCCTAAAAAGGCATTCAAATGCACAGGCACGTCTGCGTTACCCCGACCACTCCCCCGCCACCACCCACAAACGGCACTTCCTGTCAATCAAATGTCCCTGGGGCTGCGGACTCCCTGCATACACATACTCCATCACACTGGCCGGTTCGCGCACGCGCACTGAGATGCATGCACAGAGCAAATACATCTACCGATTGCGTGCATCTGCATCCGTACGTTCCTTACTGAATCGGGCCCTGTATCATCTGATTCAGTCCCAGACAATCCTCCTCTCTCCGGAGGTTCGGCTTTCCCTCTCATGGTGGCTACAGATGTCCCATCTGGACGAGGGTCACCCCTTCTGGATACCAAAGAGGGAGCTCCTCACTACAAATGCTAGTCTTCGCGGATGGAGCATGATGACAGGTCATACCTTTCAGGGAAGATGGACAACTCGGGAAAAGTCACCTGACTATAGACATCCTGGCGCTTCGAGCTGTGTTCAGTGCACTCACTTTGCCTACCTCAACCATCAAGTTGGGCAGCCATGTGGGAGGTAGCACACATCCTAATGTGGCCCGAATGTTATCTCCTGGCAATCTCTGCAGTATTCATGCCCGGAGTCCTCAACTGGGAAGCGGACTTCCTAAGCCGTCAGGATGTGCACAAAGGAGAATGAGCTCTTCATCCAGATGTCTTTCAACTGCTGGTGAACAAATGGGGACTACCAGACGTAGACCTCATGGCCTCATGTCACAACCACTAGGTCCCCAGGCAGGGCCGGACTGGGACTAAAAATAGGCCCTGGCATTTAAAGAAAAGACAGGCCCACCTTGGCGTCAGCATCTGGCTCCTGGCATAAACTCCTCCCATTACTTTTCCTGACTCCTCCCACTTCTTAATCTATGCTTTTACAAATATAATTAATATTAGAACAACATACAAGTATACATCATTCTCTGTATTAAAATACAGACAACAGAACTCATCCTACCAGTGGCGTCTCCGCCAAAAAGGGGGCATGGACACGTGTGAAGGGGGCGGGGCCATGCAACCCAAACCCCCCCCCCGTGCTTATTTGGGAGGGTAAAAGGCAGACTGCCCTGTGTGTGTAGTGCCGGCCGGCTCTTTCACAATGTCAGGGGCAGAGTGCTATACTTTATGCTACAGTGCAGCACCCGGCTTCTGTCACTGAAGGGGAGTCTGCACCTTGGTGTCACCCCTCGGCGAGTGACACCCCGGTGTGGCCCGCACCCACCTTGTGACGCCACTGCATCCTGCAGGGGATTCATACATGTGCCATAGTCAGATATTTGAATGTTTGGTTGGTTCTGTTAGATAAAGCTGGTACTTCATTGGTGTAGGTCACACTTAAAGAAAAGGGAAGGCATTTTCCCCAATTGACCAAGCCCTAGCTTAGCAGTTGTAGAGGATTAGATAGCGTTCACTGTAGGAATTTTTAGGGCAGAGGAGGACACATCTGTACACACCAAAGCAGAGTCATAACTACATACTTTGGTGCTCTGTGTATATAAAGAGCATTGGTGCCCCCCTCCACACTTTAAGGAGGGAAAGAGCGTGCCATAGGCACGCTTAGAAAAAAAACAGGTTGTAGCCTTGCTGGAAAAGGGCGTGACCACACAATAGTACCCTCAATTCAAATTATGCCACACAGTAATGACCCTTAGTCACATTACACCGCACAGTAGTGTCCGTTACACATTATGCCACACACTGTAATGGTCCTTACATACATAGTTGAAACTAGACATTTGTTAATGGGTGGTCCCAACAGGACTGCCAAGACACTGGGCAAGCCCAGGTATTGTGGGAGTGCATGACTACATGGGTGGGCATGGCAACTCGTCACTAATTTACTGCATGATTATAGTGTTAGCTGCTGTGGAGCAAAGGTGTGAGTTGAGTTGTGTGTGGTTGCTGCATATTGGAGATATTGGTTACACCTCTCCTGTACACCCATGCCCCTAAAGAGACTTGGGTACTTTGTACTCATCCTTCTGGGTCCCAGTTCCAACCCATCACCAGAACTTTTGTTTCCTTGACCAGAGGTGTATCTAGGGGTCCGAGCGCTCCTGGCAAACTAAGGGACTGGCGTCCCCCTCCAATGACTGCTTCTACTAAAAAAAAATAACACACACTGGGGGTAGTTTAATTCACACGTGAAGAAATAGGGAGAGAATAATTTTTATTTCTCTTTGTAATATATATATCTTTTATAGAATTTACTCCATTGCAAACCACTATATATAAATTTATTTATGCAAAAAAACACAGGAAAAGCTTAAAAACATTGAATCAAAAACAAACAAAATGCATTATGGTAACATAATTGACATGTATTTAAATTGGCCTATCTATACTGCATTACGCATTTTAACAACTGATACCTACACTCCACCTTCAGTTTACTGGGATGATAGATCTTTTATATTTTCCAACATAAGAATGAAGACAGTCCATATGGATCATCAACACAGGGTTAGCCGCAACCCATAAAGATCATAGCCAGTCCCTTACACTGGGGGTAGTTCAATTTACATGCCTGTTGCCTGTACAAATAGGGAGACAATATATATATATTTTTATTATATATATATATATATATATATATATATATATTTGTTTATTTTTCAGTTATAACACTAACTACATGCAAAGCACTGTTTATTAATTTCTATATGTCAACAACACAGGAAAAGAGGGCATCAATAACAAACAAGATGCATTGAGGGCAAGATAATTTGCATATATGCAAATTACCTTGTGAATAGAGCCTTGTGATTGATGTGGTGCTTGCACTCTTTTCCTGCACAGTTGACATATTGGAATTAGTGAGTGGTGATTGGTATGTGTTGGGTATTGTGGGGGAAGAGATATATTAGGGATAAAAATAAAAAAAATGTTCTCTCCCTAATTTTAAATGTTTCTGATATAAAGGGACATATAAGAAGGCTAATACATAGTAATATTCAGTAACATTTAATGGAGAACACTGGTAAGAGCAGAGGAGACAGAAGCAGATTAGGGATCTTTGCTGCAGCTGACTGCGGGACACTGCTAAGAGCAGAGGAGACAGGAGATCATGTGCTAGTGATGTCGGGCTGAAACAGTGCCCCCCCCCTCTGCCGGTGCCCCTGGCAAGGGCCACCCAGGCCAATAGAAAGATACCAGTAGTGAACGCAGGATTTCTAGAGGGGGGGGTTCCAAATGCATGATTTTTACATGATTTTTGAGTGTGGCCAGTCCATGAAGAGGACATAATTAGCACTTAACCAGCTTTAATATGCATCATCCAAAGTGTTTTGAAATTTTGAGTGTCATAAATCCAGCATATACAGGATCAGTGATCACAGTAAGCCATTAACTGCGGCAGTAGGGCCATTTGAACTGAATGTTTTTATTTCAGATGTAAGCACCATTCCAGAGCACTGGAGCAAGTCCAGGAATCTGGGGGAGCAGCAGAAGAACCTGGCACTGCCCAGGACATATACTGTATGTACATATTGGTCTCGTTATGCACTGGATAGTGTATTATTATACGGTATTAACAATTAACCCTACTAATGGTCTATAACAGTTCATGTTTTCCAGAACTCCTAGTTGATGCACACGTATATTTATTACTGGCTGATACATGTGAAAAGATCCACAGGTGGTGCTGATTATTTTATTTGTGATACTTAGAAGAACATGCAGCATTAGTAAAATTCATTATATTACAATTTCTATTGTGGCCATGGTGTGGGCTGGGGGTGGAGGGGGGTTTCCAGGCATCCGGAAACCCCCCCTGCGTTTGCCTATGGATACACCCCTGTCCTTGACAGTTTGCCACCCTGTCTCATGACCATTGCATAGGTAAAGTTTTCAAGCTTCAACTTTAGTCCCTGCGATGTGTTATGCTGGGCATACACTATACAATTATAGGGACCATCCGCCATATATCAGCAGATTGCCCTGATAATTGTACTGTGTATCCGGGTGGCTGAGGGTAAAATATCGATTTGTTGGGCATGCAGGATCATCCAGCATGCCCGTCCGATTTGATATTCTGTAAGTAAAATGTCGGCCAGATTGGGCAGTGTAAATCCAGCCACCGCCGACTGACAGACATTTCCTTTTTCCTTCACCGGGAAGGAACGGGGAGATGTCTCCTCCCCTGGGGTAGAGCGTAGATATCTCAGTCACTGTGGAGATATACTAAGCTCTGGAAAGTGATAAACAGCCAAGCACTCCTAACTCACGTTACAAGCTGTGTTTGAAAAATGACACTTAGGAGCTGATTGCTTGGTGGTTTATCACTCTCCACATTATCCCTTTCCAGAGCTTAGTACATTTGCCCCACAGTATATGCCCCCAATATCTGTTGGGTGTCAGGCTGCCAGATAAACGATCTGTCAGTCTGACAGGCATTTTATCTGGCAGTGTATGCCCAGCATTAGGAATGAAGTGACTGCATCAGCGATATCTTCACTCCTCTTTTGGCACTCCTGTGCATGCCTGGTCTGCTGACTACTCATGTGCAGCGGCCATTGCTGGGGAGGGTTCCGGGCTAACACCATCTTCAGATGGTGTAAGCTGCGGGAGCCAAACCCTGGAATGCTTCATATTGCGAAGCTTGGTAAATCTAATAGCTTTGCAGCCCCCATAGAAACCTATGGGGGTTGCAGCTGTGATCGGAAATGGAGGGACCGCATCAGATATAGATATATCTGCTGCAGTCCCTCCATGGTACATTCGGGAAAAATCCTTTTTTTGATACATACAGGGAGATCCAAGTGTGTGTTATACAGAAATGTACAATAGTGGACAATATAAATAGACTGCAGACACACACACTGACACAGACACAGACACACACACACACACTGACACAGACACACACTCACACATACTGACACACACACACACACATACTGACACAGACTACAGACACACTCACACACTGACAGACTACAGACACACACACTGACACAGACACACACTGACACAGACTACAGACACACACTGACACACACACAGACTACAGACACACATACTGACACAGACTACAGACACACACTGACACAGACACACACTGACACAGACTACAGACACACACACTGACACAGACACACACACTCACACACAGACACACGCACTGACACAGACTACAGACATACACACACACATACTGAAACAGACTACAGACACAGACACACACACTGACACAGACTACAGACACACACACTGACACACACACACACACACTGACAAAGACTACGCTGACACACACCTCTCACTTAAAAACACAAATAAATACAGCTCTGGCATCACTGCACCCCACGTTATACACAGACCTGCAGTGCAGCTCGAGTCCAGGAGAGACTGCCGGCAGTACGATCAGATCTCTGTCACCTGGCAGCAGCTCCCTCTCAGCCTCTCACAATGCTGGTGCTGCCATGTGAACTGCCTAGGAGGGACTGTGCGCTGCCGCTGCAGCTCCCCCTACAGCCAGCACAGTATGACAGCAGGCACAGTTGCCTGAGCTTCTCTTTTAAAAAAAAAATAAAAATAGTTCAGCTGCGCAGCGATGGAGCAGCTGGCAGGGGGGGTTTCTAGGTACTCAGAAACCCCTCCTGCATGCGCGGGTGGAAATGCATGGCACTCACTGTTCCCCTGGTATTTTTTCACATTTTATTTTTAGTCACTTTTTGACAAGAAAACATTTCCCATTACAATTATGGGAACTGTGATCTGCTTACTAAAAATATGTGATAATTAGGGTTTCGGAGTAGAATTTAGTCAATTCTACTCCAATTTCCCTTTAGTACATTCATGGGAATGCAGTCATGTGACTGGCGGCCATAAGGAATACCGATGCCTATCATAAACCTGACGCCGGAATCCAGAACGAAGTGGGTCCGCGCGTCCTCATAGCCGTGGGGGGGGGGGGGGATTAGGTTTAGGGCACCCCGGGGGGATTTATGGTTAGGCACCCCCTGGGAGGGTTAGGGTTAAGCTAGGGGAAGGGGGGGTTAGGGTTAGGCACCCCCTGGGAGGGTTAGGTTTAGGGTGTGGGAAAGGGCGGGTTAGGCACTAAGGAGGGAGGTTAGGCACCCCTAAAAGGAGAGTTAGGGTTAGGGGGGAGAGGGGAGGGTTAGGGTTAAGCTAGGGGAAGGGGGGGTTAGGGTTAGGCACCCCCTGGGAGGGTTAGGTGTAGGGTGTGGGAAAGGGGGGGTTAGGCACTAAGAAGGGAGGTTAGGCACCCCTAAAAAAAGAGTCAGGGTAAGGGCGGAGAGGGGACAGTTAGGTAGTTTACTTACCTCCATTGGGATATCCGCTGTTCGGCCTGCCGGCGTCTGGATTTCGATTGACGGGCTCTCGCCCGGCGGTCTTTCATACCGATCCCAATTCATGCGATACTAAAATAATGTAAAAAGGGTGAGAAAACACAAAACACCCTTTTTCACTTTATTTTAGTATAAACAATTTTAATAAATAGGCTCCTCTATGTCTTTTTGCCTCTATTTCCACACACCAGTGCTTGCACTTTTATTTTTTTATAGATGGAAGAAGCATTCCAAACATTGGAAGCATGGCCAGCAACAGAAATCTTGGGGCCCGGTACAATGATATCTCTGGGGCCCCCCCTTGACCCCTCCTCCACACAACCCACTCGTCCCTTCTGTATGTAATATATATACAGTGTATATATATATATTATATATATATATATATATATATATATATATTACGTATCGCTCCAGCCTTCAGCTCAATATGTGCATGATGGGAGGGTTGTCTTTTAACATTATAAAATATATATATATACAGGGCCGCCAAGAGCCAATGGGGGCCCCGGTAATAGGGGCGTGGCCTAATCTCGGGAGGCGTGGCCACACCCTCTCGGCGAAAAAATAAATAAATGAAAAAGATTTGCAGCGCCGCTTTGCGGTGCTGCGCGCCGGGGAGGGGGGCGCTCTGAGCCCCCTCAGCCTGGCGCAAAGCCAGGGGGGCATGATCAGTGTGATCGCTCCCCCGCACAGGCATAGGAGACTGCTGTGGCTGCTGCTCACGCTGTGTACTGGGCTTCTGTGAGGGAGGGGGGGATGGCGTCAGACCCGGGCCCCCACCGGGCCCCTCAGGAAGCCCGGGCCCAGGTAATCTGTACCTGCTCCCCCCCCCTCTCGGCGCCTCTGTGTATATATATATATATATATATATATTTATTCATGGGGATGCAGTCCCCATGTATATATAATACTGTATATAAACCCTCCACTTATGCACATATTGAGCTGGAGGCTCGAGCTATATGTAAAATGAGGAAATGGGGCTCTCATTTCAAAAACCAATATCAATCTTAAAATAAAGTAAAAAATACCCTGTGATGGCTGTAACAGTTATCCCCACAAACAGCTGTAGGCACATCACAACTTGAACTAGTGTGGCCTCTGCGTATGTGCCCAGCGGTGGTCAGTTCGATTTCCTCCCTCGCTGCTGCTCCTAGGTGGATGGACAGCAGCAGTCCAGGGAGAGGGAAGGAGTGGTTGTGCCCCTGAGCCCTCTTCACTTCGGGGCCCGGCGCGGGTGTACCCCCCTGTTGCCGGGCCTGATTGGAAGTATTTATTTTATTGTACACATGAATATATTGCCATTTGAACATTAAAAACTAATATTGCAATATTACCAAAGCATTTAAATATTATAATACCATCAGAATATGTCTGTATTAAATAGTACAGTGCCAGATAAACATTTATTTTTAGCATTACATGATTTTAATGGTGGATTCACATATGGTCACATAGAAGCTTATGTATAAATATATTAATGATTATATATTTCAACTAACTAAAAACCAGGATGCCCACACACATCCATTCATGTGCAAAGGGGTTCCAGTAGCACCTACCTGCAGTTGTGTGCTCCTGTGATCGTAGGGGAAGGGGGGGGGCTTTCATGGATGCTCTGGCAGTGCGATGGAATTTCAATCTTGCATACCTTTTTCCTCTGATGTCCGTCCTCCCAAGGGTTCTCCAGAGATTCAAGCAGGAAGGTGGCAGTGTGATATTGATAGCTCCAGCCTGGCCAAGGTGCCACTGGTTCACTGATCTACGGAGTCTCTCCATATACTCCTTTTTCACTTCCTTTATGGCAGGACCTGTTAGCACAGGGTCCTTTTGTCTGTACTTGGACCTCCCTCATCTGTCTTAAGAGGCAAAAGTTTCTCTAGCTCTTTGGTCAGGGCGATGCTTGGGGCGAGTAAGCCTTCCTCAGCCTGTATCTGTCACACTGCTTAGCACTCTTATTTGTATGGGTGGTCACCCAGAGGTTATGACCCTATGGTTTTAGTGTTTTCTGGGTGCTTGCTTTTTATTACTTCTCTTTTTTTCGCACAGAGCTGTCCTACATACCCGGATTGGTTACCTTCCATATGTGGTATCCCTCATTTTTCATTTGAATAAAGAGTGTGTGGTTCCATCCACACTAACGATACTGGATCAGAACCTCTATATACACCTTCCTATGCCTTCTAATGTCCTGTCTATACCTTCTAATATCCTGCCTATACCTTCAGAGGATGATGCTAATTTGTGTACGCAGTCATACCGTAAATAAAGACTTAGACGTGGAATCTGTGGTTCCAAAACACAAGTGTTATTCAGGTAAAAGTTCAGACAGTTACACGCAATTGATCCATACACAATTTAGGCGCAAAAGGAAATTATGCAGACCCAAGTACAGTATACATACGCAGTGCTTCCGGACCCGGAGATAGGCATCAGCAAGAGACCCCTAGTCATACAGCATTCAGCACGAAGACTAAGAACCAGCGTTCGAGCACACATATTTATACCCCCCCAGAATAAACAGGACAATAGGGAAGTTTGTTGCTGAAGTCATTTTTTCTCAGGGGAAAAGCATCTCTTACAGCACATTTAACAGGCTGGTTCAAATAGACTCTCCCTGCCTCTAACAGCTGGGGATCTTCCTCTTCACGCCCCCGGCAACATTCTAACAGTTGTTCATGAAATATACATTTTGTTGCTTGTAGGCTCTGCGATCCATAACTTGAGTTTGCATGATGCGACCTCCCCACGATAATGTTGGAATACTGTAAATAGAGTACGCATCAGTACAAAACCAAACACGACATGTTTAGCATGTATAATACCTTAGTTATCAAATACCTTTATTTCTCAGCATTTAAACTAACTGAACCAACTTAAATCATACACTTTAAAGCTTATTGAACCTTATGTGTGAATATGTAATGTGTGGGTATTCAGGGTTTGATATAAGGACGCTAGTTAACTTGGGGCAGATGCGTGCGCATAAAGCTAATAAAACAGCAGTTTCATACAAAGTCCTATGCATTCGCTAATATGCGACTAGTTAACAGCGCAATTGTGCGTATTAATGGGTGTATGAGAAATGGTGAAAAATGCAATTGCATGGTGCTAATGGTATCATCGCCACATGTACTAAAATGTGAGTTTATCTAAAATGGCGCTTAGGCGGCCATTCGCAAAATGGTGTCTTGCGATCTCATTTCCAAGATGGCGTCTTGCAGCCAGTCGCAAGATTAAATTTTAAACTAAACTTGTCTCAGCCAATTATTCAGCTTCGACAGTCCACCCTTTGATAGCAAACAACATGCTATCACAATCTGCTATTAGAATTTAATTTAGGCTTACATTTACATATTATTTGGTGTTATTATGGGATGGCACAAGGTGGTTCTTAATCAATCAATAATGTGTCTCTGGGTGGGGACATAAAACTACTATTATATGCACACCGTGGATCTTGGAAGATCATGTGAAAGGTGTGGGAATGCACCAGTCTTATAAAAGCAGTCTTGAAGGGGAATTGAGACTTTACATTATCTGAGGTGTTCTATAAATAACATTTCAATAATACATTCTATGCATGTCTAAATATAATACATCAAACGATAGTATTTCCTAGTTCAGGGTTGTAATGCAGTTCTATATTTACCTCGGTATACATATTGTCATTTCTGACCACCATCATAGTTTCATTCTTTTGTTTCACTCTGTTTTTACATTTTCCACACTTCAACACAATAGGAACACACCGGACACATATGCCAATTATTATGATGACAATTAGTATAAGGATTAAGAATTTGCCTATGCTGGCAATCACTTCCTGGACCCATTCCCCTAGACCTGAGAACCATTTCACTGGGTTCAGCCATGATACCCCATCCTTCTATCTTTTCCCTTACTTCAGCAACTGAAGCATTATGGTTCTTACGAAATTCCCATTTTAGCTGCAGAATATCATCCATCTTCTGGTCTATCACCTCCTTAGGGTCGCTGGTATCATTGGTGACATAGGTGCAACATTTTACTCCAAATTGGGTGGCCAATGTTACGCAATACCCTCCAGTAACAGTAGTTAAATAATTCAACACTAGCCTGTGTTGCACCAGTTCTTTCTTGTACGCTTGCAATTCTCTCTCTGTATACCTGAATGTGTCATCGTACATCTCGGTGATATTATCTATCAATTTGGCAAGTTCCTGGATATATCTAAAATTTAATGTACCCCGAGCGATCCTGGTGGGATCCAAAGCGACCAGAACTTGAAAGCCAGTTGTCTCACTGATTAACTGAGTGGCTTTATGTATATCACCAGGTACCATATTTCTTTTGCCTCTGTGTTCATATTGTGTGTGAAGATATGGTGATGGTGTGTTTTTATGTATACCCAGCATTTCAACATGTGTGAGGGTCATAACTTCTGGGACTATTCTTCCCAGGTAACACAAACCTTCGGAACTCGGGGAGAGCCATTTATACGCTTTTCTTCCACAGATGAAATATACATTATCAGGGAGAACATAAGGAATGGTATGCATCATTATCATTAAGCACATTTCCCTTGCAAACAATCCTATTTCTGGTTCTTCCATCTGGTACATGCAAGTTTCTGGCTGTATTATTTTAGCACAATAACCATTTGGCATCTTACCAATAGTTTCTTTGGTGGAACTCAATGTATACCGATACCTAAAATGTTTCCCATCAGACTTAATGGAGCGCAGCAGGTCATGGTCTATGGACTCATTATCAGCTCTTTGTGAGAAGGTCATCGTCTGATTATTCCCCGTCACTTCCCAACTCCCGGGTTTATTGGGGTTGGTTATGTTTAGACACAAAAGTGTTCTATATACTTGGAATTGATGGAGTTTGAAATGAGGTGGTTTGGATGAGAGGAATTTTCCATCCAATGTTTTCCCTTTTTGAAATTCTAAAATTTCCATGATATTCAGCGGAAATGGCACCAACCCTACATTATGCTGTCCCTGTGGCACATGTGAACACACCCAGCAATCAGTTTGATTTAACACTTTGCCTACCATGCTATGATAATCCTCTAGAGGATACCCACCCCAGTACGGATTATATTTAGGTTGGCACCGTTGGATACAGTTCTCATCAACTAGGGACCCACAAAGCTCACAAATACAGGAATCTTCAGACGATAAACCTCCACACCTTCCCCGAGTATCCGGAATGACAGCTCTCTTAACAATAACAGTACTAAGATTGGTCAGACACTCCCCTGATTGGCATTGCACTCCTCCTGATTCCACTCCATCAGCACTGCCATCAGATCCCGTTTCCTCAATCGGTCCCCCATCACAGACAATGGATATCCACGGACTGACCAGGATGGTGAACACTCTAAAAGAGAATATGAAAATGAACACAGCAGGCCCGTCCATTGTCACAACAAGACCTGCAAATTTCTCTCAGTTCAGGTATCTCACTACAACCTGTTCAATCCTCCCGGAACAAGCTCGTGATCGACAGGACCAAGCTATCAGCTTTGTCTCTGACTTGTTTCTCCACCGGCTGATTGACCTTTTTGCAGTGAGTGGAATGGACCCAGGTATCTCTCTCGGCCACCTTCAAAGATGTAGTACTTGTCAGCAGCACCTGGTATGGACCTTCCCACTGATCAGTCAAACAACCTGAACGCAAGAAATTTCTGATCATTACATATTCTCCTGGTTCAACATCATGACAGTTTGTTTCAGGCATATCATTAGACAACAATTTCAGTTTCTGCAGCTGTTGCTTTAACTGCTTACTCATTGATATAAGATACTTCACAGTTACCTCGTTGTTACCCTTTAGATCTTCCTGTGGACATAATCAAATGAGGTTGTCTGCCAAACAATATTTCAAATGGGGACAGATTCAGAGGAGGTCTAGGAGTGGTCCTTATGCTATGTAGGACCAAAGGTAATGCTTCTGGCCATCCTAGTCCAGTCTCTGTCATGATTTTACTTAGCTTATTTTTAATAGTCCTGTTCATCCTCTCTACCTTGGCACTGGCTTGCGGTCAGTAGGGGGTGTGAAGACGGCTATTAATACCCATCAGCTTACACATATTTTGAAAAACATCACCTGTGAAATGGGTTCCCCTGTCACTCTCAATGATTTTAGGGATACCGTACCTGCATACAAATTCCTGGACTTTTTTCTTGGCAGTAAATGCAGCAGTATTAGTGGCCGCTGGGTAGGCCTCAACCCAGTTAGAAAATACGTCTGTGCACACTAATACATACTTAAGATTCCTGCAGGGTGGTAATTGGATGAAATCAATTTGTATCACCTGGAAAGGTCCATCAGTCGGCGGAATGTGGGACGGTTCGGTAGGGATCGCTTTCCCTATGTTCTTTCTCAAGCAGGTCAGACAGGACATTGTTATCTTCTCTGCTTGTGAAGAAAAACCTGGTGCGCACCAGTATGCCCTCACCAACTTGCACATACCCTGTTTACCCAGATGAGTCAGACTGTGTGCTGCCTCAGCCAGGCTGGGGTAATATGCCTTGGGGGCTACAGGCTTACCATGTCCATCCCTCCAGAACCCAGAGGTCCCTTGCCCACATCCCTTGGACTTCCAAATGGGTTTTTCCTGAATTGAACACAAATTTTGCATCTCAATTAATTTCAGCATATCAATAGTTTGGAATGACATAATTGTTTCAGTTGGCGAAAACATTTTTAGCCCTGCTGCCCATTTTGCAGCTTCATCAGCTCTGTTGTTGCCCAGTGACACCAGGTCATCCTCACATGTGTGGGCTTTGCATTTAATTACTGCCACTGCTTTGGGCAGTTGGATTGCTTCTAAAAGATGTTTTATGTGTCGGGAATGTGCAACTGGTGTGCCTGCTGCTGTCATAAAATTTCTCAGACGCCATAGAGCCCCAAAATCGTGCACCACCCCGAACGCATACCTTGAGTCAGTGTAAATGTTAGCAGATTTGTCTGCTGCCAGTTCACATGCTCTAGTCAGTGCTACTAACTCTGCCACCTGGGCTGAGTGAGGAGGACCGACAGGTTTAGCTTCTATGATGTGTGTGTCATTTACAACAGCATAACCTGTACATAATTCACCTGTGTCTGTTTGTCTATGACAACTCCCATCCGTATAAAAAGTTACATCCACATTCTCTAAAGGTGTGTCATGTATGTCAGGTCTAGCAGTAAAGGTCTGATTCAGATATGTCATACAATGGTGCGTATCAGTATGTCTGCCGAACTCACCTCCCGCCAGCAACTCCTCTCCTTCCACCCTTTGTACATCATGTTGTACATATGGTAGGTATTTTGCTGGATTCAGCGTACTGCAACGTTTAACAGTAATATTTGCAGGAGCAATTAGAGCTAGTTCCCATTTGGTGAACCTAGCCGAGGAGACATGTCTGGTTTGAGCTGAGTTCAACAGAGCAGATACAGCATGGGGAGTGTAGACAATCATATCATGACCCAATACTACGTTCTCACTTTTACTCACCAATAGAGCGGTAGCTGCTACACTTCTCAAACAGGTGGTGAGTGATCTTGCTACCGTGTCCAATTGGGCACTGTAGTATGCTACGGGCCTACTGGCATCACCATGTTTTTGTGTAAGGACACCTGCAGCACAACCATCGACTTCCGTACAATACAAATCAAAAGGTTTTTCATAATCAGGTATTCCCAATGCAGGAGCTCTTGTCAGACTGTCCTTAAGATTAAGGAAAGCCTGTTCTGATTCCTCTGTGTGTATGACACGATCGGGCTTTGAGGAAGAGACTAATTCCTGTAAAGGTAAGGCCAAAATAGAAAAACCTGGGCCCTCATTCAGAGCCGTACGCTCTGAGCAGAGCGCACGCTCTGCATGAGGGCCGGGCTCCTTTTTCATGGAGCGTCCTCCTGGACGCTCGTATAGCTGTGGGTCACCACCCACAGGCTATACGAGCGTGCATTTTGATGGCCGCGATGGTCGTGACCATCGCGACCATCGAAATTGCGAGCCGGAGCCTGCGGTTGAGGTTTTCAACCGCAAGCTCCGGAGTGATTTTGGCTCTATCAGAGCCAAAATCACTCCCACTGACATCACTAGTGATGTCAGTGGGCCGGCTTCTGACGGGAGGCGTTCCCGTGGGAACGCCCCCGTCAGGGAGGCACGCCCCCGGCACGCCCACCAAAGGGGGCGTGCTGTCAATCAACATTGACAGCACGCCCCCTTTGATCGGACACAACGAGCGAAGGAAAGTCCTTCGCTCGTCGTGTCTGGCGCATGCGCACGACGGAGCTCCCTCCATCGTGCGCATGCTCAGTGCAGACCATCGACCCACTTGCGAGCGTACAGCCGCTCGCGAGTGGGTCTGAATCAGGCCCCTGGTGTCCACATTCTACAGTATCCACACATTCCCAAGAAGGTACGAATTTGCTGTTGATTCTGTGGCAGTGTCATATTTTGTATGGCCTGGATTCTATCTGTTGTAAGATGTCGTAACCCCTGGGTTAGGCAGTGTCCCAAATATTTTACTCTGGATTGGCATGGCTGTAGTTTGTCCTTAGCCATCTTGTGTCCTGTTTGTGAGAGATGAAGTAACAAAAGTTTAGTATCATTCAAACATGACATAAACGAGTCAGAACATGGCAATAAATCGTCCACATATTGAATTAGAACAGATCCATTGGCAGGTTGAAAAGATTGTAAACAGTCGTGCAATGCCTGGGAGAAGATACTGGGGCTGTCTATGAAACCTTGAGGTAATCGTGTCCATGTGTATTGTAAACCTCTGTATGTAAATGCGAATAGATACTGACAGTCAGGGTGGAGAGGCACAGAGAAGAAAGCAGAACAGATGTCAATGACAGTGAAATGGGTTGCATTTGGTGGGATCTGCATCAAAATGACAGCTGGATTTGGCACTACAGGGAATTGGCCCTCTACTACCTTATTAACACCTCTAAGGTCTTGTACCAGCCTATAACCCCTCCCACCACTCTTCTTTACCGGGAAGATGGGACTGTTGGCTATACTAGCTGTACGGACTAAAATTCCCTGTTGTAATAATCGCTCAATTATTGGAAAAAACCCTAATTCTACCTCCTGTTTTAGTGCGTACTGGGGAATTTTTGGAGCTTGCCTTCCGTTTTATAAATTTACCATTACAGGGCTTACGTTTGCCATTAATCCAGTGTCCTGTCCATCTTTAGTCCAAAGGGAATCTGGAATTAGGGACAACATTTCATCTACCTGTGATGGAGTTTCTTTTAAAACTGTAGAGTGATACATTATCCTTTGAGGAGTGTCTAACATATCCCGCACCTCGTGTACCATTCTCTCTGAGATATCTAAAAATACATCATCAGGGGTGCAATATATAACACATCCCATCTTACATAACAAGTCTCTGCCCAGTAGGTTAGTAGGAGCCGCAGCAGCCAGGAGAAAAGAATGCCTGGTATGCAACGGCCCAATAGTAACCTCTGTGGACTTTGTTAAAGGATAATGTTCCACTTTACCTGTAACACACATTGTTGGTACTGTCTCATTGGTCACCTGCAAATTAATGGGAGATTTTATCACCGACCTGGTCGCCCCTGTGTCTACAAGAAAAGGATATTCAGTACCAGCTACATCAACCATCATGAACGGTTCTTCCCTAGTACTTCCCGTTAACCTGACCATCAGTAGACTACAGGTATGACCTGACCCCTAGTGTTGGCTACCATTCTCCAATAAAGCATTTACGGCTACAATTGGAGATGGTGCCTGCTGAACATTTGCTGGCCTCTGTGCATGTCCCTTATGGGGATAACTAGGTCTTCCCTGATGTGGGATCCCTACTCCTTTTACTGTACAGTTTCTACTTAAGTGTCCTGTTTGTTTACAGTTAAAACATGTTCGTGTTTCGGGTGAAGACATGTGGTGTTGTGAGGTTTGCGCAGAGGGTAAAGGTGGTGGATATGGGTAAGGATAGGGAGGGTAAGGGTATTGTGGGGGATAAGAAGTTGGTGGATAGCCTGGGACCTGTGGTTGCATCGGGTTAGTGGGATTGAGTTGTGTTTGTTGTTGAGTGGGGTTAGTGAGAGCACATACTTGTTCAGACATGAGTGTGTGTGCAAGTGCAAGTGTGTCTGTTGGCTGTGATGTTACGGTCATTCCCTCCAGAGCTTGTATACTGACAGCCATTAGTTTTTCGCTCTGGGCTTCTCTCTTTTTGGAGATGTTTTTATCATGTTCAATGGCGGTTTCTATGAGGGTATCTATTGTGAGTCCCGGCCAGCCAGGCTGTGAGGTCTGAACCCGAGTTTTTAAACTCTCTTTCAGACCGTCCACAAGTACTGTGACTATCATCCCCCAGTGGTGAGTGCTATCTTTAATATCCCCTATCCCAGTGTACTGGGTGATAGCTTGCAGAGCCCGATTGCAATAATCTTCTGCAGTCTCACTCTCTTTCTGCTTGATGGTGAAAATTGTGTTCCAGTTAACTACTACTGGAAAATATATACCCAATTCAGTTACAATGCGGGAAATGTTACCTTGGTTTACTTGGTCTGTTAAGGGAACGTCACCATCCAATACACAATCTGTGATAAATTTTGTCACGTCGGTATTGCGTGGCAGACAGGCCCTTAACACCACACGCCAATCTTTATTAGTGGGTTCATGTGAACTACTCAAATTTCTCGAAAATCTTTGACATTTGGCTAATTCCTTTTTGGGATGGGGGAAATCATTTATGATGGAATTTAGTTCTGCTCTTGTCCAAGGACAATGCATTACTACTTCCCTCATGGGCACTATACCGTTTGCGTCTGCATTTCCATTTGGAACAGTTATTGTCCGAATGGGATGCAGACCGGTAGCGCTGCTACCTTTGACCTGATTACCTGGCTGGGGGTTTAGTCTGCTGCTGCTACATATGGTATGAACAACTTCCTCTACGGGTGCAGAGGGCATTAACACTTCCCTTGCTGTTACCGATGGAGATGGCGGCACCACTCGTGATTGTGGTGATGCAGCATCTATCATCTGCACAGCATGGGAAATGGCAGACATTACAATAGGCTCATCATCTGCATCATGAACATTTTCTTTATAGTTGCTTAAGAGAGGGTACAAGTTGCTTGTTACATTTTTATGGGTATTTTTGGTAACTGTACTTGCACCTCCATCCACATAAGGTGGGGGAGGTGAGCGTGAACTGCTGGCAATACTCTCCACGACGCTACCTTGCCGCATTGGCGCGCCATTTTGCGGCTCGCCAGTATTGCAATTCAGCATCGCAGATGTATTTTCTGGCTATGTGCTCACAACGCTAGTTTGCGTCGTTTGCACATTCTTAAGCCACGCATCCCCTTCATGCTGCCACAGTTTTAAACATTCAAAATATTTAACCTTTTTCTCTCGGGAGCGCATCAGGCCGATGTGATCCCGGACATTGTCTAGCACATTTTTATCAAAACTACCAATTCTGGGAAACAGTCTAACACCCCTCCTCGTCATATTAAACCATAAATCACAATATCTTATTGCATAAGTACCGTACTTGGTATGCATGATACGACGGGCCGATCCGATCGGCGCCTCCATTAGCAGCACATCATTGCCGAACATCTCTACTGTTTGCGTGGCTACCATTCTGAGACAACTCCTACGCTTTTCAATGAAGATTTAAACCGGTGAAAGACAATCAAGATACTTTCACTTACCTGTGGACGATTTAAGTCGGCGGCGCCCACACACCTGGATAAGATTTAGTAAGGCAACTTCCACACTTGGATAAGATTTGAAAAAGGCAACTTCCACACCAGGATAAGATTTAGTAAGGCAACTTCCACACCTATGAGAGTTTATATGTCGGCTACTCTCACGCACCTCTCTACAACAAAGACAATATGTACACCTGCTACTGTGTATAGAATGGTAAAGCTGCTTACCAAGCGGCTAGTCTAACCCTTGCACCTAGCCCTTAAGGATCATACGATACCCTTAACTTTGCTCAACAAATATTCACTGTTACACACTTTTTTCCTGCGCAGAAAAATACACATTAACCCAGATATTGGTAATAGAAAAAAAATGTAGACCTCAATGGCTTTGTTCAAACACGTGGCAGCACAACCGGAAGTACGTATACGCTATTGTGCGACCAGTCGCATACACAATAATGAGACTACCACACAACCGTATAATGGCTTTTTAACTGCGTACGCAAAAGTGCCTCTTTGCTATGTGCAAACCTGCGACTTAGCCGCGTAGTCAGTACTGCGACACCCCTTTAAACGTAAGGTTCTATCAACAGAGGAAAACAAACTTTTTCCTCTCTTGTCCCTGGATTCTAGTCAGCTTCCTTGATTCACACGGAGACGGATAGCGATCTTTCAGCACAAAGCGGTTGCAGGCAAACCCTGCATGTGGCCACTCCACCCTTTGATGAAATATCGATAGACGTATGTACCATGTGAGCAGGTAAGTGACTTCACTACGAGCCCCCAACTAACGATACTGGATCAGAACCTCTATATACACCTTCCTATACCTTCTAATGTCCTGTCTATACCTTCTAATATCCTGCCTATACCTTCTGAGGATGACGCTAATTTGCGTACGCATTCATACCGTAAATAAAGACTTAGACGTGGAATCTGTGGTTCCAAAGCACAAGTGTTATTCAGGTAAAAGTTCAGACAGTTACACGCAATTGATCCATACACAATTTAGGCGCAAAAGGAAATTATACAGACCCAAGTACAGTATACATATGCAGCGCTTCCGGACCCGGAGATAGGCATCAGCAAGAGACCCCTAGTCATACAGCATTCAGCACGAAGACTAAGAACCAGCGTTCGAGCACACATATTTATACCCCCCCAGAATAAACAGGACAATAGGGAAGTTTGTTGCTGATGTCATTGGTTCCCAGGGGAGAAGCATCTCTTACAGCACATTTAACAGGCTGGTTCAAATAGACTCTCCCTGCCTCTAACAGCTGGTGATCCTCCTCTTCACGCCCCCGGCAACATTCTAACAGTTGTTCATGAAATATACATTTTGTTGCTTGTAGGCTCTGCGATCCATAACTTGAGTTTGCATGATGCGACCTCCCCACCGATAACATCGGAATACTATAAAAAGAGTACGCATCAGTACAAAACCAAACACGACATGTTTAGCATGTATAATACCTTAGTTATCAAATACCTTTATTTCTCAGCATTTAAACTAACTGAACCAACTTAAATCATACACTTTAAAGCTTATTGAACCTTATGTGTGAATATGTAATGTGTGGGTATTCAGGGTTTGATATAAGTATGCTAGTTAACTTGGGGCAGATGCGTGCGCATAAAGCTAATAAAACAGCGGTTTCATACAAAGTCCTATGCATTTGCTAATATGCGACTAGTTAACAGCGCAATTGTGCGTATTAATGGGTGTATGAGAAATGGTGAAAAATGCAATCGCATGGTGCTAATGGTATCATCGCCACATGTACTAAAATGTGAGTTTATCTAAAATGGCGCTTAGGCGGCCATTCGCAAAATGGCGTCTTGCGATCTAATTTCCAAGATGGCGTCTTGCGGCCTGTCGCAAGATGGCGTTGCCGCGATTAAATTTTAAACTGAACTTGTCTAAGCCAATTATTCAGCTTCGACAACACCTTCCTTAGCTTTTTGCCTTTGAGACATTTGCCTCTAAGGATACTTCACTTGGGCACAGGATTCTCCTTTCTGCTTAAGAGCATCCCCACCCTTTTTGGGAAATGGCTTTAGGACATCCCCACGGTAATCCCTGTGGACCCCCTATGACCCTGAAGAAATTAGAGTTATGGTAAGAACTTACACTTGTTAACTCTATTTCTCTGAAGTCCATAGGGTCCACAGGGTGCCCACCCTGACGCACCTGGCTTCATTGAGTATTTTTTATCTCGGTCACTGATTCCCTCATCTTTTGAGAGAGCGTATCTTGAGAGTAATGTTTTTCCTCCTCCTCTCTCCTACTCCTGCCTTGGGCTTGCTTACAAAACTGGCTGCTTGTGGCTGGGGGCGGGGTATATATGGAGGAGGGCTGGTGCATCCTGGGAATTAAAACTTTAACTTTTTGGTGCACAGTTCACTCAAACCAACTGCACCCATGGTATCCCTGTGGACCCTATGGATTTAGAAAAAATAGTTAACGGGTAACTCTTAATATTTATGGAGTTGTTGATACTCCACATGTTCCACAAAAAGAATTGAATCGAATCCATTTGTTACTACCAAAGAGCTATAACCATTAGTACCTCAACCCACCACCGCAAAAACACCAATAGCTTGTGGGGCATCAGAGACATATAAAACAAGCTTGATTGTTAAGCCAAAGACATGAGAAAACAAAGTGCAGGCCACAAGATACAAATTAAAATATTAAACTCCAGCATTAAATCCCAAAGGGAAACCTGAGAGTCATAAACAAAAGGTAGTATGGGGGTTCCCAATCGCAACCAATGGCCTGTGCAAACTTGAGACAAAACAGAGAAGTAAAAATATTAGAACATGGTAACATTGCCGTGATAAAGGTGGTCAGGTAACCAGGATATATGGAAAGGAAAGAGTTTATATGGCCAGAGAGTAAGACACAAGAGTGTATCAGACAATACTCTGGCCTTTATTAGGCATGACAGGCATTTATATAGCTTCTTCATTATGCCAAAAAATATATCAGGGTCACATATACACTGCAAATTATATTTGTATTAAGAGCCTTTGTTCATGAGAAAGGTACCGATAGTAACATTCCATTGCAACATTGTATATATCTCTTTACCATTGCAAACAATAACCACATCCTTGGTGAGATATGTGAAAGCTTCTGTATATCCATGTCAGCATATATTTGAACAAACCAATATTAAGAGTTTAACTATCACTTGGAAGTAAAGTAATGTTGCTAAGCAATGCCCTCTAGACCTTACCTCTTGGATATGGGAATATGAATTGCCATGACTATTGTCTTGCTACTACGAATAAGAGAATGGAAAACAGTTTACACATCAAACCATTCATTTCAGAACTGCTCTTTTAAAACTTAATACAGTTCCTGTTGCAGAACAGACTTCTAGAGGAGACCTCAAAAACACGCTGTTGTAGGGAAGCTGCTTGTGACCCCAGGTGAAGTATGTATTGGTTATTTGAACCAATAGGCTTGATATCCTTTTACTTGGTTTGCTGGTTGCTGGGCTGGATTCAGACCTGCTCGCTAGGCTGCGTTCGCTCGTAGCTGCCTATAGTTCACAATCTGCACATGCATCGCGCGAACTAGTCCAGTTGATCAGGAAGCGTTCGCTCGCTGCGCATAGACTGATTGACAGGACAAGCCATTTGTGGGTGTTAACAGGGGTTGATCGATGGAAACGGGGGGAGTGGTGGTGCGAACGTAGGCGTGCCTGAGCATCTTAACACCATTGCAGAGGCGTGCATAATTAAGATGCAGTGTCATAGTACACATCACTTGGTTGAAAATTACACTGAATCACTCGCAGTGCTTGCAATAGGGCATGGTCAGCCTCAAGCGCTGCGATCGCATCTGTTGTTACAGATGGTTGCATACACTTCCTGGAGATGACGTGCATTAGGGGGCGTCTTGAGACAGGCTGTTGGGCGTCTGCATACACGGAGCGATCGCACACCAAGTCATAGTGGGCGTGCTAATGCTTTGCCGTGCGATCGCCTGCTTTGCTGAATTTGCATACGCTGGTTGCAAGCGAACGCATCTAGTGAGCGGGTCTGAATCGAGCTTTAAGTGTTTACAGGCCTAAGATTGCTAGATACAAATGTATCTAATGATTACCCACACTCACTACTTCATCTGCTCATAGCAACAGGTTCTAAAACCATAGTGTGAATAGTCCACAGTAAATAGTATGTCATTTAAAATCCAATGGATTTCTATTATGGTCATGTGATTTTGTTGAAGAATAATATGGTGGAAGTTATTGCTCCATTCTAGTGGTGGATTTTATCTAATGGCTGCAGCCCCCGCACTAGAATCCACAACCCCAAATGAGTGCTCCCTGGCACTGGCTTCCTATTAGAAGCACTAACTGCTAATCACAGCCAGAGAGCCATTCCCAGGGAATATGGTTTCTCTTGCTTGGACTGCCAGTCTGGACCATGATTAGCAGAGAGCGCTTCCAATGGAAAGTCACTTTCCTGCCTTTCTGTCAGCCCTATCTTGTATCTAGACCATGCAGATAGAGCTGGAGCTGGCCGGGCGGCTGCATGGGCAGCTTCCATAAAGGAAAAATGAGCCATCTCTGCTCCATACTACAAATATGCATCTACTCAATTGCAAACTGTGTAGAGCAGAGGTTCCCAAACGCGGTCCTCAAGGCTCCCCAACAGTTCAGGTTTTAGAGATATCCATGGTTGAGCACAAGTGGTTAAATCTAATTGACTGAAGTACTAATTAAGTCACCTGTGGTCAAGCATGGATAGCCTAAAAACTTGGACCATTGGGGTGCTTTGAGGACCGCGTTTGGGAACCTCTGGTGTAGAGAATGCTGGTGAAGGACAAACTCATGCAGACAGTAAATTTAATTTGCATAGAAAATAAATTTTATTGATCACATTACTTTACACATTACTTGCTTCACAGCTGGTGTCTAAAACTAGTTACAAGCATATTCCCTCCTATACATTACACTTTATAAGATAAATTCATCCTGTCACCCAGGAGTGAGCTCCAGCTGTCACACACTCCTTATTGCTGGTTTGAACAGTACAAAAATAATGTACAAAAATAGACTCTGAATAGAAATGTTCATACAAGTTCAATTCACAAAATGTACAAAACAGGAGGAAATACACAAAGCAAGTGACACTGCTGTTAGATTGTATAAACACAGAGGTGCAAGCAGTAGGCATTAATCTCCCCAGTATGGTTACCTGCACATAAGGGAATTCAAATGAATTCTCATTGTGTTACCTCTATCTGTTCCTAGTGACTTTTTGGGTGGTATCATAATGATGCATTGGACACTAGCGCTTATCCCATGCTGCCATGAATCAGGAAGGCTCATTCATGGTGTCACACATGGTGTGATATTGAAATTACTCGTGTGACACCATGTTTTAGTATGAATGTTGGCTCTGCCCTCAAAATAGTCACCTGTACTGTGTGTAGGTAACCGTCACACTGTGAGGCCATGCAATACCACTACATCGTAGTGTAATCCATAGTATTTATAATATATATATATATATATATTATATACATATACTCCAGATTGGTGCAGCACTCCAAGCATATAAACAAAATTCACTCCAACATCTGGATTACGTCAACGTTTCAGTGCTTTCATGTCATAGCACTTTCATCAGGACTCAATTGTAGAGGGAGTGTCAGATATATATTTAATATATAAGCATTCTTGTGTAAAAAACAAACTTTTTACTGCGTAGAAAACAAAACTTTTCATATAAACTTGTCACACATTATTGAGCTTACAATTATCAGACAAGGGTTTGTACATATACAGTAGGAGTTAGAAAAACTATTGTTGGAGTACAGGCAGCAGAAGCACATTTTGTCATTAGTGCATCTCTACAGCATGAAAGTGACACTTGTCAGTCCAATATTTTTTGACTATTCGCATCATAGCACATTTATTAAGAACATGCCTAATGCCTGCCTGTACATGGCCTTCTACAACTCAGTGGAATATCCACATCGTCCTCAAATTAATAGGGCTTCTGCATATGGCCAATGTGAGAAATATAGACTGTACTGATAATGGTCATCTGCTAGTGCAATCCTGGAGTCTGTCTATATTTTAAACTCCATACCTTCAGCCTACTACTCATGGTCTCCCAACACCCTGAGGAGCAAGGAAGTGACTGTGGTAGGACCATAGGGCACATGGACATACCATAGGCCAGAAGGTCCTTTTCTCTGGTCTACGTGCAGTGAAGAATTGTAGAACATAATTGAATGAATATGGTGAGTTCATTATTTCTACAACAACAGGTACCTGAACAATACAAAATATATATTTTCTCATTCACATATGTAACATATTTATTTAGTTTCCTATTTGTTCATGTATTGGCCAAGAAGCAAACTGAACTATCAGAAAGTCGTCCTCAGTTAATGTACAGATCACATACAAATCATTGTCGTTATAAAAATATTATTTAAAAAAAATTTTTTTTCGGACAGATCAGCGCCTTCTCTCTGTCCATGTTTATCCTTCTTTATTTCAATAGTTTATTTGAAAATTATTTTTTTAATTTATTTTTCTTATTACTACATGTGATCATTATATTACAACAGATTTATATAGAGAAGTTATACAATCCAACAAAAACACATATTATGCCCTGTTAGGACAAAAAAAATTTAAAAATTTCCTGGCTAAGTGATCCTGAGTTTTATCATGACCAGTAATAGTAAGGAGTATGTTTACAAAGTGTGTTTTTTAGAAATGGAGATGTTGCCCATAGCAACCAGATTCTAGCTATTATCTTTTAGAAGGTGCTAGATAAACGTTAAATAGAATCTGATTGGTTGCTATGGGCTTCATCTCCACTTATAAAAACCCGCACTTTAGTAACTATACCCCTAAGAGTTAGCACATGAGAGAATACAAAAGGCCCAGCGAGTATTTGAGATCACATTCTCAGGCCCTCACCCTCCAATCAGACGTGCTGACCCTGTCTGGCATCTTCCATGGTATGTATGTATGTAGATACATTTCACAAACGCAGGACAATGAGAACTGCAGGGTGTACAGTGGATTTGATCAGAAACAACTACATTTCAATCTTGGCTGGCACCTGGCAGTGAAATATAAAAAAAAAAAAATATATATATATATATATATATATATATACATACACACACATACACATATACACACGCATACATATATAGTGACAAGCTTGCACTCTTGTTAAAAACTCTTTAATTATGAAAGATCAAATTATGGCAGTGAAGTATTATACTTAAGTGTTTTTTTTGACAGGAATTTTTTTTTAAATATCCATCAAATTGAATATCCCAAGACTAAGTGCTAAGAAAGATGTCCAGGACGGGTCGGGTATGGGTTGCCAGCAGTTGGGATCCCGGCGGTCAGAATCCAGACGACAGGATTAACATACCGACTCTTGTTGGTCGGTATGCTAACCCTCCCCCTCTTCCTACCCTTACTCTCCCTTCCTGGTGCCTAACCCTAACCTCCCACCCTATTGCCTGAACCTAACCCCCCGCTTACCCGTACCATAGTCCTAACCCTCCCCCCTTAGTGTCTAACCCTCACCATCCCCCTAGTGCCTAACCCCAAAATCTAACCCCCTAAACTTACCTTCGGGATGCCGGTATTCTGAAGCCGGGATCCCGACTGCTGTCGGGATTCCGGTGCCGTTATTTAGACTGTTGGCGTTCCACCAGCTAGGATGCTGACTACATCCTGTGCAGGACACTTCAGAGGCTGAAGGTCCCCCATTGCTGCAATATATTCTGTATATGTTGGAGCCCTGTGCGATCCTTGCCGAAAAGATGCATAGCCATTAAAAGTATGTGCTGTTACTGCGGTCTCGTGCATATACTCCATGTATACATGTCATTAACACCACTGTAGAATATTGCATTGTGCTCTTTAGTGACTGCGTTCTCTGCCCACTAAAGGCACTGGCAATGTAACACCCTCTTGCATAAGATTCCTGTCTGACTGGCTATAGAGCAGGGCAGATCCATGTACAAATGGTAGAAATATTCAGAATATGACAATATTTGATTATTCGCTATGTAATCTCTAACTGTACAGTGTTATTTGGCAATAAAATGCCCAAACTTAGCATTTGTTGCAGCTCATGGTCTGTTGTTTAGAAAAGTGTGCAATATGAGCCTATATAATAGGACACAATGGGCCTGATTCTGAGTCGCACACAGCAGCGTCTATTGGTGGTCGCTCATCTGCGAGTTTATGCAAACGGACAACAAACTCCTTCCCCTGTGTACATCCGTGAGGCCAAATGTGCAAGGACTGAGATGCCCCTGCCCGCTGTAATACTGATTGGTGCCGCCTTACACGCCACCATCAAAACTTGTACCAGCTCAAAGGCAGGTGCAGTTTCTCTGTCTGACCATGGCCTCCCATGCTCACGGCTGTGAACGCAGCAGCTTGCCCTGACACATCCGTGACACCCCATAACACGCCCACTGAACGCCCCATTTTTTGGTGCACTAGTAGTCGCCCCCTAGTCAGTGCCCTGGAATGCCCATCACTTTTTCGCCACCTTTGTGAATATATGGCAATAGCCACCTTTGTGCAAACACTCTGTGTAACGCATGCGCCATAGGGGGTTTCCAAAAATGTTTGCACATACGCACTTTCAAATAATTGCTCAACTACGTGAATATCGGCATTGCGTGCGGCTCTGAATCAGGCCCGCTATGGGCATATAGATTACGCTTCATATGAATGGAAGAATGAAATGCTATTTCTCTCACATCTATGTTTATAAACTGTATGAATAAAATTCACATGTACTACAAGAGCTGTGCAGAGTGAAGAAGGGAATGCCGTGAAATAAGTGGTCACTATGGATTCCCCATAGACTAGTCTTTATGACCGGTCCCCACCTGAACCAAGGCCTCTCTCTGCAGTGACATGTATATACAGTATGTCCATGCCACTCACAGAAGCGGATAATAGTAAGGCACCGATGGTAATACCATAGAGCTCCATTAATGGTTCCTTCCTCCAGACACCTCCGAAATCAATGCCTACGTCCTGCATATGACTTCAGAAGAGGACAGAAGTAGTGGAGGAGAGAGATTGTCCTGCGGATTTATTGCATCGGTCTTTATGTTCGTTGTAGGTCACTCTTCACAAACAGACGGCTATGCCAGTAATCCGGATTATCGAATGCACAGTCTTTCACCTCCAGCTCTCGTAGGGGCTGAATGTACCCTTTCTGTAGCGCCTCTCTGTGGCATGTCTGTGGGATTACTGGGGGGGTGTCTGAGGACTTTGGCCGGATGGCAATTAAGTTCATGTCCTCGTATCCCTGTTTGTCACCTGATGTGCTGTCTTTTCTCATTTTGCCGCTTCGGTTCATGTACGTGTACTCTGTGTCCTCTTCCCCCAGCTCTTGACTGCAGCTGCACCTTCCCTGTTCATTCATATACTCATATTCCTCCTTGTTCCCATATTCATAATCACTGTCCTTATTGCCCTCGTGCGTAGATGGTACACGTTCCCTGCTCGCATCCCTTGTCCCTCGGATGTCCATGTACTCATACTCCAGACTCTCTGAGAGCTGCCTTTTCCTGTTCATGTACTCATACTCCTCCTCCTCATCCTCTTCACCAGCAATGGGCAAGCACGGAGTCACAGATCTGGATCCATGGGATGTCATTGTACCACTCTGTGATAGGTCTGTAACAGAATATGAGAAGATGTGACTTCTGGGTTTGTGGATGGAGTAAGCTATTCTCTATTTACAGGAAGCAAGTAGCTAGACTTTTTAAATACACTAAACCAGGAAAATAATGGTTATGCATTGGTTATGTGATTTGCTCAATCTCCTGATAGATGATTACTAGCAGTATGTATGTGTGAGGCTGGTATCCTACAACCAGACTTTAATTTAGGACCAGATTTCCATTTCATAATACAATATATGTTAAGCTGGTCACTGCTGGCCTAACAAGTCAGAGCTATATAGAAGGCACACAGGCTACCAATGTGCTGTCTCCTGTTATCTGGTATTACATAACACCTGGAAGGGGTATGCTGGCAGAGGACGCTTTATTAAACAGATATTAGTTTTAATGTTGCCATACCCTGCAACTTCCAGCTCAAGAACAGTCTAATGCACACACGCCCTGCTAGTAATGACGGGCTACATTCACAAGCGGATGGATAGGGCAATGCGGCTGCATAGATTTGGTCAATTTGGAATACAGGCGAAGATAGGTAAATTATTTCCAAGCCTGCAATGCAGCCACACCTGCGATGTGCAACTCTGAATAAGCCCTAGTGTCTGACTCGCATCTATGAACGGAGAACTAAAAGGACCAGGAGCAGCAGTTGTCATTGGCCCACAGCTTACATCCAACCTGTAATGCTTTGTAGCCTGAGCAATGTGTCAGGTGCTGGGGTCAGCGCCAGGTACTACCAAGGAAAGATTAGTTTGCAGTGGTTCTGCAATAACTGTGTGTGTTTTATTATCTGGTCTCCTGTAGACAGATTACTTATTTTAAAAAAAATAATAAAATAAAAGCAATCCCCTGGCTTGACAGAGCCACGCCATCATTTAAGCCTCTGCAAAGTAGGAAACGTAAAAATAAAAAAATGAGCCTTTCATACACATGACCTGTCTCATTTCATGTAACCTTAAAGACAGACATTTCTTAGCCCTAACTGGGTTTGGTAAAACAGATGTATACATACCTCCCTGGCTAAGTTCTGGCATAATGTATTCGCAGTCCGCATCTGGCGTTCCAGCAAGGAGACTTTCCCTCTGGGAGCGATAGGCACTGTCTAAACGTGAGCGAGGGCTCCGACTCACACTGCCCCCACCATATGACACTTCCTCCCCTGTCTCCATGTCAGAAGAAGTACAGCAGCCCTCGGATGATTCTGACACTGTGCGGCCTAAGGAATCCTCCCTTCTCCTGGTCACACGTCTGGGACTTGGCTCGGCAAGATACAATGTACCCTATGAGAGAAGACAAACCACGGCTATTACACTGCATACCACAATGGCCTCCATTATTACTTTACAGCTATGGAAAATGTCATTTCAATGGGATACAGAAAGCAAATGAGATTAAATAAAGTACTGGTGTTTTATCCGAATGTGACCGTCTAGACATGGGGTTAGCTGTTACATGTTCTCTTCATGTCCATGTAAATTTGCTCAGATTTCCTCCCAAAATACAAAAAACATAAGGTTAGGTTTACTGGCTATTAACTAAATTGGAAATTAGATTGTAAGCTCCATTGGGACGGAGACTGATGTGAATGAATAAACATTCCAGTGAACAGCCCTGCACAGCAATATATAAATAAGGCATAATGATAAATGTTAAGGTGCATAAAAAAAATATAAAAACATATTAGGGCTCAATTACTGACATTTCTCAGAGATGCAAAATGTGCACTGGGCAGGATAATGGACTGCTGGTCAGGAGTGGGCACAGGTTTAAGCAATGCATTGCAAAGCATTATATTCATGGTTCTCATCATCACAGGTTTACTATAACCTTGCAAGTTGTGTTTAAGTGTTTCTTGGCTAAGCTGTCTGTATTTACTAAAAGGTAACAGTACTGTGCAAAAGTTATAGGCAGGTGGGGAAGAATGCTTTTAAAAATAGAAGTGTTAATAGTTTATTTTTATCAATTCACAAAATGCATAGTGAATGAACAGAAGAGAAATCAAAAATCAAATCAATATTTGGTGTGACCACCCATTTCCTTCAAAACAGCATTAATTCTTCTAGTTACACTTGCACACAGTTTTTGAAGTAACCCGACATGGAAGTTTGATCCGAATATCTTGGAGAACTAACCACAGATCTGGATGTCGGCTTGCTCAAATCCTTTTTTCTCTTCATGTAATCCCAGACAGACCCGATGATGTTGAGATCAGGGCTCTGTGGGGGCCATATCATCACTTCCAGGACTCCTTGTTCTTCTTTAAGCTGAAGATAGTACTTACTGCCATTGGCTGTATGTTTGGGGTCATTGTCCTGCTGCAGAGTAAATTTGGAGCCAATCAGACGCCTCCCTGATGGTATTGCATGATGGATAAGTACCTGCCTGTATTGCTCAGCATTGAGGACACCATAAATATTGACCAAATCCCCATCTCCATTTGCTGAAATGCAGCCCCAAATTTACAAGGGACCTCCACCATGCTTCACTGTTCCCTGTGAACACTCATTGTACCACTCTCCAGCCCTACGGCAAATAAACTGCTTTTTGTTACAGCCAAAAATTCACATTTTGAGTCATCAGTCCAGAGCACCTGCTGCCATTTTTCTGCACTCTAGTTCATATACTTTCGTGCATAGTTGATTCACTTGGCATGGTTTCCACGCTGAAGGTATTGCTTTTGTTCCCAATTCTTCCATGAAGACCACTTCTGGCCAGACTTCTCTGAACAACAGATGGGTGTACCTGGGTCCCACTGGTTTCTGCCAGTTCTGAGCCAAAGGGCTAGAGAGCGGTACAATAATAAGTACCTGCAGGTAACAGTGAAGCATGGTGGAGGTTCCTTGCAAGTTTGGGGCTGCATTTCAGCAAATGGAGTTGGGGATTTGGTCAGGATTAATGGTGCCCCCAATGCTGAAAATAGAGGCAGGTACTTATCATGCAATACCATCAGGGGGGCGTCTGATTGGCTCCAAATTTATTCTGCAGCAGGACAACGACCCCAAACATACAGCCAATGTAATATTGAACTATCATCAGTGTAAAGAACAAGGAGTCCTGGAAGTATTAAAATGGCCCCCACAGAGCTCTGATCTCAAGATTATTGAGTGTGACTGGGATTACATGAAGAGACAGAAGGATTTGAGCAAGCCTACATCCACAGAAGATCTGTGGTTAGTTCTCAAAGATGTTTGGAGCAACCTCAGTGTGGAGTTCCTTCAAAAACTGAGTGCAAGTGTACCTAGAATAATTGAGGAATTGATGCTGTTTTGAAGACAAAAGGTTGGTCACACCAAATATTGATTTGATTTAGATTTCTCTTCTGTTCATTCACTTTGCATTTTGTTAATTGATAAAAAAAAAAAAATTAAAGCTGCATACACACACAACGATTTTTTTAACAATTATCGTTAAACGATATAGTTTGAAAAAATCGTTCACTTTCTGAGTCAAACGATGAACGATTGTCGTTCATGCGCATTCACGTTTGTAGTTTAGTCAGACTTGTCAACTGAATAATTTTCATTAAGGGAATATGCAAAAATCGTTTGTAGTTAAAAAAAATCGTTCATTACACTTATAGAAAATCGTTGTGTGTGTATGCAACTTTACACTTCTATTTTTGAAAGCATTCTTAAGCTGCATACACACACAACGATTTTGTTACCAATGATTTTATGAACGATTTTATGAACGATTTTCTGTCAGATTTTTTAAACTGTAATGAACGACTGTTTTGAACTACAAACGATTTTTACATATTCCCTTAATGAAAATCGTTGAGTTGACAAGTCTGACTGAACTGACTGAAGTCTGAGAAACGTGAACGCGCATGAACGATAATCGTTCTTTGACTCAGAAAGTGAACGATTTTTTATTATCATTAAAAGATATCGTTTAACGATAATCGTTCAAATAATCGTTGTGTGTTTGCAGCTTTTTTTCCACACCTGCCTAAAATTTTTGCACATTACTATATATGCCAGAAATTCCAAGCTCCGCCATTACAGTCCAGGTTTTAAGGATATGTATGTTTGAGCCCAGATGGTAAAATTAAATTGACTGAGGTACCAATTAAGTCACCTATGCTCAAGCATGGATATCCTTAGCACCGTGACTGTAAAGGTGAAGTTTGGGAAGCTCTAGTATATGCCACCACCACTTGTATGCTATCAAAAACTGCAATATATAAGAAAGCTTTTCAAAACAATATACACACTTAAGCTGGCCATACATCAGACCAACTTTCCTCCAACCATCCAACTATTAGTTGGTTGGTTGGTTGGAATGAAAATCCGGTACTGCATGGAAGCAAATGACACTCTGCAAATTGCTTCCAAACACCAGAAAACATGAAAAAGGTCATTCAGGCAAGTTGGTTAAATCTGTTTGATTTAAACAACTTGTCTGAACAGCAGCTTTCGTCCACTTCATTGTCATTTGTTCCCATGTAATACCGGATTTTCATTCCAACCAACTAGTTGGAGGAAAGTTGGTCTGGTGCATAGCCAGCTTTATGCTGGGCATACACTATACAATTATCTGTCCAATCTGGCTGGTTGAAATGAAAACCTGGTAATGTATAGGAGCAAATGACAATCGACCATTTGCTCACAAACACTGGAAAACAGACAAAAATGGTCATTCAGACAAATTGGTTAAAACACACGGATTTAACCAATTTGAACAATTGTTTTTGTCTGTCTTCCAGTGTTTAAGACCATATGATAGCCAGATTGGACAGATAATTGTATAGTGTATGCCCAGCATTAGATAATAAAGGTGATCTGCAGATATATCTGTAGATGATGGTCGTTCATATACACTGAACGACCATCATCTTCCAGGCAGCCACGGTTCCCGCTGGCCGGGGGGCGGGTCTGCCCCCCTCCCCGCGGCTGCCGCTGCATGTGTACAGGCGATCGGCTGATCGCCTGTACACACTTGCCGATGGACAGATATATCTGCAGATATATCTATCAATCGGCTGTGCAGCACAGTAAATGACGTCATTCAGACATATCGCTGGTACACACTGGCCGACGGTCACCAGATATATTGGCCGATCAATTGATCGGCCAATATATCTTTTTGTGTGTACCCAGCTTAAGCCAGAGGTTCCAAAACACGGTCCTCAAGCCTACTCAACAGTCCAGGTTTTAGAGATATCCATGGTTCAGCACAGGTGACTTAATTATTACCTCAGTCAATTTGATTTAACCACCTGTGCCCAACCATGGATATCTCTGAAACCTGAACTGTTGGGGAGCATTGAGGACTGTGATTGGGAATCTCTGTACTAAGCTATGTTCAGAGACAGATTGTGTATAAAAATGTTTACCTTTTTCAATCGATTGCAGATTGCAGAATTGCCACAATCGATTGAAAAAAGGGAAACATTTTTATACACAATCGATTGCAAATTGCACGATTGCTGCAATCAATCTCTGATGTATGGGGGCCTTTACAGAGCTAGTTTCTCAGTCTCTTTCCTCCTGAATGTTGTGGTTACCTTTCTTGTGATTGTGCCGCTGCTCTGGGTCATAGGGAGATACCCTGTATGAGAACTCTGCACACTGTGACTCTGAAATAAAAAAAATACATAAAAAAAAAAATTATTATTTTTATGTTGCTCACAAAAATGTTATTGCTTTACTATACGGTAAGGGGTATATTTACTGAAGGTTGATTTTAATCTATTTAAAATCGCTGAAATTTGATCAACTTTCGATGTTGTGTTTCAGGGGCTAAATTACACATTCACTAACAGACACATTTTGATTTGTAAATGTGTGATTTATCCCTAGAAACACAAAATCGATGTTGATTGATTACATCAATTTAAATAGATTAAAAATGAACTTTAGCAAATATACCCTTAGGTGTATTGTGGTGGTCCCTAGGTTAATAGGAGGTAATAAAATACATCTATTTATACTGGGTAAATTACAACTACTGCTCCCATCAGATGCTGTTTTAGTGATTGCCTCAGCACAGTTTTGAAAATTTATACTGGGTAAATTACAACTACTGCTATACTAAGAGCAATTTATCTAAAGGAAGTTAGGAATGTATTGTGAATCTGTGTTGGCCTCCCCCTTCTCACAAATTGTTTATCTTAGACTTTATTGCATCCCAATTTAGTGTGTGTTAGAGCTTTCGGGGTGGGGTCCCAATCAGTGAGCACAGAGACACATGTTTGTAACTTTAGATATTACTGCTCCCACAGGCTGCATAGCCGGTGGCTGCCATAGTCTGTGTTAAGATTTAAAGTGTTCTGATTATAAGTGTAAATACAATTTGATAACTAAGTCGGAGTTACGCTGGAGGAAAACTGAGGGAAAAGAAACTCACAACCAAAACACTTTCTGAACAACAAGAAGCAACATACTTATGAGAATGAACAAAATCAACATCTTCTGCTGTATGCATATCCAGGCAACTACTTACTGCACTCACTGCTTGGACACTGCAAGTGCTCCCCTGTCTGTGTACTGCTCTTGTAGATTGATCTTTGTTGATCAGAACACTTTGGACTGGATCAGCTCGGGTACATTGTAATTTTGTCCTCATTCATTTTGTATTGCCTTTTCCAATTGTGTCACATCTATCCACTTTAATCATTTGTTTATAAACTAATTCCTGCACCCACTACTCACATACCTCTCCTTTATATATCACTTTTGGAGCTGCGCTCATACATTAGCAGCACTGTTCTTTACATGTATTTTTGAACATTTAACAACTTTAATCCACACTGACTCTATATCTCACAGCCTCCACTCCAGTTTACATCTCAATTATTACCTTGTCCACAGCATGAACACCCTTACTTCACACAACCCCCATATTCTATGTCCACATAATCCTCTACTTTATCCATCCCTCTCTTCCCCCTCCTGTTTCCTCCACTTGCTGTTCTTCCTTTTTTTCTCTCATCAGTCTGCTTCCAACCCTCTGCTTCTTTCCCCCACCTCTCCTATACCTCCACTCTCAACCACCTCCCTCCATGGTCTTGTTACCCCACTACTAAGCCCCATTCCCTCCTCGTTCTGTCTGTCACCTCCAGGGCTGCCAAGAGAAATTCTGGGCCCGGGTACTGCAACATCCTGTGGGACCACATCATGTATGGCTGCACCCATTTGTGAGTGGGTCTAGCATGTGAGATGCACCCACTCACAGGAGCATGGCATAGCACCCAGCAGCTGGAACTAAAGTAGTCACTACTGTATTAGGATGGCGGGACAGTCCCATAATAGCTGCATTTCTTGTCAGGCTGTATATAGATGCTAAAATGTAACACACAAATTAAAGTGCTTCTACTTTACTTTGTACATCTCTCATGTAAATAACACAAACAATCTGTTTTCTATCATAGAGATAGATGTATGAAGGACTTAATTTTTACATAACATCAGGTCGTCTTATACACACACATTCCGCAGCACATATCCTAACCCACTGCTCCATGCTCCTTCTTCACTATCTACCCCTCTGTGTCGCCCCTGTCTGTCTGCCCTTCCCCTTTAGAATGTAAGCTCTCACGAGCAGGGCCCTCATCCTCACGTGCTTCTCCTCCCCCTACTTATAGTATAATTTACTCCTAACTCCCTACAATGGCACCTACCACCTGGTTGCTCATGTCCTGCTGCTTGTGTTTTGCAGCTGAGTTTATAACCTTGTCCTTGTCCTGCATTGTTTTGTATTACTATTAACTGTTTTTCTTGTGTGCTCATTTATGTACTGTGTAAGGCACTGCGGAACCTTTGTGGCGCTATATAAATAAAGGATAATAATAATAATAATAATAATAACATCTGAATAGTCAAACCTAACAGTCTTGGAGTGTATAGGAAAACACTGCTGGAGTGGAACTTCCATAATAACACTTAGGATACAATTCCTCTAACCATATCGTCTTATATACAAATTGCTATTATAAGTTAATAATTGTAATGCATCTTAATTAAGCAATTGTCACAGTCAATAAAGTGTATTGGGGTGTATGGCCGGAGCTGATTTGGTAAACTTAGGTGGCGAGCCCTTCAGTACAATAAGCTTTCCCAGGTGCCAACAGGTTGGATATGTAATATTCTTTATATAACGCCAGCATGCTCTGCAGCACTTTACATAGGCTTACCATACTATCCCTTTAAGTATTACACAGGTTCTGTGGCTGATCAAAACCAGGTGAAATCCAGGCATGAAGTCAGCCAGTCACAGAATCTGTGTAATTCATATGTCCCGGTTTAAAGGGATAGTATGGTAAGCCTAACTTTGCAGCTGGGAACAGACTGGGTACTAACAAGCAGATAAAGAGGTAACAGTATAGTTCTCATAACCACAGCTGCAGTTAATGAAAGCGACTCCTTATTACCTATTTTACAGTTTAGAAGGATTAAATTAAAAACTTTGGCCCTCATTCAGAGCCGTACGCTCTGAGCAGAGCGCACTCTCTGAATGAGGGCCGGCCTCCATGAAAATGGAGCGTCCTCCTGGACGCTCATATAGCTGTGGGTCACCACCCACAGGCTATACGAGCGTGCATTTTGATGGCCGCGATGGTCGTGACCATCGCGACCATCGAAACTGCGAGCCGGAGCCTGCGGTTGAGTTTTTCAACCGCAAGCTCCGGAGTGATTTTGGCTCTATCAGAGCCAAAATCACTCCCACTGACATCACTAGTGATGTCAGTGGGCCGGCTTCTGACGGGAGGTGTTCCCGTGGGAACGCCCCCGTCAGGGAGGCACGCCCCCGGCACGCCTACCAAAGGGGGCGTGCTGTCAATCAACATCGACAGCACGCCCCCTTTGATCAGACACAACGAGCGAAGGACTTTCCTTCGCTCGTCGCGTCTGGCGCATGCGCACGACGGAGCTCCCTCCGTCGTGCGCATGCTCAGTCCAGAACATCGACCCACTTGCGAGCGGACAGCCGCTCGCGAGTGGGTCTGAATCAGGCCCTTTATCCACAATCACAGTGTCCATATGATTCATAGTAAATTGCCTAGTAGTCATAACATTCGATGTAATTTAGAAAACACTTACCCTGGAATAGTCTATTCTCTGGCGTGATGCGTAGACAGTGTTAGGCGTCTTGGGCTGTGGCCCTATACTGTCATCTTCTGTGTCTAGATCAGTATCTGTCTCCTCCACTTTCTCACACAATTGTGGTGGATCTTCAGGAAGAGGTGACTGCCTTATATAACTGTCCCGCTGTACAAGAAAGAAGAGTACAGTAATTACCTCTCAATACTTCCTAATATCATGTATATTGTGCGATGCAGGGAAGGGGAGTGGGGGGCACATTATATTTACTTTTATTTTCTTTACAATATAGAGAATATTATCCCAGTTTTAAATTAGTTCATATAAAACGTGTGGCTTTATCTTACATCAGTTGGCTGACTTTGTTGCCCCAATAGAATTGAGTGCTTTGTCAAATCTGAACTATAGGTAGGAATGCAAACTAACCATAGGGGGCAGCAAAGCCATTCTCTCAGTCTCTGCACACAAATCAGAACATCTTATCAGTGTCTTGTACAAGTACAGCAGATTTAGATATTGTACCAGGGGCATATTAAGAGAGGAGAGGGCCCGTGTTCATTCCCCGTCCAGGGCCCCCTCCTCTCTCTCTCCAGCGGCCGGCAGCAGACTGAGGTGTCTGACCGCCGGCAGCAGCATCAGTGGACTGTGGGTACTAGAGTGCGCATGCCAGGAAAATGGCGACCGCGCCATTTCCCAGCGATTTCCTCTGCGCATGCGCAAAACGCTGGAAAAATGGCCGCGGCGGCCATTTTTTGCAGGGTTGAGACACCCGATGCGGGACCTCGGAGAGGTAAGTATTAAATAATATGGGTGCAGCGTGTGCGGTGTGGGCCTGTGTGCTCCCCCCTGCACCCATTATAGATACGCCCCTGTATTGTACATCGGGACTGGGCTCTTACATGGTTGAAATTCTGTGCAGATCACCAACTACTGTATGTTTGTGAATGTACATGAACAGCATATGTACAGTATGTAACAATTACAAAACCAGGAATAAATTAATGAGAGAAACGTTGGGGAAAGCAAAATTGTAAGGTGTAAATAGCTTATTTATAAACCTAATGCTATATGCACCAGGTACTGTAGCCAACCTGAGGTTTGCTTTGGTTAGTAACTGCTACAATCTGATTGGCTGTTACGGATAACAGCACATCGCTGCATTATATTAAATCAGTCTAAGGGCGGGATGCACTATGATCTATAATGTGGTCAAACCCCCGAAAATGCTGGTTTTGACAGCTCTCTCATATGCACCAAGCTTAAGACGTTATTTATGATGGCATGCATGCGATGAGTGGCGGGATGCATTGCATGCAAAATGCGATGCTTGATACATCCCGTCCTAAAAGTGTTCCTGACGTAGGTGTAATAGGTGAGATTATATTTACCAATTAACCAATTGATTATGTTTTTACATTATTATTTTGTAACAATGAAAACAGTGAAAAGTGCTTGGAGGTGATAGATTAACATATTGTAGTGTAATGAGAGACTACACAGGCGGTTAAAGCAGTTAGTTATGTAGTAGATGAAGGAAGCACATCTTACTTTTACGACCAGGTAGCGAGGAGGGTCTCGGGCCATGCGGGTAAACTCATTGCCCATCTCCTTAAATGTAGGTCGAACATTCTCATCGATCATCCAACCTATGAAGAGTAATTGAGAGGGGGCATATGTCAGGGTTCAGCTACTTTTGTAAGGAAACCCAAAAGAGGCACAGGGACATTAGCTGAGGAGAGAGGCACGGGGACAATAGCTGAGGAGAGAGGCACGGGGACAATAGCTGAGGAGAGAGGCACGGGGACAATAGCTGAGGAGAGAGGCACGGGGACAATAGCTGAGGAGAGAGGCACGGGGACAATAGCTGAGGAGAGAAGCACAGGGACAATAGCTGAGGAGAGAGGCACAGTGACAATAGCTGAGGAGAGAGGCACATGGGCAATAGCTGAGGAGAGAGGCACATGGACAATAGCTGAGGAGAGAGGCACAAGGACAATAGCTGAGGAGAGAGGCACTGGGAAAACAGCTGAGGAGAGAGGCACAAGGACAACAGCTGAGGAGAGAGGCACAAGGACAACAGCTGAGGAGAGAGGCACAGGCACAATAGCTGAGGAGAGAGGCACAGGCACGATAGCTGAGGAGAGATGCACTGGGACAATAGCTGAGGAGAAAGGCACAGGGACAATAGCTGGAGATAGGCACAGGCACAATAGCTGTGGAGAGAGGCACAGGCACAATAGCTGAGGAGAGAGGCACAGGTACAGTAGCTGAGAGAGGCACAGGCACAATAGCTGAGGAGAGAGGCACAGGGACAATAGCTGGAGAGAGAGGCAAAGGGACCATAACTGATGAGAGAGGCATAGGGACAATAGCTGAGAAAGGCACAGGCACAATAGCTGAGGAAAGAGGCACAGGGACAATAGCTGGAGAGAGAGGCAAAGGGACCATAGCTGATGAGAGAGACATAGGGACAATATTATTATTATTATTATTATTATTAGCATTTATTTATATGGCGCCACAAGTGTTCCGCAGCGCCTTACAAAGTACAAAAACAAATTGTATACAAGTGACTTACAGAACAATACAATACAGGACATGGATAATATATATTGCTACATTAGTGACCATATCACCCAGATAAGCAACAGAGCATAAGCAACCAAGTGTTAGGTGCCCTAGTGGTGAGTAAGAAGTAAATGACACTATAGTAAGGAGAAGCACAAGAGGGTAGATGGCCCTGCTCGTGAGAGCTTACATTCTAAAAAGGTGGGGGAAGACAAACTGGGTTGACACAGATGGGGTAGATGGGGACGAATGAGCATGTAGCCAGGAGTTAGAATGATAGCTGGAAGGCTTTGATGAAGTAGTGGGTCTTGAGAGCCCGTTTGAAGGATAGCAAACAGGTGGAGAGTCTGATGCGGAGTGGGAGAGAGTTCCAGAGGTGGGGAGCAGTGCGGGCAAAATCTTGGAGGCGGGAGTGGGAGGAAGTAATCAGCTGGCATGAAAGGCGGCGTGCATTAGTTGAGCGAAGAGGGCGGAGAGGAGCATGAAGGGAAATTAGATCAGAGATGTATATGGGAGAAGATTGGGTGAGGGCTTTGTGAGCGAGCGTGAGAACCTTAAATTGGACTCTGAAAGGGAAGGGGAGCCAGTGTAGGGCTTGTAGGAGAGGGGAGGCAGATACAGAATGTTTGGAGAGGAAGATAAGCCGTGCAGCAGCATTGAGGACAGACTGGAGAGGAGAGAGATGGGATTTGGGGAGGCCAGATAGGAGGACCAGTGAGTGTATGAGGGTTTTAGTAGCATCCTGGGTGAGATAGGGTCTGATCTTAGAAATATTTTTGAGATGGAAACGACAGGACTGTGAAAGGTTCTGGATATGTGGTTTGAAGGAGAGGGATGAGTCCAGGATAACTCCAAGACAGCGCACCTTGGGACTAGATGAGATAGTTATTCCATCAATTGATAAAGAAATAGTGGGAAGTGAGGTGATGTGGGAGGGTGGGAAGATGATTAGCTCTGTCTTAGACATATTAAGTTTAAGAAATCACTGGGACATCCAGGAAGAGACAGTAGAGAGACAGTTGGAGATACGAGTCAGAAGAGAGGGGGAGAGATCAGGGGAGGAAAGGTAGATTTGAGTATCATCAGCATAGAGATGATAATGGAGGTCAAAAGAGCTGATGAGTTCACCTAGAGAGGAAGTATAGAGGGAGAATAGGAGAGAATAGGAGAGGACCAAGAACAGAACCTTGGGGAACACCTACTGTAAGAGGCTGTGGAGGGGAAGAGGAGTCGTGAGAGGAAACTGCAAAAGATCGGTCAGAGAGGTAGGATGACAGCCAGGAGAGGGCAGTTTCACATAGACCAAGGGAGTGAAGGATATTCAGCAGGAGAGGGTGGTCCACAGTGTCAAAAGCAGCAGAGAGATCAAGGAGAATGAGAAGAGAGTAGTGGCCTTGGGATTTGGCAGCAAGGAGGTCATTGCTGACTTTTGTGAGGGCAGTTTCAGTGGAGTGGAGAGAACGGAAGCCAGACTGAAAAGGGTCAAGGAGGGAGTGGGAGGAAAGAAAAGTGGTAAGGCGGTTGTAGACAATCCGCTCAAGGAGTTTGGAGGCAAAGGGGAGGAGAGAGATGGGACCGTAGTTAGAAAGAAGGTTAGGATCAAGGGTAGGTTTTTTAAGAATGGGGGAGACAAGGGCATGTTTGAATGCAGAAGGAACAGTGCCTGATGAGAGGGAGAGGTTAATGAGGTGGGCAAGATGGGAGCAGGCTGAGAGAGAGAGGAAGCGGAGGAGGCGGGAGGGGATGGGATCAAGGGGGGAGGTGGAAGGGGGGGGAGGACCGGATGAGGGCCATGACTTCCTCTCCAGATACAGGGGAGAAGGATGTTAGAGTTGGTAAAGTTGATGGGGAGGGGTGACTAGGGAAAGGAGGAGGTGGAGAGCTGGGGGACTGATTGGATATGATGTCCTGACGTATGGAATCAATTTTAGATGTAAAGTAGGTAGCAAAGTCAAGGGCAGTGAGCAAGGAGGGGAGACGAGGAGGGGGTGGGCGAAGGAGGGATTTGAAAGTAGTGAAGAGACGCTGGGGATTAGAGGACTGAGAGGAGATGAGGTTCTTAAAGTATGACTGTTTAGAGAGGGAGAGCGCAGCACTATAGGATGAGAGCATAAATTTGAAATGGAGAAAATCTGCCTTAGAGCGTGATCTTCTCCACTGTCGCTCGGCAGTTCGAGAACACTTTTGCAGGTATCTGGTGCATTTGGAATGCCAGGGTTGAGGAGTAGATCTGCGAGTGTGAATAGTGATCGCTGGGGCAACAGAGTCCAGAGCAGAAGTAAGGGAGGCATTGTATAGGGAGGCGGCTTGTTCAGGGCAGGAGAGAGAGAGGATAGGGGAGAGAAGTGAGTCAAGCAGGGAAGAAAAGGAACCTGTGTCGATAGTGTCAATGTTACGCTTAGTAATGGAGGCTTTTGAAGGTAGAGGAGGGGAAGGAGAGAGGGACAGGTTAAAAGAGAGAAGGTGATGGTCAGAAAGAGGGAATGGGGAATTGAGGTGGTCAGAAATAGCACAATGGTGTGTGAATACCAGATCAAGCACATGGCCACTCACATGGGAGGGTGAGGAGGTCCATTGGGAGAGACCAAGTGACGATGTGAGGGAGAGGAGTTTGGAGGCAGAGGATTCTGTGGGGATATCAATTGGAATATTGAAGTCACCTAGGATAATGGAGGGAAGGTCTGAGGAGAGAAAGTGAGGGAGCCAGGAAGCAAAGTTGTCAAGGAACTTGGAGGGAGGGCCAGGGGGACGGTAAATGACAGCTACTTGGAGGTGTACTGGGTGGAAGAGGCGAATAGCATGGACTTCAAATGAAGAGAATGTGAGGGATGGTTCAGAGGGAATGGGTTGGTATGAGTAACCAGGGGATAGAAGGACCCCAACACCACCACCATGGCGACCCCCAGGTCGTGGGGTGTGGGAAAAGGTGAGGACCCCAGAGGAGAGAGCTGCAGGAGAAGCGGTGTCAGAGGGTGAAATCCAGGTTTCAGTAATAGCTAGGAGATTCAGGGAGTTGGAGATGAAAAGGTCATGGGTTCGGACCAGTTTATTACAGACTGACCTGGCATTCCAGAGGGCACAGGATAGAGGGACAGAGTTTGTTGGAGAGATTTGAATGAGATTATCAGGGTTGCTATAGCGTGGGGGTGAGATTAATTTGGGGGACCGAGCTGAATAGAGTGTAGCGATGGTGCGGACTCCAGTGCTAGAAGGGGAGCCAGTAGAAGGTGGGCAGGAAGGGAAATTAATGATGTGTGGATGGATGTGGGGTAAAGTGACATGAAGAGGGGAGTGGGAGGAGCGATTAGCAGTGAGGTTGTAGGACCCCTGTGGAGTATAAGAGAAATGAAAGTGGAGTAATGGGAGAAGATGCCGAGGAAGGTAAACAGAGGAGAGGAGATAAGGGGAAGAGGAAATGGAAGAGACAAGGGGGAAAGGATAAAGATGGAAGCAAGGGGCAGAACAAAAGATTAGGTAGACACTGAGTGAAGGTGGGATTTGAAGAAAACATGGTAATAGTAAGGATGATGTAAATAGGGGAAGAAAAGTTAAAAGTAGGAATGAAGACAGAATGTAGTAGAGAGCAGATTTCCAGAAACGCAAGTAATAGTGCAGTGTGGGAAAAGAGTCTGTACTGCAAAAGTTAATTATTGAGTATAAAAATGTGGAGACTTGGTGGGAGCAGAAATTAAATAGTAAAATATACAGTGGTAGGAGCTAGATATAAGACTTAGAAAAAGAGCTAAGGTAAAAGTACATTATTATAGAGGAAAACTGACATAACACAGATAAGTATGCATTAGGATTATATGTAAAGCACAGAGCCAGCAGCAATAGTAGCAAGGGAGGCACCAGGTTTATGCAGCCACCTGACAGGGAGTTCAATAATGAAAGCCCTGGTTATGTAGCTGAGGAGAGGCCAACGACTCACATTTCACCATGACCATGTAGACATCAATGGTACAGATAGGAGGCTGGGAGAGCCGCTCTCCTTTCTCAAGGAGGTCTGGCACCTCAGACAGACGGATATCTGGATACGGTTCGTCTCCAAATGTCATCATTTCCCACAATGTCACACCTGATTGAAACACAAACAACAGAGGTTATTGGTTGTGTAAAATAAAAATCCTATCACAATGTTTGGCTATGGAAAGGAAAGAATGAATAGCACTAGCTATAGCTGTAGTGAAATGTAATGCTATGAGCCATCACACTTACCATAGCTCCATACATCACTTTGATGGGTGTATTTGCCAAAGTGTATACTTTCCAGGGCCATCCATTTAATAGGGGTCTGCGTATAGTCAGAGGGGAAAAGGTGCATTAATAAAAAAATAAGCACTTTATAAAAATAAACATGGCAGATCTCTGAAATGTATTTCAATTGAACAAATTATTATTATTACAAACAATTGTTATTGACTGTTTTTCATATCACAAAGTGATTTCATATTTATTAAAGTCACAACACTATAAACAATCATCAAGACATAGTGACTGGCATTACCAAGTGATAACGTATTTATACAAACCACGAAGCCCTATAGAGCGCTGCTTTGCTGAGATACTAGGAGATACGCAGTGGCGTCACTAGTGTTGGTGTCAGCCCCATCTCTTGCAAGAGGGCATGGACACATGCCTGCAACACCACGCCCCCTGTTGTATGATGTTCTTGTCATGCTGGGCAGCCCCAAGTCTCTCTTGGCACTGTGTGGATGCATGCTCCTGTCATCCATCACCGCTATCACTGCTGCTTGGTTACACGAGAAGATGACACCAGAATAACAGAGCAGCTCTGCTATTTTGGTGTCGCCCCCTTAGATGGTGTCACTCGGTGCTATCTGCACCCCTTAGTGCCACCACTGGAGATACGATAGTGTCGGACACAGGGATATCAAGTGACCATTTTATACCTAGAACATAGGTAGCACTGGTCCAGTGTTCATTTACTGTATATTATATTGGTAGAAAAAGTGAAAAATGATGTCCAAGGTAGATATGTCACTTCACTGTGCCTCAGTGTTATAAAGTATAACTCACCAACTACTATAGATATTAGGAATACCTTAAGTCAACTCATGTAAAAACTGTGAGGTTATTTATAATTTTAAAGCAAATCTGCAATAATCCATAGCAAGCACAGTTTTGCTTTCATTATACAACTTTTATTGTATATTGTTGTATTGTTGAATGGTTACTAATGGGTATTACACATTTGCACTTTGTTACTAAATGTCCTCTTCTATGTACAATAATGTAAAGTACATCAGTAAATGTAACAATATCTAATACTTTTAGATAACAAATTTCTGTATACCATATCTTTACTGATGGTCGGTCTGTGCGCCATATATGTTAGAGTCTTATCTAGAGAAACATAAAAAGGCTAATGACTTTGATAATAAGTCTATAGCACACTGTATTTTAGAACGTAAGAATGTAGAATGCCACCTTGATCTCATTGTAGCAATACTTCTTGTCATCTGGGTACAGAAGATCTGCCACACCAAAGTCTGACACTTGCACGTGATTGGAAGATTTCATGAGGATGTTGCGAGCAGAGAGGTTTCTGTGAACCATGCGATGTTCCTCCAAGTAATACATGCCCTAGAGAAAGAAGTACAGACGGTCATAAACACAGAGGAGCACACAGGTTAGAGAGGAAACATAGGTGTAGAAATATACATCTAGCATGTGAAGAGCTTCTCCATAGACAGACTCACCTTAGCAATCTGCACACACCAGTTAAGCAGCATTTGGGAGCAAATGGCATCGCTGTACTTGTTCTCACGAACATGTTGGAGTAATGAGCCCATATGCAGAAGCTGTGTGACCAGCTGTAACTCTGTTCCTGGGCAAATACCCAGTAATCGCACAATACAGGGATGGTCCAGGCTCCCCATTGCCAGCATGTGCTATGGAAACAAAGTCATAACTATAAATCACGACCATGATATGGCACCGAGAACTAGGTGCCACTTATCTGAGGCACTGTTTGTATCTAGTTATGTTTTGCCTTTAATTACAGTTATATATTGCATTATGGAGTACATAAAAAATGAGACATGTGACACAAGTAGGTGGAGCCTCTTCATGGGTACATGTGAAAGAAAGACACCAAATACAAAAGGATGTTTATGAATAGAAACTCACAATATGCATAGGTGGGAAGGGCACGTATTTAGGAGGTATTGCTTACCATATATTATACCCCTTTTACACTGGGCAAATAACAGAAAAATAACCCGAGTCCAGTGACCCAGGTAGCGAGCGGAGTGGGACCCAGGTCATGGGGCAGTGTAAACTGGTGACCCGGGTCATCCGCTTTACAGCATAGGAATAGCTGGCTCACCAGTGCTTCGAGATGATGTATCCTCAAGCGCCGGCAGAAAACTTATTATACCCGTGTGCAGTGTAAATGGGCCGACCCGATAATAACCCAGGGTGTAACCACAGTGTGAACGGAGTCTGTCCCAGGTCTGTCCTGGGTAACAACCGTGTTCCAAATCCCTGTTCAGACCCAGGATTCTGGTGTAAAAGGGGTAGTACTGAAATACTGTATAATAAAGGTCTCACTAGATTACAAATAGTCACAGCACAATACTGTTTGATTAGAGCTTTTTCGATATAAACAAACATTTTTTTATTTTATGCCATATAGCGGTTTTGCACGTAAAAAAAAAAATGATATTAAGCTCAGGCTGGACATTTATAGTATAGTACTATTGGAGCAGGATTTAATTGTAGATGTGGACAGCTTGTAACATGGTTGGAGACCTGAGTAATCCTATATGTAGCTGTCAGAGTCAGCTAATGGCATGAGAGCAGTGGAAGTGAATGCTGGCAGTTTTGGGATGTGGATATGAAGAGGATGTATTTAGGCAACGTATGGAAAGACCGCCCATTTTACAGCAATTTGAAACAGTTTTGGGACTCAAATATTTAATAATAAAATAAATCAATTTTCATTGCGTGCATTTTCACTTATGACTCCAGTTTCAAGAATGAATTTACACCACTACGGGGATTGCTGCACATTGCAGTGTTTGTTTCCAAACGACCAAAATGTAACAGACAGAAGAAATATAAAGTAAAAGAAACTAAAAAATAAATAGTGAACTCATCACAGATCTATACACATGTTCACTATCACATAGACATATAATTGCATTTCATATATATTTTCTTACAAAAGAAATACAGAATTTTGTTTACATTTGGCCTTTTGGTACGTAGCGTTATACTGCTTCATATTCTGCATGTCACTTTTACGATCTATTGTTCACCATGAAGATGTTAAAGCTATGATGATACAGTGTATTACACATGAGGAACTTAACATCTAGACCATAGCAAAACAATGCTATTTTTCTAATGTGTTAAGATGTAACTGTGCTGACACACGTTTTAATCACTGCCTCCTGCCTGTGGACTTACATCAGTTACAGAATGGAATGTCTGAGAACCGTTGCGGTCTTGTATCACTTTGATGCTGACTGGAATCTTAACTGAATCTCCTTCTGGAATCCAAAGACCCTGTACAGAAGAGAGTAGAATAGTAAGGGACGAGGGAGAAGGAGGAATACACGATGGTGCATTTAAATGAGATAATATTTCTGTGACAGGCATTGTACCTTGTGCACTATGCCAAACACACCAGTGCCTAAAATCTTCAGTTTCTTTAGCTCAGTGCTTTTGAATATTCGAGCCTGCACAGTGTTGGCCTTTTCTGATGTGTTCATCATATCACTGCCCTGGGAAGAGGTAACAAGATGACACTTTAATAAATAACTTACATATAATGCAACTCCTTAGGCCCACTTCAGCCACACCTTCCTCTAACTAGAGCTGGGTACACACTTTAACAATATATTGTTCCATCGAGTGCCGAACGATATATCGAAGGTGCATCGGCAGGTGTGTACAGATATGTCTGTACAATGCCATTCATATTCAAATGGCTCGGCTGGCAGTTATATCGGGCGGATGATTGTTAAGTGTATATTCACTTACCAATCATTACGTTGGTTGATCTGTCAGCCAGATGTGTATCCAGCTTACTGTAAGTCGCTAATTTAGCCACCTAATCCTCAGCAATAAACACACTAGCGATAGCATGCAGCAAGTAACAGAACTGAAATCCAGGCTTTGTCTGGCGAATACACGTTTGCTATGCACAAAATAAGGGAGTTTTAAAACTTTCCTATCCAATTACAGATTTCAGTCTCTTTAGGGAGGTTGTCTCTTTATATGTTTCTGATCAGTGACAAAGTAGGTTCAGTATGAGAAGAACACTGTTACTGTTGGATCAGACTATGGCACTTACCTCTCCCTTCTCCAGATAGCGTCTCATAGCTCGCTTCTTTCGGATTTTCAATCCTCTCCAGTACAGAAGAACTAGGAGGGTTGAGCTAAGCAGAACAAATATGGAGACCACCACTGCAACTGCCACCATTGTTTGGGTCTTACTGCAAACAGAGCAAACAATACTTTATTCATTCTGAGATAAACACTATATGTCATTGCCAAGCAAACTCTGTCATTTAATACTTTGGCCTTATTTCGACCCTAAGTGATCAGAACATTTCCACTGCTAGTTGAATTCCTCTGTATGAGGGAGAGGAACATTACCAATGACTTGCCTAAGTCCTGCAATTCTAGCAAATACAGACATGCCCCTATAGTCATTTACCACTAATGGGTTAAGGATGTTGTGGTGACCTAACCGACATAGGCCCATATTCAATTTGAGTTAACGCGGCCCGGACTTAACGCAGACTTCGCCTGTTTTGTAGGCGTTAGAGTATCGCGCGCGTGCCCGCATATCCCCATATTCAATTTCAAAGTACGCGTAAATGGCATGCGGCGATACTCTAACTAGCGGAAAGTACTGTCATTTTTGGGGAAATCAGCCCGTCACCCCCCAATTGATGCTCTGACATGGGGGTTCACTATGGTACCCCCCGATTTGGCTTGCTGAAGGTAATTGGTGTTTTTTAAATGGGCTCAATAGCTGCTAAATAGCATTTTTCTATACCTGATGCAGAATAGTATTTAGGAGTATTTTTTCCAGAAAAAAAGTTATCCCAGCAAATTTGGGGTACTTGAAAATGGGGGTCAGCATATTTTAAAGTTGAAAAAGTGAACTTGAAAAAATCATGAAAAATCCACCTGCTGCAAACACCTGCAATGAAATAAACACCTGGGGCATACTTGGGGACCCCCCCCCCAGAGTCAAGTTCGCTAGTTTTTAACTTTCTACCCCAACATTTTTTTTTTTGTCCCCTCTTTCAAAGTAAATATTTGGGGTGTCCTTAAGTTTTTTTTTTTTTTTTTTTAAATTATGACACAGATTACCTTTGGGGGACTGTCTGAAGGCTGCACGGGGGTTCCCGAAACGTTGCACCCCAAAACCCCAATTCTGCACTTTTTTCTACCTGCCATTCATAGGCGATACTTTACCGCCTATTACATTGCATTGACTTTCTGCCTAGGCGAAAAGTCTTTCAAATTGAATATGGGGTAAAACCAAAACAGGCGATAAGGACGTCATGGGCGGTAACTTAACGTGGATCTGGACTTAACGCTTCAAATTGAATTACGGGCCATAATGGGATATTTATCAAACCTTCTAAAGAGCATAAGTGAAGGGATTGCCCATAGCAATCCCTCCAACTGCTGTCTTAAGAATGTTTGATAAATACTGTATCCCTCATAATCAGTTGGTCACTGGCATTACTTAGTTTTGAGACTATACGGTACATTGTATGCAGTGTGCATAATGGAACACTAGAGGGCAGTCAAACTAATGTTATTGCTTATTTCTCAAACCAATATGTACCTAATATAATTGAATTTTGCTCTTTAACAGGCCATGAAAAAATTATGCATAATCCTAGAACAAGAGAAATTTATAAATATTGTCAATGAAAGAAAAATGCAACGTTAAGTTAAATTGTGGCACACAAAATATGAAAAACAAATTGTCTACTAAATAGTACGTTAATAAATTATTATTATTTTTGCCAATTTTCAGACTTTTATATTTAAGGACACAATTAGGACTTTTGAACTTTGTACAGGGAAGTGAACTGCCAAAGGGGGTGTGGATAGCACTACCAGAATAGCATTTTAATTAACCCCCCTCTTCATTTTCTACAGATATTGTGGTGCCTCAAGCAGTCTACAGATAATGACAGTGAATCGTCAGCAGTAAGAGTCAGATCACTATAGTCCTGCGAAGAGAGATCCGTGCGACACAATGTGACACAGTGGTCCTGATTTAGAGGTAGATGGTAATGCAGCAGCTGCCGAGATGCCCACCAGGCTGCTGCTGTGCTCCGCTGTGGGGCACAAATAGTTGCACCATCGAGCAGACATCGGCCATACCATCGGTCATTTGAGCAACCCTATAATTGCTCAGAATGTCCAACGGTACATGGCCGGCAGTAGCAGGGGAACTGCTTCTTCCAACGCAGTCCATGACACCGGCCCGCCAGCGAAAGCCACCCTCCAGTCACCCGCCCTGGAACACTCCATACAATTCCGACCTGCTTATCCTGGCGGTAACTATCACACCGTATCAGATGCATGCGCAGATTTAAAGCATTGGGTGCTTGTACTCCATGTTTTAAATGCATCCACCTATGAATCAGACCCAGTGTCTGATATGCAGACATTCAGAAGGAGATATACATCTTGGAAACAACAAGTCCCTCCTGATCCGTCTGCCCCCTCTCCACCCCAGTCTGTCTCTCTGACCTCTGTCCCACTCTTATCTCTTATTCCCTCCCACCATCTACACAAACATTATATGAGCGCAGTTCACAGCCATTGCCTGTAATGACTATACATATATGATATATAAAAATCTAAATAGACATTTTATTTCAAATTCTTAGAAATGATTTGACTTATTTTACCATCTCCATATAGCTGACTATTTCCCCGTTTCACACCTCCCAAGAGTGCGAGAATTATAATCAGATTCCTGAATAGCACATTTGTCTCATCACTATGAATGCTAGAGAAAATACAAAGTAGCAAAGTACAAAGTTGTTTTCATGTCACAGTGTATTAAACTTTGTACTTTGCTACTTTGTATTTGCTCTAGCAGTTATTGTTATACAAGGAAAGTCTGCTTTAGGTGGATGTTAAATAAGTCATATCCTTATATACGTCAAATATCTTTCTTATATATAGTTAATAGGCTTCAAAGGATTAAAGGTCCTGTGACTGAACATACATACATATACACACACACATATATATATATATATTTATATATATATATATATATATATATATATATTTATTATGTTCAGTCACAGGACCTTTAATCCTTTTGAAGCCTATTAACTTTATATATTTTTGTGATCTATAGTATTACTATAGATATTTTACCGGAATTTTTAATATATCATTAAATGTAAATCTTTTAAGACATTTGCGTATTAGTTGCAATATATTACTTAAGAGTGCCAAAGACAAGTGCAGGTCATAATTTCAATATATTGATCTATATGACTGTATAAGCTGACCACTTTTTCAAGTTTCCTGTCCCACCATTGTGTTGGCTTTCTCCCAGCATCCCATGCTTGAATCGATCCCTCAAAACTCAATTATTCACAAAAACGTACTGCCTGATCCCTACCCACTGATCCCCACCCTCTTACCCCCCTTAGAGCCAGCTCAAAGTATTTCCACCTCATCTTGACTTAGACTGTAAGATCTCAGGACGACTCCCTCCTCTTGCTTTATTCCTTTTGGTCTCACTTCTAGTTTTACTTGTAGTTTTCCTTGTTACGGTTTTAGTCATTTAATTTGTTCTACACTATAGTAGTATGCTATAGGTTTTGTACTTATTCAATGTGTGCATATGTAATTTGAGTATGTATGCTGGTACGCTTTTGTATATACGTTGTTTGTATTACGGATCATTATTGTGCTGCAGAACTTTGCTCAACCTTATTACTAAATGCTAATAGTGTTATTTTTCTTGGATGAGCAGAGCACATTTTATAATGCCCTACTTTACATACTAAAGTAGTCTAATTGTTCTGGACATTCTGTAGCTCACATCATGTATGGGGAACATAAGCTCACTATCATCACAGTTCCTCTCTCTGCATAGTGCCAGTTATTATGGGAGCCAAGAAACCAAAGCCAAAGATTTTGACTCCTACTATAGGGGACATTCTAACATTGTGAACACTGTAACTGTCCTTTGATTAACTACTAAGATATGTAGAAATATTACACCTGGCAGTACAGCATCTTTTTTTTATAACTTTTCAATTTTTGTCTACTATCTATATAACAGGTAGTAATATGTATTCACTTGTAATATGTTAGCGTGTGTATGAGTGTAGGGCCATAGAGACAGAGCAGGGCCCAGGTACTATAGGGGGTCCAATCGTGGAGTCATTGCCACATCTCTTGCAAAAAAAACACTGAAAAAAACAGTATGGGTGCCGGGCACTGCACAGGGTGTCCCATGTGCCCCTCAGCCAGGGGCAGATCCAGGGGAGGAGGGTGATCAGTGCACTCGCTCACCCCCACACACTATGCAGGTAGAGGAGACTGTAGCCTCCCTAGAACCACCGCAGCCCAGCACACAGCAGCGTGATCTGGGCTGGGGAGAGAGGCTGCTGGTGAGAAGGAGGGGGGCGGCAGACATGGGTCCCTCAAACAAGCCGGGCACTGGCAATTGGTAAATACACCCTACCCTCTCGGCGCCTGTGTGTGTTTATGTCCATTTTATATTAGAGATCTATAATTTTAAATGATAATCTCACTAACAATTAGCACTAATGTAAATGTACTGTCCATCTACTCAAAAAAAGCCCATTGAAGTTGCTGACTTCACAAAACCATATTTCTGTGAGCATCTGCTTACCAGTGCTGCGGCAATTCACTGAAGCGTGCTTTACATGAGCTCCTTTAACATACAGGAACTCTGCATTATCCTTTCTCGTCACCATTTTTAACAAGGATGAAGAGACTTCTTTCTTTAACCTCATATTTCTGTAAATCCCTGCGGCGTATGCGTTACACAGAGTGTGCGCCCAAAGGTCCTGTTGCATTTGGGACAGAAATGTGGAGGAAAAGTGATGGGCAGTGGCTGGGTGGTGGCTAGTAGTGCAGGCAAAAATGGGCCGTTCAGTGGGCGTGTCAATGCAAACGGCTGTGGTCCCAGATGCACAGCCGCAGGCATAGGGGGCAAAAATGTATCTGCCATAGGGCTGGCGCAAATTTCCATGGTGTGACCGATGGTGGTGTATAAGAACGTACCAATCGGTATTACGGCGTGCAATGTCATTAGAATTGGGCCTCACTCCTTGCACACTCTGCCTGCACGGATGGACACAAGAGAAGGAATCTGTAGTGGTATTTGCCTATACCCGCAGACAGGAGACCGCCAATAGACCATGCTGCGTGCGCTTTTGCCTGTGTGTTCCGGTATGTACAGTGTTTTACAAATGAGCGTGATTAGAGTGTTTAATCAAACATACAGTAAGTGGCAAACTCAATAAGACAGCTTTACCTTTCAGCTAGATGTAGGACCAAGTTATTGCAGTTTTGTAGGCCAGGCCCATCACACCTGTCACACAGAAAGGATTCATTATAATATACATCATTCTCAAAATTACAAACATTAAGCAGGAATCTGGGTAATATGGTTATATACAAGGAATCCTCATGTCGCTGCACTGTCTTAGTGGACACTTTAAACCATACATATGCTTTACCACAGGTGTGTTAAAGAGGTTCTTCACCTACTGGGCGCTACTACCATAGTTTTCCCCCACTATATTACAGTAAGGTTGGTCTCAGATGGGCACTCTCTGCCCACCAGTCAGTATAACTGCACATGGCAGGCAGTGTATAAACAGTGTTCCTGTCATATTCCTAGCATTATAGTGTTAAAGAAAAAAAGGTATTTACTCATCCTGCTACGTGTAGGAATAAGGAGAGGATAAAGGTCAGGTTCCTGAAGCAGTTATATGCCAGGTAATGAAGATGCCAATGCAACACTCAACTTTCCCTCCAATGTAATATTACAATTCTGGTGACAGCAAAAGTACCTGGGGAATGTAAAAGTAATCTGCTGCTTCTCAAAGGACAGCTGCTGCTACAGTCACAGTGTGGTAAATCTGAGCTCCGGCTGTCCACAGTGAAACGGCAGCTTACTGTTGTATTCTAAATATGGCTAGAATTCTCAGTTTGAAAAACATTCTGGGCTCTAGACTGCAGTACAGGTTCTGGCAATCTGCAATGCTAACACACATTAATGGTTGGGGCACCAGTGGAAGAAACACTCAATGAGTGACCTGTTTGGTGTGGGGATTGGGGTAACTAGTATAAAGGCTTCCTGGCAGGTGGATGACATTTTACAAGCACAAAACAACTCATGATCAGTGATTTTAGCAGTTTCTAGTTAATAATCTGAGTATGGAAGACCACAAGATGGCTGCCTCCTCGGTTTGCAGGCAATAGGTGTACTGTAAATTATGTATACAGTGTTCCAATGAGGCCACAGAATGAGAACTCACCCCTCGGTACAGTTCTCATGACAGGGTAGGCAGATGTTAGTCCCACTGGGGTACTTGTAAATTGGTCCTTTTTCCCCCATGACTCCATGAGGACATATGGCCACACAGTGCAGCCCATCGCGGTAGTGTGCACACTGCATACAGGAGTCTGCACCCTGCCAGAATTAAGAAGAACTATGTAGAACAAGTAAATTGACATTTAGCAATAGGTAAAGTTATTAGATTCAAAATCAGTACTTACGGTCCCATTGCAAGTCAGACTTCCCTCCATCTTCTGACACTCTGTGTGGCACTGGAGACAAACTTTATTCCTAGTAAACTCCCTCTTGTCACTGCACAAAGCAAAGGGATATGAACGATCAAAAAAACCCACCAAAGAGTCTGTGGGGTAAATTTACTAAGATGGGAGTTCTATTAAGAAGTGATGTTGCCCATAGCAACCAATCAGATTCCAGGTATTATCTTCAAAAAGGTGCAAGATAAATGAGAAGTAGAATCTGATTGGTTGCTATGGGCAACATCACTTCTTAATAGAACTCCCATCTTAGTAAATTTACCCCTCAGACTATTATATTGAAATGCAAATAACTATTTAATGATCACTTTATAGACTTACCCATGTAAGAGGTTGCAGGATGGCACACAGACCGCATCTCGACTAAAGTTCCTGCATGACAGGCACTGTCCAGGCCCAGGACCCCAGCACCCAGCAATAGAGCAGAGAGGGTCACAGAGTTTTCCTTCCTTTACTGTGTAAAAATAAAAACATAAATGTACACGTAATAAGCTACATTCCAAACATATTTTTGTCATATGAATACAATAACTTTATCCATGTTCATATTCAGATATAATAAGAACTCTAACACTATACTAGCATGTATTATTCCACCCACCAGTCCCAATTTTGAGGTATATATCCCACCGTTGTGCTAGTCAGTACATACAGGAAAGTAGGAGGTTATTGGGACCATCACCATGGTGAGCAAGTACCCAGCAAAGGTGGGTCTCTGTTGTGTGCACTAACTCACAGTTGTTCTGAGGGGTTGGACTGACCCTTTGTGTGGCAAAGTTAATATACTATTTCCAGATAGCAAATCAAAGGATTCATCTTGATAATACTCACTAAATACTGTGTATAACATGCCTCAATGGCAAAATATGAACTCAATATCGGCTTTTGCAGACGATGTTCTTTTGTTCATATCGGACCCCAGGAGGACTCTTGGACCATTGATGACACGTATAAAAGAAATAGGATCAGTTTCGGGGTTTGAAGTTAATTTTGAGAAATCCACAGCATTATATTTGAAAAAAGGATTTGCGCGCCCGGCCTGGTTTAGGGAGATCACCATTTAATGGACGACTAAATCAATCTCATATCTAGGAATACAATTGCCCAAACACCTTGATAATCTATACAAGATTAATATAAGGCGCATTCTACGCAGTATTAGGTAGGACACTGAGAAATGGCGACACCTTAATATTTCATATTTAGGCAGAGCAAACTTGGTTAAAATGATTCTGTTCCCTAGACTCTTATACCCTCTTCAGTCACTCCCTATTTTATTAACTAAAAAAGACACAATGGAGATTGAGAGGATAATGCGCACATTTATTTGGAATGGTAGGAGAGCAAGAATTGGACTGGTAAAACTTCAACAACTCCGGTGGCATTAATCTACCCAATATTAGTGCATATAGCCATGCCGCTCATCTACGCTACTTGACAGACTGGATACACAATAAAGATCAATATGCAAATACTAGGTTGGAAGGGGCTTTCCTAGAGAATATTGGCATCATCTATTTTTTACACCTACACGATGACGAAATACCTGTGACAATAAAAGCTAATCCCTTATTGTTGATGTCCACTAGAAGAACGTGGCACATATTACGCCACAAACATTCACTAAACTCATATTTATCCCTACATCTCCCACTCACACGCAACCCGAATTTTCAAAATGGGGTTGCAGGACAACCTTTTACTGTATGGCACAGACAGGGACTCACTTCAGTTAGACAACTTATAGACTACAATTCAAAAAAAACGCTGACATTTGTAAAAGCGGTAGAAAAATATCCAATACTCGGATCTTCACCTCTGGCGTACTTACAAGCCCAACACTATGTAGCCAGTCTTTCTAGGAAACTCTCTCCAGATGATCATAGTAATCGACTAAACTATTTGTTAATGGGAGAAAATCCCCAATATAAGGCCATTTCAGTGCATTATTCATTCTTACACACCCCCATACAATACGATACCCAGAAAGTTCGTCTGGCGCAATGTAGTGAGTACTTTCCTTCTCTAACTACAGAAACACTATTACGATCCTTTGAATTATCCATCAAATTGGTGCCAGCAACATCATATACAGAACTTTTCATGAACATACTACATAGAACATATTTATCTCCCCATCGCAGACATGCCATGGGACTGTTGGAAAATTCTGCGTGTCTTCGTTGTGGAGCGCAGAGGGCTGAGTTGATGCATTGTCTATGGGAATGCCCAATAATACGGAGGTTTTGGACCCTGATAGGGAATATATTACCAGACACTTAGTGAGTTATTTGCCCCTAACACCTGAATAGGCAATATTCGGTATTATGCCTATGGGCACTAGAATGGCACAAGGGGTTAGAAAACTACTAATTATTCTATCGGCAGTAGCAAAAAAATGTATTTTACAAGTCTGGCTGCAACCCACGGCTCCTACACTAGCCTTATTCTTAGGAAAACTTTTCAACATTTTCCGAATGGAATGGCTGGAAGCCTCGTTACAAAAAGAAAAATTCACAGAGAAGTTTTTTGAAACTTGGGAAAGCTACATGGACACATTGTCTCAGTCACTTAAAGACCAGGTGTGGAAATGTTTCAGACACACACTTTGGTGTGAGACACGTGTTAGTGAACAAGACCCCCCGATTTCCCTTAATGCCATATAAATTGGATACGGGAGTTGGTGTTACAGACCCGGGCTCGCACTGTTTTGTTTTATCTTATTTTATTATATTTTATTTTTATCTGTTTACCATTGTATAAAATGTTGGTAATTGACTATGTCTGAATACCAGACAATGGTTACTCCTCTGTAAAACATTTTATTTACAAATGTATGTGCTTATGTTTGACTTTCTGTCATATGCTTATTTTGCTTCAATAAAAAAATTTTGTTGGAAAAAATATGAACTCTCTATCGCCTGCCCCAGTATTGCAACATATACAGTGAAAATATATTATATATATTATATATATATATATATATATATATATATATATATATATAATTTATTACACACATACACACATCAAAAGCAACATAAATCTGTCAGAACCATTGTAAGATTTACCACAGGAATCTTTAAGCCTGTTATTCTTTACTTCAAAATTCTGTCGTTTTGTCGTAAATAAACTTGTCCAGTTAATGGTGTGATAAAAGCAAAGGTTCTCATTCTCTGTGATATAAACTTTCCCGGCGCTTATATCACGCAGTGAGCGGAAACCCAGAGACGTCACGTTGCTGTTTTTCATCACAAGAAGTGAGACCCCGCGGCTGCAATAGGTAAGTGAGAGGTTAGCGCTCCTTTGGAGTACATGGGGAGGCAGGAGAGAAAGTACAGTAGTGCATCGTATTATAAAGGCTCAGAGGAAATTTTGCATAAAAAAAGTCATTAATTGAAAGTTTCCAAATGTGTTGTTTTAAATCTTCAATAAAAAGTTTAAATGAAAGTGAGACAACAAATGTGAAAACAAGTACTATTATCTGTTCAATTATATAATAATATAAAATATTAGGTTACTGAATAACTATTAAGGAATTGACAGAAGATGGAAATATATTACCAGACAAAGAAAACTCACTTTAATATGTAGTGTAACACTATATTTAATGAACTTTTAAAAAATATTTATTTTTTTTCTTAGGAAAAATGCAGCTGTTTATATCCTTTTCTGTCATAATGCTATTCTGTAGGTTTGTATTATGTTTGATCATCCATTCTGGCAGCCTGGAATTCCACTGGATGTTTATTTGTAGTCTAGAACACACTGCACAATGTCAGAGCAAATCAGTACAGATGTGTTCTTACACGTCTTTTCTGCAGTCGCGCTAAAAATCCCTTCTCAGCGCGCCAGGTCCTGCAAATCTCTGCTAGCGTTGGGCGTTATTTTTTGCCGAAAATGCATATAATTCGAAATGCGATGCGACTAGGATGCACCAGCAGACTGTGCAGGTTAATTTGATTTGTGACACTTGTATACGTGTCCCTGAATCTGTATCCGAAGTGCTGCAATGTAACGGACGCAACACTTTCATTCCAAGTTCCGTTGCGGTTCATATACCAACTCCGTTACACACAGATATCCAAGTATCAAGTTAATCAGCAGAGTCGGCTGTCCTAGTCGCATTGCATTGTGACTTAGACGCATTTTCGGCAAAAAAATAAAAATAAGAGGCTCAACGTTAGCACAGTAGCATGGTACCTGGCAGGTCACTCACACCAGACAAGTCACGCTGCGTGGCGTATTGAGGCTAGATGTATAAGGACACATCTGTAAATATCACATACACATAAAGATTAGCCTAAAATATCATTTTGTAAAAAGAGCTATTTTCTGTCAACCTCCTTTTCAGATTCTGTGGCCCGGTCACACTTTCATACACATGTTGGAGTCATGGTTACAGATGTACTGTAGTTAACGCAATGATATTTTTTTGGAATTTACAGCTCTTATGTCACATTATACATAGAAATATTTTCTTCTTATAACACAGGGACAATAGAGACTCACTTGTAGAGCGTACGACCTCCTATGGTAGTGAGGCTGGAGAAGACACTGAAGTCATTCATATGTTTTGGCCAAGACTGGATGTTTAGATATCCTGTAGTTGAGATGTACATGAGAAGACAGACATTCTGAATGGTTTGTGGATGATTTTATAAAACTTATTCAAGGTCTCAATGGAGTTTCTCCTACCTGTGATCTCTTGCACCGTTTTGAAGATATTCAGTTTGTTAGGGTCTAGTGCAGTGATATTCATCCATTCATCCCTAAAATCATACACAATATTAACCTACAAAGACTTAATCTACTTTTCAATATATTTCTTGCTCACGTTGTGTTGCCTAGAGATTAGAATTCTCTGCTACAACCATTAGTTTTGATAACTGGTCAGATCAACTCCCATGAATGAAGAGTTTCAGTATATTGTGAATATGTACAATGTTAATAGACATGGGAACTGAGGGCCTGATTCAGACCCGCTCGCGAGCGATGAGCCTTCGCAAGCGGGTCGATGTTGGCCCAGTGCGCATGCGCATGAGGGAGCCGGTTCCGTTGTGCGCATGCGCGAGACCCGGATAGCGACGGCAAACCCGTCGCTCCGGGTCTCGCTACAAAGGGGGCGTGCTGTCGATGGTGAGTGACAGCACGCCCCCTTTGGTGGGTATGCTGGGGGCATGGCTGGCCAGACAGAGGCGTTCCCATGGGAACGCCTACCGTCTGGGTCCGGCCCCACTCTGATAGAGCCGAAAGCCCTCCAGGGCTTGCGGCAGACGAGACCCTACCACAAGGGTCTCATCGCAAGCCAAATGGTTGCGATGTTCTTGACCATCGCGACCATCTTTTTGGCCGCTCGCAATAGCTGTGGGTGGTCACTCACAGCTATGCGAGCAGCCAGGAGGCCGCTCAAAAAAAACAGAGGGACGGCCCTGATTCAGAGCGAGCGCTCTGTCAGAGCGTCCGGCTCTAAATCAGGGCCTGAATTCAGAAACCATTATCCATCACACATTGCACAGTTTCTTGGCTATAGTGCAAGTAACAAAGGTCAATTGTTACCTGATTTTATTTTCCATGCATTTTTAACTGGAAGGTACATGTTTAACGCCTGCCTCCCCCTGCACCCAGCTCACCTCAGCGGCATTACAGCGAGAGAAGTGACCACTGATCCCTCCTGTGAACAGCCTCTTAGTCACAGGCACACTTCAGCCTCCCCCTGCACCCAGCTCACCTCAGTGGCATTACAGCGAGAGAAGTGACCACTGATCCCTCCTGTGAACAGCCTCTTAGTCACAGGCACACTTCAGCCTGTCACTAGAAAGAAGTTTGCTGCAGGAGATCATCAGCGCTGCAGGAGATCGTCAGACTCGTCAGCAGCAACTCCGGAACTATGGCAGACAGAATTCTCCAGTGTTCCCAATCAAAAACCATCTGAATCCTAACTGGATTTTGATTTAAATTGCTTATTGTCTTGAGCCCACATTGTGTAATATATGAGCAATTCAAATTACAAACTATTTCCATGTGGGGGTAGACTAAGGGACCCATTATCAATAATCACATTGGCAAGACGATCTGGGAGCAATACCCATGAATGCATTGCAGTATCCGATAACAGCGCCAGCATGTATAAAATTGCACATACAAGGACTGGGGCTCCGAAAAGAGGCTGCTGTCAGAAATGAAGGGTCCGCAGATATCTGCTGTGATCCCGCTATAATACATCTGGGGGATACTAAATATTTCCGAGTATCCCCAAAAACAGATGTTTTCAGGGAATGTGCTGCAAATATTTAATGATAAATAGGCCCCTAATATTCTTGCAAGACGCTCTGATTTTTCACTGTCAGCCAACAAAAAAGAATCAGAATATGCTACGAGCATGTTAAAATGACTAAGATTACAAATTGATATTACATATCGTGTGTATATAAAATCACAGGTTTCCATCTTACCCATCGAGGCCAATGGTAAGGAAATCCAAATTGCCCAGTATCTTGGTGCAGTTAACAAATTTGTAAATGTTACTGGAATCCACTGTCTGATATTTACTACCAAGTCCTGTTCCTTCGCAAGCTGGATATAAGGGAAAGGAAAAAACAGAACATTTCATATTAATGACCATAATGAAGAATTCAGATCGGCAAAAAGCGCAATGTTTTCGCCTCATTTGCCTGTTTTAAAACAAAGTTTTCGCGTACTTTCACAATGCGAACACCCGCTTTTCACCCTATTCAATTGCAAAACAGGTGAATATTAATATGCATATGTGCGAATGCAGCGAATAGCGAAAAGGACAGTTTTTTTTGTGGAAATCAGTCTGTACCCCCTAAAACGCATAACTGACACGGGAAGTCCATAAAGAAGTGTATTAATAACCCTAATAAAAGTTATTAGGGTACTTAAGTCAAAGGGCTGTTACATGCATATTTGCATAAGTGTGGAAAAATGATGGAAAGCAATTTCTTTTGGGAAAAATAATTGCTGTAGTTAAATTGGGGGTACATTACAATGGGTACTAGTATATTTTTGTGTCTATAAAGTGCAGATTTAAAAACATGTTAAATACACCTGCTGCAGCCAACTGCAATCCTAAAAACACCTGTCCCATCCATACAGCACCCCAAAACACCTGTCCCATCCATACAGCACCCCAAAACACCTGTCCCATCCATACAGCACCCCAAAACACTTGTCCCATCCATACAGCACCCCAAAATACCTGTCCCAGTACTTTATGCCCATTTTTCAACTCTTATTGCATTTTGGCCCCTAAAATGACGTTTTTTAGGGGTGAATTAAGATAATATTTTTTTTGCCTAATTAGTCATTAGGGGGGGGGATGTCCAAAGGGTTAATTTGTATCCCAAAATATGGATTTTTGCACTTCTTTTCTCCTGCCTTTGGGTGGAGAAACTTTTGCCTGTTTTTGCCTATGGAGTTTTCGCCAAGACGAAAACGTCCTGGAATTGAATAAGGCGATACTTCGGAAACAGACGAAAACCACGCATCGGCGAAAACCTTTTGCCGAGCGCAGCTTTTCGCCTCTAATTGAATATGGGCCTATAATGGAGTGCCACCAGGCTTCCTAGAATGGACTTAGACACAAATATTTCTACCATTTATATTAGTTCCAAGAGCCAAACTAGAGTTGCTGACAATTCCTAACACTGTATTTTTGAGTTATAACTTTCATCACGATCAGCCCAAAAATACGTGATGATGTGGAATGTAGAGGTCAGCAATAGACTGTATGATGAAATTGTTGTGATGTTCCCAATAACTGATGCCTACCTTTGGGGCACAGCCCGGCACATGGTTCACACATCTTGACCCCGTTCTTATTCACTTCCATCTTGCTGCTGGGACAGGCACGAACACAGGAGTTCTGGTCCACCACAAAGTTATCTGAAGAGAACAAACCAGATAAATGTCACTATCTTAATATGTCACATTCAAATCTATTTTATTTATAGTCTGCATTGTAACAGTGTCACCATTATAACTTTAACATGTACGTAAAGCAGAATGTTTCACGTTATAATGCAGACACTGTTACAATGCTTTAAATAACATTATCATTATCCCGTCAATATCATGCTGTGGACATACTGACTGCCGACAACTGGACGATGAACCATCTGTTTGCATCCCCTGCACAGTACAAGTTTACAGTAAAAGTGGGGTGCAAATTTATTGGTGATGACCATGATGTGCCAGCGTTCCGACCATTTCTCTGGCGTTTCGCTACCACCAACATCACAGATCTTTCCTGCACCCCATATAGAATTGCAGGAGAACCTGTGTTACTGTGCCATAATTATAGTTTATGTGAGCAGTTGTACATAGTTACCGATAACTGAAAACCCCCCAATGTTATATTCTCATAAACTTTCCCACTTAGTAGCTGTTCCAGAATCATTACTGCTGCCCATAGCTTTCTCACTACAGATAATGCCTCAGCCACCTAAGTTGTTGGAAACTGACTAGCTCTCATCTTAGATTGTGTTATACTTTAAGGAATATAATAAAACACTGCATATGTACAGTATACAAGGAGAGTCAGACATCAGTTCCCTGACTGCCTATACATACGGGGGCAGTTCTTGACACATGATCCTCCATACTGGAATTTTGCATCAGGGCCATGTTCCATTTGACTGGTCAGAGGGTTGTAAATCAGCTGAGAACATCGTGGGACACAAGTTCCATTATCATTAAAGTTCCGACATGACTGTATGAGAACAGAGACAGTTAGGTATGAGAGAGTGTGGAACTTGGGATGTAAAGGAGGCTTCTGATGCATTTCAATGAGAAGTACTCACAAAGCACTGAGTGTTTAAGGAACCTGTGCAGCCCCCCGCACACTCGTCATGGCAGCATTCAGCGGGAGTCTGTCCATAGCAACGTCCATTGCACTGTGCCGCACAAATGTTCTTTGTCACTGTGTGGAGAGATACATTCCTTAAAATGTAAGCTCTAATCATGGCTACTACAGGACACATTTTTATTGCGACAATAATTAATACTACCCAATAGACATGACATCAATCACCTTCACTATAAATACGCCTCATTTAGAGGTAGGGATCAATCCTGCTAGAAAGTGCAATGCATGCATGTTGCACTGAAGGGAGGGGGTAAATTTATACTGTACGGATAGATTTTCAGGTGGTACTATAGATTGCAGTGTTAAAATAAAGATCCACAAAGTACAGTATTTATTTTTTATCTGCATGCACAATAAACAAATAAATATATGTATTAGCACCTTGTGCATTGCAACCTGCTCTGTCCATGTGCAAATTTGTACCATTTAGCTGGGCTTGCTCCTAGCACTACATGAGGCCCAGTGTGTTATTGTACATGCAGAACGATACAGTGGTGATTTATGTTTCGGTATGCTTTGGTACAAATAACTGAATACAGCAGTTATTATATCTGAGTTGTCACTACGGTGTTAGGAAAGCTGTAGCATAGCACATACACAGCATTACTATGTGCAGTGAGTTCAGTGATTTTCCTAGTGTGTCACCCTGTTGTTTTGGAGTGATGTGTGTGTTTTATTGATGACATCTATAAGTTGTGACAAACTTATTGGTGCTAAAGGGAAAACCCAAATGCTTACACTTCTGACAGTCTTCCTCTTCCGGTCCCCAGCACTTATTGCAGGAGTCATGGCATGGCTTACCTGCATGAAAGAATAAAGCAATCATTCATGTGCAGCAGTTTAGAAATAAGTGTCACGCCACTGTAGAGGATTGTAACGTTAATTACATAGACAATTAAAACATATTTTTGGACACGCAAGGGTTTATTTAGAAACGTTTGAACTATTCGGACACTTTCATTGTATAACTTGCCCTAGACAAATAAAAGCAAACTGTTGGGTGGTATGGCTTGGCATGGCCAAGTGAACACAGCTTTTGGTTAGGCTTCAGGCCCGTGCCCTATAATTTGGCTTTAGAGACAATACAACCACACAAAAAATATGTATGGAAAAGCCATTGACCATTTCTTGGTGATGGGCATGAACCTCATCCTCATTCCAGATCAGTAGCCAGAAGCCTAAAATTAGCATATTACCTGCTACTTTGGTAGAACAGGAGTATCCCATGGGGTATCTTAGTTACAACTCTGAAGATGATGATGCCCTCCCTAAGCACGCAGTCGCCTTCGGGGATGTAGGGACAGCTGCCAGGCAGCTTGGCTGCCTCAGAGTATGATACGGATATAAAGGAATGGCTGCACGCCCTCCCAACCAAGGGATATTTTTAAGCTTTTGTTGCTAGAGTTAAAGCTGCCCACAGGGAAGGCAAGTGTGAAGGGAGCAGTAAATGATGTGATCACAATCCCCACTTGACCAGAAAGTAGGTGAACTGGTACACTTGTAGATGACCAGACAAGGCACTATGATCTTGGACTGGGCAATTTGTCACCATACACTGAGGTGCATCAGGTCCATATTTTAGTTATTTTGTTTCAGTGGGTTACAAATCAATTTTCTAATTACGAAATCTAGTAAAGGCAAATAGATCTTCAGTATAAATCACCAATTTTCTAAGCAAGTTCTAGTCTTACCAGTTACAATTCCAGTCAGTATTTCAATTTAACTCTAAATGCATCTGGTCAGGGAGAAACCCCCATATCAAGCTAGGTCTGCTGTACAGACACTCTAAAGAAGGACGTCTAGAAGCCCCTGATCACAAGAAATGTTATTCTGCAATTGTCAGCGCCCAGTGTATTCAAATGCACTCAGTTGGTACTAAAATTTGAGTGGACATTGAATCTTCAGACTTACGTATGCGATCAGTATCTTCCATCCTATGATCACCTAAACATCCAAGACCCGCAACCTCCAAAGCTCACTCCATTATTATTATACCACTAAGCTATACAAGTTACTCCCCACCCCTGGCTGGCACCTTCATCCCCCTTGTAGTAGGACTATCAGCCTTCTCACCCTGGGTATCTAGGAGGATTAGATTCCAAAATTCCTCACAGTATTGGGTCACTTGCCTGAAAATTCCAGTTCTCTAGTAAAAACCATAATCAATGCCCACTGATGAGGCACTTTTCTCACTCTGCAGGTCTAGCAAATGCCAGACGGACCCACTCCATGCTTGAGACATTGTGCTTCTTCTGTCATCCCATAAAGGGTTTATGTCTACTCTTTGTGATGGTTCCCTACCTGAGAAAGACACAGATGAAGCTAAACGGGAACATGATGTGGGAATAATTCTTGCCTTGTCAAAAAGCTCTCTATGCGTGTAGAAAAGTATGACAAACATTATATTATAGATGGTGTATGGGACCTCATTCAGAGTCGGTCGTTGCGGCCGGTCGGTCGTACGCCACCGATGTTCGCTAAACTGTGCATGCATAAAATTCGCAATGCGCGTGCACAAACTAGCTATTACGATCAGAAATTGCTCTCTCCTTGAACACAGCCAGGTTGTTAGTTTGAGTGACAGGATGAGGCGTTTGTGGCTGGTAACAGGGGAAGGTGCTTGTGAACGGGGGAGTGGAGATCCGAACGCAGGCGTGCCTGACTATGCAAACGGCGTTTTATGGGAGTGCATAATTAACTAAGTAGTGTCATGGCACACGTGACATGGGTGGTTTTTACACTGACTTGATCGTAGTGCTTAAGAGAGGGTATGGTCAACCTTAAGCTCTACGACCAGCTCCGATGGTTCCCGATGGTCTCGATTAATCCTTATATGTCTGGAGATGTCGTGTATTGCAAACGAGAAGGGGGCGTGTTTTTAGTCTTACGGCCGCATCCTCCCCTCGCTCGTCCAGCTAACGATCCCACCTTAACGGCGCAACTTGCATTTGCATATCCGGACCCTTTTACCTTACGACCGAGCGGCCGCAACGACTGACTCTGAATGAGGTCCATGGTCCCAATGCATGTAGAAGAGTATGACAAACATTATATTATAGATGGTATATGGTCCCTCATATTAGCGTAGTATATAGGATGAGGCTCCATCCAATTCCTCCTATCTGTGCTTATGTTCTAGATGCCAGCTGGTGTTTACATATAGTCAGCAGAGGCACTAATGACTGTACTAACTTATCTGTATAACTGATTATTAGAATTGTACCAATCTGACGTTTGTGTCGGCTGCAAATGCAAATAGGTCAGATGGTCACTCATCATAGGAAGAAGACAGACTTATTCTGTATCTACAAGTGTGATTCCTACTGCAAGAAACCCTGACAGCCCATGGGTGTGTAAAATCACTACTACAGGCATGGTACAGTACAAGCAAGACCAACTGTGTAAGGGGCATAATGCAGTAAAAAACATTTTACCACACAGGATGTCAAAAACAATGACATTTCTTTTACTGGTATTACTGCGTCTTAATAATAAAATAACTTCTCTGTGTCATGTAAAGTGTTTGCGTTACAGCACAATGATGGCTGGCCTCTTGAAATAGGATAAGAGATGGCAGAGGCTTGGCGAAGCAGAGTTTATCTTGGCTCCCTGGTGGCATGAGCTAATATTTGCTAAAAAGGGTTTGCGGAGCTGAACTGTATGGCACCTGAGCTGGAGACTGTCGCTACAGACACGCAGGACATGCAGAGCTCATCACACATAAATGTTACACCCAGTCACAGCCATCAACAATATTAATAATTATCAACTTAGCCACAAAGTAACATTATCCAGAACAGGTAATTAAATGTTGCAGTTACATTTGTATCCAACATATATTAAAATGCTGCTGCAAACTATAATGTTAGCTGACTGTGTTAAAACATTGTAAATACTTTAAAAGGCCATTATTAACAATATGGGTTCTCAAGGGAATGTAACCTGTTCACTGCCAAGTTCAAAGAGACCAGGTCATTCCTAATAAAGTAAAATAAGAGGGTTTTTCAGGCTGTTATCATAATCTCAGTATTTATTGTCACAATGAGGGGTTGATGAAGAGAATAAATGTGGAAATAAAGCTGCTGGTCTGCAGTTATTAGGTAATTAACCATGGAAGAAGAAGCTGTGGGCAACATCTTCACTTCTAAAAAGTCTCACTTTAGTAAATATACCCCCTAGACTCCTTCTACAGCACTCCAAGTTGATAGCCATGCAATGCAGCAGAGAGCAATATTGGGGCCTATGTACTGAGGCAAATATGGAGGAAACAGTGACGTTGAGTCCGTCTTTCCTCCATATTTACCTTATTACGTAGACCAGTGGTTCCCAAACTTTTTTGAATCACGGCGCCCTAGAGTATCAGCATTGTTTTCACGGCACCACTAAGCCAAAATGTTTGTTATTGAGAAATTCAGAAAAAAATGTAGTGAAGTAAATTGTGTTGACCTGTCCTCTTTAGAGTCAGTTATGTGGTGGTGAACAGATTTGCGCTTTTGTTTGTCCACATATTTAAATTACATTGACCATAAATAGTTTGATTTTGTTCTAGACCACCAACCTGAGGCACCTCTGCAAGTTTCCCGAGGCACCCCAGGGTGCCTAGGCACACAGTTTGGGAACCACTGCTGTAGACACAAGAAATATGGATGTTTGGGTATGAAAATATTGTGTCAGTATATTTAAATGCTTAATTGGGAGAGTAGAAAACATATATGCTAGTAGATGTGGGGGGTGGAACAGGAAGAAATAAATCGGTTATGTCATTAGGGACTAGTAAATGACAGTGTTACAGTTGGGACAATGGAGGCAGTGGTGATAGCTGTCACATTGTACATGTTCCATCAGTCAGGCACTTCCCAGGTCCCCCTATACTTACAGTATGTATTGCCCTAGGTCACTGTAACTGAAGATACAATATGCTAGTAATGGTGCTCTCTGCACGCTCAGGCCACAATGCCTACACAGTCATAGGGTTTACATAATTGGCCATATCAAAGACTAAACCTAGACTAAAGAGAGAGAAAGAAACAGTGCTGCTCTGGGGCTACCTTGGCTAATACTGCATGTTCTGTACAACACGTGTTACCTACCCTGTCTATTTCAATAATATGCTTCTATTACAGTATTATGCTTCTTGAATGTCCAGTACTTTTTCTGCTGGTCCACTACCTCTTTGTACTATACTCTACTTCCTCACGGTACGCTGCCGGGATCTGTCCACTTGAGCGAAAGTAACACATACAGAGTAAACACAGATGGTCGGATAGCAGAGATCAGCATCCAGCACACATTTACTTTCCGACATGAAAATCACATATGCCTTTTCCATAAACCAGAGACCTAGTACGGAGGGAATTTCCCCTGACACCTATACAGAAGCTCTGTTTTCAAAAGTTCTCACATCTCACTATAGCGAACTTTACCCATCCAGTCCTAATCTTATTGATAAGACATCTGGCCTAGGTCCAAGCGAGCTGAAATCAGACGCTCTGGGGATACATAGAAACAGCCTCAGTGTTGTGCTCAAGTGTAACTAACCTCCCAGTCTGCATTGTTTCTATTTATATTCAAACTGATGCAACTGTGGTAGCAACAAATGGATTTACTATAAAAAAAAACCATGACATTCACCTCTGATGGTTTCACACTGTGATTTAAACAATAATGAGATATGGATTTATTTATTTTTACAATTAAATATTTAGCAGTGTGACCATGTTTTATGATTGATTCAATCCATATAGGTTTCATTCTTAGTAATTGTAAAGCATTCCAGTGGGCAACAAATTATCATAAACACAAATCAACCTATTTTACATAGGAGAGAGAGGGAGAGGGAGAGGGAGAGAGAGAGATTACCACTGTTTCTTACTAGCATTGTGGCTATCATTTGTCTTCTAAAATGAGTTGAAATGTAACAGCGTAGCTTTACCAAGCTTGGGGGGGGAGAGGTATCAAACCTTGGAGAGCTAAAGTACTGACCAATCAGCTCCAACTGCTATTTTACAGGTTGTGTTTGAAACATTACAGTTAGGAGCTGATTGGTTGGTACTTTATCTCTCTCTCCGAGGTTTGATACATCACCCCCTTGGTCCTGTAGGTTACCAGCTTTACCGCTTTGTGCCTATGGAGCATTCTCGCAGTACAGGGAACTTGTGATCCCTTTTCCGCAGCCTCCGTTATAGAAAAACAGCATTTTTTTATGACCCTTAGACAGTTTTAATGAGGTACTTTAGACGTCTGGAATGCCTTTAGTCAAGGCCAGGACTTACAAGTTATAGCATTATCTTCAATTTCAACCTGAGCCTTGGGATCTCGAATGATGTCTTTCCAATCAATGGTATCAGTGAAGCACAGTTGCTCATTCTTAGTGATATGAACACCACCAGCAAGGATTTCTGGGAAGAACAAATGACAAATAATAAATTGGTTACCTATTACGGTGTGCCAATTACCTTAGCACTGTGAAGGCAGCCAGTTTGTGCGCTAAACCAACATTCAGTCAATCATAGAGTGACTCACGCCTCAGTCACTACTGAATAGATAGGCTGCATTTTCATGCAAGTCTACATTAGGAAAATCAGTGTTCTCTAGAGAGGGTCTCCAGCACCTTGTACACAGACCTAATGACACTTCTCTGTACATACAGGATAAATGTACGCTCTTTAGTGAGCAAGTTGTATTTGCTGAACTCTAAAACCTGTATAACCAGTGCACTTCTCCAAAGATAGAGACAGGTTCATATTTTAATCGGTTTGTCTGGTAGAGTAGAAAACACAATAATGCTGGCACAGCTCCAGTAGTAGTAAAGGTATGAACAAAAACAAATGGCTAAAGTCCATCAGGGTGTTTCTGTACACAAACAGTGTAAGGATTGCAGTCACCAAGCAGCATTCTGCCTGTATTGTATCACCAGTGAGGAAGGAGGAGTGCAGCCTGGCTGCTTAATAAAACTGATCACAAACAAGACTAGCTGCCAGATCTCCCTATAACTCACTGCTGAGGTTACCATAGGGGGATGTCCCCATTAGGCCAGTCAGCTTGCAACTCAATGAGACTCTGTCCTGGGAATGTCCTTATTTTAGAACAATACTTTGGTGGTTTCCAAAAAAAATCACAATGGAAGAATCAATTCTTTGAAAACTGACAATATCTAATTGACAGAATGATATGTCCATGAAAATCCTAACAACGGAGGGGCAGAAAGGGGACTTCAAAAAGGCGAATACCAAGCAAATCTGAAAACTCAGCTTTGGGTAAAGTTGTGTTTCCTACACGACCAAACAAACAGATAATATATGATCCGGTCTCTATCTTTGGATAAGTCCACTGGTTATACATTATAGTATAATATTGAATACTACTAAAATTATGGGCCCGATTCTAAGTTAGATGCAGTTGTGGTCATCCTTGCGTGTTTTGTTGCAGTTGTGTCTGCGACTTTATACTAATGCTGCTACAAAGCCCTTCCCGGGTGCATAGCGTGCGTCTGATTGTGCAGGGACTGAGACGCCCACTTGTGCGTCAAACAGCACAAGTGTTCATGTCTGTCATACCTGTCTTCCATGTCTTAGGTTTAATTCTTCTGTCTGCCATGCGATTTGGTTGAAATCGCATAAATTAATTTTTATCCTCTCTCTCACCTACTGTATGACGTTACTGTACTGTTTTGATCTGAACTATTTACTTCTGCTAGAGTTAACTGATGTGTATTGTACATACTGTATGTCCTGTAATTCTGTTGTGCGTTTTTGTTTTTTTGTGTACAGCACTACGGATAATAATAATGGTCCATTAATGCTCTGGCTAAAGAATGCCTTCATCACTAACAGCAACATAAACCATCAGCAGCAATACTGCTGCCTACAGACAAGCGGCAAAAGACCATTACTGCGCCATTGGAATCAGGGCCTGCCAAATGTATTAACATAACCTGATAATCTGCCTCCAAGACTGAAGCTTCAGATTTAGGGCCGTATTCAATTAGTTTTGCATCCGCGGAAAAGTTCCGCCTGGCCGACATTTCGTCTACATCGCGTGTTTTGGACGTGAAAACTTATCGTGCGCGTACCCACTTTCCGCCATACTCAATTCCTAAACAGGCGAAAACGGCAAGCGTAGAATGCAGAACAGGCGAAAGTACTGTCAGACTTGGGGAAATCAGACTGAAACCCCCAAAAAGATGCACTAACATTGGGGTTCAATGTAAAAGTGTTCTAATAGCCCTAATAAAACTAATTGGGGTACTGAAGTTGTTTAAAATCCTTGTTATTATTGTCCTTGCAAAAGTGGTGAAGAATGGCATTAAGCAGTATTTTGGGGGGAAAATAAGTAGTCATGTCAAATTTGGGGTACTTGAAAATGGGTACTAGCATATTTTAATGTCTCTAAAGTGAAGTTTTAGAAAAGTGAAATTCCTCCGTCATACAAGTACCTGCAATCCTAAAAACACTTGGCCCCTTCTTAGAGCACCCCCAGAACCTTATTTCGCTAGTTTTTGCAGTTGTCCCCCCACTTTTGTCATTTTCGGCACAAATTTCAAAGGCGTTTTTGGGGGTATTCTTTTTTTGATGAATTGTCCATTGGGGGGGGGGGGGGGGGGGTGTACCAAGGATTGTGAGTGGTGTCCCAACATCTGCACCACAAAATATAGATTTCACACTTTTTTCACCTGCTACTCTGTGGAGAAAAAGTATCGCCTATTTCAGTGCCATTAGCGAAAACGGAAAACGGAATGGAAATGAATACGGAGGAAAAAAAAAAAAAACAGGCAAAATTTTCGCAAAAAAAATGCGGAAACGGCTTTTTGCTCCGAATTTAATACGGCCCTTAGATGGAATTATTTAAGTAGATGCATATAATAAATATCAAGTGTCTGGATAGTGGAGGTTTTCCTCGTGTGGAATGTCTGTAATAGGCGTGAATTAAGGTACATCTTTCAATATAAATAGGGGTAATGCTGCTCAGATTAAATAAGATCATAGAGGATGTAATCAGGTATACTGTATATAGCAATAAATTATTGATAATGTAATATATGATGAGGTTTAATAGGAAATATTGGTAAGCTGATGGGACTTAAGCTTGAACTCAGCTCTGCAGCACAGGCTGTAGTTGCCATTTGCTGTATGCTGCATACACCCCCTCCAACATCAGACTATCACGGTTCCATTCCAAACTGAGTCATACGCACATAACATGCACATGGATGTAATTCCGCTCATACTCATTTACACTTGTAGAATATGTAAAATGATTATTATGATGATTATTATTATTATAAAAATACAGTAATGGGAAAAGTAATAAATACGTGGTTATCCACAAATCTGTACCTGGAATGAAGCATAGATTTGGTAGAGCCAGAATGGTGGCACGGAGTTCATCTCTATACAGACATGCACCCTGATCCACACCTGTGCTAGAAATATATTGGACATTTTCTCATACCTGTGAGCTGGTGGAAGCTTAGCTTCTGGATGCCTTGTGTCCCATTAACCTGGTTATTTAGGGTCATGTAAAGAGAGTATTTGTCTTCGTAAAGATTTTGTCCTCGAATCACACGCAGGTTGTCTAGTGGCAGATATGTAAAAATATTCAAAGCGATCAGGACGTATCCAGTGACTTCTCGTATGGACTGAAAATAAACCAGGGAAATAAGAGATACATTTAGCAATGATCAACACTTGAACATTTTTACTACAATAACCACTTAAACATTTGGCATTATATCCCAGACAGCAGCAATGGGCTTACATGGAGCCTTAGACTGGACAAGGCCAATGCTCATTGGATGTTAATGGAAAAAAGGCACTAGGCACATTGTCATATTCCATAACCAAAATAGGAGGGACATTTGTAGGGATGACTACAAGACCTGGATTGGCACCGAACTATTTTTTTTTTTTTTTTTTTAAGTGCTACACTATATAGACGAAAAAGTGATTGGACACCCCCGCACAAGCAAAATAGTGTGCTCCTGCAGCAGACATGTGTTCGTGAAGGTATAAAACGAGAAGTATAGAGATGATCTCGATAACTCTGTGCTCCCTACATTGTGGCAGTTCTACGGAAACAATTAAGGTTTTTATCAAGGTGACAATACCACCTGTCATGTTACCAGAGCGACAGAGAATTCGGTAACCCGGATGGACTGGCCAGCTCAGAGTCCAGATCTTAACCCCATTGAGAGCCTCTGGGATTAATTGGAGCGACGGGTGCATTCTAGGCCGACTCAACCTTCTTCAGTGCCACAGTTGGTCACTGTACTTAAGGCAAAATGGCAGACCATACCGCCTGCTGTTGTCCAGAAACTTGTGGACAGTTTGTCTGCAGTAATCACTGCATGTGGTGGACCTACACTCTTCTTGGCAAAGTACTGACGTCAATAAAATCTCATTAATCTATTTGCTGTCAGTGTCCAATCACTTGTCTACATAGTGTATATGCTCTTGGGACGAGACAGAGCTGAAATCAGAATGGAGCTGGGCTTCAGAGCACATAGCTGGAGCTTCTGAAGCTGCTGCTCTTTTTGCTTCTTACCATTGTGAAATAAAATAATGTACAATCAGACCAATATATCTATCCAATTAACATTAGTTATGCAATCTCATGAAATACACTACATTTACTGAAAATTAAAAATAAACCAAAAACCAAAACAACATTTGTTATTAGCTTTGAGGTGTATAACATGTATCTGGAGTAGGATCACAGTGGGGTTCCTGGAGCTGAGAGTTTGTCTAATGGAACCAGCCTGGTACTGGTAAAATATTGCGAAGTTCCAGGGTTTCTCAGCAGTATCCCTTCATCCATTTTTCTACACAATTTGCAAATAGGCTAAAACTTACATACTCTAGTTTCCTAATCTAACCGTGTGTCCTTATGTACACACAAAAAGTAATTCCATGCTGGAAACCAAAACTATACAAACCACCCACTTGAGTGACAGAGGAGTGGTACAAACAAAGACAGTTTAATGCAGTGTGTGTGGCAAATTGAAGGCACCTTACCAGGATTAGCACCCTGTTTAACTTTGCCTGTAAGCTTCCTCAATGATCGTGTATGTACTGTATCCTGATAACATCAAGGGTAAATCATTTCTCTATATTTATCAATTCATTGTTTAATACATATGGTGCACATACTGTGGTTTGACCATACATTTGCACATTTGCAATTTAAGACATTGGGCCTGATTCAGAGATGGACGCAGATGTGGCTGCATTTTTGCCTCAATCGTGTTTGCATCTTTATGCTAATGCCACCACAAAGCCCTTCCCTGTTATAGATCCGTGCACCCGGAATGTGCAAGGACTGAGATGCCCACTGTCAGCGTACATAGACATTGAAATACCGATTGACGCTTCAAAAGACACACCAAGGAAACTTGCACCAGCACTATGGAAGGTGCAGTTTTTCCGTCCGAAAATGGCCTCCCATGTACAGGGCTGTGCGTCTCGGTAAGGAAACACTTTCCCCATCACGCCTGCGACACGCTGCTAACACCTCCATAAGGTGCAAAACCTCCGTTCAGGAACACCCCTCACATTTCTACTACCGTGCATCTATATTTGTTCTGCAACTCTACGAACAAAATTAGAAAGCGCGAAAGCATGCACAGTGCAGCTCAGGTATGCACAGACCAAACATCACTCCACTGCGTCCCACTCAGAAACAGGTTTATAGCATCCGCTCCACTATGTCAGTCTCTGCAGTAGTTGCCTATATTTAAAGGAATTAAGCTTTCCAAATCGGAATTTTAAAGTGTTCCCTGGAAACGATACTCTTTGGACATGCTTATCCTTTTCCTGGACTACCATCCAACATCCATAGGCTTACATGTATTTTTCTTCTTCACTGTGAAAGCTCTCTGACCTCCAAACCAACATGGTTGTGTGACTTGGGGCTTATTTATCAAGCCACATAAATAATGTAGAGACAAAAGTATATCCACCAAGTAAATATTTACTATTGTCAAATTAGGAATGATCAAAGATATCTCCCACGTGTGTGACACAAATCACAGCATAACACAGTCCCAATATGATGTAGTACAGTAATGCAATTTAACAAGCTTCGAAAATGGAGTTGTCCAGGGCTGTAAGGAGGGTGGTATGACTGGTGTCATCGCACAGGGCAGGATGTCCTAGGGGTAGAGTCCACCACAGCAACCCACCCTCCTCAGTCTCCTGGATTTGCTGGGCACTATCTAAATAAATGTTAATAAATAATTCCTTAAATGTAAATATTGCAGATATAATATATACTATCATATTTCCTTATTTGTTTTCTTTGTGAACCAGTGCAATCTTTTACCATAAGTGGTTACATATGCAGGCAGCATCCTGAGACCATTCATGTTTGGAGTGGGCTCACTCACAATTTTGCCTAAGAACACAGCCATGAATAAAGAATGGTACCAAAACATCCTCCAAGAGCAACTTCTCCCAACCATCCAAGAACAGTTTGGTGATGAACAATGCCTTTTCCAGCATGATGGAGCACCTTGCCATAAGGCAAAAGTAATAACTAAGTGGCTCGGGGAACAAAACATCAACAAAATTTTGGGTCCATGGCCAGGAAACTCCTCAGACCTTAATCCCATTGAGAACTTGTGGTCAATCCTCAAGAGGCGGGTGGACAAACAAAAACCCACAAATTCTGACAAACTCCAAGCATTGATTAGGCAAGAATGGGCGGCCATCAGTCAGTATGTGGCCCAGAAGTTGATTGACAGCATGCCAGGGCGAATTGCAGAGGTCTTGTAAAAGAAGGGATCAACACTGCAAATATGGACTCTTTACATAAACTTAATGTAATTGTCAATAAAAGCCTTTGACACTTATGACATGCTTGTAATTTTACTTCAGTATACCAGAGTAACATCTGACAAAAAGGTCTAAAAACACTGAAGCAGCAAACTTTGTGAAAACTAATACTTGTTCCATTCTCAATACTTTTGACCATAGCTGTACCACTGTGGCACAATGTATTGTATAAAGTGGCTTTCCTAAATGTGTTATTTCTCAGCCTAGCAAGAAGGCATTCACATTCTAGGCAGTATGTAGAGCAACGCTGAAGGTTGCTGACCTACCACAGATGCAGTTTTAGCAGCTACACCTATGCTGAATGGACCAGAGACTCATTAAGACGTCATGGTGACTAGGTAACATACTATGAACTCTTAAGGTCCATTGGGCCCTAGACGGAAGTCTAGATTGCCTAAAGGATGTGAACCTGTCTAGTGACTGCCCTACTAAACACCCCTGTCACATTTGTGCCCTTTAGCTGTAACAATACTGCTACATTGTCACTAGGGCAGATATTTAGCGCTGATTAATGCTTGGTTGCATAGGGAGAGGAATCAGTAGCAGGAAGAAAGAAGTGATAATACCACTGTATAGGTCATTGGTACTGTGTTCAGTTCTGGAGGCCATATCTCCAGAAGCAGTGACACATGCAGGGGGAGTTTCTGAGTATCCAGAACCCCGTTCCCCCCCCCTAACGGACCAAATTGTTTTTTTTTTTATAGAGTCGGAGACAGCACTGTCTCCATCTCTGCACTAGCTGCGTGTGCGTCGGAGCTGCCGCGGATCCATGGACAGCAAGTCTTACATCTGCAGGAGGAGATCGCCGTGAGGGAGCTGCTACCCATGAGGAGAAGCAGCAGCAGTTCCGCTCACATGGGCTACGGCGGTGACCCTGGCTCCTCCTCCTCAGCCCACGGTAAGTATACTGATGTTTGTGTGTGTGTGCTGTGTATAAGTATGCGCGTGTGTGTGTATATATGTATGACTGTATGCTGTAAGTATGTATATATGTAGGTATTTTGTGTGTAAGTATTCCTGTGTGTGTGTGTGTATATATGATTGCTGTGTGTAAGTATGCTTGTGTGTGTGTGTATATATGATTGCTGTGTGTAAGTATGCGTGTGTGTGTGTGTGTGTCTGCTGTGCGTGAGTAGGCTTATAAGTTATGTGTGTATGAATGCTGTGTATCTACACATGCTTTTGTGTGTATACTATCTATGGGTGCGATTATATATATATAACTCCCCCCCTTAAAAATCCTGCATTTGCCACTGTGAAGGATATAAATACATTAGAGACTGTACAGAGAAGGGCAACTAAAATGGTGCATGGCCTATAGCACAGAGCTTACCCACAAAGACTAAAAGATCTTGATATGTATAGTTTGGAGCAGAGAAGGTAAAGGGGGGGGAGGAATGATAGAAACTTAAGGGTTTTAACATTCTTCAAAGGAAGGGATGTACAAGAACACGAGGACATACACGGAGACTGGAGGGTGGTAGGCTCAGAGGAAATTTGAGAAAAACTTACTTCACAGAAGGGGTAGTGGATAAGTGGAATAGCCTCCCATCAGAGGTGGTTGAAGCTAAGGCGGTTGAACAATTTAAACACGCTTGGGATAATCATAAGAATATCCTTAAGAGAGACCTAAGGAGCAAATAGGGTTGAAGATGCCAAAAGGATAAATGAAAAGGGGCAGACTAGATGGGCCAAGTGGTCCTTATCTTCCGTCAAATTCTATGTTTCTATGTTACACTGCGCTAGCTGGAAAAGTGCTGTATGACACAAACCAAAATATCAATGTTTGGAAACACCATGATTAGTGTGATCTGCCTAATACATCTCAGATGCTGTAGCTACGTACTTTAGCTGGATATAAAACTTGCAACTATGTTCCTCAATGACACTAGCTTCAGTGATATTAAATTCCATGACATATACTTTGAGTTATTTATGCAAACACGCAATGCAAAGCATGGCATTAGGATATCAGTTGTTGATTGGACAACAGCTGTTGAACTAGTGAAATGCACTTCTCATGTTCTGAACATGACAGTAGGAGGACTTCAGTATTAATCATGAAGAGGAACATAAATTTCATTAACACAGTGGCAGTGAAAGGAAGTGATGTCATTCCATCCTGCACAGGCCAACATCCACTGAGGAAAGCCATGTGTATGAAAGCTTTCTGTTGTCATTGTACTGTACAGTACAGAGGGCTGGCTACAATGTTTTAGATTGTGTTTCTGTTACATTAATAAAGCTTTGGCTATAATGTAATGTGGACTGTGCGGCTGAAGGTTATTCTATGTTGCAATGATGACTGATACTGTCACGGCTTGCTTATACCTTGATGCACCAGATACAGTTTGCAATTAAAAAAAAATAAAAAAAAGAGCGACTCCTGCTTACACATGTGTGGGTAGAATACACCGTAGTTGAACTTTACCTGCTAAAAGACTTTACCTGCTAAAGATTGTAGGGCGGAACAGGGAGGAGAAACCAGTTGTGTAATAATCCAGCATAAAGGCCAGTTATACAGGACAGGCTGGAGCCACATTCCTATTGCAGGAGCACTAACTGACTACACTCACTAACATTTCACATAATAATGTGTTCACAACTGTCAGTAACGTAGGTGTTCAGTGAATATCACAAGATGTGTGTTGTTTCAGCATGCTAGCTTAGCACCTGCTACACATTGTATAAGCATAGAGCAGGGGATAGACACAACAGCATAGGATCTTAGGATGGCTGCCATGATGATTAGACAGTCACTGTTTGGCGGTATCTTACCTTCAAGAAAGACAAATCTTTATTATTCTCAACAAGAACGATCTCCAGATTGCCCATGACGATATGACAGTTGTTGTACATGTTCTTCAAAGTCTGATGCTGGTATTCAGCCTCACCAGTTACACTGAGACCATTCACTGTCCCTGTACACACTGCAAGAGAAGAATATATAGTAAGAGTAATGTCCATAGAACTCTGAAAACCCAAATAGTAGCATGTACATATACATGCAGGAAAGTATTTGCAATGCACAAAATACCCACACTGCCATGTAAGAGCTGATTCAGCCACATTGGACCTGATGCTGAGTGAGACGGATCTCTACCCACGGACACAAATATTGATTTTTATCATACAACGCATGTGCAGAAGTGAATTTACGCATTGTTGTGTACCTACGATCGGTTCTGAGTCAGACAGATCTCCCTTCACATGAATAGGGCTGAAACTGGTCATCAACACGCGATAGATCTGTCTTGTGAGAGTGTCATGGATGTCCCTAGAGTTCCGTGTGATTCTGGGTCATATGTACTGGCAAGGGAGGCCTGTTTCTGATCTCTTGCATCTAGCATGGGGCTGGTGTAAGTGACTGTACTAATGATGATGATTGCCACAGTTGGTGTAAAATCAGTTGGTTTTCCCCTTGAAGAAGCATGTATTCTGACATTACCTGTACAGAATCTCACTTAGTGTAGGGTAGTAAATCTGACTTCCGCAGCTAGCCGCAAAAGCAGTCACTTTGCCTCTGCCCCTATTTTTACAGCACGGTGCTGAGATTTAAGTGCAAGTGGTTAGTAACAGCCATGGCACAAGTCTTGTAATACGGTCTTATTGGAGACACCAATGAAAGGGCAAGTAGAAGAGAAGGACTACAGCTATCCATCACATTCACATAGTGAATACATTTGCTGATAATCATACAACAATATACTGTATATTTGGATAACAGTGAAACATGACAATTCCTATCAGTAGCTGCCTAGCTCAGAACGTTAAGAAGAAAATATACTTAGTTTAGGTCATTTAAATTTCACTTTAAAAATGTTAACTTCACCTGCAGCAAACCATACTACATCCGACTGTACAACAATTGGTCATATAAGTCTTATAATTATGTATTTTCACCCAGTTCTTACCAGAAATAATCAATTGACTTGAACTTGTTTGATCTAATATAATTAATAGTGGAATTTTATTTCAACCAAATGCAACATACAGGATGTTTACACTGTATAGATCCTTTTATGAATGATGGCTGACAATAATTACACGTGTTACAAGTGTTCCCATGAAAGAACATGCAGTTACTTTACATAATAAGCATGAAAAAGGTTTATGGACTCCAAAATAACAACTCAGGGGAACCCAGTATATTACTGCAGAATGAGGCAAATCCAGGGGCATGGGGGTCTCCTGGAGCTGGGAGCCTAATACCAGGCTTGCCCCAGACAATTGTGGATAACATCTCTGTAACTTGTACTGCAGACGCTGCTTTGCTAGAAACATTTTCAGGAGTTGTAAATATTAATGTAATTAGTGCATTAAGTGGTTCTATATCTTTCTCAGAGGGAAGGCTAATACATTCCAAGACAAAAATGTGTGCTTGCCATGCAGAGAAATAGAGCTATTGTTTTCTGTTATCGATCATTTTAGACTATCAAGCATTCCCTGCTACAGGAAGCAGTGTTGTGAGTCTACTATTAGATTTTCAAATTAAGTGAATGAGAAGTAAGGTCCCATTCATGCATTAGCAAATATTGGGAAGGTTTATTTCTTTAATCTGAAATGCTTTGACTTGTATCAGTGATGGGACATAGCTACATGTGGTGTTCCTGACTAAGGTCCATTTCTTTATTTTAGTCCTTTTCCTGGTGCTTTTTATGTCAAAGAATGAACATGTCTGCATAGTTGATTAGGGGATCGGTATGAAATACCGCCGGATGCATGTTCAAATCCCGATGCTGGAAGACCGGCAGTGAAGATCCCGACAGGTAAGTATTTTAAGTATTCACTAACCTTATCACCCTCCCCTAACCCTCCCTTAGGGGTCCCTAACACTTATCCCCCCTGTAAGTGCCCAAACCTAACCCCCCCCCCCTTCCCCGCAGCCTAAACCTAAGTCTCCGGGGGGGGGGGGATGCCTAACCCTAACCTCTGCGCCTGCCAGCCGGCTTACCTTCAATTGGTATGCCGGGCGTCAGACTCCCGGCGTAGGTAAAATGACAGGCGTCAGGATTTTGACGCCTGTCATTAGACCCCTGCCGGGATTAGACAGTCGGGAAGCCGGCGGTCTGCATTTCGACAGTCTGCTTCCTGACTGCATCCTGTAGATTAGGGATTGTATGGGGTTGTTTATCAGCAAGACAAGGAAGCAATAGGTTTTCCTACAGCTAAGGTTATATAAAACCTGTGAATTCACAATGTACGATTGTAATTTTATCTGTACCAAGAACAACTTGCGAGATGCTATACAATACTATGTTGCCTATCATTACTTTGGATATAGAAAAAAAAAAATATTACGCTGCTAAACTCTTAATATAGGTAAACATTCTGACACAAAATGGTTCCAACATATGGGAGGTAATGTGAAAATACTAGGACAAGGCAAAGTCCTCTATGGTGATGCCATGGACCTCGATTTGTGATGGAGTGCCTAGATTTCTACCAAAAAGCATTAGTTTGTGGAGTACAATAGCAGGAAGTAGAAGTTTGCATCGTCTTGTAGGAGGAATTGTGTGGAGTAAGGTGTTAGTACTGAGTAGTTGCACCAAGTTTTGCAGAGCAGTGCAAATATTCCAATTCATTTTAGACTAGGGGTCCCTTGTCTTGCATAATGGAGGCATATTTGTGGTTTCTTCTTCTAAGTAGAGTAACTTTTATAGAACAATTTTGTACATACAAAACACAACAAACAATAAATATTAACAAATTAAACTCATTGTATACTTTCAGTGAGAAACATTTTGCACCTTCTACCTGCACTTCATTAGGGAAGCACATTTCTTGGTGTACTTTACCCAATGTATTAAAAAAAAAGGGGAAAAAAAAGGGAAAAAAAAAAATCGGAATACAAAAATGTGACCTGTGTTCGTCTCGATGTTACTTACACTTAAAATTATTTTAAAGCCGTGATTTTGGGTAAACTGAGAAGGACTGAAAAGTTACATTTAGTGAAAGGAGTGGTCATTAAGTGATAGGAAGGTAGACTTCATGTAACATTTACACTGTTGCTCATCTTCACGTTTTTCCGCCTCTCCACAAACATTTGTGCATTTCTAGTTGGTTGAGGCATTATTACTGAGATTGGAGAGAAGGGGAGAACCTTGAAATGCACTGGATGGAACATCTAAGAGCAGCTGTGCAAAACCAAAGTGATTTCTAGAGCATATACAGTGCACTTGTATATGAGGTCCATTGTGTTTTCACAGCTGCGTATTGTAAATTCCTCAATTTTATGCCTAGAGTAACACAAATGTGCCATTTTTACCTCCAAATATGTTAAGCTTCTCTCCTGAACAATACAGTGACCCAATCTAATTATGGAAATTGGTTCCTCGTATTCAGCCCCCACTAACTCTTCATTTTTTACTTGCTGTTGTTAATAATTAAAATAAGAGAGAAGCTCAGTGACGGATAATGGTGATTTTCCCCTCCAGACGAAGAAATGGGAAAGGTCAAACATTAGAAAGGATCCAAACAAACCCAAGAACATTGACAAGTGTCCAAGCAATGCTGCCCCCGCCTCCGCCTGTCCCAGAGAGAATGGCTTCTCTCTGTGCCGGACACAATGCGGCCTTCTCTTTATCTGGACACAGCCCCTCATTGTGCCCCAGGCAAGAATCTAATAGGGAACTTTAGGGGCAGGGTCTGAGAAGGAGGGAGATCTGGATGCAATGCATAACATATCTACAAATATTACTGGTATTATTATGTGTATTTTGTACATGTATGTATTGTAAGACTTTCACTATATCACCAGTACAATGAGGAAGAAGAATCACTACAAATCTACACCTTATGCTGTGCAACTAATATTTCTTATACAATAAATCAGAGTATTTTTAGGGGATATCCCGCAAATATTTTTTGATAAATATGCCCCTTACTCTTTTACATAGTAACAGTTCGCAACACCTATTAGATCATGAATGGGAGCAAAAAAACACCCAAAACACACATATGGCCCTTAAAGCAATATAAATAATATAGTAACTGCATAAGTTCCATTCTCCAAAATAACCTCCATGCAATGTAAATTGTTTTATTCACTGTGTAAACCTGCAGATGCTACAAATGTACAGATGTATGTGTTTGTCATAACCATGGCAATAACTCTTCTATATCTAAAACCTTCCTCTAGACAACACAACCCTAGGTTTAGACATACAGAACTGTATAATGTATTGCACATTTAGATTAGTGGAACATTAAAGTTGTTGTTAAATGTGAAATTGCAGTTCCCTATATCTCTCCACATGGCAGATTATGTTGTGGATGCAACAAATTCATAGTTTTGACCACTTAAGCTGCCATAATTGCCTGCTAGACCACAATAGAGCCTGTGTTGACATGATTAGGTGTGGCAATACAGGTCATATAAAAAGACATGTAATTATTGGTTATATAAGCATATGATCTAATGGCTGTAGCATAGGACAAATAATCACCAGTGTATTTGAAAGCAGAAAGTGCATCTCTCCTGTTCTCCATCCTGCATAGGTGGTACTGTGCCAAACGGCTACCAATAAAAGTTTATGTTCAAATTGACTAGGTTTAAAAATTCATATAACTATAATATCAGTAACCATAATTCAAATGCATGTATTTTAATTATGATGCTAAATTGACGTAGAAATATAAAGCCTCCTGCTTTCTACTGGTTCTATGTCTGCTTAAGGACCCTGAATACACAATAATGACATCCTATATATACAGTAATACCCCTTTCACACTGGCAAAACACAGGTTATTGCCGGGTCGACCCTGTTCGCAGCTCAGTGTGAAAGAATCCTTGGGAAAAAAAATAAATACATTTTTAAATTTCATTCCTAAAATGAGCTGATTGGTGGCTGTGGAGCAGTCACCGCCCACATTTTATGACCTCACAAGTTTCGCAGGGCAGACCCTGGTTCAGTGTGAATGGGGCCTACCCGGGAATAACATGGGTCGAAAGCGGGTCAAACGAGGCCTGATCTGGATCTCATCCGGGACTGACCAGTGTTCAAAATTCTGGGTCGCACCCGGGATTTAGGTGTGAAAGGGGTATAAGTATTTTAGTCAGATTGAAAGTTGGGGCCATGCTCCTGGGCTCATGTTTTAAATACTAATTCTGACCAGGAATTCACAGCATAAAGAAATACATATTGTGGAAATGGTTATTTATTGCACAGAACACAAGGGCTTAATATTCCATCACATGCAGCTTTGTACGTGGCTACATCTAGCGGCTGTTCATATACTGCGCATGCATCACGCGCTGCACATACTTTCGTATCCCAGTCATTTGCACCTCAGCCATTTCTCTTTGGATGATAAATGGGCATTTCCGGGTTGCAATTGGGCGGCACCAATGCGAACACATGCAAAGCAAACAGTTTTGTGGGTTTTGGTGTGTGTCAGGGGCATGTAGTCCATATGTATTGTGGATGCCAAATTCACATGGATCTCCCGCACATTGCATTGGGTAGGTGCTGATGATAGTGATGACGTCTGCTCTTGTGAACGAAGTAGTGGGATGCTGCAGCCACAAAGATGCGCAAGACTCGGAATACGGGCATTAGCCATCCACTGGAATTCTGTCTGCAGAGGTTGCCCAGAGTGATTACGTGCAGCTCAGGACCAGGCTCACAGTTACTAGGGCCCTGGAAGGCTACAATGTAACAAAGATATCTAACGTGATCTTTACCTTCCAGTCCTGTATTATGTACTCACAGCCATAGCAAATCAGATCCAGATCGCTCTGAGTAAATAACGTGCCTGTTTGGTTGGGAATGATAACAGAGTTTACACACATTTCAGAAGTGCCAAAATGTGAAAATAATTTCCTTTGCCAAATCGCTGTGTGTAAAACAGTCCAATAGGACATTACCCTACATGACCTGACCACGGAGTAGGACAATAATACAATTCTATTATACTTTATAGGTTTGCCATATCATCCCTTTAATTCAGGGCTCTGTGGCTGATTAAAACCAGATGAAATGAAGACTTGAAGTCAGCTAGCCACAGAATCTGTGTATTTTATATACAGTCAGGTGCATAAATATTGGGACATTGACAGAATTTTCATATTTTGGCTTCTATTCACCACCACAATGGCTTTGAAATGAAACAAACAAGATGTGCTTTAACTGCAGACTTTCAGATTTAATTTGAGGGTAATTACATCCAAATCAGGTGAACGGTGTAGGAATTACAACGGTTTCTATATGTGCCTCACACTTTTTAAGGGGCCTAAAGTAATGGGACAAACTAAACAATCCTAAGTGGGAGGCACATACAGTATATTAACTGTTGTAATTCTTACACCGTTCACCTGATTTGGATGTAATTACCCTCAAATTAAATCTGAAAGTCTGCAGTTAAAGCACATCTTGTTTGTTTCATTTCAAAGCCATTGTGGTGGTGAATAGAGGCCAAAATATGAAAATTCTGCCAATGTCCCAATAGTTATGCACCTGACTGTATATCCTTAATTAAAGGAATGATATGGCAAGCCTATATATATGTATCACTCTACATTTATCCAACATGACCTGACCAATAGGGTGAGATGTTAAACTGACTTTGGACTGTATGGGGCAGATACAATTAAGGGCCTGATTCAGAGCCACTCGTAAGCGGCCGCTCGCTCACTGAGCGATTTTCTCCCATTTGCGCATGCGTACGGATCTAAATACGCATGCGTGAACCAGTCTGTGCGATGGGAAATCATGCGCTCGTAAAACAATGAGTGAGCGCTACTCTAAGTGACAGATAGTGGTGTTTGTGGGTGGTAACAGGGGAAGGTACTTGTGAACGCTGTTTTAAGGGCGTCCATAATTATCATGGGTTTGTCATATGACGCGGCAGTAGGTGTAATTTGGCAAGAAGCACTCGCACTGCTTGAGGTAGGGTAAGGTCTACCACAAGCAGTGCGTGTGCTTCCGATGGCTCTCGATGTTAACGATGGCTTTAAACACTTCCTGGAGATGACGTTAGCTGCGAGCGGCAAGGGGCGGTATTTCAATAAAATGCGATCACATTTTTCTCGCTCGCTGAGACATAAAGCGCGTCTGCCGTGCGAGCGAGGAATTTGAATAGACAGCCACTGTCAGATGCAAGCGTGCGGCCACTTAAGAGCGGCTCTGAATCAGGCCCTAAGTGCGGTACTACGGCTATGCATGTTCACTGACAGAAGCTAATTTCTGTTCGCAACCTATGGAGATTGATACAAATTGCGCAGCACATGCTGCCTACCGCAGATCTTGCTTAATTGAATTTGTAGATTTATGATAACCACCCTGAGCTGTATGAACATTGGGTAGTGTAATATGCTGGAAAGTAGACATAAAAGAGCATAACAGTGAATTTATTTATTTTTTTAAATGGCTGAGTAAATCCTGAGGGGGTGCGATTCAAGTTGACAGATCTGCTGTTCATGTAAACTGCATTAATTGAAGAACTAGAAGTAATATAATAGGCATCTGTGATGAGTGGCATAGACAGGGAGTTGGGGTAGATACGCGACTCCCTCCCTGCTGCGCGCTAGAGCTGGGAGACAGCTGGGGTATGGAATGCCAGCTAAGAGGGGACGATATCACTTAACTCCCTCATTCATCACATCAGCAGATGTATCATTTGTATAAACAGATATTTAATATGTAAAAGTATATAGCTAAGTAAATAACACATCAGAATAATAGGACTGTATTAGCATAAAAATAATCACTGTCACATACTGGAAAATAAATGGGCAGGATATGAAAAGGTCAATATCCAAATGAAAAACATGGTCCTTAGCACCGTCACAGTACCGGTGAGCAGACATCTTTTGTGGCTTCAGGACAGATTTTATGAATATTGTCAATTAATCTGACTCAAAGTTCTCCAGTAGCCAAACAGGGCTAATATGGTATCATATGCAGACGTCCCTATCAGATGCTGTCGGGGCAGCCATTCTGTGAGATGGACCAATATTGATGAGAATGGAATGCGGCCTTAAGCTGGGTACACAATAAATGATGTGTTCCCAGCACGATGTCGCTAGCGATGGGACCCGGCGGGGGTGCCGGCATCGGCAAGTGCATCATACTTGCCGACTCTCCCTCATTGTCAGGGAGACTCCCTGAAATAGCAGCAATCTCCCTGTCTCCCTGAAGAGTCTACCAATCTCCCTCATTTCACCTTACCCCCATTATGAAGCTGTTATATAAAAGAAAAAACAGAGATATATACATTCAAATGGGATCATTAGTATAATTTCCCTGCATTGGTTATAAGGCACAATGATCCCAATGCTTACATGTATTTTCTGAGAAGTATCAGTGTATTTTCATCAACAAGTAGATCTTACTAACTGCTTTGGGGCTCATTTACATTTGAATGCTGTATTTGGTGTCGCCGAATGATGTCACCGACGACACGCGGGAGGTGCATTGTCAGTAACATAGTGCATACACACTGGACGATATGAACAATTTGGCAGTCCGATGTTCCGGAATCGGCCAAATCATTCATAAAATCGTCTAGTGTGTACCTAGCTAGGAACACCAGGAACTAAAATATTGTTGAGGAATGTAAAGCAGACTTAAAACACATCTCCATGATTTGCTGACAATGGGGCAGATTCAGAGGTGCACACTATTTGGTTACGGTCACAATTGAAGCGGGAAGAGTCGCCCCGCGGAAGCCAGTGGCTGTGTTGTCAGAAGCAGATTCACTGCCCTTAGCAGCTTAGTTGTCGCGGGCATTCTGAGCAACCTAAAGGTTGCAAAGATACCCAATGGTCAGTGCGATGTTCCCGATGGTGATCTGACTTTGCGTCTTCGGGGGTATGCAGCAGATCTGAGAAGGCACAGAAGGGAGTCTCAATTCAAAAGATGACACATGCCTCATTTACATACCTTATTAGATCCGCTGCTACTGAGGATGCAGGACCTGATTCATTAAGGATCACTATTGTGATCGCAGCTCCGTAATTGCACGGAGGTCTTCTGCAAAAATATGCTAATGAATGCAATTGCAATGTCGTCGCACTGCCAGCATACAGACGCCCACTGCCGCTATCTCACATTTGTAACACCTTGCAGTCCTGTGTATACATCGGTAACATCAAGTACCATCGGCCCCTAACGCAGAATTACAGCAGCCCTGACCTTACTTAGAAATTGCTAACCTCGTTGCACGCAGTAAGCACTCAAGCTGAACGCCCATGTAACAGCATTCAAATGGACAGGCGCGCCTGCGATTCTCCAACCACTCCCACGTCATCACGACCAAACGCTGACTACCTGTTTCTCACTCTGCAATGGCTTACCGTGCCCTGCGTAATCACAGTGCGATCTCAGTGTAGACTTCGCACACTGCAATGCAGACGCAGTACACAACAATCGGCCAACTGCGTGCGCTCTTGCAGTTGCGATCCTTGAATGAATGAATGAACTAAGCCCTAAGTCCACCTTTGCAGAAGTAAATCTGGATTCCAATTTTGTGTCATTACTTAAGATACACGCTCTACTAGAATGTATTTAATAGCACCAGTTTCTGTGCACACAGTAAAGCCAGCCCTTCACCTTATGCGTCATTTGAAATCAAAAGCGCAAAATTATACTTGCAAGTTATTCCTAACCAGGGGAGAAATGTTAAATAGATTTAAGTATTGCAAACTCAAAGATTTGTGTTTAAAACATCAATGTTATGAAAGGCAAAACCTGTATTTGGCTATAATTACATTGCTATTTTAAAAATGGGCAGCAAAATTCACAGAAATCTGCAATTTGGCAAAACCGAGAACCTGTTCCATTCCCCCCATGGTGTGAGGGAAAATAATGTGCTCTCTGGGTTAGGCATATTCTAAGGTCATCACTGACCCCTTGAACAACAGGAGGGGGTTATATTAACAAAATGTATCCTTTATTTTTTACCAGTTATTTATATGGCACACACAAACTCCACACAGTTGGGGCTATAGCGGGAATTGAACCCAAAACCTCAGTGCTGTGAGGCAGTAATGCTAACCATTACACCATCTGTGCTATCCTTTGGGTCTGATTCAGAGTTGGACAAAAACAAACAGCAGCTTCTATTGGCAGCCGTCCATCTGCGACTTTATGCAAATAGCACAACAATGGCTCGCCCAATTGTGCAGGCTGTGAGATGCCCACCTTTAGCATCCACACACACTGTAATACTGATTGGCACATCCTTATACACCACCATCAGTCGCACCATTGAAACGTGCACTAGCTCTACGGCAGGTGCATTTTCTCTGTCTGACCATGGCCTCCTACGCTTGCGGCTGTGCATCTGGGAGTGCAGCCACTTACATTGACATGCCTGCGACACTCCCATAACACACCCACTTAATGGACATATTTTGTCTGCATTTCTAACCACCTCCCAGTCACCGCCCATCACTTTTTCAAAATACTTCTGATACTGATCACTACAGCGCCTTTGTGCCTACACTCAGGGTAACACATGTGCCCTAGGAGTTTGCGCATACCCAGTTACAAATAATCGCTCATTTACGTGACCATCAGAATTGCATGCAGATTGCGTGAGGCTCTGAATCAGCCCCTTTGTGTTTATTGTGATTACTAGACAGAAAAAAAAATCCAAACTGGTGGACTTTGTCTATATGGTGCAGCCTATAATGGTGTAGCCTATATCGTGTTCCCAGTCTGTGGGCCTGATATGTAAATCTCCACTGTTTGCAGATATGCCCATGTGCAGGAGCCGCACTGCGAATGTGCAGACCTCTTTCTGCAATGTCGGTGGCAGTGCCCCAAAGCCACAATTGACATGCTGCTGGCATTTGGGGAGTGGCGACAGGGAGTGTTCCAGAAAATGGGGGCTTGTCTGTCCCATTTTCTGGGTATTCTGAAGCCAGTGTCAGCGTCCTTGGCCGTAGCTTCATTGGCCTCAACACCATGATTTTGTCAGACATACCCTTAGGGTTAATTTCACACACTGTATTTTGCACAGGCAAATTGAACAAAACAAATCCTTTTTAGGGGCACTCTTCTGAAATTTACCTATAAAATGGTGGCAATAATTAAAGCTTAAACTGTTATTAGTATATATACTTTTCACCCAGGATTGGAGTTTCCAATCCCAGGATTTCGGGACTAATGATCGCATGTTCTATTCATTAAAAATTTTCATGCTGGGCAGCGCTGAGCACCTGCAGCACTTGCTCAGACGCTGCCTGGCTGCCCCGACTGTGCGCAGCGCGATGTCAGAGGTCACGCTGTGCAGCCCCACGCCGGTCCGCCCCTTCAGCCATGCCTGCCTGCGCTATTTGTCCAACTCAATCCCAGGTATCCCGGGGATGAGCGTTTTTTCAATCTCGAATCCCGGGATTGAAAAAACAACCCGATTTTGGCCTCCCTAGTGGTGACTCATTGTTAGAAAAATGTATTCATTACAGTATGTTAGTTTAAGGTTGTCACTACCACTTAAAAAATATCAGCCTTGTTACCTGTGTTTTGTCTCAACCCTAAATAAAACATTGGCACAGAGGGTCTGATTCACTAAGATTCGCAACTGCGATTACGTACGCAAATGGCTGATTGTTGCGTTCCGCACAAGCGTATGCATTGCAGTGTGCGAACCAGCCACTGCAATCAGGACTGCAATCGCAGTGACTACGTGTGCATAAATTAGCCACTGCGATGCCATACACAGCCTGAGGACTCATAGCGTGCGATGAACTTAGTAATTCCTGAGTAAGGTCAGAGCTTGTGCAGGTGTGGTTTTGCAGTCTTGCTAAACATTACAGATGTGTGTAAGGTAAAGTGGGCATCCTTATGTAGTGCTGCGACAGCATAGTGATCACAATGGATTAGCATACTATCGCAGTGAGACTGCGTGTGTAATCGCTATTGCAATTGCGATCCTTACTGAATCAGACCCAGAGTCCCCTACCATGCATTTGGCAGTCCTATGCTGGGCAGTATTATCGTGTACAGTCCTTCCTACAAGAGCTGTGATAACTTCTGGCTCATTTAATTTGTATATCTGCTACTGCAGGAGACCAAGAGCGTTTTTCATACATTGTGAAAATAAAAGGTTTGTAAGGTAAAATCTTTTAAACACCTGTCCTGAGTAACCAAAGTGTCTTGGTTTTACTCAGCAACAAATGTTTGGTACAAATGAACTAAACTTTTCCTCTGTAGAATCCTAACAAATGTGCAAACTGACGTTTCTCAGTGTTCTGTCTTTCAAGTTCTCTGCAGACAAAAGTTGTTAAGCGCTGAGGTACAGTCTATCTCTTTAAGGACTTGGTGGCATTCCTGGGTCAACAGATAAGGAATAGTTTTCTGTACAGTGTCCCCGCTTGTCCTCCAATGGAGGTGACAGGGAAACAGAGCAGACCTTGTGTATTTTCCAGGCCTCCTAAACACTGGCAAAAAGCAGCAGGAGAGATTAAGTCCTTCATCTTTGTATTACTCACTCAGTGTAGGATGTGGTTTACCATCTAATTAATTTCTCTGCACAGTAGCCAAACACACACATACACAACTGCAGCAATGGGACTCTATACTACAATGGGCAGTCTGTATTCAGCCTCTCCTGGGTGGAAGCCATCCTAATAGATAGACGTAAGAGGAAAACATTAATGACCATAAGACAGAAATCCGCTACCCAGATAATCTTTAGCACCTACTAACATATATGTCCCGTTCTGAGCTCATGTCTATGTAAATAGACTGAGTAGTTGAATGATAGTTTGCAGTGCTGTTTCTATCTCAAACACCACTGTCAAAAAAACAGCTGGAGCTATATAAATAAAAGTTATATATTACGAGGGTGGTTCAATGTATAAGGTAACAAGACCTCTCATTGTGTAAATTTATTAAATTTCTACATATACGTATCATTAAAACTATGGCCTTGGTACATATTATTTTCCCACATAGTCCCCATACTTGTCTAAGCATTTGTTCCAACGGTACACCAAGGCATCTGTCCCAGCATAGAAGAAATCAGTGTCAAGCTCCTAATGCCAAGGCATGACAGCTTGCTATCGCCTTCCACCCAAGTGCTTCTTCAATGGTCCAAAGAAATGGAAATCACTTGGTGCCATGGTATCGCCATACAACTCACACGTGCGGTTGTCGGAGTGTGACCTGGCGTTACTGTGCAGTAACATGATGCCTGACCGCACAACCTGGTCGTTATCGACAAATTGCCCTTCGAAACTGGCTCGATGTGTCACAATAGCGGACAGCATTCACAGTATCTCACTTGGTGAGGAAATCAATAAGAAGCACGCTCTTGTGGTGTCAAAACATGGTCACCATGACCTTCTTTACTGATCGAGTTGTTTTGAATTTTTTTTGAAGGTGGGGACGATGTGTGTTTCCATGTCATAGATACTTACTTAGTCTCCGGTGTCACATGATGCACCCACGTATCATTGCCTATAACAGTACGCTGCAGGAACTCCCTACTCATGGTACTACGCATGTGCATGAGAGACATTATCATCCTATTGGTTTTGTAAACATCTGTGAGTTGCTTCGGTACCTAGTGTGAACCATGAACACATTTTCCAACACCCCAGTTGCCCATAAACGTTGTTGTGCACAGTACCCACTGATATGTTCAGTTCGTCAGCAATATCATTAACTTGAATGTGTTTATCCTCCTGAATCAGACCTACAATGCAGCACAAATTGTCATCTTGGTGGTGGACGTGCTTGGCCGGCCGGATCGCTGCTCATGTTGAACGTCTGTCCTGCCGTTATCAAACGCAGTGCACCAAACCCAAACCTGTTACCGTGACATGACGTTATCACCGTGCACCTCGCCAAGTTGGCAATGAATTTCAGCTACTAATGTGTCCGTTAGATGCAAAAATCTGATCACACTGCGCACCTCAATGTCTGACCATGTTTCCGCCAGCCCCGCCATCTTACACCCTGCTCTGGCCTAGCGGGAAATTAGAATGAAAACCTGGTATATATATTTCCCTATAGACTGTAAACTTGCAGACAGGGCTATTCTACCTCTTTGGCTGCTATTATCGTTTTATTACTATTTGTTCCCAATTGTAGAAGGGAACCAAATATACTGGCACTATATATATCATTGCTAATAAACTATCCATCTAGGTGACTGGCATAAGGTTTATATAGTTCTAATATATATTTATATACACACACACACACACACACACGTTGCCATAAAGTTTCCCTACTCGGTGCTGTCTGCCGCTCTAATAGTTGGAATGCCACCAAATTTGGTAAGTATACTATTCAAGGCATGGGGAAAGAATTTGGTGACAAAAATGTTGTTTTAAAATTTGCCGAAAGGGGAAATAATAGCGCTGTATAAAATAGAATGCATGAAAAGGTGCCAACAAATTAATAACTAAGAGAAACCTAAAATTACTTTTCAAATGTTTATTTTTCCTCTCGGTTAAAATTGAACTGACCTGAATTTTTTTTTTTTTTAAGTTGGAATAAAAAGTGTGCACTGCACTTAAAAGTACCAATATCAATATAAAGGCCAATGTCTCTCGAGGAACGGTCTCTAGCTTGGCTGTCTTAAAAGGACAACTTAATACATCATGGGCCTGATTCAGGTTGGATCGCAAGGCTGCGTTCGCACGCAGCCGGCCAATGTTTGCATTCTCTGCATGTGTATAAGACACAGTGCGCTTGCGCAAACCAGGCGCTGAGATCGGCAATGCGATCGCAGGCAGTACGCAGACCCGTCACTCAGTGGTTGACAGGAAGTGACCGTTTGAGGGTGGTGACGGGGGTTGGTCGTACAAATGCAGGCATGTCAGTGCGTTCTAACGCCGTTGCAGGGGCATGCATAAGTTATCTACAGCATATACATACGCAGGCTGAGTACTCACAGCGTGCAGGAAGTTTAGCAATTCCTGTGGGAGGGTCAGGCCAACCACTATTCTGCATCTAGGTCCGATGGTTCTCGATTGTACAGATATTTTTGCTATCTTGCTTATTACGGATGTAAATGAAAGTAAGGGAGCGTCTTTATGAAATGCTGGGCGACTTCATATTATGGTGCGGTGGCAGTGCGTATGCATTCATTAGCATTTTTTTGCAGCGGCTGGGTGCGATTGCAGACTTGCGATCTGTGCTGAATCAGGCCCCCAGTGATGTTGCATTCTGGAATCAAGCAAACTGCGTAATGAATGCAATTTCTGGTCCTGGTAGTCAGATCAACTTCCTTCTCATCAATTTCGGCAAATATCATGAGTAAGCTGTGAGTTTGGAGCTGCGACAGCAATTTCTCTGGCTCTTTTTTTTTAGTTTGTACAAAGAGGACAAATAAAAATGTGAAATTTAATCTTAGGTTTCTCTTTGTTATTTGTTGGTACTTTTTATGCCTTTTATTTTGTACAGCACCATATGTTCCTCATCCAGAAGAGACTAGAACTACCAATTTTTTTATTTTTTTTTATAGAGAATCCTTCTCCCCATGCCTCCTTCAGTGGCGTCACCAGTGTGATGTGCAGGGGTGTGGATGGCACCAAGTGTCCCCAATCCTAGGAGGTGACACAAATATATCTGCTCTTCCTCAGTGATGGGGATCCGGGTGCTACACTGACGTTATTGTGCAGTGCCTGGCTCCTGGTCTCTGAAACCAGCAGTGGGGGCAACTCAGCACCTCCGGGAGTGCCAGGAACGCCCCAAAGTGACGAAAATGTGGTGCGTCTTTGAAAAGCGATGGATTAGAACTGCAACTAGGGAGCGTATCTGTACGAATTCCATTGGCTGTGGCATTAGCATAAAGCCGCAGAAGCGCTGTGTAAAAAGTTGCAGTCGCGGCGGCATTAGTGTCCACGAGATAGAGATAGAGATAACTCTCAGCCAAAACGTCAGTGGAATAGTGACCATGTAGCCAAAATTCCATGGAAAAATGCTGAAATACTTGGTTGGTATTTGCAAAGCATTGGAAATAAAGCATCTCTAATGCAACAAACACACTTGTTCTGTTCTCAGAGAATAGTGCTACAAAACATTACTACATTCTTCAAAAGAATACATGTTAAGTATAATGTCTATACAAAGATAAATATGATAATATTCTTGTAATGACAAAGCAATTCACAGGCTGACAAAGGCTTTTAGTTCAGTGAAATATGCACAATACTAGAGCCTGACAAAACAAGCAGCACAAAGACCACGGTCTCGTTCCCAGACATGTAATTGCACCTGCATTCTGTTTTTATATTTCTTTGAACACATGAAAATCTGAATATGCCTCTTCTATTTCCATGCGCTCGGTGCTCTTATCACAAATGCCAATGACATGGTCATAAATCATTCACATGTCTGTATTGATTAAGGGCTCTCAGTAACAATGGTGGCTATTGAATGTTCTGTGGGAGTTGGGACGTTTCACTTTTAATGTTAGAGTTCAAGATCTGCCAGGGATCCATATTGGGCATAGACAAGTGAGTAATGCCTTCCTCCTACTATCCACTTTATTTGCAACTTTTACATACTGTGAGGTCAGAATCAAGTCCGTCATAACATGAACACCCCCCTTCCACTTCTTCTGAGGACATGAACACCCCCCTTCCCCTTCTTCTGAGGACATGAACACCCCCCTTCCACTTCTTCTGAGGACATGAACACCCCCCTTCCCCTTCTTCTCTGTTAATTATTTCATGAGCGTGCACATGGGACCAGATGAGATAAACCACCTAATGGATGATGCCGTTGCCCCCTCTTTTTCCCAATCCAATTATGCCAACCAACAGTCAGGAAGATGGTGGCAACAAAAGAGCACTGCAAAAGCCAGTTCCAGACATACCGTAAACTGTTTGGGGGATGTCAAACTGTCCTTGTCCCTGGTGATCCCACCCACCCTCATCTGGCTTTGCACAAAGGGCTCTCAACAAGCAGGGCTGCCATCAGGGGGGGACTGATGGGACTGGAGTCCTGGGCCCGGATAGAGAGGGAGGCCCGTCACTGGCTCCTACCACAAATACCTGGAAAGCTGCACAGTGGCTGAACTCCAGGAGGCCATGGAAGCATTGGCCTCCGAGCACTAGCTGTCAGGGGGGCACAAAGATCCATTTATAACCGCTGCCTGCACCCTGCTGATCACTGCAGCGGCAAAGGCAGTGGTTATAGATGAACTTATAATTTCCCTTACTGTGGGGTCCATTTGGGCAGCTGCTTGCCAGCGGCTGCTAGGTACAATAAAGTTTTCTTTTATTGAGACAAGGCGCGCGTGATGTCAAGCGTGCCACAACACTGAAAGAGGAGCCGGCTGCAGCGTGAAGAGTAGTATCCAGAAGAGACAGAAGAATGTAAGTATCTGTGGGCTGCAGGGGGATGGATGCTTAGGCTGGCTGGGGAGACACTGTGGGCTGGAGTTGCAGAGACACGGTGGAGGCTGCCTATTTTGTCAGTCCTGGGCCCCACAATTTCTGATGGCAGCCCTGGCCACAAGGGTATGTCCCCATGACTTTACCACCCTGATACTGAGTGCAGTATTATCTGTCTTGCAGTGATCTGCCTACTTTCTTCTGAACTGAATATTACGGGCCTGATGCTGAGTCAAACGCATCCGCAGATATGGACGCATCTCACAGATTGCAACAAGCTGCGCATGCACCAATGAACGTAATGGGCATCTGCACATGCGCAGAATTAGCCATATGCTTACTGACAGAGATCATCACTACAGGAAACAAATTGCATGGGCACAGCTTATGTTTCTGTGCAGTGACTGCACGGCGACCTATAGAATGTACAGAGCTGTTTCAGTTGTGTCATGTGCATTTAGGCCAACTTCCTTCGGCGACTGTAGCATGCGGATGGAGATGAGACATCTGTTTCAGACAGATCTTTTGCATTCAGCATGCGCTGAGTACAAGCACAGAAAGTAATGAGGACAGGAGTGAACGTGCAAACAGCGGGCAAGATAGGCTTCCACATGCAGTCGCACAGATTGTCAGTATATACGGGAGGATTCTCGCATTAGCATAACAAAGTAAGTAGGATGCCGCAGCCAAATGGAAAAATGGCCGCAGATGCATCAAACTCCGAATCAGGCTCTATGTAACCATGCATCTGAACTGAGCATTATGGGGCCTGATTCATTACGAAAGGCAACTGCGATTGCAATAGCGATTACAGTCTCTCTGCGATAGTATGCTAATCCACTGCGATCGACATGCCGTCGCAGCACTACATAAGGACGCCCACTTTACCTTACACACATCTGTAATGTTTAGCAAGACTGCAAAAGCATCGGTATCATCGCAGCCACATGCACAATTGCAGAAGGTCTGACCTTACTCAGAAAATGCTAACCTCATTGCACAAGCTGCGTATGGCATCCAATGGATAATTTATGCAAGCCCATGCAACGGAGTTCAGACACACTGGCACGCCTGCGTTTCACCACCACCCCCCCTCCCGTCACCACCCCCAAACGGTACTTCCTGTCAATCACTCTGCAATGGGTCTGCGTAAACACTGCGATCTCAGTCCTGAACACAGTAGCTGGTTCGCGCACTGCAATGCATATGTATGCACAGCACGCAACAATCAGCCAATTGTATGCATAATCGCAGTTGCAATCCTTGCTGAACCAAGCCCCATGTAACCATGCAGCATACATCTAAACTGAGTACTATGTAACCATGCAGCATACATCTAAACTGAGTATTATGTAACCATACAGCATACATCTAAACTGAGTACTATGTAACCATGCAGCATACATCTAAACTGAGTATTATGTAACCATACAGCATACATCTAAACTGAGTACTATGTAACCATGCAGCATACATCTGAATTCAGGGCCTGATTCAGTGAGGATCGCAGCTTTGCAATTGCGATCTTTGCAGATATGGTAATGCCATACAGGAAAAGGGGAAGATTGATTGCACAGGAAAACAGTTAATTCTAACGATCTAATTATAGATTTATTGGATACACGTATCTAGGTATATTTCAAAAACTGGAGGTGCATCCCAGGAGTAAATATTATCAAGGTTTAGAAGAGGAGAGAAAAAAAAGGAAAAGACTCCTATCAGGGCACACTCCTGTGCTGTATTGATGGCTACAAAATTAGTATTGGAGAAATAGGACAAACTGATTACATCTAAGTGAGATCATGATCATATGTGAAATTTACATTAATGTCTCAATTAGCAGACAGACCACCATATATTTACCCATTTAATATATCTGAAATAGATGTATTGATGTTGATATTAAAACTAAAGTTTATTAAATTCTTAAAATGAAACATAGACACTCGAAATCAACTTATTATACAAAGACAGCATAGACAAATATGAACATTGATAGTGTAAGATACACTATATCTATTAACAGTGATCCACTATATCCAGGTCTATTTGACAGTACTGGAAGTATAGTTATAAATATTTGCTAATGATATACACAATTGAAATCGACAATTCATCGAAATGCCACCCTAAATAGTACACATGCGATACTTCACTAATCACAGATTCTTATATTAGTGCTTAGGGTTTTATTTTATATGCATGTGTATATAATAATATTATGCACACATATTACACACATGCATATTATACACACATTATAATAATGTCTCTAATATTATATATAAGAAATGCCATAAAAAGTTTCCCCAACCATGAACCATTTATGACTTTTCAAGGGGTGAATTATATGACAGTTACTGAGTCTTATACGGGTGCAGGTTGTCATATGTCTCCCCCATCCCAACCCCCACCCCCCCACCACCACTCACTGAATCACACTTTTCTTCTAGCTTTTTCAAAGCAGAGGATGAGTAAGATGAGCAATTGAAACACAGGGCCTGATTCAGAGCCGGACGCTCCTTCAGAGCGCTCGCTCTGAATCAGTGCCCTCCTCTTTTTTAGAGCGGCCTCCTGGCCGCTCGCATAGCTGTGGGTGACCACCCACAGCTATAGCGAGCGGCCAAAAAGATGGTCTTGACCATCGCGACCATCGGGCTTGCGACGAGACCCTTGTGGTAGGGAGCCAAAAGCACTCCCACTGACATCACTTGTGATGTCAGTGGGGCCGGCCCCAGACAGTAGGCGTTCCCATGGGAACGCCTCCGTCTGGCCAGCCACGCCCCGGCATGCCCACCAAAGGGGGCGTGCTGTCACTCACCATCGACAGCACGCCCTCTTTGTAGCAAGACCCATAGCGACGGCTTGCCCGTCGCTAAACGGGTCTCGCGCATGCGCACGACGGAGCCGGGTTCATCGCGCGCATGCGCACTGGCCTAACATCGACCCGCTTGTGAGCGCTCAGCGCTCGCGGGTCTGAATTAGGTTCACAGTGCATTGGGTAAGTTGCTTTAATAGGGGGGGGTGAGCCTTACATGTTTGCATTTGGAATGTATGAGACAAACACATGTGGAAACCACAATCCCATCTAAAATGGCTGAACATACTAGGTTCATTTCTGTACTCTATGCTTAGGGCAAAGTAGACAAAGAAGTAAAAAGAGTAGCGAATATCCCCAGTTGGTACTAACCAACTGCACTTGTATTGTTCTGGTGAAGGTAGAAATGGCAACGGCCTGAGGTGTATATTGATGTTGGACCTGCAACTAACAATTAATCTTAGGTGAAGAGTTTTTCTACACACATGACAGAGAGGACAAGCTTGTTATTCATTAATCTCCACCGTGGACTCTGCTCCAGAGATTACTGGGCGACTTATGTACACGCCAAACTGAATGATAGCAAACTAACATCTCTAAATCTAAGATATCAATAGTTTGTAGATGGGAAGTAAATACATCTATTCCTAAAAATGACTGAGACCTACAGTATATGGCCAGATTCAGAGGATGGACGCATTGCCGATAATCACGCAGATGGAGCGATGGTTTGTCAAAGCACATGTGTGCGAGCCGCACTGCACATGGGCAGAGATTGTTTTGCCATTACGCTCGTACAGAGGATTCAATCGCAATGTGAGTGACAGATAGTCAGCGTTTGGGGGAGGTAACGGAGGGTGGCTAGGAAACGCAGGCATGTCTGACCGTTTAAACGCAGTTTTATGGGCCTAAATAAACCAACCATTGTGATCTCCTTTGCGGCATGAGAGCTCTGTGCGTGTCAGGAGAGCCGCAGTGTGTGAGACAGGTCAGACTTACAGCATATGCTGCATGGCTGCCCGATCTGAGTCAGTGTTACTGATGGTTACGCTGGTGCATGACGTCAGACGGATAGGAGACGGCAGCAGTGGGCATCCCTGTGCTCGGGTAAGCTTTGGAAACATTCGCATATTTTTTATGTTGTGAGTAAAATTGCAGCTGCTATTGCATTGGCGTACATATCTGAATCCGGCCCATAGTGCGATGGTGATGAGCACCTGGATTGCCTATTTGTGTTCTAAAAAAATTACCGAAAATGTCTTTTTAGCATGCAGAAGTATTACCGTCCCATCTCTGTGTCTTTTTCTACAGAGCAGGAGTCTGGATTGTCCGTCTTCCCACAAACTATACTTTATTAATGGACAGTTCTCATTTGCTGCTTGGGCCATTTCCTGTCGTTCCTGTGCTTCCCTTTTGGCTGTATAGGCAGATGTATGTACTAAATATTTGTTACCATTTTTCATAAACATACAAAAAAAAAAAATACAGATATTGTCACTCAAGGATTAGTATGAACGTAATGTTAACACTTTTCTTCTTTTCTATTTAACGTCATAAAGTAATATTTGTATTTAGTTGCACAGATGTAGGGCTCTATTTACTGTGCTCTTGTGGTAACTAAGAAATTATATCACCACTTAGAACAGCAATAGAAAGTTTTGTTTCGAGCCAATTTACCAAGCACATTTTCCCGTGGCAGCTAAACGGTCCTCAGCTCCTTGGCGATACACACTGGCAGAGGGAACAGCAGTCTTATCACTTCGTCAACCAGTCTTGGAAGCTCCTGCACATGTTTATCTGGTTCACACAAGCACAGTGAACTGAAAGAATGGACTTAGGCTTCCAGTTCCAATAAATTAGAGAAAAATATCACGAGAAAATAAGTAAATATCATATAGTGATAAGAGGAGCATACATAGGGCCTTATTTAACAAGACATAACCCCCTTAGCAAGTGCTAAGTGGGCCTCCTTTCACTATTTAACAAACAGAAGTAATCTTAGCTTACCGCCGTTTGTCCCAGTACCACTTACACCATCTATAGATTGTGAGAGCGATATGGTCCCTGTTTCCGGCTTCAGCAAAGCCTTTCAGGCAGTCCCCGCCGGGTGAAAGTGCCAAGCGCAGACTAGTTTTCAAGCATGACAGGTGCCGTTGCTGGCAGTGATAAGCTGCCATCAACAGGATGGAGGATGCCTCAGTGAAGAGGGACGTCACTGTACCTCGATGGAGGGGTAAGTAATATTAAATACCAATGGCATACAAAATATACCGCTGGTAATAAGGATCGTTGTTCAATGGGGCCCTTAGCACACTAACATTAAACACTGGCTAAATGTGCACTGAAAAATGAACGTTCAGTACTGTCATTCAGGACATTTACTAATTCATCATAGTAGGCAAAGTTGAGAACCAGGTTTTAAATGCAATTTCCGAGCTGAGAATAAAAACAATCAAAAGTAGAGATGACCAATTAAATTTGAACAAGTTTGCAATGAAGTCGCCCAGCTTGTGTTGTGGAATATGTAAGCTACATACAGTATAACATATCATTTTGTATTCTACAATAGGCCCTAAGAACTATATACACTTAAAGCCCCCGTACACGGTGAGTTATGCACATTGCGATAAGACTTGCAATCCGACGGCCGACATATATTGGGCGGTCCCCACACACGGAGCGATCGGGTGGCACCCCCCTCCCCCATCCGCATAGCGCTGCATGGGATTGTACATCGCATTCCCAGATCAAGTGAACATGCAGAGAGATCTGGAGGTGCGATGTACTATCCCACGGGAGCGCGCACTGGCCGATATCATGCCCACACACGGTACCATATAGCAGCGATATCGTTCCAATCTGTCGGATCGGCTGCTATATCGCACAGTATATGGGAGCCTTTACAATATGGAAATCCATTTATTGTTGATATAATATATTTTTTTAATACATCCAATGATATTATGCTATAATTGGACTGTTGTGATGTCATAACTGATTGATTATAGTTTGTGAAATGCTAAGTAATTGCATCACTAATTCTGTTTTCAGTATAAGAAAGAGTGTTACAACTTGTGTATTATAAGAACATCCCACAACATACTATATTGCATTTAAGTTATGAATGTTTGTTTTCAAACTTTCTTCTCACAGGGCTAAAAAGAATGATCTAATTTATTAACTGTGTTCCCTAGTATATCTTAACCACAGAGCAGGGTGGGGGCGAGGTGTGTTCAGTTCACAGTTTATGAGGAATGACAGCAGGAATTTTGCACTATCGCTTCATATTATAAGAAAAATATACCCCTCCCCTGACTCCCCTGTGCAGAAAAACAGGTTTTGCCTCAGTTGAGGCATTTGGCCAAACTGTATGTCAGACTCTGATTAGTCATTGTTCCGCTACACCCAGAGTCATTGAACATTAGTGGGATTTTTGCCTTGATTTGTGTGGTGTTATAGCATAAATATTTTATAATTTGTGGTGCAGTTAATACACTATATTAGTAAAACAATAAACCTGGTGTTAATATGCACCATTGGTGAACAATGGTGTGTGTCTTTACAAAACACCTGATGTGAAGAGTTTTTATCTCATTAAAGCATGGGAATGGAACGGATTCTGCCATTTCAAATTCATAAATTAAATAAAAAAAAAAACTAAAAACAGAAGTAACCATAATAATAATAAAAAAATAAATAATTAATGCCAAAGTGGCAAGATACTGAATAACTGCAATCCCACGATATTCTACCAACCAACACGCTGAAAGTAGTAATTCCACAACTGTAGAATTTCATGTTAGATGGACCTGTAGTAGTGACACTAGTAGCAGGCAATTTAAAAATAAATAAAAGTTGCTCAATGGTTTAATCTATATTAGCGATTGGAATTTCTAGAGTGGTTAATACAGCACCGGCACAGGAGCCTGCCAGGTGTACTCTGATTTCACAACTACTGCATGTGCCTGGAAGGTGCAGCCCAGTCTAGTATATTATCATAAATGCTTATGGTAATGCTTTACTATTGTAAATCTGAATAAAGTTATTTTAAAGGTGAATTATTAGAAACCAAACAGCAATTTACAAAAAAGCCTACTCACTCTTTGCAAAGATAATGGAGTTTTTTTATCGTTTATGTGTTTAGGATGCTTTGTTTTTGTTTTTTTTAGCAAAGGGGAATTTATTTCCATCAGTTGTCCCTGAAAAATGGTGGCATACTCTATAAATCAACAAAATAATTAGTTACATGATGTCATTCACAAACAACAAAACATGATGTCATCAACTCCTCTAGCTGCACTGCCCTCTTCTAAGCTCTCTCACTTAGGGGTAAATTTACTAAGACTCGTGTTGGTCAGAGATTGCAATCTTGGGTATAAATATTGTTTTTTACCAACACGGAAATTTACTATTGTTAAAATCGGATGTTTTTTCATATAGGGGGGGTTCATTCGGCAGTGTTAATCCCTTAAATTCGGCTGTTTTTTTCCTAGAAATGAATACACCATAGACTCAATTCAGAAGTACTTGTCATTCACTTCAGCATAAACACGGAAACTTACCATTATTCGTTTTGTTCTATTTGGATGTTTTTGCAGGCAAATCGGGGAGTAAATAGAAGTTGCAAATAGACCACAACCTGAGCTGCGAGTTTCCCTGAAACATACACAGATCAGTGCGATTTGTGTATGTTTCAGCATGAAAACTGTGTGTAAATGGTTAATTTAAAAAAAAAAAAAAAAAGGATGTAGGGTCCACCCCAAAAGACGTAACCAGCCCCAGGCTGCTCACCCAGTCCTGGTTCCTAAAAATACGGGGGAAAAAACGTGTAGGGTTCCCCCGTATTTTAGGAACTAGCGACTGGCTGCTGAGCCAGTCCTGGTTTTAAAGATAGGGTGAAAAGGGCTCCCCCTATATTTAAAACCAGCACCGGACTCAAATCCGGCCGGGGTGTAATGCCTCAGCCAGGGGACCCTATCACGGGTTCTCCCCAGCCAAAGCATTATCAACCAAGCCGGTCATCCCAAGCCTGGGATCTCAGGGGAGATGGGGAACCCCCCCAATAAAGGGGTCCCCATCTCCCGAGCACCCCAGGCTTAGTCTGAAGCCCGGGGCTCTTCCCCTCACCCCTGGAGCGATGGGTTACGAGGGTAATGGTAGTGTAAAAATAGAGAATTGTATTTTACAGTGGAACTACAGGTGCCAGCATGCATGTCCTTTGGCACTTGTGGAACTACAAGTGCCAGCAGGCGGTCGGCACCCGTTCCCCTGCTGTAAAATAAATAGTTAAAAACCACAACACTCACACACAGTCTAAAGTACATCTTTATTACATTCACCCACCTCACTCACACATACTTACCTGCTGCTAGTTGATCTGTCCCCTTCTCCATGTAGAAATCCAATGGGAGTACCTGGAAAAAAGATGCTATACTCACCTCTGTTCTTGCGCTGGTCTCCACAGAATCCCCGGACTTCGCAAAAAACCCCCCCCAAAAAATGCGTGACCCGATCCATGCCGGACAAGTATTGGCATACATGTTGTCACATATACCAATACTTCGCGAATGACAGGAGACGGGCCTCTATGGGAAATTCCACGGCCCGACAGCCAATCAGAGGCCACTTTACATGTAAAGGATCGGGTCACTAGTTTTTATGTGATAGCCAATGAGCGGCCGCTACATGTAAAGGATCGGGTCACTAGTTTTTATGTGATAGCCAATGAGCGGCCGCTACATGTAAAGGATCGGGTCACTAGTTTTTATGTGATAGCCAATGAGCGGCCGCTACATGTAAAGGATCGGGTCACTAGTTTTTATTTTTTGCCAAGTCTGGGGATTCTGCGGAGACCAGCGCAAGGACAGAGGTGAGTATAGCATCTTTTTTCCAGCTACTCCCATTGGATTTCTACACGGAGAAGGGGACAGATCAACTGGCAGCAGGTATGTGTGAGTGAGGTAAGTGTATGTAATAAAGTTGTACTTTAGATGGTGTGAGAGTGTTGTGGTTTTTTAACTATTTATTTTACAGCAGTGGTACGGGTGCTACCCGCCTGCTGGCACTTGTAGTTCCACAAGTGCCACAGGACAGGCATGCTGGCACCTGTAGATCCACTGTAAAATACAATACTTTCTCTATTTTTACACTACTATTACCCCTGCAGCCAATGCTCCAGGGGTGTGGGGAAGAGCCTCGGGCTTCAGACTAAGCCTGGGGTGCTCGGAAGAGGGGGGACCCCTTTATTGGTTGGGACCGCACTTCACCTGAGATCCCAGGTTTGGGCTGACCGGCTTGGGGTGCAAATGCTGAATGCTTTGGCTGGGGAAACCAGTGATACGGTCCCCTGGCTGTGGCATTACACCACGGGCAGATTGGAGTCCGTGCTGGTTTTAAATATAGGGGGGCCCCTACAGACAAATTTCCCCCCTATTTTTAAAACCAGGTGCTGGTTCCTAAAACACGGGGGACCCTACAGGTTTTTCCACCCCCCTAATTTTTAGGAACCAGGACTGGGTGAGCATGTAATTTAGGAGGGGAGGGAGGTGGACCCTACGTCTTTTATTTTAACCATTAGATTACACTAAAGCTGGGCATCCACTATACAATTTCCTGTCAGATATCTGTCCAATCTGGCTGGTTGGAATGAAAACCTGGTAATGTATGGGAGCAAATGACAGTCGATCATATGGTTTTAAAGACTGAAAAAAGGACAAAAAAATTGTTCAAATTGGTTAAATTTGTGTGTTTTAAGTTTAACCAATTTGTCTGAACATCCAGTTTTTGCTATTTTCCAGTGTTTGTGAGCAAATGGACGAGTGTCATTTGCTCCCATACATTACCAGGTTTTCATTCCAACCAGCCAGATTGGACAGATATCTGACAGAAAATTGTATAGTGGATGCCCAGCTCAACACACACAAGCAGCCTGCATATATTTATCTGATATGTGCAGGGGAAACTCGGGGATTAAACATGGACAGGATCGATCAAATACACCATCAGACAACACGATCCTGTCAATCACGGGAGCTGGTAAATTCCCGATTTTTTTATATAAAAAAAAAAACAAAAAAAACACACGGCCGTTTTTGATCGATGCTATCCCTGTTTAAAAATTGATCAAATTGGGGCCAATGTGAATCTAAGTAAATTTACCCCTTAATGTTGCCAAAACCATAGTCATCATTTAACACCACTTAGGCCTGGATTCAATTAGCTGCAGGCTAATGCAGTGGCTGGGGCTATTCAACGCAGGTTGCACTTAACACACATCTATGTCCAAGCCTGATAGAGGCTCGAACAAAAATCTTTGGTAAGTGCCCTTATCGCTGTTCCGCAAGCGTGTTAAACCATAGTTTCAGGTACTTATCCTGGATTTTATGGGTTAACGCGTTAGGCTACTAGCACTTTGGGCCTGAACAAATACGGAAGATCTATACTGCACATATTCCGATCAGAACAGTGATGCTAAAAGCATACAACTCTGAATCAGGCTCATAGCCCGGTAAGCGGATCACACTGTGACAAAATCTAAAAGTTAGCAGGTCTGCAATATACTACACATAGGATATGGATATAGAGGCCAAACAAACATTCCAGCACTGGTGAACCAGATACAGAAGGTGGACATAGTGGTTCCACTCACTGACCATAAAAGGAGTGTCATAGAGGTATTTTTGCTTTAGGGTTTGTCCACACCAGGGCCAGATTAACAATGGGGCGGATGGATGGATCTACAGCGCCAGGCCTCCACATAAAAATAGGCCCATCATCATGACAGCTTCATGTGGACAGTAGATGGCCAGTCAACATGGTCAGCCATAAATCATAAGTAGTAAAATTATATTTCTAGTTACCTCACAAAATTAAGCTTTTTTTTTCTTTTACATATTTAGGGAAACATAGGGGATGATAGTGTAGGGTATGTACACTCCCACATGGCACTGGCCACACCTACACAGTAATGGTCACTCCCACATGGCACTGGCCACACCTACACAGTAATGGTCACTCCCACATGACACTGGCCACACCTACACAGTAATGGTCACTCCCACATGACACTGGCCACACCTACACAGTAATGGTCACTCCCACATGGCACTGGCCACACCTACACAGTAATGGTCACTCCCACATGACACTGGCCACACCTACACAGTAATGGTCACTCCCACATGGCACTGGCCACACCTACACAGTAATGGTCACTCCCACAGGGCACTGGCCATATCCATGCAGCAATGGTCACACCTCCTCTGATTTTCATAATAGGCCCTTGATCATTTTCAGCTCCAGGCCCATGTGGCCCTCAATCTGGCCCTGGTCCACACAAGTACCATCTAAAAGCTCCCTTCTTTGCATTACACACCAACACATTTGGAAGGGAAGTGGAGGCAAAATGCTGCCATTGTATAGAACATTTTCTATCTTTTCTATGTAACTTTTCACCACGGCCCATGTTAAGCAGTAGTGTCTGGTATCACAGTGTGTAGTGAATATAGCAAGCTGCAATGGCTAATGCAGCCAGTCACAGCATCAAACCAAAGTGTGTGCATGCCTTAAATAACAAATATGGGAGCAGCTCGGGGCTGGTTAAATCATTTATTCCTACATATAGTTATATATAACATGTTGCCTTGGACAGAGTGTCAGTATTCCATCCCTGCCAGGATCCCGTACCCATCCTGCTCCTGGATGCGGTTAAAATGCAGATGGAGGGGATTCTGGCGGGTTATGCACCGGGGAGGGAGGGTTACGGTTAGGGTAGGGAAAGGGGGAAGATTAGGATACCGACCGACAAAGTGTTGGTATTCTAACCCTGTCGGGATGCCGGTGTCGGAATTCTGCTCCATGCCCCGTGCAATCAGTGTAGACTGTAATGCAAGGAACATGAAAAAAGCTCTCTTATGGGGAAGCCCTGTAGTGTGTGTCTAGGATGCAGGTAGACCAGGGGTTAAGGGATTTCGGTGAACGGAACACCTGCTATCTCAATAGTCTTCCAGGAGGTCTAGTATTGTCTCAAAAGTCACTTGGAATCAATTGCTTCCTTGTAGCTAATCCAGCCCCTAATAAACATGTTTTTTTACATTGTGATCCTTGCAGGGTGTAAGAAGCTTCTTTAAACTGAGCCTGTGTTCTGACTTCATAAAAGACCAATGATTCAGAAGCAGTCAGGGGGAGGGCGACTAGCACAGTTAGGGATCTATTGTAGTTGGGAGGGTAAAAATAGACAAGAGGATGCAGAATGTGTCACTACTACAAAGTGGCTTTTGAGTACAGGGGGCCAGCCTTGGGGTGACTTTGAAAGACTACAAACAGGGAAGGCAGCACAGCTGATTGGGAAGCCTATGTCTTCTCACATCTGTTCATTCATCAGATTCCCTATTAGTTACAAAAAATGTTCAACTTCCCATTGCACATACGGTAGATACATTGCATCTCAGAGCTTGGACATCCAACTGACAACATGGTAACAAACGCACAATCATGGATGGCAATGATGCTGCTTCAATTATACTCCAATTAAAATACATGCAATTTTCAAGGCAAACCCACGAAATCCCCAACAGAATCTTACATTTTTTTATGTTACAATCAATAATTATATTTTAAACAGAGACAAGCTTTTATCTGACGGAGAAATAGGTGGAATAAACGTGGGAAAGGGAATTGTAACACTATTGGGATTCTGTTGATTTAGTACTGTGTGAAAGCACCCGGAAATACATGACAAATTGTGTGCTGAAATCATAGGGAAGGGTAGGACTTGATCTATATGGTAAGCAGGTAAAATGCTAAGCGTTTGGACAATTAGCCAATTTTAATCCATATGCAAATATTAGACTATTAACAAAAAAAAGAAATTGATGCAGATACTATATGCCTTACTTGTGGGCTGCCTGAGCATGTTGAAGGGTTAGTCCCACTGTCTAAAAAGTGGATTAAAAAGTAAATATTATTATCGCCCTTTCCCTGTCTTGGGACGCCCATTCTCTGAAGCACTGTATGCAAGTCATGGAACCTAAAGCAATCCCTTGTGACTAATCTCACTTCTGCTATTATACTACTGCAAACTACTACCCAAAAAGTGTTGGACTACAAGTTTCTACTGTTGGTGGCCAGATACTACATTTGGGACAAAATAACAGCACTTTCAGGGCATGGAACTGCACTTCCGTCCTCATGTCTGCATCAATTAGCTGAAAGGGATCTAGACACAACCCTTGTGGTTGCTATCACTATTATTGATCAAACTGACTGACTCACTTTCTCTCCAATCATCTGTTCTTGACTCTGTGAAATCTATCTCCTCTCCCTATACATAAATCTCATTATCATGGGTTTCCCAACTACCTTTGTCTCATATCTGCAACTACGTTCTCTATCTTGGATGTACTTGTTCTGTTTTTACAATTCATTTGGGAATGTAGACACACTATCTACAATCAGAAAGTCGACAAACAAGAGAGGCAGCATGATAATTGTATTTTGTATGACCTATAATGCTGTCTGATCAGTGCTGCAGAAATTGCGTCACGTTTCGATTAAATAATGATGATGATATTATAAAACAGTCTATAACTAGAAACGCAACCCAGTACTCTATAGTTGTTGTGGAACTAGAAGACCCAGCATTCCAGCTAGAAGCTCGTTGAGACACTTTGTGTCATATGAATTGGTGGGTCACAGGTCTGCATACCTTTGCTCTAAAAACATAATGTTGTTGATGGTTCCCAGTCACTGTGGCAGCATGTGATAGCAGGAACTAGTGTATAAGGAAATACAGCTCTATGTACGTGACTTGTGTTCTTGGCACCTTCACTCTGACAGAACACTTCAATGGAACAATTGTCACAAACAAACTATCAGTAGATGGAATAAAAAAAGAATCTTTTTCATACAGGCCTACTCAATGTTAATAAAAACATGTATCATTTCTCTATAGTATTTCCCTTTGTGCCTAGGAGAATGAATAGTGGTTAGCAAGCACCTAAACATGACAATTTTTTTCTCTATCTTTCAATACCTTCGTCCATATTATCTCCTAATGATGACAACCCACCATCTCCCTTCAGGTCCTCTATAAGAGGAGTAGTCTTATGAATTCAAGCTGGAGATTGAAGTTCCATAATGTATGCAGAATTATGCAGCTCACTCCTGTTTTACAGTATATAAATAATACATACATTAATAATAATAATAATAATAATAATAATAATAATAAAAAAGACACACTACTGCTGGTGCGATTTGTGAAATAGAAACATCAGTTTCCAGTTTGTGGATGGTCAAACTGGACAATCCAAATGTTCTGGCTGCATGACCAGATCATATGGGGGCCGGGGCTCAATCAGGATGGTCAGCTAATGACTAATGCACACAGAGAAAGTGCTTTTTGGCTGTTATTTTCTCGAAAAAGTCTGACAAGGATGTTTATTTGTTGGTGAACAGGGAAACCTGATTTATTACATGCGTCTGCACCACTTTGGTTTCTAGGGGGCCTATTTATCAAATAGCCCAGAAAAATAGTGATTTTCTATATAACCTGTGATTGCAGACTGCAAGGATGGATAAATAGGGAGGTTAACCAAATCCATTTTTGCTGGATTTAGGCATCTTATACCTAAAAAGTGGGTACACACCAGGCAGAGATCTGAGACCTGACCAGAGCTGCCGGTCAGGAAAGCTATACACACTTTCCGATTGCCATTTGAATTTGCCCACCCGGGTGAGATGTACATCACCGCAGGTCCCTGCAGCATGTGTACGGGCGGGCGGCTGAACGCCCATACACACAGCAAGATGCGCAGATATATTTGCAGATATATTGGCCATTTGCTGTGCTGCAGAGCAGATGCGATAGGTCTGTGAACAACAGCATTCAGACATATCGGGGGTGCACACTAGTCGATGCGCTCGCGATATATCGGCCATTTGATTGAACACCCGACATATCGCCCAGTGTGTACCCAGCTTAAGCAGCAAATCTGGCTATAGGTACATATTTGCACCAGGACAATGGGGCAACACTTGTCCTGCATCATGCCTTTGCGGTACTACAAGTATGCTCTTGCACCCATGTACGTACTTGCAACTACAGTGCCACATGAGCATACACTATATTTTGAGCGTATTATCCTGGACAGGGTTAACAGGAGTGCATAGTGCTATTAAGCATTAGGAAGGGACATTAGAGGGGACCAACAATTTCTCTGCTTCTTCCTCCGGCTCCTAGAGAACTGGGCCCAATGCTGAGAGGCACTGGGCTTGTAGAAAATTAAAATGAGAACTGTGTGTTTTACATCCATTATTATCATGCTGCTTGGCCTGGGCAGTTTGCGGCTTGGCCTGGGCAGTTTGCAGTTTAAGGGTTTGCAAACTGTTCAACCGTTCACAGCGAGATCATTTCTACCTGTCTTTTCCTGCATTAAACTCTTACCACAGTGAAGGTGTTGCCTTTCCTATGTAAGACAATGATTACTTTTGATGATGATACTGACCTTTGGTTGTTGTTACAAGATCAAAAACAAACATATTATAAATGCTGTAAAGCTTTAGTGAATAAAACATGAGTAGCTGCAAAACAAAGTCATAAAGGATGAAGGATGTCAAGAAAGTCAGCAAGCAGACCAAACCTACAGGACCTAGTAGACAGAATTCCACACCGATCCTGTCACTTGTTATGCTGACCTACATGTTCCAGTCAGTGTGCTAACATCTACAATGCTGCTGCAGGCCTGATCGCAGCGCCTGGGACCTGCACTATTCTTAGAAGCACATATTTCAATACTGGGGTGTATGTGGGTGCAATTTATTTCACATAGATGTTATTTAAGGCATGGCTGTAAATCTCCTATGGAACTAATACCAGTCATCTGTTAATTTTTATACTCCGATTCCCGTGCTGTCAGAACAGTATAATGTAAGGCTGGAGGTTATATGAGGTCTTAAAGGAGATTTGTTACTACTCTTTTAAACTGTGCCAACTCAGTTGCTGTTTAATGTGTCAGCAATGCCATACTTTACAGTTTAATGCACATTACAACCTCCCACTTCCTCTCAGGGATAGGTTCCCCAATAGCAGAGTCAGATTTCCACATTTACAGTTCACTGCACCTGTTATGGATGGAGGCTGATCGTGACTTTAAGAGGCAACGTGTGGCTGTTTTTAATCAGAGCTAAAATAAAATCTTTAATCCCAGCATAGGGTAAGGGGATTCACCACCTCTCGGCTTATCACAAAATATCAAAGCTTTATATCAAACATCATGCCAGAGTGTAGCACTTCTTTACCGTGCAGCAGAACTCCATTACATTTCCTAACAGTATGTGGTGTCCATGCTGCATGCAAGCAGACAATGTTTTCACACTGCGCATGTGTCCCGATGGTGAGGGCTGTAGACAGTTAGCCTGGGTCCCATTATTATGGGGGCTTGGCCTAATTGTGGGAGACGTGGTCATGTCCCCTTAGGAAAAAAACACTATTTGCAGGGCCGCTGGGCGCTGGGAAGGGGGGCGCTGGGAGCCCTTCTGGCCAGCGCAAATCCAGAGGGAGCGCGATCAGTATGATTGCTTCCCCCATAGGCAGGAGAGAGGAGTCTCCCTGGTCTCCCACTGCAGTGTGTGATGGGCTGCTGATAGATAAGAGGGAGGGGGCAGCATCGGACATGGGCTCCCGACGGGCCCGGGTAATTAGTACTCGTCCCCCCCCCTCCCCCCTCGGTGCCACTTACGATGGTCACCATTGGTTACCATTCTAAGCTGCTGAATGACTGCCGAATGACATTGGATGCAAGAGCTGGGGATCTCAGACAGCGTTCCTGGGAGGTAACATGTGGGTGACTAGCCAGATGCGGGTGTGTCGCAGTCAGCGGCAGCATTTAAAGACGCTGACTGGCAGACTGCGACACAGACGGCCATGTTTAGATAGAGATTCTGGGCCTCATTCAGAGGCGGTCGGAGGATGCAAGCGGTTGCTCAGAAACTGGGCGGCCACTTGCATCCTGACCGCCCGCCTCTGTTGCGGTCGTTAGAGCTGTGGGTGTTAACCCACAGCCTAACGACCGCTCAGGTGATGGTCGCGATGGTCAGAGACCATCGCGACCATCGGGGCTTACAACGAGACCCTAGGGTAGGGTCTCACTTGTCGTAAGCCCCGGAGAGCTTCTGGCTCTGTCAGAGCCGGAAGCTCTCCACTGACATCACTAGTGATGTCAGTGGGGCCTCCCCCAAACGGTAGGCGTTCCCATGGGAACACCTCCGTTTGGGCTGCCACCCCCCCGGCCCGCCTTCCAAACAGGGCGAGCTGTCAATCAACATCAACAGCTCGCCCCCTTTGGAAAGAGACCCGCTACGACCGGCGCTGTCGGTCGTAGCGGGTCTCACGCATGCGCACGAGGGAGCCGGCTCCCTCGTGCGCATGTGCACTGGCAAAACATCAAACATCAAGCCTCTGAATAAGGTCCTCTGTACCTACATAGGGTTGGGGCAATCTCTGATGGGGTGACCGATGTGCGTCTTAATATGCACAGCGATGGATTTGCAGCAGGTGGGTGTTTCAGTAGGAAGACCATTGGCCGAGGCATTAGCACAAAGGCGAAGGAGCGGCTGCAACTGTGCCCATTTCTGAATCAGGCCCATATTAAATATAAATTACCTCACCTTTAAATAAATAAATAAATATATTTAAAAAAAAAAAAAAAAAAATGCTTGTGTGCCATTCAATCAATGCTTGATTGAATGGCACACAGATATTCAGAGTCTCCCTGTATATGCTGTCATTAATATTGTGGTCCCCAAAATCGCTTTGCCCCCCCCCCCTATTTTTCAAATAGTTATATAAGACGCGCACCTGAAAATGGGCCATGGCCTCATGGGGAATTGCCAGGTTAGAGATAAGTGGGAGGCCAGGAGATGCTGGGGATAAAAGAAGAGGAAGCTGCAAGTGAGAATGATAATAAACTGAAAATTGACAGGCCCAAACAGTGCACCCTGCCCTGCGGTGCCCTGTGCCACGGCACAGGCCGCACTACCCTAGTTACGGCCCTGTATACAGTCATCCGTTTATGGAGTTTCGTACGTACTCTAGCAATAATGCTAAAAATACAGTTTAAAAGAGTATTAACCTGTAAACACCATTAAAGACATCGGTCACATGGGGTTTAACGCAGGTCAAAAAGCTACTACTGCAGTTACTTAAAAAAAGCAAGTAAATCCAGTTTTTGACATTACTATGTAGGCCTACATCAAAGGCTGTGAATTATAGAGCTGAATAATACACATGAAATACTGGTGTGTATGTTCAGCTCTTTAATTACACCATGTAGGGGCAGAACTATGGGAGACAATGGAGGCGTCTGCCGCCGGGCTCCAGCACTGAAGGGGAACCTCCTCCATTGTCCACAACATATTCACCCCACTTAGGGCTGTAACTATGTACCCGGAGTGTACCGTCATGGCCACCCAATACATGGCACCTCTTCCTTGCACCTGAGAAGCCACCATACATTAGTGGAGAGCTCTATGTTAGACTATCAGCTGCTGCCTTCCTCTATAGCCTGTCTGCATGCGAATTGCTACATTACAGTGTCAGCGGCTGTGACGGGGGGGCACCAAATTATAAAACTTGCCTTCGGGCATCGGGATGAATTTATGCCACTGACACCATGCTCTCTTTCTAGTTATGACGGTTAGCAACAATGGATGGTTTTCCACAAATGGTCAATGGTATTTTATTTCGATTTAAAATACAGATTGCACCACTGATGGTGGATTATTTAATGGACATCCCCATTTTTTTCACTTCTGTGTAACAGGTTGCCATGTTTGGTGGGAGGAGCTTCTCTAAAAAAAATAAAAAAAAGAGAGCAGTGACTGTGCATTTCTGCAAAGCAAGGCTACCTATATGTCAGTGTGGATTTTTTTACTTACTCTGCTACAACTGCCAAACATTTCTAATCCGTTAATCAGGACAGGGGAAATCGGCCTGACACATTGGGGGAGGTGACCACATCTGACAGGGGCATGGCTTCATCACAGAGAGGCGTACCTACACTTAGGGAGCATGCTTAGCGCTGAAAATTGTTAGGCTGCTTTGTACTGTACTCCAAGCACCAGTTCCTTGCGGTGCACACTAGTGGTGGGTGTACACAGCTGTTCTATGATGGTCTATTAAGCAGCTGTTTCAGAGGAATTGGTATGAAATACCGTCGGCCGTATGGCCGGCGGTTCGATTCCCGTCAGCGGCAGCCCGACAGAAGCAGAGTACGACGCAGCGGAAGCCCGACAGCGCTGGAAATCCCGATCGTGGATAGGTAAGTATCCACTAACCTAACCCCCCTAACCCTAACCCTCCTTAGGGGTGCCTAACCATAACTTCCCCCCCAAGTGCCTAACCCTAATCCCCCCTCTAAGTGCCTAACCCCAACCACCCCCTTCCCCGCTGCCTAAACCCAAGTCCCCCGGTGGGGTGCCTAACCCTATGTCCCCCCGTGGGGTGTCTAACGCTAACCCTCCCTCCCCCTAGCCTAACCCTAACCCTCCCGGGGGGGTGCCTAACCCTAAGTCCCCTCCGGGAGCCCTAAACCTAACCCCCCCCCCCGCGGCTGTCCGCTCGCGGCTCCCGGCATCACTACAATCGTGATGCCGGGCGCCAGTCTCCCGGCGTCGGGGAAATGCGGGCGTCTACATCTAGACGCCCGGCATTTCACCCTTGCCGGGATAAGACAGTCGGGAAGCCAGCTGCCGGTATTTAGGCAGTCGGCTTCCCGATTGCCTCCCGTTTCGGAAGTCCTGTTGTGTCAATGATTTGTTATGTCCTTGTGTATGAATCCACCAAGCCTGTCACTCACCTACACTCTACTGACTCTGCATAATGTAAGAAAGAGAAGCGCCTCATACTTACCATGGCAACCTGCTAACAATGGATATTCATTTACATCAGTTATTTCAAATAATGACCAATAACACTACTCAGACATTTTGCATCGGACATGATATATCAATTTTCATGTAAATTTGTGCATTAAGAGTTTCTGAAGTTTAGTTTCTGCAATTTAAAAGCATTTCTGTAGTTTTATTAATATTTTATACAATGAGAATATTTAAATTCTATAGAGATTAATTAAAATAGCTATTACTTTTTTCAGATACACTGTAGCTATTACTGCTTTTGTTATTTGTGTGTATCTAATAAATGTGACGTGATATGCATGAAGAAAATCGTAAAGAACAGTTCTCTTGATAAGAGCGGTCCTTTGCGATAGAGGGACTTCCAGGTTTATGACCCAGAATTCCCTCTGGCGTCCTTCTGCTCATGGACAGAATGACAAGCGCCGTGGGGGACTACTAGGAGGCTTCCGACAGGATCCCTCTCAGACAGAACGCAATAAGAAACCTATAGGCTCATATTAGGCAACGTCATCTGAAGATGGCGTTGCCCACCGGCTCCAAGCTTGGTACATATGAGAAATGCAGTCAAGCCCCCAAAAAACTGCATTTTCAGGGGTTTGACCGCAAAATAGAGGATAGTGCATACCACCTTGTGGGCGGGATGTACTAACACTTGCGCTACTTACCGCATCCCTACTGATGGCATATGTACTAACTTATGCGATCAGTACCGCAAAGAACAGCTTTTCCGATAAGAGCTGTCCTCTGCGAGCCGCTCTTCGCCGTGGACTTTCGGGTTTATGACCCAGGAGTCCATCTGCGCATGCGCAGACTGACGCAGCGACTGCGGGGCATGCTGGGAGGGATCCCTCATAGCAGCACGATGTGGTAGAAGCCCATAGGCTTCTATAGGGTAACGCCAGCTTTTGCATCGGAGAGTCGGCGGCCAGGTGATGGTACATACGGAAAATACGGTAAAGCCCCGAAAACGGGGTTTTTACCGCAATTTCCGTTTAGTACATCCCGGCCTGTATATAAAAAAAGAATTGATAAACCTCTGGATTAGGATTGTTGAGAATCTAGAATGAAATAAAATAAGGATGCTTGTGAATGTTAGTACTTTGCTCTCATACGTGACCATGATGTGTAGGTTGTGTGTTTATTTTAGCATGCACTGAAAGTGTGGGACATAAAGCACACGGGATACTATTGCAAAGACCCCTTTGCTTCACTGCAAATGTGATTTAGGACTTCCTTCATGGATCAAAGTCCTTTTTATTATTAATTATATCCTGCCTCCCACCACTGATTTTGCCATCCACCTTAGAACACAGCAAAATCTTGCCATGATCCCATTTATTATCAGTCGTACAGAATGTGCTTACAATTCACCATATAACATTTGCATGCTGTCCTGCTGGCTGCACCACTTGCTTTTACTATTTCCTTCTAACACTGAGACTGTTTACTTCATATCTATACATGTAATCAAATCCTTCTCATATTGTCCGTCTGAAAAATAAAGCACCCAGCGGCTGACATTCAATTCTATTACTGGGAGTGTCATTTGCCATTACACAGCGAGAATCTGCTGCAGAGAATTTATGGGCAAACTTGAAGATTAATAAAAAAAATAATGATAAAGTGGAGAGAGATAACGTACCAACCAATCAGCTTCTAACTGTCATGGCTGAGGGCGGGATGTACTAAGCATTGCATCGTGGGTGTGGTACAGCCTGCCACTTATCTGGTACATATCAGCATTAATTATGTCGGTATCTACCTAGAAATTTGATTACAATCGCAAAGGACAGCTCTCCCGATAAGGGACGTTCTTTGCGATAGAGGGACTTCCAGGTTTATGACCCAGAAGTTCCTCTGGCATCATTCTGCGCATGCACAGTATGACGTGCGCTCCATGGGAAACACTAGGATGGCATTGTCCACCGGGTCAAACTCCGGAATGTATCGCATTCCGGAACTTGGTACATATAGAAAATGCGACCAAATTCCGCAAATGGCGGTTTTCAGATTTTTGCCCGCATTTTCCGTTCAGTACATCACAGCCTGTGTTTGAAAAAATGACAGTTAGGAGCTGATTGGTTGGTACTTTCTTCACTTTATCTCTCTCTCTCCAATAGATACATTTGTTACCTACAATATCCTGTAGTATTTGACAGCCCATTGGGAATGGTAAAATCACCAGGGAAATTATAAAGCTGGCCTGAAAAAGCTTTCTGGGTAAAAAATAAGTTAAACAAGTGGAAAATGGTATTATAATTAATGAGTCATGTTTCTACAATGTCTTCTACTCGCAGGCTGGTCACCAAGGGTTTCCCCCAGGAATATTTAACTTGTTGGAGAAATGCATGAATATACAAGTAATTTAGATTGCAGGAACGCCAGTCGTTGCCCATATAAAGACACTACTTCTTTTTATTTTTTTTTGCTAGTACACACAGTTACCTAACATATTTCCAAATTACATTCTAATATTTTTGGGGCAAGAATTTTTAAATTCTCATTAAGAAAGAACTTTATTTCTTTATCGTAAATGATACAGCGTAAAAGCTGGACAGCCAGTGAGTGACAACCACATTGAAATAGGTGCGAATAACATGGCAGAGAAATATGTTACTGCAGTGGAAGAAATCATTGATACAGGTTTTGTATCAAGATGTCCAATGGTTTGCATGCCACTTCCAACATAACATTGTATAGATTGATGGCAGTCAAACAGACCTTCACACCACAGCTGTGATACTGCTGCCAAAAGTTACAATTAAATAAAAACATAATCAGCATCTAAGCAGCCTATTTGTCAAATGTTTTTTTCATAAAATTATGTAGAAACAGCAGTTTCTGCATAATTGTATGGATTGTTGCTATGTACTAATAGCTGTGACATCTCCTGCAGAAGGCCAATTAGTGCTGCAGATCACAATCCCCATTGTTATTAAGCCTTTTGGAGTTTGGCCACACTAGTTTACACCATCTTCATATGGTATACACCGATTTAAAGCCTATGGAGGCTTTACTCACAAGAGAGAGATTTTCCAAACCCTCTTCTGCAGCCTCCGTCTGGTTCCGGAAACTGATAGTATCCGCATGCACAGTGTCAGATTCCCCCGGTGGAGTCTATAACACTCCTCCAAAATGCAACAGAAGTAACTTGCAGGGACAGCTGTTATTGCTACTGCTGATCCTGCAGGTTCAGTTTAGTACATAGCAAGGATATTTTCATTCAAAATCAAAAGACCAGTAGCGCACACAGGGGGGGTTTCTGAGTACCCAGAAACTCCTCTTGACAGAAGGGAGAGCAAGCACCATGTTATTAAGCCCCACCCCCTAGCAGCAAGGGAGTGGGGCTTATTGACATGGTGCCTGGTCCCGTCCCATCTCCGACCTACAGCTGCTGCAAGGTGTGTGTGTGTGTGTGTGTGTGTGTGTGTGTATGTGTCATATGTGTGACAGTGTAAATATATACATATACATACACACACACAATGTGTGTGCACTGTAATTATATATATATATATATATATATATATAGATCAGTGTGTATGTGATATGTATGAATATATATGTATACTAGAACCCCCACCCTCCTTACAAATGCAAAAAAAATGCTGACCGTTAATAATCGGGGCAGTGCAACGATTATTAATACATAGGAAAAGAGGAGATTTAGAGGCCTATCTTTTTTCAATTAAATATTCTCAAAGACATTTTTAGAAAACAATACCAAAGCTAACAAAAGTGAAAATAAAAATGAAGTCAATTGGTAGCACAGCCCAATACACGTAGCACATCTTTACTGAAAACACACAATTAGTGGAGTCTAGTGCTTCGAACATCAGTGAAGAAAGTGTAAGGGGACTATTTACTAAGCAGTGTTAGGAGACAGTGAAATGAGATAAGGTGCCAGCCAATCAGCTCCTAACTGCCATCTCACAGACTGTGTTTGAAAAATGACAGTTAGGAGCTGATTGGCTGGCACCTTATCTCCTTTCACATTGTCTCCTAACACTGCTTAGTAAACAGACACCCTAAGTGACTTCTGGCCACACAGATATAGATTTGTATTGGGTCAAAATATTCTGCAGGTTCTACAAAAAATGTTATTAGCATCCTATTCAATCAGGTATTACTTGTCTTTTGCCATTCCAGATTGTGCAGAATGGCAGCAAATGTGTATCCAAAAAGCAGTGGCGTCACAAGGGGAGTGCGGGCCGCACCCGGGTGTCACCCGCCGAGGGGTGACACCAAAGTGCAGACTCCCCCTCAGTGACAGGAGCCGGGTGCTGCACTGTAGTATTACGTTCAGTACTCGGCTCCTGACTTAGTGAGGGAGCCGACACTGCACACACAGTGGTCCGGGGACAGTCCGCACCTCCGGGACCCCTGGAGTAATCACAACGGGGGTTCGAGCCGCAAGCCCATGCCCCCTGCCCACAAGACCACACCCCTTTTATCTGGCACGCGGTGAAGCCCTCCCCGCACCGGGTGTCACCACAGGGAGGGACGCCACTGCAGTAAGTTAGTCTAAAGTTATGCCTTTAATAAATAACACATGATCATTCAAGGAGATGGGAAAATGAAGGTTATTAGGGCTCAATTTAACAACAAAACATAACACCTTTAGCACTCGCTAAAGGAGTTATATGTCCTCCAGTCCTTTCAGTATTTAACAAACAACGGTAACGGTAAGATTAAAGCTGTTTGTCACTGTACTACTTATGCCACCTATAGATGGCGATAACGATATGGTTCCCATTTCCGGCAATGGGGACCCAGCAACGGGATCGCCGAGGGGTCTGCACTTTGGTGTCACCCCTAGGCAGGTGACAACCGGGTGCGGCCCGCACTCCCCTTGTGACGCCACTGCTTTTTGGATACACATTTGCTGCCAACCAGCACAATCTGGTTCAAATCCCGATGCCGGAAGACAGCAGTGAAGATCCCGACAAAGGTAAGAATTAACTATCCCTAACCTCCCCCCCCCCCCCCAACCCTAACCCACCATTAGGGCTGACTAACCCCCCCCTCCCCATAGCCTAAGCCTAACCTCCCCCCGGGGGTTCCAAACCCTAACCCACCTTCCCTTAGCCTAACCCTCCAGGGGGGTGCCTAACCCTAAGCCTCCCCCCCTCGCGGCTGTCCGCGCCCGGCTTACTTTCGCTTGCTATGCTGGGTGTCGGGCTCCCGGCGTAGGGATAATGATAGGAGTCGGGATTTCGACACCCATCATTAGTCCCCTGTCGGGATTGCACTGTCGGGAAGCCGGCGGTCGGCATTTCAACCATTGGCTTCCTGACTGTATCCCCAGAGCAACAGCCCTTCCAGTTTCCAGGCATTGCCGAGTCCCTCCCAGATGAAAGTGTAATGCATATGCAATGTCAACAGCCGGACGCTGGCTCAAGCTGCACATGCACACTAAAGGTAATGTGTTATAGGGTCTGCACATACACACTAAAGGTAACGTGTTATAGGGTCTGCACATGCACACTAATGGTAATGTGTTATAGGGTCTGCACATGCACACTAATGGTAATGTGTTATAGGGTCTGCACATGCACACTAATGGTAATGTGTTATAGGGTCTGCACATGCACACTAATGGTAATGTGTTATAGGGTCTGCACATGCACACTAATGGTAATGTGTTATAGGGTCTGCACATACACACTAATGGTAATGTGTTATAGGGTCTGCACATACACACTAAAGGTAACGTGTTATAGGGTCTGCACATGCACACTAATGGTAATGTGTTATAGGGTCTGCACATGCACACTAATGGTAACGTGTTATAGGGTCTGCACATGCACACTAATGGTAATGTGTTATAGGGTCTGCACATGGACACTAAAGGTAACGTGTTATAGGGTCTGCACATGGACACTAATGGTAATGTGTTATAGGGTCTGCACATGGACACTAATGGTAATGTGTTATAGGGTCTGCACATGCACACTAATGGTAATGTGTTATAGGGTCTGCACATGGACACTAATGGTAATGTGTTATAGGGTCTGCACATGGACACTAAAGGTAACGTGTTATAGGGTCTGCACATGCACAGAGCTGAGGATGCTGCCCATGAGCAGTAAACAATGTGTCTTTACAGCCTGTGCAATAAACATTTGGAAGGATGTGAACACCAGATCTGACTGTGCATGGCAGTCAGGTAAGCAGAATGCCATCCCATGGGGGTTGACCTATAAAATGAAGCGAAAAGAAAATGCACTATTTTTCCTCTGTTACATATTGAGAAAGGAATACGAGTGCTTTCCCCAGCTACAAAATCAGAAAAAAGTGTTTTCTTCTTTTTAGAAATAGACCCGTTAAACATGGATATACAGCTTTTTTAATCAGTGTCACTGTTTCAAATTCCTACACAAACTCCTGCTGTGTTGTAAGAAACAAAGTGTCTTTCCTGATTCAGGGGCCTATTCATCAACACTAAAATAACGTTTTTAAGGACATTTTCCTTAAATAACGTTATTTTGGTATTCATGTAGCCACTTAGCACAGGAGATATCACAGATATCTCCTTGCTAAGTTCCCCTGCGTTCATTTCCACACTCCCCATACATTAGTACATTAGTACATTAGTATGGGGATGTGGAAATTGTGGTATTCATCAAATTCCGAAAATTATCAATTTTCGGAATTTGATGCAGTTACTATTTGCCACTGTGAGGTGGCGAATAGCAGGTGAAACTTAACTGTATCCGCGTGTGCAGGTCACCCGACGAGTCCCTCCGGCGCTCTGCTCCGTCCTCAGGCTCCGGAGACTGGTCGGACATGTGTGCTCTCCAGCAGAGCACAAGAAAGTTTAAAAAAAAAAAAAAAAAAGTTTTTTTTTTTTTTTTTTCTAATCTGTCATGTGGTCTGCTGGGAAACCACATGACAGACCTGCAGGACGGAGCCGGAGGCTGCTGCGCGGACAGGTAAGTCGGGGGGGAAGGTGAGCGGAGGGGGGTGGGGGGGGATCGGGAGGGGTACACAAACTTAACGCATCTGTAGGCAGTGCTGCGCATGCGCTGGTTTTACAGATGTAACAGCGCATGCGCAGCACTGTTACCAGATGCGATAAGGTAGTGTAGGCAGGGAAAAGTATCTATTTCCCGAAAAGCTGTCATCGCAAAAATGACAGCTTTTCGGAATAGATACTTATGGAGAGGTGGAATGATGAATTCCACCTATAATTAGCTAGAACTCCATGAGAGTTCTAAAGCTAATTATCTCCAGAGAATTTTTAGGTTTAATGAATAGGCCCCTCAGTGTGGCTGCTATTAATATTCAATGCAAGAATAAGCTTTGAATCCCAGGACTCAAGTCTCTGGAATCCCATCTACCAGAACAGAGAACGTTGCCCTAGGTCACAGAAAACATACAGTAGATTTCAAACCTGTTACACTTGCTACAGACTTCTATACCAGAACAGGTCAGTAAATGACATAAAAAAGCAATCACTTAACAATCCTGTTGTGTGACAAATACAGGAACTCTTGTCACCCTGGCCTTATAATTTATTACACAAGGAACTTAGAAGCTAATAGAGCTGTAATTATCTACAGCTTCAATCTCTAACCAACATCCTAAATTAAAGTGACTAAATATTTCTAATAATGCAAAGGTCTGCAAAACACCTTATCTGAGGTCTGTATTTCATAAGTTTTCAATATTAAGAGAAAGGTATTGTCGCTTAAATATGTGATGCATACCAACGGAGTACTGTAAATAGTTATTTCCCTAGTCCAATGACTATATGGTAAACAGTCCTTCAGCTTAGAGTACTGAAATTAAACCCAAAAACAAAATATATATATATATATATATATATATATATATATATACACACACATATATATATATATATATATATGAGAAGTATAAACTGCATTGTACTGACGGTCCTTGAGTTTTAGGGACAGGTCTTGCTACTCGTGAAAAAAAGGTTTCTCAGTACACCCTGCCATATTTCTGTAAAAGTTTATCCTACATACCTATTCACTATCCTTACAATGTAAACTGTTAGCAGCAATGTGTTTTAAAGCACAGGTTTAACAGAGAAAATAGCTAAGGTAGCAAATGTTTGAAATAATGCTACTGACAAGTGGTAATTTGTATTACATGATAGTTGTTAGACAATACTTAATAAATATTTTGGTTATGGAAAACACACTGATGATTACAAAAAGCTCAGACTGTGAACAGTGGCTGATGTGTACATCTGTGGAATGCCTTTCTGTAATCTATTTCAACACACAAACACTGCCACTGTCCACATTATTACACACAAACACTGCCACTCTCTACATTATTACACACAAACACTGCCACTCTCTACATTATTACACACAAACACTGCCACTGTCCACATTGTTATACATACACACCACCACTCCACATGGTTACACATAAAACATCACTGCTCTGCACATTTGTCCACACAAACACAACTCTACATTTTACACACAAACACCATCACTCTCCACATTATTACACACAAACAACACCACTCTCCACAGAGTTTCATCGGGATGAGTTCCTGAGAAAGTTCTAAGTCTAGCACTTCGCAATTGGCAACAATGGTCACAAATCTGTGCGCTTATTCCCACATATCCTGTGTGTAAACTAGCTAAATTGTCCTTAATGTGGATTTATTTTCAATTGTACTGGTCACACAATCAAAAGACTGGTTTAGTATAGCACATGCAATAAGTTAGTGAGTGGAAAGAAGCTGCATATTTGTAGTTTATTGAAACTGAAATTGAGTTGCCCGAGTGCACTCAGGAAATTAAACATACTTCAGGGTCGAGTTGGGAAACTGCTCTTCAATGCAACTTGCATGAGACATTTTTCACCAGGTCTCATTTTTAACTCTTCAATGTCCACTGTGTGCAGTTGATGACCTTTAGCATAATCTTTACCATGACCAAGCAAAGCTTTTCGGAGTTTGGTCCCGTTTGTTTACTCCATCCTCAGCTGGCATAAATTGCTTTAGGCCTATGGTGGCATATTACCAGGAGAGGGATCTTCCAACCCATCTCCCGCAGCCTCCAGCCCGCTCCCAAAACTGACAGATTCCCCTGGAGGAGTAGTTTGCAGGGACAGCGGCTATCTCCCATGCTGCTCCTGAGATCTACTGTAAGTACATAGCTGGGGCATTTTTGTAGAAAATTAAAAAGTTTGTCCTGAGACGGACTGTTAGTCACGGTAGTGTTGCAATTATTAATACATAGGAGCCTGTGACGGCAAGAAACATCCCTGGCATTTCGTAGTAGTTTTTCACATAATCGAAATACTCCTCTGGAGAATCTGACACTGCACATGGGCACAATGGCCACATTTGGAAGCAGCCTAGTGGCTGCAAGAGATGGACAGGAAGAACCCTCTCCTACAAATATGCCTCCATAGGAATAAAAAAGCGGTTTATGCCATCTGAGGCTGGTGTAATGCCGCAGGGCCATAGTTTGGTACATAGGGGACAGACAGTAGTCCCCATTGATAATAATGGGGACTGTGATCTGCAGCGCTAATGAGCATTCTGTAGGAGAATTCTGTGAAATAATAGCATTAGGCTATTAGTACATAGTGCTGATACATAAAGGTATGTAGAAACTGCAGTTTCTACATAATTTTCTGAAAAAAAGGCCTTAATAGTCCTAATAAAAATGTAGATTATTCAAAAAGCACTTTCAGTCCTTTAGGAGAAAAGCGCTATATAAACAACATTATTATTATTATTATTATTATTATTATTATTATTATAAGATATATTCAAGATATACTGTTCAAGCTTCAATCTTTCCACATTGTGCAGAGGATACATCTGTGACTGACAGTTTCCGGTCTCCCTGCGCCCGCCGGAAGACCCGTACCTCTTCGCAACCCGGGACTCCTTCCCATAGGGTAGCAGTGGGGTGAGCGCTATGTGCGGGAGCCGGCGCTATCTGAAGATGGCGAATGCTCCTGCAGTCAAGCTCAGAAAATATTGTATTTTTGGAGCTTGATGAATTTAGGTCCCCATACTAGTGTATGGGGACAGCGGGCCACATCGGGGGAGAAAGGTAAGCAGGAAATATCTGTAATTACCTTTTTGATAAATGGCCCCAAGACTTAGGAGTCTATTCATGAAAAACATGAAGTGGCTCACGAAAAATATGACTATATATCGCATCACATCGATGTCATATATAGTGATGTTTAGTAGCCATTCATGTAGACTTACCTCTCCGACATCTTCCTGCAGTATCCGGCCCCTCCGCGATCCCTAAACGCAGTGAGAATACAGATATCGGGTGCCTGATATGTCTGCTTCTCACTGCGCATGCGCGGGCGTCTGAGAGCAATAGGTCAGGTCAGACCTGCTGCAAAGGATGCTGGGCAAAAGGGGGCAGAGCCAGCATCGGGTGCCAGGCAGGCAGCAGGGAAGTATGCAACTTCCCTGCTCTGTTCGGCTTGCAGTACAGATTACGCTATCCTCAGATGGCGAATCTGTACGCAGCAGGGAATCGGAAAGCAGAGCTCTCTGTTCCCTTATGAATTGCACTCACCATACAAAAGTATGATGATGCGATACATACACAAAGCCACTGGAGAAGGAATACCCTTTTTCACGGTAACCCCCTGTATGAATTGACGAAAGCAGTGAAAAGCCCTGTTTTCAGCTAAACAGCACTTTTCACTGCTTTATGAATAGACCCCATAATTCCTACATAAGCAGGTGAAAATGTTCATTTTAACAATGACATGAAATTAATGTGTTCACTACATCTCTTCATCTAAGCCACAGGTTCTCAAACTCAGGGCCTGATTCAGAGCCGCTCGTAAGTGGCCGCTCGTTCGCTCCGAGCGATGTTCGCACATCTGCGCATGCATATGGGTTTTAGTACGCATGCGCGAACCAGTCAGTGCGGCCGAAAATCGTTTGCTCGCAAAATAGCGAATGCCTGCTAATTTGAGTGACAGGATGAGGCGTTTGTGGGTGGTAACAGGGGAAGGTGCTTGAAAACGGGGAGTGGAGATCCGAATGCAGGCGTGCCAAAAGGTCAAAACGGGCGTTTTAAGGGTGTGCATAATTAACAAAACAGCGTCATCGACCACGTCAGTTGGGTGTCTTTTAGCCAGAACTGCTCGCATGATTGCGGTAGGAAAATGCAACCACATGAATAGCGAGCAGTTCATTCGCCTTTCGATGTACTCGATTAATCTAATAAATAGCAGAGATGACGTAGGATGCGAGCGGCCAGGGGGCGTTTTTTACAAAAAAAGTCCGCATGTTTTGTTCGCTCGTTCAGACATAGAGGCGTCAACAGACCGCAAAGAGCGAACGGTCAATTTAAATAGCCAGCCCCTTTTTCTGGACGAGCGAGCGCAAATAGCGTCCGGCTCTGAATCAGGCCCTCAGTCCTCAGGACCCCAAACGGTGCATGCTTTCCAGGTCTCCTCACAGGATCACAAGTGAAATAATTAGTTCCATCTGTGGGCGGAATTCCATTGTTTTCGTGGCCCGCATCTCCTGTCTAAAGTGACAGGAGATCGCGGGCCGCTATGCAATTGTTCCAGATTTTCGTGCTGATCGCGCCCAAAGTGGTCGGGTTTAGCCACGTAAAGCAGCTAAACCCGACCAAAGTGCTGGGCGTGATCGCGAAAAGTGATGTTTGGGCACCCAAACATGTCACTTTTCGCACATTTCAGCTCTCATCCCCCAGGGGCTGCGAGCTGAAATGTAGCGCTGCCAGCTGATCGTGCCTGACAGGAGCAAGAATTGAATAGCTCCGCCGGGCGCGATGGGGGCAGGAATCAATTGAATTCCGCCCTGTGAATCTTTTAAAATGTGTCAGTGAGTAATGGCTACACCTGTGCACCTGCTAGGTGACCTGGAAAACGTGAACTGTGTGGGGTACTGAGGAGCAAGTTAGAAAACCACTGCTCTAAGCAAAAGTAACATAAACCTATATACATTTGCCCCTACAGCTTATTGTGGTCTGGTAACACACACCATCTGCTGACATACTGCACATTTCATAGTGGCCAGATACACTGCCTAGAATAAAGTGTGACAAGTATACCGGCGTGTCAGTCCCCAGCCTGCACCTTTAAGACACACCTTCCCGAAACTGCTTTACACAATGCCTCGCCGGCTCAGTCAGAATGAGCAAATTGCGAAAACAATCGCATCAAAAGGCCCGGAGTAAGGAAACAGGTTCCACTGCTCCCCGGGGCAAGTTCAAAGGCATCTGAAGAGCCAGGACCGGAGTGGCACCCAGTGCATGGCAGGGAGAGCAGTGTGTGACCTCTGCCTGGCAGTGCCCGCTATGTTCTATAGTAACCAGCAGTGTCAGAGCCTGGAGCTACCAGTGGCTACGGTGCACTTAGCGGCTGCTTAGACATAAAGAGCTCACTCACTAACCCTGCAGTCAGTCGCTAGAAGTATTGTACAGAGGTGCTGCTGCCACTTGCACTCACAACACCATTGAGGATACAGGTGCCTATTAGCCGGGTATATAGACTATAATGAAAAGCCACAGATTGCAGAGCGGGTTACACGCTGAACCCATACCGCACTCATCAGTCGCCGGTCACTCACCGTTCTGAGCGGTCACAAACTTCACAACGAGACACCCGATTACTAGCAGAGTCCATCTTCCTACTGCCCAGTGCTCCATCCCGGCCAGTGACAGCGGCGCTGCTGGGGATCAGAGGCGCAGAGCGGACATGACCCGGCAAGGAGCGTAGTAGAGGTGTCCTTCCCGGAGACTCCAGCAGAAGCCGTCATACAATGTCACTCACAGCAGCAGTCCGGACACGGCGGCGGGGATCATGATCTGACAGCGCTGCACTGTGCCACATTCCTCGACCAGGAGAAAGTCTCTCAGGCTCCGCCCACAGGCTGCCTGATAGGTTCAGGCCCATATTTACTGGTACACTAAGCCAAGACAAGCCGCCTACACTACCTGCGTGACGTCACCAGGTGCTCATTCCGCCCATGTCCAATATAGCGAAGTTATTCATCACATGCACTAGAAAACAACAAATATACAGTATATAAACATTTAATAAATATTTATATATATTTTTTGTTTTCTATTATGTATGTGTGAGCGCACGTTTGTATATTTGCATTATATATATATATATATATATATATATATATTAATTTACTCATAGATACATAGAAAACAAGTATATATAAAACGTGTGTATATATATACATATATATATATATATTAGAAGGGCACAGTTATGCCACTATATAAAGTATTAATCGAATAATTAGCATTCCACCATTATAATATTGTGAGAGTGGGGGCATGGTGTTCAAGGGGCTACACATCAAATGTTATTGGGTGTACTGAGCTGAAATTTGGCATTTCCAAGTAGAACCGTCGGTCAGAGCTACAAGCAAAATTACAGGGCAAAAAAAATAAAATAAAATATCTGTGATATCTCCTGCATTAAAAAACGTAGGGGTCTATTCATGAAAAACATGAAGTGGTTCACGAAAAATATCACTATATATCGCATCACATCGATGCCATATATAGTGATGTTTAGTAGCCATTCATATATACTTACCTCTCCGACGTCTTCCATGTCATTTATATAGCGCACATATATTCCACAGCGCTTTACAGAGAATATTTGTCCATTCACATCAGTCCCTGCCCCAATGGAATTTAGAAACTATGGGGGGTGATGTTCTAAGCCTTGCAGGCATATTTATCAATATTATTTTTACTAAAATAATGTGAAAATGGGTGTTTTCACACCCTTTTCACATTATTATAATATTTAAAATTTTTAAAGGGCTTTTGGAGCAGTTTTCATAAAAAAAACTTCTCCAAGCCCTTAAATTTGCATTCTGTTAGAAAGCAGGTTGCATTTCCAATATTTGTAATGGGAATGCCGGGAAGAAGCCCTGCAATTATAACGCTATCTGGAGACGGCGTTACACAGGGTCCCCCTCTCCTTCATTTCTCCTACTCCAGCTCAGCCTTCCTTGCCTGCTGACAGGGAAAGCAGAGCCCGGAGCAGATTTCTGTGATCAGCCTTTGGTCTGATAGACCACAGGCTGATTACAAAAACAAAATTGTAATAATAATAAAAATGCAAAAAAACATACTTGCCCCAGGACCTGATGATCAGTGATTTGTGAGCTCCTCTATGACTCCAGTCAGCTGATCGCCGGGCTCCTGCTCCATGACACTGGTCAGCTGCTCTGTGCCGGTGATGCGAAAGAGCAGCTGACTGGGGTCACGGAGCAGGAGTCCAGCATTCAGCTGACCGGAGTCACAGAGGAGATCACTGATCACTGTGCAGGTAAGTGTTAGCTAATGGGAAGGGGGTCACTGGGAGGGTGGGGGGTCGGACGCGGAGGGGGAAGGGAGGCAGTTGCAGGTGGCGTAGCCGGCGGCGCATGCACAGTTGGAGTATTTTTTGTGAAAAATACCCTGAGAAGTGCAGGGTTGAGGATTTGCAGGGACAGAGCTTTTTAGCAAGCTCTGTCCCTGCATGCGATATTTGATACATTCTTGTGATGTATTCAAATAATGCATTGCCAATTTGGGCAATATTATCACATCCCATTCACATCTGAGATCCAGATTGTGATAAATATGCCCCTTGGAGAGAGATAAAGTGGAGAGAGATAAATCAACTAATCAGCTCTTAACTTTACAGTAATTGAAAAATGACAGGAGCTGATTGGTTAGTACTTTGAGGTCTATTCGTGTAAAACTATGAAAAACAATTCACTATATATCGCATCACTTATATTTGATATGTATATATTTGTTTACATGAAAGTCATATATACTTACCCTTCCTGTGATTTGATATGGTAACCTTGATATGGTTATTGCCTTCTCTTGGATTTCTGTTGGGTTGGAGAAGATGTTTTAGTCAGGGCTCTGGTGATGCAGTCTTCTCCATGGGTCCTCAGGTTTACAGTGGATTCAGTAAGGCTCTTCCTATTGCGCATGCTTCAGGTAATCTCAGCGGCGGGGGTAGGGGCAGAGTGAGGAGGCACTGGGCTAGCAGGCAGTCCGAGGTGATCTGGCATATGCATATTTTGAGTCACCTTACAAATATATATAGCAATGGGAGTAGGAACAAAGCGAGGGGGCACTGGGGCAGCGGGCAAAAAGGAGATGACCCAGCATATGCATATGTCGCATCTCACCTTAATATAGCGGTGCTGATGGTATGGGCAGAGCGAGGGGGCACTGGGTCAGGAAGGAGGAGGTGACGTGGCATAGGCGCAGGGGCGCCAAGTGGGGGGGGAGCGGGTACAAAGTACCCGGACTTGCTGGAGGGCCCGGCAGGGGACCCGAGCCCGGCACCACCCCCCCCCCTCTCTTCTACATCACAGCAGCCCAGCACACGCTGCTGTGTGCTGGGCTGCAGTGGGAGACTGCTCGCAGCTGCTAAGCAGCAGCTGGAGCAGTCTCCTATGCCTATGGTGGAGCGATCACGCTGATCACGCCCCCATTGGCCGTGCGCTGGGCTGAGGGGCTCACAGCGCCCCCCTCCCTGCGCGAAGCGCGCTGCTAAAATGTTTTCTTTTCTGTGGGGTTTATTTCCTAAGGGGGCATGGCCACACCTCCCACGATTAGGCCATGACCTCTGTCACCCTGGCCCACCGCGGCTCTTGGCGGCCCTGCATCTGCGTATACCCTGGGGTCCTCTGATTGGCTGCTGTCAGTGAAGGGGACGGAGAGAACAGGGAGAAGGCAGGAAGACAGCAGTCTATCTCCACTTTATCTTTCTCCAAGGCTATGTACATCTACTCTTATATTCCCTATCACATGTACATGCACATACACACTACGGGGTAAATTTACTAAGAATCGAGTCTCAGAGAGTTTGCTCTTTTTTTCAACTCGATTAGCTTCACCGAAACTCGGGTGATTTGAAGCTCCTGAGATCCTCAAATTTACCAAGAAGTGAGTTTAGCTGAAAGTGAGATGGCTGATGGTGAAGCAGAACGAGACTTCTCCCCCGAGTAGCAGGTTTTGCAGGAGAGTACTCACCCAAGATTGCAATGTCTTCTCTGCACATGTAAGATATGTGAAGGCTGCTTGTGTTCTAGCCTGTAAAAAAAACAGGTTAAAAGTAACAAAAAAAAATTACCTAGCCCCCCTTTAAAGCTTAACCGGCCTCGGACTTGCCAGCCAGCCCTGGTTTCTAAAATTACGGGGAACAAAAAGTGTAGGGTTCCACTGAAATTTAGAAACCAACACCAGGCTGCAGGGCCGGTCCTAGTTTTACATATAGGGGGGGGGGGGGGAAATGCGTAGGGTACCCCCTACATTTAAAACCAGCACCGTACCCAAAATGGCTGGGCTGTAATGCCACAGCCCGGAGACTCTCTTGCCGGGGCTTATGGCCAAAGAATTATCAGCCCAAGCCGGGCAAGCCAAGCCAGGGATCTCAGGGGAAGTGGGGACCCCTCTAAGAAGGGGTCTCCCCCCCTGAAACTCCAGGCTTGGACTGAAACCTGGGGCTCTTCCCTGCACCCCTGGAGCATTGGGTATGGGGGTAATAAAGTGGGAAATATAAGTAAACTATTGTATTTTACAGTGGGACTACAGGTGCCAGCATGCCTACCCTTTGGCACTTGTGGAACTACAAGTGCCAGCTGACGGGTGGCACCTGTACCCCCACTGTAAAATAAATAGTTAAATACACGGCCAGATTAACAATGGGGTGGAAGGAGCTACAGCTCCAGGCCTCCACATAAAAATAGACCCATCATCATGACAGCATGATGTTGACTGGCCATCTGCTGTCCACAAGGTCATCCATAAATCATAAGTAGTAAAATTGTATTTCTAGTTACCTCACAAAATGAAGCTTTTTTTTTCTTTTACATATTTAGGGAGACATTGGGGCTGATAATGTAGGGTGTGTAAGCTCCCACATGACATTGGTCATACCTACATAGTAATAGTCACACCTCCTCTGCGTCTCATAATAGGCCCTTGATCATTTTCAGCTCCAGGCCCATGTGGCCCTCAATCCGGCCCTGGTTAAATAGAGACAAAACACACACCCATGTAGAGTCCTTAATGAATGTCCCTGCAAAAAAGATTGCATACTCACCTATATCCTGGTGCTGGTCTCCGTAACATCGCCGGGACTTGGCAAAAGAAAAAACCGAATCACGACAGTTCCTCGTGGGAATTGTCAGTAGCCGGAGCCAATCAGCAGCCTCTCTGGCAACACACATACTGATACCGGATCCTTGGCTCGCGAAAGCCGTCTTTTTTTTGCCAAGTCCCGGGGATGCTACGGAGACCAGCGCCAGTATATAGGTGAGTATGCAATCTTCCGTTGCGCTTTACAATATTAATCAACATTAATAGAACACAATTGGGTTGTAAAGACATACATAAAGGTAAGAGGGCCCTGCTCGCAAGCTTACAATCTTGATCTCTATATAATAATTATGTAAGGCTGTCCAGCCTCCACAATACTTGTGCAGTGGAAGACTGGGCACATCCCAATGGGTTCCACTGCAAGCGAGAGAGACGAGACTGAGGAGGAATGTCCGCCAGGGTAAGTATGGGAGTAGGGGAGGGGGACGGGACAAAAGTTGGGGGGTAGGGACAGAGCTACACAAGGGGGGTATCAGGACGCAGCTGCGGGTGGTCATGGGAAAGCATAGAGGGCCAGGGCGAGGGACGAGGCCAAGTCTGTGGGGGTGGGTGGAGAATAAGGTGACCCGGCATATGACGGGTCCATTATACTAGTATATATAATATACAGATGACCACTGAACTTTAGGCCATCTCATTGGTGCATGAATGTGCACATCAGCCCTTACATGCATGGCATGTGCAGATACTGTTGTCACTGGTCACTTGACGGGCATGCACGTATGGTGCACGTTGTGCATCCAGTCATCTGATCACGCTCCACTGGTGACTGGACGGAGGTGGTGCAGATTCTGACAGGCCCTCAGAGAAGGACTGGGGTAAAATAAGTTAAAAAGAAACAGGGGAGCAAAAAATGAAGCACAGGAGAGAAAGACAATGAGGGGTAAGAGAGAAGACAGCTTCTCTCATCTGTTTCTTTAGAAACACAACACCATCTCTAGATGGGGTTATGTGTCTTCTCACCTCTAAAACCTGTAAAGTTGGAGAAAAACAGTGGAGAGGGTATGTTTTCTTTGCTCCCCTGCCAAATCCCGCTCTCGTGGCCGGCTCACCCTTCTCTCCCCCCGGTCGGCTTCCTGACCAGCATCGGTCCGATGTCACTGATATCTTTTGCAAATGCAAAAGATGTTTAAAATCTCCTTGCCTGGACAGCTGTATACCACGAGGACTGTCTCGGCAATTCAAAAATATAAATAAAGGGAAAATGACAAAGAGAAAATCAGTGATTTTTTTGTGCCACTATTCGCTTTGTTTTTTGAATAGATCCCAAAGACACTGAGGAGTATTAGAGAAAGAAATTGAAGGGTAATAGAGAAAGAGACTCAGTGGCAGGAGAGAAAGAGACTTAGGAACAGGAGAGAAAGAAACTGAGAGGCAAAAGAGAAAGAGGTTGAAGGGCAGGAGAGAAAGAGACTTTGAGGCAGAAAAGAGTCAGAGGGGTAAATTTACTAAGATGGGATTCTACTTAAGAAGTGATGTTGCCCATAGCAACCAATCAAATTCTACTTCTCATTTATCTAGCACCTTCTAGAAGATAATACCTGGAATCTGATTGGTTGCTATGGGCAACATCACTTCTTAATAGAACTCCCATCTCAGTAAATGTACCCCTCAGAGGCAGAGATTGTGGGCCAGGAGAGAAAGAGACTTAGAGGCAGGAAAGAGACTTGGAGGCAGAAGAGAAAGAGACTGAGAGGCAAGAGAGAGAGAAACTGAGGAGCAGGAGAGAAAGAGTCTAAGGGGTAAATTTACTAAGAGTCAAGATGACCATCTCAGGTGATTTATTGATTTTTTCCTGCTTGCAAATTTACTAAAGGTAAAGTTGGGTGAGTTAGAGAGAGATTTCTCTCATCTCACTCGTAAAACTCGGGTGAGATAGCAATCTCGAATCAAATCACCATCGGGCCAAATCGGAAGTACTTTTCACCTAAAACATACATCTCTCAAATTTACCAAAAATCGGGATGACAAGCTCGGGTGAGATAGGAGCAAACTCTCTGTCAAAATCACTTTTCAAACTCTAACTCAAACGCTAACATTAGCGGCCGCTCATTGGCTGGGACCCACGTGGAGGAGCCGCTCATTGGCTAAGCCCATGTGGGTCCCAGCCAATGAGCGGACGCTAATGTTAGCCGCCGCTGATTGGCCGGCGGCTCGGGACTGAAGTCAACTCGTTCCCACGGGTAGACATTAGCGCAGTGTAATAGCATGCAGAAGCATGTTGTTACACTGTATCTGGGGCACGTATTGGATTTCTGCGGAGAACATCGAGGGACATAAAGGTGAGTAATGGATCTTTTTTTACAGGTAATTCGATGGGATACTTTACGTTGACAAGGGGACATGAACATCTGGAAACAGGTGAGTATGTGTAAGTATATTTATGGATGCAATAAAGCTTTATTTTCACGGTGTGTTATGTGTTTTATTAACCATTTCTTTACAGGTGAACTACAGGTACCAGTGGGCCCTTAATGCCCTGCATACTGGTACTTTTTACACTACACCTAACACTATCAACCGACCACCTACCACCCAGGGGTGGCAGGGATAGCCCCGGGCTATCAGCCTAGGCCAGGGGTGCCCTGGAGAGGGTGACCCCTTTATTAGGGGGGTCTCCAGCTCCCCAGGGATCCCTGGCCTGGGCTGACATGGTCAGGGCTGAAGCTGCGGCTGGGGGGCCCGGAGAAAGGGCACCCCTGGCTGTGGCATCAGTCCCCCGTTAGAAAGGGTCCAGGGCTGGTTTTAAATATACGGGGGACCTCACGTCAATTTTTTTCTCCGTATATTTAAAACCAGCTCTGTCCCTGCTGCCTGTTGCCGGTTCGTAATTTACAGTGGAACCCTACACATTTTTTTCCCTGTAAATTAAGAACCAGGACAGGCTGGCAAGCCCGGGGCTGGTTAGTGTTTTGGGGGGGGACCCCACGTCATTTTTAAATAAAAACATTTATCTATTTTTTACAAGTCTTAACACACAAGCAGCAAGCACATATCTCACTGATATGTGCTGGCTGCTAGCTCGGGAGAGATTTGCAGAGAGAAACACTGCAATCTTGGGTGAGTAATCTTCTGCAAAACGAGTTACTCGGGAGACATATCTCGTTCTGCTTCACCATCGGCAAACTCGTTTAGCCTCAAATTGCCTGTTGGTAAATTTGGTAAAAAAAAAAGGGATTAAATCACCCGAATTTTGGCGAGTACCAGCGAGATAAATCACTTTGAAAATCGGGACCATCTCGAATCTTAGTAAATTTACTCCTAAGGGGCAAGAGAAAGAGACTGAGGGACAGGAGGGAAAGAGATGCTGAGGGGCAACAAAGGGAACTAGAGAAAAAAATTAGGGTCATGAGAGAGAGAGAAACTGAGGAGCGACAAAGGGCAGAAGAGAGAGAGAAGCTGAGGGGCAGGAGAGAAAGATACTGAGATGCAACAAGGGATATGAAAGGAAGAGACTAATGGGCTCAAAAGACGAGATAAAGACAATGGGGGCAGGAGACGCAGACACTAAGGCACAGGCGAGAAAGAGACTGTGAGGCATATGAGAAAGACACTAACAGTCAGGAAAGAAATACACTGAGGGGGTAGGAAAGAAAGACACTAAGGGGTCTATTTACTAAGCAGTGTTAGGAGACAGAGTGAAAAGTGATAAGTAATAAGGTGCCAGCCAATCAGCTCCCAACTGTAATTTATCAAACACAGCCTGTGAGATGATAGTTGGGAGGTGATTGGCTGGCACCTTATAACTTTCTTATCACTTTTCACTCTGTCTCCTAACACTGCTTAGTAAATAGACCCTTAGGAGAGAGAGACTGAGGGGCAGGAGAGAAAGAGACGGAGGGGCAACATAATAATAGAGGAAAGGGGGAGGTGGCTTGGAATGCACACCCTAATTTTAAACATAAGAGGTGCTACCATCTGATGGGGTTCACCTTGACGTGATGGATGGGCAAACATCTTTGCCCAAACGTAGTAAGAACCTTACTTATACTCCATGTTAATTGTAGAGTTTACAGGATTATTTGTTCTTAGTACTTAAGACATACTTGCCTACCCTCCCGATTTGGTCGGGAGCCTCCCGAAAATCGGGTGCCACTCCCGACCTCCTGGGATGGTAGGCAAGTCTCCCGGCTGCCGCGGATCCCTCCTTTCCCACCACAATAACTTGTAAAAACCCCGGCAGCGAAGGGGGGCGGTGACGCGATTCGCGTAATTTTGGCACCGCCCCCTGCTTCACACTGCCTGTAATATCGGCAGTGTGTAGCGGGGGCGGGGCCAAAATGACGTGCTCGCGTGGCTCTGCCCCGCCCCGGAAAACTTGTCATCTGGCCGGCCCCGCCCCCGTTTGCTGGCCACGCCCCCCAGTAATGCCGATCTGGCTGCTCCCTCCCGGAAGGGGCAGCCAGATAGTTGGCATGTATGACTTAAGAGTGTGCATCTGCATTTTTGTTCCCTGCATTGTACTACAAAGTCTCAGCATGGTAGAAAAGCATTGTGGGAAGATGCCTAATTGCTGCCTTGTGGAGAGAGCTCAGGTGTGGGCTGATGAGAAGGCAGACCAGTCAGGCTGCTTCTGGAAACAGTCTATGTGGGACTGTGGCAGCAAGAGAGCCCAGAGAAGCTAAGCGAGCCATTGGGGGCCAGGAGGCCTGTGTCTGGACCTTGCAGGAAGCAAAGGGGGACCATAAACCTCTCAGACTGTGTGACATTGAAGAAGTGGGGCTGCAGGCTGAGGAAGCCAGGACCTACTGTACCTGGAGGATACAGGGCATACTTGCCTACCCTTCCGATTTGGTCGGGAGCCTCCCGAAAATCGGGTGCCGCTCCCGGCCTCCCGGGAAGGCAGACAAGTCTCCCGACCTCTGGCGACGTGTCCGCAACCCACGGACTTGTAAGTATAAAGCCCGGCAGCGGGGGGGCCGGTGGCGCGATTCGTGCTGAATCGCGTCATCGTGGCTCCACCCCCTGCTCCACAATGCCATTAATATCGGCATTGTGAAGAGGGGGCGGAGCCATGATGCGATCGCGCTGTCACGCCCCCTGCTCCGCCCCCAATGATGAGTCGCTGCCGGGTCCCGCCCCCTTTGACGCGCCACGCCCTCCTGCACTGTAAGCCCGACAGCTCCCTCCCGGAAGGAGGGAGCTGAATGTCGGCAAGTCTGATGCAGGGAAGACACAGAGCCTGTGAGAGACTTTATTGGCAGATTAGCTGCACCCTTTTAGAGAGGGTTCAAGAAGTGAGTGAGATGCCCTAAATAGGGGCTAGGTTGTTTATTATTTTCTGTTTGTTTCCTTACTTTCCATGCTGGAAAGTGAAGCATCATTTATTTACTTGAAAGCTGTGTGTGGACCCTTATTAAGCACCTAAACACTGCACCAATCCACCATCTGCCGAGCTAATTACCCCCAAGATATCACATAATAAAAGGGTGCACTGACCAGTCTGTCTGTTTTTAAAATGTATTCTTTATTCCAACATCATAAAACAGAACAGTTTCGGTCCTAGCTTGGACCTTTGTCTGTTTAATGATGTAGGAATAAAGAATATATTTTAAAATGCTGACAGACTGGTGAGTGCACCCCTTTATTATGTCTATGTTTTTGGTACTTGGATCTTTTCCTGTACTGAATATTGATGGAAGCACCCCAGCAAGTTGAATTATTTAAGTGAGTGCGGACTCTGCATGATTATATATATATATATATATATATATATTCCTTGTGGCTGGTCTTTAACACAAATAAATAAATATATAAGCATACATATATATATATCTACCATGGTTTACATGGATTTTTCCTGTGCCCCTGTGTGCGGTCCAACAGTGCACCTACGTGTTAACTCCGACAAGTAGAAAAATGGATAATGTTCAGGGCCATTACTATGTTCAATATATTTGTCAGATCGAATTGTGTAATATTGTACGAATGTTTGGTCTGTTAGTGAAAAGCACATGTATGAAAAAGTACACATATTAAATATATGTCAAATGTCACATACCTCCTATACTAGGTATTTTACTAGCAAGAAAATCAAAGTTGCTTGTTTTGTCATTTCCAAAGTTGGCCACAGAATTAGGCTGTACGATTACAGGCATTACAAGTTGGTGAATGTGTGTTTCAGTTACACAGTTGACATCTGGCCTTTATTTCCAGGCATGGACCCAAGTTGGGATTTCTCCCTGGAAATATTTGTCCCCAATGTCCCCATTTTACTAAATGACCATGTGCCCAGTAAAAAAATCAGCTGTGTTATATGTATGGTTGTCGATGTCCGTTATTTATTCTTATTCTGTACTTATAGTTTAGGAGAATGCCTGAAGTACAATGAGATTATGTTATTAACATACCAAGTACCATGCCTCACTGCAGGTTGTAGTAGCCCTATGTCTGCCAGAATGTGAAACATATCTATAGAAAGGCTGCACATGTCACACACTTATGCACATTTTTCCCTACAACCTGGCATGTGCACCAGCCCAAGTTTAAAGAAATGGTCAGTATATATATATATATATATATATATATGAATCCGATCAGACCGGCACTCTGTCTCCAATGATGAATCAGCAGCCCGGGTGCTTAGAAGCAATTGGGAGTATGCTGCTTTACTCTTAGCTCATTACCGAGCACCCGTGTTTTGATGAAGTATTGAATGCGATTTTCTATATGTTTATGGATTACCAAAGCATGTTTTTTGGCTAAGAATTGCACCACGATCTTTTGAAGAGTTTTTGCATAACAAACGTTATTGAATTAAGCCCTACTTTTGAGGATGGATACAATTGTTGGAGACCTGACGGGGAGTAAAAGGTTCTTGGAGAAAGACATTTCTAAAATTCTGTTTTCAGAGACTGATCAATTAGCTTTTGATATAGATAGCCCCACAGATGTTTACTCTGATCACAATAACACAAAGACAGATGGATTCCCAGGGGATTTGGATTCGTAATCAACCTACCATAGGTAGAAACAACAAGGAATTCTGCAGACAATGGTGTCTTATTTTAAACCAACGTAGTTTCGACCTAATGATTTTAGTCATCCAGCAGGTTAACTCCAACACTGAAAACCTTAAGAAAGAAATAGTTTCATGCGAATCATATGGCTTAGAGATTTTGAAGAGTGACACTAGTACCGAGTGGTTGTCCAAATTGGAAAATTACATTTCAGCTTTCAGATCTGATTTACTCATTTTTAAAAAAAATGAAGTATAAAAAAGTAAGGGAGGATTACAAGGAACTGAGGGTGTACCCTCCCTTGGTTACTAAAATAGACTGCCAGACACCCATGGAGAGGGGGTCAGGTGGATAGGAGATTTGATAATACATACACAGACATAGAAACACATACATCTATGAGCGATTCAAATAATGCCTCTACCCAAAAGGGTCATTTTTTAAAAGAAAAGGTCTACACACGCAGCAGAAACAAAATAAAAAACCCTGTAGGCAAAGGGGCATGAAAGAAAACCAGAGAAATCCCAACGGGGGATGAAGAGATAGTAATTTTTAATCTAACTGACTATACACCACAACCAGCAGAGATGTCAATTTTATCTAGAAGTTTATCTTTTGTTCAAACGCATAAACAAAATGCATTTACTTTGGAAACTGAGTTTTTTTCGTTTTCACACACAGTTGCAACGTAAAGATTTTTTTGCTAAGCAACCCACAAAAAGTAATTCAGTCTTACCATTTAGATCTAAAAGTTCCTTTGATCCCCCATCAAACAATCCATCAATAGATACCTTCGTTAGATTGGTTAAAACCGACACATTACCCAAATTAAAGCATAAGAATAAATACTATCAGAATCTAAAACCTCAAGATGCGATACAAGCTCTAAGGAATAATCCCAACATCATAATTCGCCCCGCTGATAAAGACGGGGGGGTGGGGTGGTAATTTTAATTTGACTGGATGATGTCACTGAGGTTTTACGACAGCTAATTGACATCACTTGCTATCAGCGATTAACCTATGATCCCACAGGCTTGTACAAACACGAGATAGATTCTATTATTCAATTGGGACTGTCTAATGGGTGGATCAATGAACAGACTGCTAATTTTCTTACACAGGATTTCCATAAAGTACCCCATCTATATATATTACCAAAAGTACACAAATCCTTAGTACAACCCCTGGGAAGACCTATTATCTCCTCTAGAGGCTTGCTCAGTCAGACTCTATCACAATACGTAGACTACTATTTACAGCCGATAGTGCAAGAGACAACCTACTATGTGAGAGATACCACAGATTTTTGTAATAAACTGAAAGCATTTGGACAGCCACCGGAACAGTGTTAACTTGTCACAATGGATGTCAATAGCCTGTACACTAATAATGACAATGTGGAAGGAATGGATGCCATGAAAAGAGTGATAGGCACGTGCACCCATTACAATGGTCCACCAAGTGAGTTTCTTTTTCTTCTGATGGAAATCATCCTACACAAGAATTATTTTTTGTTTGACAACATGTTTTACATCCAACGCAAGGGTACTGCTATGGGATCTAATACAGCTTCAGCTTACGCCAATCTTTACATGTATGATTACGAAAAGGACCATATTATGTCTAATCGTCTGTATTCTAAATTTAACAGTTTTTATTTACGGTATATAGATTAATTTTTGATATGGACAGGTGGTGCCCTTGCATTTGAAGTATTTGTTGATTTTCTAAACACTTTACTTGTATCTATTAGATTCACTTGCTCTAGCAGTCCACTCAGCATGTCTTTTTTAGATTTTTTGATTTCAATTGAAACTAGTATATTTCCCACCAAAATATTCAGAAAACCCACTGATAAAAATACACTTTTATTGGCTAGTAGTTTTCATCCACAACCTCTAAAGAGAGGTTTACCAATTTCTCAATTGATACATGTTGTAAGAACTACCTATGATCCCAACAAAGTTCCAGAAGCCCTACAAAAAATGGGCTCAAACTTCATCAAAAGGGGTTACGTTACTAAATAGAGACAATCTTTTGAATCCCAAAAAGAATGATGAAGATAATGAGAGGATGATTTTCTCAAGCACTTATTCAATAACATCATCATTTATGAGGAAAGTCATTTTGAAACACTGGTATATTTTACGCACAGATCCAGTACTAGGACCATATTGTCAAAAAGATCCACTTTTTTGATACAAATGTAGCTCCAATTTAAAGGAATGTATTACTTACTCAGACATCAGTCATAGGGTCAACTCTAAGACCAACTGGCTCAAACCTAAAGTGGGTGCGTTTAAATGTACGGGCTGTATAAACTGCCAATATATGCGAGTGGGAGAAAGTTTTTGCCATCTTACTACTGATGTGGTCTACCAGCTCTGACATCATATGACATGTGAGTCTAAATATGTCATCTACATAATTATCTGTCCATGCAAGAAAATTTACATGGGTAAAAAGAACGTATCGAATTACACAGATCCTCTATTAAAAAAGCAGCTTCCTCTATTGATAACAGCACACCTCCAGTAGCGAAACACTTTATAAACCATGGTCATAAAATGAACAATCTTTTATTTATGGCAATTGACCATATTCCCCCACTGCGAAGAGGGGGGATAGACAAATTATTGTTACAACGCGAATGTGAATGGATTTACAAGCTGGATTCACTATCACCATCTGGCTGGAACGAGGAGTTCAATTTTTCATCTTTTTTGTGATGCTTGAGTGGTTCTGTCGAGAGCAATTAACCAATACGTTTTTGGAACATGATATGAGAAAGTGTTCTTCATGAACTATTTCTGATTTTGGCATGATTTATCCCTATACTGTGCATCTTTACACCTGCACTTATATTTAATACTTTTATCTGATTCAGTTTTTGCATGATTATTGAATATGTTTAGTTTATTATTGTATTTAATTATAGCCAATTTTTTTTTTTTTTTTTAATAATGCTTTATAGTTTAAATTGGATAAGTTAGTTTATTCAAACATTACTGTGTAATATTTTTTTTAACATTTAATTTTTTCATATTTATTTATTTGATTCTTCATTATATGTTGTTTATTGGGTTTTATTTTTATTTTCCTTTTCTGTTTTCACTTCTTATTTTGGGCATTTTTGCCCACACTGAGTGCAATGTTTACTAATGATGGGCAGTGTTGTCACTTCCGGTTAGAGAGTGCAATGGGATTGCGAACCTTGTGGATTGCTACCGTGCATTCCACCTGCCAGATGCGGACTCGCTGGACCATGTGGGGGAGGTTTGGAGGACTTGGCCGGTCTGTGACGTCACTTCCGGTCCGGCGGAACCCTACGGCATGCCACTGTTCCCTGTGGATGATGCGGGTGTTCTGTCGTCCGTGGATGGGCGCTACCGGATCCTGGTTTGATATCCACCAGGTGTGGTGCACAGGTGAGTGGCTTCACCATGATTGATTATAGTACTTATAGAGCCTCTGCTGACGCAGTTATTATGGCTGACCCTTGATTAAGGTGGACACACCGAAACAGCTGTCGGGGCTGGGAGCTATCATTATGCCTGAAATTCTAACCATATGATCTTGATGAGTATTATGACGATTTTACAGAGCATTATATGTTTCTAAATAAATGTTTTGATATTTTTTGCTACTTGGAAGGTGTGCTGGTTTGCCTCTGTTTGTTTTGCTTAGAAGCAATTTGGGAGTATGCTTTTACATATATATATTGTGATAGGATCACTGGTAAAGTGGTCTGTGACAGGGACATTTATCCCAGATTCCTGTCCTGTGTTTAAAATCCCCAGGAGAAAGTCTGCAGTGTAGCAGGCTTGAGTCTCGGCTTTTTGAAAAGCCGTTTGGGACCTGGGGGTTGTGGGTGAGAGGAGAGGGAGGGCTCCACCCACGGCCACTCCAGGTTTTGGTTCTCGCAGCCTGGTAACAGGCTTGTTAGTTTTCCACCTGAGAGTGGCCAATATAAGCCTAGTGTGTTTAGGGCTGAGTGTCTCACCTGGGAGAGCAGACAGGGAGTTTGCTCAGAGACACTGGAAAAACCTAACTGTAAGTGTTGTGCTGTGCTTTGTTGCTGGTGAGGGCATTAGGCCCTGCCAGGTTCTGGTAGTGAGGGAACTACCTGTGAAGTTAGTGCCCCGACAGGGCTAGGATTTATGTTTATGTTTTCTTTATGTTATTTCTGACATTGTACAATAAAGACTGGCGCCGACCATCTTGTACTTGCATCCAGACTGGTGTGCTGCTTCCCTGCTGCTGTGTGTGTGTGAAAGGAAGGAGTCCTCTACCCAGGAGAGGGACCCCCTAACCTAACTGTGTCACAATATATATATATATATATATATATATATACATACACAATAAGAGTCAAAAGTTTGGACACACCTTCTCATTCAATGGTTTTTGTTTATTTTAAATTATTTTCAACATAGTAGATTAATACTGAAGACATCAAAACTATGAAAGAACTGGCATGTGTACACCTCGGTGGGCCCAGCTCTTTCTGCTACCACACATTGAGTCTCTGGGGATCCTTTTATGGTTTGTGTCTGGGTTTGGCCATTAAAGAGTTGAAGATGTAGAATGTTCCCTACTGCTTCTGTATGTCATACACTGATTTTGATACTGTTTTGTATTTAATATGTCATCTTGATCTTTTTGTATGCTATTTGCCTGTTCCCCCCCCCCTGCACTTTTTTACCTCTTTTATTTCTGTACCCCTAAACAAAAAAAACAAAAAAATGCAATAAAAATTATTGTTTAAAAAAAAAACTATGAAAGAACACATATGGAGTTATGTTGTAAACAAAAAAGTGTTAAACAAATCAAAATATGTTTTAGATTTTAGATTCCTCAAAGTAGCCCTTTTTGCTTTGATGACAGCTTTGCACACTCTTGGCATTCTCTCAATCAGCTTGACGAGGTAGTCTCCTGGAATGGTTTTGAATTAACAGGTGTGCCTTGTCAAGAGTCAACCTGTGGAATTACTTGCCTTCTTAATGTGTTTGAGACCATCAGTTGTGTTGTGCAGAGGTAGGGTTAGTACACAGTTGACATCACTTTTTGACTACAGTTGTAATCCTTATTAAGGCACCAACCACTCAACTCAGTAAAGAGAAACAACAGTCCATCATTACTTTAAGACATGAAGGTCAGTTGATACGGAAAATTTCAAGAACTTTGAATGTATCCTCAAGTGCAGTTGCAAAAACCATCAAACGCTATGATGAAACTGGCTCTCATGAGGACAGCCCCAGGAAAGGAAGACCAAGAGTTACCTCTGCTGCAGAGGATAAGTTCATTAGAGTTGCCAGGCTCAGAAACCGCTAATTAACAGCACCTCAGATTAGAGACCACATAAAGTATTCACAGAATTGAAGTAGCAGACAATTCTCAACATCAACTGTTCAGAGGAGACTACGTGAATCAGGCCTTCATGGTCGTATTGCTGCGAAGAAGCCACTACTGAGGATGAACAACAACAACAAGAGAATTGTTTCGGCCAAGAAACACAAGGAATGGACATTAGACCAGTGGAAATCTGTACTTTGTTCTGATGAGTCCAAATTTTAGATTTTTGGTTCCAACCGCCGTATCTTTGTGAGATGCAGAGAAGGTGAGCGGATGGTTTCTGCATGTGTGGTTCCTACTGAGAAGCATGGAGGAGGAGGTGTGATGGTGTGGGGATGCTTTGCTGGTAACACTGTTGATGATTTATTCAAAATTCAAGGCACATTTAACCAGCATGGCTACCACAGCATTCTGCAGCGCCATGCCATCCCATCTGGTTAGCGCTTACTGGGACCATCAAACATATTTTGATTTGTTTAACACTTTTTTGTTTACAACATAACTCCATATGTGTTCTTTCATAGTTTTGATGTCTTCAGTATTAATCTACTATGTTGAAAATAATTGAAATAAACAAAAACCATTGAATGAGAAGGTGTGTCCAAACTTTTGATTGGTACTGTTTATATAAAAATATAAAATAATCCAATCAGAGCGGCACTCTGTCTCCAATGATGAATCAGCAGCATGGGGGCCCTCCTCTGTAATTATTATACACATCTGTCAACTTACCAATCAAGATGTTTATAACAGATTACACAGGGACCCTAAGGCCGGGTTTAAATTGGAACAAACCCTTCACAAGGCAATGGTTAGAGGCGGCCCTTACCAATTTGATGCCCTAGGCAAGATTTTGGCTGGTTTCCCCTAGCACCGCCTCTAGTTCCACCTCTGACCCAGCACCCCTCTCCCAGCATAGCACCCATCACCCAGCAGCACAGATCACAGCAGCAGCCAGCAACACCCATAACCCTTCACCCATAGCAATCAACATCCACAGAGCTTTACCTAGACATTTTGGTGGCCTGTGCCAGCAAGAGCACTGGAGCTCCCACCCCCCATCCTTTAAATAGAGGCAGCGTGTGCCAAAGGCACTCCCCCCCCAAAAAAAGTGGTGTGACCACACAATAGTACCCCCAATTCAAATTACACCACACAGTAGTGGCGTAAAGATAGTGTCCCTTATTCACATGAAGTCACACAGTAGTATCCTTTGTTCACCATAAGCCTCACAATAGTGTTTCTTATGCACGTTATGTCACACACTACTGTCCTTTATTCACATTACACCACACCATATTGCTCCTTATTCACATTACACCTCGCTGTAGTACCCTTTATGCATTTTACACCACACTGTAGTGCCCTTTATACATGTTACACCAATATGTAGTGCCCTTTATACACGTTACACCACACAGTAGTGCCCTTGTACACATTATGCCACACAGTAGTAGCACCCCTTATACATATAATGTACACACAGTAATGCCCCTTACACATTATGCGACACATTAGTAATGCCATTATACACATAATGCCACACATTATTACACCCCAACCTTCCCGTACACCCTGCACAGCACTCACCCGGCCAATAAAACTGACCTCATCACTGCCTGCCTGGACACTGCAGAGATTGAAGTCACAAGGCCCATGGGAGGAGATGCTGCTGTGGCCGGGCATGAGCAGCAGCCCTCCTCCAGTGGCCATTTTCGTTACTGTCCACTGCCCCCACTCATGCTGCTGCCTGCTGTATGAGCTGCCGCCCGATCGGAGCTGACCTGAGAGCTCCGATCACAGTAGGGCAGCCAGAGCAGAGCCGCTTTCTCCCGGTACCGCTGCTGCCCGCTGTCGAGCTGAGCCGGCCCAAGGCTAGGAATGCATGCCCCTAGTCATTCTAAATGCCTTAGCCATTTTCCTAGTTTGCTTATGCCTAGGGCCGGCTCTGGCAATGGTGGATGGTATAATTACTAATAAGATCATGAAAGCTTTGATTCAGGAATATCCTATTGTGCCACTATTATTTACAGTCCCCAAAATACATAAAAATGCCACTAGACCACCAGGGCATCCAATTGTGTCTGCCTAGTGTTCAATATACCAACCAGTCTCACAATACTTAACACATGGTTCTCCAACCATGTATTGTTTCAGAAAAGACGTACTTGAAGGATACAACTTCCTTTCTATTACAACTACAGCAATTATTCACATCGCTGCCTGAAAACACAATACTGTGTACCTTAGATGTACACAGTTTGTACACGTCAATTCCACACTAGGAGGGAATACAAGCAGTCAAAGAATTCATTACGGACAATCCTCATTACAAGGGATCGGATTCGGACTTCTTGCTTACATTATTGTCCCTGGTGTTACATTGCAATATTTTCCTGATGATGGGAATTTTTTTCTACAAGTTGCTGGCTGAGCCATGGGTTCAAATGTCACACCAAGATATGCGAACATCTTCATGTTCATACAAGAACAGAAGCTACTTCTCTTGGTCATCATGAGTTCAGCAAACATGTATTATTATACTTGCGCTACATAGATGATATATTCATATTCTGGATGGGTAGCATTGCAAGTTTTTAAGAACAAATTGAGCATGTGAACCAGCAGGAGGGTTCAATCAAATATATACGAATAAGACCAGCCCTCATCAAATTGAATAGCTAGATGTGTTGATAGAAATTAAAGACCAAAAATGACGCACTATGGTGTTTAAGAAGGATACTGACCGCAACATACTGCTGAGATACTCCAGTTTCCATCCTAAAGCGTTGAAATCGGGATTACCCTACTCCCAGATGCTTCGAGTAGCTAGGATCAATAATGAGAGCTATTCTCTGAACAAACAACTGGATGAAATGATACAAAGATTTAAGACATGGGGATATCCAGAAAACCTGCTACTCAAACATAAGGAGAAAATGCTTACATTTTCAAGGGATCAATTGCTGCATTCTAGTAAAGATAACGTTAAAAACAAAATCGAATTATGTGGGCGAGCCACTTTACAACTAGTAGTCCTGTAGTACAAAAAGCCACTAGGGCATTGTGGCCTATAGTAGCTACCGACAAAGACTTAAGGTCGTTTAAAAAAAAAACACCCATGGAGTGCATCTGAAGGGCCAGGAATATAAAGGATATGGTTGCAAAAATGGATATTACCAACTTTGTTCGTAGGACACTGAGACCGTACATGAGGAAACTGCATTACTTGTAGATACCTGGATACTGGACAAAAGTTCCGACATCCACACAGTGGAAAGTATATTATTATCCGCCATGTGGTTACTTGTACCACAACCCACGTGGTGACAGTGTATATCATCCGGTGACCATGTAGACTGTACTATGTGGGCAAAACCTCCAGGTCCTTTAAATAACGCATGGCGGTGCACTGGTCAGTGATTGAGTTACCATTTCTAATCTGGAAATCGATCCGCCAGTCGCGAAACATTTTATCGATAGGAATCACACGTTATCCTGTTTGAGGTACATGATCATCAATCATGTGCCTGAGATATTAAGAGGAGGTGACAGAAACATTATTGTTTTGAAACTTGAAGCAAAATGGATCCTAAGACTGGTCACAGTCCTGCCTAAAGGATTGAATGAGATGATATGCCGGAATGTATTTAGCTTTGTGGTTTTTTTTGGATGTTTAGTTTGAATAGCTGTTAGCTGGGGTATTAATTGGCTCGGTTATATCATTCTGGATTCATTTTGACAGGGCGATAGCTGAAAAGACTTGAGAATAGATAAGAGTCCTGGGTTTTTTGCTGATTGGCTGGCTTGACAGCAGAGCCAGATTTACACTTCATGGGGTCCTAGGCAAGTTACTGGTCTGAGGCCCCCCTCACCTGTCCCTACAAGAAAAAAATAAATAAAAATTCTACATAAACTAAAAATATACTGCATGGAATAGCGCATTTTATAAAGTGGGCGTCTTGTTAAACTTCTGAAAGAACAGGTACTGTGGCAATATAAGTACCGCCATAATACCTGTGCTGTTCATATGGAGAAGCTTCACTGGCCAAATCTGCCATATTTTACTGCCAACAGGGTTTTTTTGCCCAAAGAGACAGCTAGGAAGGAAGCCTTCTGTGAGGTTCTGATTTTGTTGTGGACCCGGGGTGGTGATAGGAGCAGACACAGAAGCAGACTTAAATGAAAAATGTGGAGTTTTTAATAAGTGGCTTAGAAGACATGGGAATGGCAAACGAAAAAAGTCCAGGTATAGCACTAAAGTGCACTTGATAACTGTAGTGGGGTTAATGGGAGAATGTCCAGATAGTGACAGGCAGGAACAGTCCAGTATACAGGTATGGTGAGCTGTAACAGAATGCAGGTATGGGGAGCTGTAACAAATGCAGGCAGAGGTAATGAAGTCCAGCTGGGAGCAAGGTGCAGGGAACAGCAGGTTCAGGTACTCAGGCAGGTGAGAAGGTAGGTGGAGGGTGCAGGCTAAGTCCAGCAGGTTGGAGCAGGCAAGGTTCAAGCTAGAGCGCTTCCAAGGAGACAGGTAAGGCACAGGTACTCTCTCTCAGCCGCAGCTGAGAATCACATGGCCGCAGGCAAGATGGCGGCGCCCATGCCAACGGAAACGGAAACACCGCCAGACCCCACCAGGCCTAGTGACAATGTGCCCGCACAGAACCACACGCAGCCAATGCCCCTCGCCAAACACCAGCACCGCTGCCAGAGAACCCCCACCATAACGACCTCACAGGTAATACCCGGTGACTACCATGCCGAGAAACCCTGGCCGTGACAGTGCCCCCTTATGGGTGGCCTCAGGACACTCACCAGGTTTCTCTGGATGGGCAGCATGGAACCTCTTGATGAGTGCAGGAGCATGGATATCTTGGGCATCGGTCCAACAACGTTCTTCTGGGCCGTAGCCCCTCGAGTCCAACAGGTACTGCAAATGTCCTCTACGGAGATGGGAATCCAAGACCTGGGAGACCTCAACCTCCATGCCCCATTCAGTCTGGACACGGGGAGAAGCAGGCAGGACTCTGTGGAATTTGTTTAGCACCAGGGGTTTTAGCAGGGAGACATGAAAGGAATTGGGAATTTTCAGATAAAGGGGTAGCTGAAGGCGATAAGCCACAGGGTTAATGATTTCTATGATGGAGAAGGGCCCGATGAAGCGCAAAGCAAATTTCATAGATGGTACTCTAAGTCGTAGGTTCCGGGTGGACAACCAGACTTGGTCTCCTACAATACATACGTGCTACTTTCCTATGCTTCTTATCAGCTTGAAATTTGTAACGGGAGGACGCCTTCTACAGGTCAGAACGAACTTGAGACCAGATTGATGTAAATTTCCATACAGTGTCTTCTACAGCTGGGACATCAAAGACGGACAGGCCTTGAAATTCAGGGACCCGAGGATGAAGTCCGTAGACCACTTGGAATGGCGTTTGGTTCGTGGAAGAGTGGTAGGAAGCATTATGTGCAAATTCAGCCCATGGCAGCAATACAGACCAATTGTCTTGGGAAGATGTCATAAAAATCCTCAGGAAGGTCTCAAGGTCTTGATTAACCTTCTGAGTGGAACCATTGCTTTGTGGGTGATAAGCCATAGAAAAATTTAGCTTCACTTGCAATACAGAACATAAGGCTCTCCAAAATTTCGCTGTGAACTGAACACCACGGTCAGAGACTATCTCAGCAGGAAGACCATGGAGACGGAAAAACAAGTGACCCAAGTCAGGAGCAGAAGGCAATTTCTTTAGTGGTATGTAGTGGACCATTTTGGAGAATCGGTCTACTACGATCCAGATGGTAGTGAACCCTTGAGAATGCGGCAGATCCGTGACAAAGTCCATGGAGAGATGCGTCCATGGACGTGATGGAATAGGTAGTGGTAGCAACTCACCAGCCGGTGCCTGGCGTGAAGATTTATGCTGGGCACACGAAGAACATGAAAAGATGAACTTCGACACATCCGCTTTCATGGATGGCCACCAATAGCCTCTCTTTAAAAATTCCAAGGTCTTCCGGGTACCTGTGACCTGCAAAGCAAGAGGAATGAGCCCAGTTAAGGAGCTGCTTCCTTAACTCTGGGGCTACAAAGGACTTCCCAATAGGAGGCTGTAACTGTAAGGTGGCGAACACTCTTGATTCCAAAACAGGGATATTTGTCATCACAGAGGAGAGATCTGGACAGAGCACCAGTCAGGGTGAACTGGAACCGATCAAAAATAATGCCCATCGGTCCAAACGAGGACTCACGCATTGAAGATTCTTGAGGAAGAGAAGATTTCTATGGTCTGTGAAGACAGTGAAGGGAAACTTGGCCCCTTCCAGCAGGTATCTCCATTCTTTTAATGCTAACTTCACTGCCAAGAGTTCCTGTTCACCAATGGCATAATTTCTTTCGGTAGGAGAAAACTTCTTGGAGAAAAACCCACAGGGATGAACTCGATTATCTTCATAACGCTGGGAAAGAACTGCACCCACAGCCTCTGATGACGCATCCACTTCCAATAGAAACGGCCTATCCAGATCTGGTTGTCGTAAGACTGGAGCAGAAATAAACACCTGTTTTAAAAGTCGGAAGGCAGTCTCTGCCTCGGGTGACCATAGGGCAGGATTAGCGTCTTTTCGGGTCAGCGCGGTGATGGGAGCCAATAATGATGAAAATCCTTTAATAAAACGTCTATAGCAGTTGGCGAACCCAAGCAATCTCTGGATGGCTTTCAAAGTTTGAGGACGGGACCAATCCAAAATCGCCTGCACCTTCTTGGGATCCATTTCTAGACTGGAGCCAGAGACGACGTAACCAAGGAAGGGCACACTGGGTACCCAAAAGACACCTTTCTCCAGTTTGCAGTAAAGGTGGTGCTTTCTCAGACGAGACAATACTTTGCATGTTCATGATGTTTTGTTACAGAAAAAAATCAATATATCGTCCAGGTAAACTACAACCGAGACATACTACAAGTCATGGAAAATCTCATTAACAAAGCCCTGAAACATGGCAGGGGCATTGCACAACCCAAAGGGCATCACAAGGTATTCAAAGTGTCCATCTCTGGTATTAAATGCGGTCTTTCATTCATCACCAACGCGAATACGGATGAGATTATAAGCCCCTCTCAGATCCAACTTTGAGAATATGATGGACCCTTTAACTCTGTCAAACAACTCTGTGATCAGGGGAAGAGGATATTGGTTCTTAATCATTAAGTCCCCGGTAATCTATACACGGTCTTAGGCCACCGTCTTTCTTGCCAACGAAAAAGAAGCCAGCTCCAGCAGGAGGTGGAAGGATGAATAAACCCTTTCGCTAGGTTGTCCTGGATGTATTCAGACATGGCTTGAGTCTCAGGCACGGATAGAGGATAGGTGCGACCATGGGGTGGCATCTTGTCAGGCAGCAGCTCAATAGGACAGTCCCATTCTCTGTGGGGAGGTAAGACGTTCGCCTGTTCAGAAAAAACATCAGAGAAAATCTGGTACTCCCTGGGAATAGCTGGAGATGTTAACAAAGCTGTCTTTCTTACAGGTCGTATCTTGGGAAGACAGGATTTCTGACAGTCAGTTCTCCATGAAAGAATCTGCATTGAACACCAGTCTATCCTGGGATTATGCTGGCGTAACCAGGGTAGCCATAAAATTATTTCTTGAGAAGCCTCTGGTATCACTAAGAACTTTAAAGACTCCTCAGGGCCTCATTCAGAGGAGGTCGGAGGATGCAAGCGGTCGCTCAGAAACTGGGCGGCCACTTGCATCCTGACCGCCCGCCTCTGTTGCGGTCGTTAGGCTGTGGGTTAACACCCACAGCTCTAACGACCACTCCGGTGATGGTCGCGATGGTCAGAGACCATCGTGACTTACGACGAGACCCTAGGGTAGGGTCTCCCTTGTCGTAAGCCCCGGAGAGCTTCTGGCTCTGTCTGAGCCGGAAGCTCTCCACTGACATCACTAGTGATGTCAGTGGGGCCGCCCCCAAACGGTAGGTGTTCCCATGGGAACGCCTCCGTTTGGGCTGCCACCCCCCGGCCCACCTTCCAAACGGGGCGAGCTGTCAATCAACATCGACAGCTCGCCTCCTTTGGATCGAGACCCGCTACGACCGGCGCTGGCGGTCGTAGCGGGTCTCACGCATGCGCACGACGGCGTGCACATGCTCTGTGGGGGGCCATCGACCCGGTCCAAGTGCATCGGTGCTAACAACCGGGTCTGAATGACTCCCTCAGAGTGGAGTGCCCCAACACAAACTAATACTGGTTGAGTTTCCTTGGTGACCACTCCTTTAGCTAGGGGCCGTCCATCTACAGAAGTCAGGGAAATTGCGTGCTTGAGAGATGAACAAGGAATCTGTAGTTTATCGTCTAGGCTAGAAGTCATGAAGTTTCCAGCTGCTCCAGAGTCTAATAGAGCAGAGACGAAGAAAGGGTTGGGTTTGATATCCAAAGCTAAGGATATCTTGAAATCTTTAGTATTTGGGGACGGGCTCATAACTCCTAACTTGATGTCCCCAAGGTCAGTTAGGAATGGGCGATTCCTGATTTACGGGAGCAGGAGGCCACCAGGTGACCCGAATCTCCGCAGTACAGGCAGAGGTTTTTTAGCATCCTTCTCTAACGTTCCTCTTTGGAGAGATGGATTTGGTTCACCTGCATAGGCTCCTCATCTATAGGAGGATGGGGTGGACGGGTAGGAAGGGGAGGCGTAAATGACCTTTGCCGGTCAGTTCTGTTTTTCAACCTGATGTTCTCTGAAGCGTAGGTCAATTTTGTTGCAGAGATCATATCATTTAAATTAGTGGGAAGCTCACGGGTGATCAGATCATCTTTTAATCGGTCAGACAGGCCATGCCAAAATGCTGAGGTGAGGGCCTCCTCATTCCACTTAAGCTCTGATGCCAAGATTTGAAACTGTATGGCATATTGGCTGACAGGACGGGTTCCTTGTCTCAGGGTCATGATGCTGGACGATGCTGACACTGTGCGTCCAGGTTCATCGAAAATCCTCCTGAATGAAGATACAAAGTCTGTATAGTTATCTAGCAGCAAGTCTGAATGCTCCCAGAGTGGGGAGGCCGAATCCAAAGCCGAGCCAGTCAACAAAGACACGATGTATGCCACTTTAGTTCTAGTGGTGGGACAGTTATCAGGCTGCAATGTAAAGTGTATGTCAGACTGATTTAAGAAACCACGACAGAGCTTAGGATTGCCGTCAAATTTGCTTGGCATAGGTAGATGCCGATGAGGGGATACCCTGGTCCCTGTATTACCAGGCACAGGAGGTGTAGTTGCTGATACCCCAGGGGTGATTAATGAGGTTTGCAGACATCTCTTGTAGAAATTGAGCAATTTGATGTTGCATAGCTTCCAGGTTTTATAAACGACCAGCAATACAGCGAAATAAATCCACTACAAACTCCTGTTCCGTGGCCGGATCCATGGGGCCAGTGCAAACTGTGAGGTGTTGACTTTGTTGTGGACCCGGGGTGGTGATAGGAGCAGACACAGAAGCAGACTTAAATGAAAAAGTGGAGTTTTTAATAAGTGGCTTAGAAGACATGGGAATGGCAAACGAAAAAAGTCCAGGTATAGCACTAAAGTGCACTTGATAACTGTAGTGGGGTTAATGGGAGAATGTCCAGATAGTGACAGGCAGGAACAGTCCAGTATACAGGTATGGTGAGCTGTAACAGAATGCAGGTATGGGAAGCTGTAACAAATGCAGGCAGAGGTAATGAAGTCCAGCTGGGAGTGAAGGGAGGCAAGGTGCATGGAACAGCAGGTTCAGGTACTCAGGCAGGTTAGAAGGTAGGTGGAGGGTGCAGCCTAAGTCCAGCAGGTTGGAGCAGGCAAGGTTCAAGCTAGAGCGCTTCCAAGGAGACAGGTAAGGCACAGGTACTCTCTCTCACCCGCAGCTGAGAATCACATGGCCGCAGGCAAGATGGCGGCACCCATGCCAATGGAACGGAAACACCGCCAGACCCCACCAGGCCTAGTGATAATGTGCCCGCACAGAACCACGTGCAGCCATTGCCCCTCGCCAAACACCAGCATCGCTATCAGAGACCCCGGCCATAACGACCTCACAGGTAATACCCGGTGACTACCATGCTGAAAAACCCTGGCCGTGACACCTTCCTAGAGAGAGGCAGCAAGGAAGGGGGCCACTAGAGATAAACAGCTAGAGTGGGAGTCCCCCCAGAGAAAGCAGGTAGGGAGGGAGCCTCCCAGATACAGGCAGCTAGGGACATTGGGCCAGATTCTGCACAGATCACAAGTCTGCACACGCACGCTCCCAGCTGCTGTGAAAATATGCTAATGAATGCATACGCACCGCTGCCACAGCACGAGATGCAGTCGCCCAGCACTATATAATGCTGCACCCTTACCTGTATTCACACCTTGAGAAATTAGCAAGATAGTGAAAACATCAGTAACATCGAGAACCATCGGACCCATAAGCACAATAGTGGCTGACCTGACTTAATTCAGGATTTGGGCCACTTTCTCAGTGCAAGTAGACCTCAGGCTGCGTATGCTGCTGCACGGGTTTATGCACACCCCTGTAATGGTGTCCAAATGCACAGGCATGCCTGTGTTCGGCCAACCACCCCCCTGTCACCACCCACAAATGGTCACTTCCTGTCAATCACTATGGGCTGGGTCTGCGTATAGCCTGCGATCACTTCTGGATTGCAGTTGCCGGTTCGCGCATGCGCAGAGTGAAAACACCGACCGGGTGCATGCAAATTCAAGGTTGCGTTCCTTGCTGAATCAGGCCCATTGGCCAGTGTTGTTTAGTAAATGCTGATGGTTTGATGCTGATTATCTATTTTTTTGCCATCAATTTGCGGAGTTCCAATGTTTCTCCACCATTCGTGGCTGAGTTCCGACGGTAACGCGCTAAGTTTTCTTTACTCATCTCTTAGCCCCAACCTCCTTCTCTGATTAGCCCTCCAAGGTTAAGTGTCCACACTTGTGCCCCCACCGATGATAAACTACTCTCTCCATCACTACATTCGAAGGAGAATTAAGCAGGGAGTTTTGTGGATTTAGGGCCTAATTCAGCAATGCATGTAAGTGCAGTGCTGAACGCAGATTCCTGGGGATCGGGAATCTGCGCAGGCACATGACCCGCTGTGCGCATGTGTAGAATGGGTCTGCGATCCCGATGCAGACTGCCAACAGACTGTCAGTGATTGACAGTCTGCTGGGGTTTGTGGGGAAGAAGGGGGCGGCGATGGCCTCCATTTCGCCGCCGTTGGGGGGGAGGGATGAGGCCAGGATCTCTGTCGGCTGATGGAGATTTCCTTGTCTCTTACACTAATCTGTGCCCAATGGTCTGCAGAGTACCCGATACTGCGTTGGACAACGCAGCTCAGATACGTAATGCAGCAGGAGACGTGATGCCTCCTGCTGCAGTACCATAATTGCAAGGATCGCAATTGCAAAGCTGCCTGTGTACAGCTTTGCAATTGCAGTCCTTGCTGAATCAAGCCCTTAGACAGCAAGGAAGTGAGGGCCCGATTCAGACCCGCTCGCTAGGATGCGTTCACACATAGCAATCTGCAATATTTGCAATCTGTGCATGCATATAAGACGCAGTGCGTGTGTACGAATCAGTCAGTGATCACAAAGCGATCATCCCTTGTACACAGACTCCTCGCTAGAATGAGTTACAGGACAAGCTGTTTGTGGGTGGTGAAGGGATGGTCGATTGAAATGGGGGTGTGGTGGTGGGAACGCAGGCATGTCTGTGCGTCTGAACGCTGTTTCAAGGGTGTACATAATTAAGACAGGCGTCAGCATACACGTCACATGGCTAAATTACACACAGCAGCACTCGCAGTGCTTGCAGTAGGGTATGGGTCCAATGTTACTCGATGTTACCGATTGTTTCATACACTTCCTGGAGATGATGTGTGTTACTAAGGGAAAGTGGGAGTCTTGTGCCAGGCTGTTGGGCGTCTTGTGCCAGGCTGGTGGGCGTCTAAATAATTACCGCGACTGCATGCCAAGACATAGTGAGAGTGCTAATGTCTTGCCGTGCGATCGCGGGATTTGCATACTTTGGCTGCGTGAGAAAGCGCAGAAGATGGCAGCCCCAAGAAAGAGAGAAAGAATTGGAGCCTCACAGAGACAAACAGCTTGGAAGAGAGTCCCCATATTAAGACAGCTAGGAAGGTATACCCCACGGAGACCGCTAGGAATGGAACCTTTAGAGAAACAGTTAGGAAGTGAGGAGCTCATTCAGACCCGCTCGCTAAGATGCATACTCTTGCTGCTGCCAATGGTATACAGTGTGTATGCATTGTGTGCATACGTATGCATCGCAGTGCGCACGCGCATACCTTAGCGAAAGTTCACAATGCATTCGCTCGCTGCGCATAGACAGCCCAGCAGTGAATGACAGGGGAAGCAGTTTGTAGGTGGTAACAGGGGCTGGCCATTAAAAATGGGGGAGTGGAAGTGCAATCGCAGGCGTGCCTGAGCATCTCAATGGCATTTTAGAGGTGTGCGTAATTATAAGACAGTATCATAGTACACGTCACCTGGCTTGTTTTTACACTAAAAAGTGCTCGCAGTGCTTGCGGCAGGGTATGGTCAACCTCAAGCGCTGCGATAGCATCCGATGTGCCCATGGTTGCATACACTTCCTGGACATGACGTGCACAAGTGGGCGTATATAATGGGATTACGTCTAGTTAAGTGCGCACGGAGCTTCCAAACCACAATATGAATAAATAAATACCACAATACTTCCCCACAACTCCAATCGGGATTCAGTATATAGTTGTCAGGCTGCAGTGGTGGAGTTTCCATACACATGAAAAATATAAAATCGGCCAGACATAGTGTAATACAATCAAAATGCAATTTATTACACTCAATAAAAAATAAACATAAAAATAAATATAAAATCAGGGCATATGATCACCAATGCCACCAACAGTAATACCACAAATACTATGTGCTAGATGGTTTCTTCCTACATGAGGATTAATCCTCCTCCATCTAATAAAATTGGAGAATTACCAGAAGTCCCCCTCACAAGGGCCCGTAGTTTTTAAAGATGGAGGCTTCCGGATAACCTCTGTCTCAGGGTCCTTATTCAAGGGATAATCTTGTGTAGTTCCTCCCTTCTAGATGATCCTGTCACTGTGTACCAACGCGTCTCAGGAGTCAGCTGCTCCCTTCCTCAAGGTAAAGTGACATGTGCAGAAATGATCATTTTTTATACTCTTTTCTTAATTCACTTCCTGGTCAAAGGTCAGGGGATGTAATATGACTTAAGTTTCCCTTATGACTTAAATTGAGTAACATATAAACATTATATATCTATAGTCGCAATGTCCTTCATTCATATAACATAACCAAAGCTACTAAAAGTGTCTAATAAACTTTCAACACTATAATCCATTTATCACCGGAAGTACGTCATCCTTGCTTCCGGTTTCGGCGCGCACCTGTTCACCCGCAAAGAGCCCCGTCCACTTTCACATAGGATAAGTACATCTTCCTTCCCTGTATTCTATCTAGTCACGGCTACCTAGTTTATTTGCGTCTCCACTTCCTGTGTGTGGAACGCACATACTCCCTGTTCTACTTCCGGTTTCGGCGGCCATTTTTTTGTGGCTCAAAACTCCTCCATATGTTATTCTTGTTATTGAGCGGCCATCATTGGTGAGATGATTATCTTAGTGTTCAAAACTGGCAGCCCATGTGTATCATTTGTTTAGAGTGGCCATCTTGTGTTTGGCACTTTTCTTAATCAAACCGATATTTCCTCCAACCAGGCGCCATCTTAACTATGGGTGATTTACACACATAATCCTTTATCCCTAACATGAGGGCAAAAAAGATGAAAATAGAGATGAATAAACAAATACAAATTATAATAAAGTGACTAGTGCAATATGAGAGATTGATGAATTAAATGTGTAGTAAGAGGGAATGGGTGAATAAGTGTAAAATATTAAAATATTAGAATGGGTAAAAAGACTACATATATATAAAACCACAGTGGGGAGACTAATGCAGTTCTATATAAAACATATGGTAATGCAAAATCTAAAATGATAAAGGTTAAAGATATTTTATAAAAAACATTTTAACTCAAAATCTGAGTTAAGTCCTCTTGGTATCATTGTCTTTAATTTAAAATTCCACTGCATTTCACTTTTTGCTAGTTTTTTTCTTCATTCCTTTCTCTCCACGTATTCTTAATATTCTCAATAGCCAAAAACCGTATTATCTCTCTTGTGGAGCAGTTATGCATTAATTTAAAATGGTTTGATAGGGAGTGTGTCGTCAACCCGTTCCGAATATTTCGGAGATGTTCTCCTAGTCTTGTTTTCAAGGCTCGACTGGTTCTTCCTACATATATCAGGTGACAACCGCATTCAATGAGATATACTACGCTTGTCGTATTGCATGTCATAAATTGATTCAATTTATATGTATTTCCTTTAACAGTAAAGTCGACATATTTTGTTTCTTCAACTTTAATTTCTCTGCACGCAATGCAATTACCACAGCGAAAAAATCCTTTACTTCGTATGGGATGCAAATTTTCCGTATTAAGTGTACTCTTTGTCAATTGGTTTTTCAAATTAGGTGCTCGCCTATAGATGAAGACCGGTTTCAAGGGTAATGTCTTTTTTAGTACTGGATCTTTCAGCAATAAATGCCAGTGTCTCTATACAATCCCTTCCACTTTTTTATACTGTCCTGTGTACTCAGTAATGAATGCATGTTTAAAAGTCTCACTTCTTTTATTCATTTTACGTTTGCTTTGTAAAAGCATCTTTCTGTCATTGTCCATCACTTCCTTCTTGAATTTATCTAGTATATCATCCTCATAACCCTTTTCTTTAAATCTTCCTTCCATGATGGTCATTTGTTCTTCACATACTTCTTTCTTACTGCAGTTACACCTTAACCTTAAGAACTGGCTTTTCAGCACGCTTCTAAGCCAATTCTCATGATGTTCACTAAAATACGATATAAAATTATTAGCATCCGTCGGTTTGCTGTAACATTTCGTTTCCAATTTCCCATCCTCCACATACAATGTGAGGTCCAAAAAAATTGATCTCCTGTTGGCTAAATTGGAAACTAAAACTAATGTTAAAATTGTTATCATTAAGAACTCTAAAAAAAGATTCCATCAAAGATTTCCTTCATACGTGTTTCCTCCCAGTACGCCATGAATAAATTGGCGTAACTGGTAGCGAATTTGGTCCCCATTGCGGTACCTATCTTCTGTATATAGTAGTCACCATTAAAATAGAAATAATTATTATTTAAAATGAATTCAATGCTTTTCAATAAAAATTCTTTCTTCTCTTCTGTTAGATCAGTTTTGTTGAGGTACCATTTCACAGCCTCTATACCCTTATCATGTGGAATATTGGTGTAGAGAGCTGATACATCCGCGGTCACTAAAATCATCTTCTCATTCCAGATTACATCCTCTATTTTTCGGAGTGTATCTGTAGTATCTTTTAAATATGACTTAGTTGTACCGACTATCGGTTGGAGATGAGCATCAATATATTCAGATAAATTTGTCGTGAGGCTCCCGACTCCTGACACTATCGGTCTACCAGGTGGTTTGATCGGATTTTTATGTACCTTTGGTAGAACGTACATGGTGGGAATAGTTGGATCTTCCACCTTTAAAAATGCAAACTCTTTCTTCGTGATAATACCTTTGCTCTCTGAATCTTCTAAAAACTTCCAGAGATTGTTTTTAATCTTCATTGTAGGATCACAACGTAATCTCTGGTAAGTATCTCCTTCCTGGAGTTGTCTTGCAATCTCTGCGATATAATCCTCTTTGTTCATAATAGTGATACCTCCCCCTTTGTCGCATGGTTTAGTATAATCGTGTCATCCTTCTGTAGATCTTTCAAAGCCATTCTCTCTTTTCTTGTCAAATTCACTTTTTTCAGACAGATTTTTTCAAACTTTTCCATATCATCCAAAACTGACCTCTGGAAACTATCTATCAAAGATCCCTTGTTTGGGATAGAAAGTGGATTTTTTCTTGAATTTCTCTCCATTTCTTTCCTCCTCAGGTTCTTCTCCCACTTCTTTCCCATCAAAGAATTTTCTAATTGTTAACTTTCTTACGAATTTCTCTATATCTATAAAAGTATTGAATTGATTAATTTGTTTGCTCGGTGCAAACTTGAGTCCTTTTAATATCAATTTCTTTTCATCTTTTGTTAAAATCCTCCTACTTAAATTATATATTTTTCCTTTCTCATCCTTTGGAATTCCAGATGTTTGTTCTTCCTCCTGTTGTACTTCCTTCGTCATATCGTTCAATTCACCCTTTCTTTTTAACTTCTTCTTTTCCTTAATCCTAATTTTGTTCTTCTTTCTCTTTTTCCTCTTAGAGTTTTGTATGCTACCATCTCATCCCGTGATGGTAACCTTTGTCTAAAAAAGAATTCGGAACATAATCTCTTTGCCATTGCATTTCATCGCCATTCATATCTCTCCTCCTCCCTCTCTTAAAACAGGCTGGTGGCTTGTGAGTGTGTGCATACACTATGTGATCGCTAAGAAACAGGGGTGTATCTAGGGATCCAAGCGCCCCTGGCAAGGTAATCGACTGGTGCCCCCCCTCCACCCATATTTTCAGGAAGTGTCCCACAGTAGTAGTCCACCCTATGCAGTGCCCCCGTAGTACTCAGGGCCATAGCTAGGGTAGTGCGGCTGGTGCCATCCCACAGGTCAGGGGGCGCTGTTTGGCCTGTCAAATTTGTTTATTATCATTCTCACTTGTAGCTTCCTCTAATTTCATCCCCAGCATCTCCTGGCCTCCCCTCTCTCTTCCCTGGCCCTTCCCCTTTTTTGGGTGCATTATGTCCCTTTGAAAAATGAGGGGGGTGCCAATGCTCCTTCTGGCACAGGGCACCAAAAAGTAAAGCTACGGCTCTGGTAGTACTCCACCCTATGCAGTGCCCACAGTAGTAGTCCACCCTATGCAGTGCCCCCAGTATTAGTCCCCCTTATGCATTGCCCCCAGTAGCGGCCCCCACAATAGTGTCCCCCAGTTGCATCCCTCCCCCCTATAACGTGCCCCCACAATACAGTGCCTCCAGTAGCGTCCACCCCCCCATAATGTGCCCCCAGTAGCGGCCACCCCCTATACAGTGCCCCCTAGTAGTCACACTCCCCCATTGTGCTGCCAGAAAAAAAAGCAACTTACCTGATCCCGCCGACGACCGCCGCTGTCCACTCCTCTGGGCCCGCTCTCGCTCTGCACTATGGGATGGGAGACGTCATGACGTCTCTCCCATCACCCGCTGTGGGGGGGGAGCCGGAAGGAGCTCCAGCCGGCTCCGTGGACACAGCAGCCAATGAGAGTCTGTCTGACTCTCATTGGCTGGCTGCTATAACAGACAGACAGCTGCCGCTGGTGGCTGTGCACTTGTGAACTGTGTAGGGAAGACCGCTCTCACTGCTGTCTGCCCTACACTGGGGGACTAGCGGGGTAGTCCACCCATTGGCTGCTGGTGGCACTGCTGGACGGCGCCCCCCCTTTGGCCAGCACCCCTGGCGAGTGCCATCCTGGCCAATGGATAGATATGCCCCTGCTAAGAAATACTGGGTGTGCTAATGCATTGCTGTGTGGTAACACTGCCTATGCAATTTGCATATACATCGTGCGAGTGGCTTTGAATCAGGCCCTGAGTCCCCAGACAGAAACAGCTAGGAAGTCAGCTCCCCTCTCTCTTCATAGAGGCAGTCAGTCAGGAAGGGAGAGCTCTGGAGGGAGACAGGGAAAACGAATATGTGGTGTGTTGGGCAACTAAAGTAAGGCTCATATGCCGATAGTGCTGTGGAGGGAGGCAAATAAGTATGGAGCAAAGAAAGTTGGTGAGGGGACGGATACGGTGAGAGGCACACATGGGTATAAGGACTGGCAGAGACTCCTGCACACATCTGGCAGCAGTTCTTTCACAGAGGCTTCACACACTGCGCCAGGTAGGATAACGTACATGAACAACAGGAGGGGGAATGGTGCTGGCGGGGGATGGGGAGCGCCTCGGGCAGTAGAGAAGCAGGTCACATACCATGAGTTGTGTCAACTCCATTGTGATGGCAGAGTAGCACGGCACCCACCGCAGAGCACTGCATCAGTGACAGGCAATATTACTCTTCTTTCACAGGCAGCAGTCACAGCGCCGGGGCCCGGGTTAGGGTAGAGATGGACTGATGAGAACTCCACAGCACAGGCATCAATTCTGGGGGCGGGCTTCACTGCACCAGCCCCCAAATTCCCGTCATCGCTGGTAGCCCCACCCACATCACTTTTTCACTGCCTGATGGCAGCAATGACACCTTGCTTCAACGGGGGATTCACTCCCAAAGAGCGGCGTGAGAACAGACACCCAGCAGCTGTCAAATCAATGCACTGAGAGCCTGCCGGGGCCGGAAGTACTTAACAAGCCATGGGCAAGAAAAAATGCTGTCTATTTTTACAGCCTGTCAGCGGACCCCCTGGGGCCCTAGGCAACCGCTTGCGTTGCCTAGCGGTAAATCCGCCACTGCTTGACAGCCTTGTTGCTAGGTAGATTAGCTGAGTTTTTGGTCAGGTGGTTGATTATGTGACCAATGAGTGGATTGTGGGTGTGTTTGAAGTGGATGTATAAAAGAGGTGGATTTATATGTGTTCAGTCTCTTTTTCATTTCTGGAGTCCAGCGATAAGTATCGTGGCCTGTGGGGCTTTCTAATTACCTGTCATCTCTGCTTTTTACCTGCTATTGGACATGCCCATCCTAGGAGGTCCACTCCCCCCCCTCCCTGCGCCTGTTTGAATTCTCCTGGCCGCTTAGGGCCACTCCTGCCCACGCTTCTGAGTGCCAGCCTTTTACCCCCAGTCCACTACTTCCTCTGCCCAGAGCCTGGCTTTGCCGTCTGGCCCTTTGGCCTCCTTGGCTTCCTCTGCACCAGCAGGCTGCCGCTGGTCACTCTGCTCCTGTCCCCCCCGCGGCCGTTGCTTCCGTTAGCCCCACCCCTACCGCATCCGTCCTGCCTCCCCCTAGGTGGTCCCACGGCCCTGCTTATGCAGCCGGCCCGGCGGCCATTACTACTTTGGCAGGCATTTTGGTTCCCACTTCCTTAGTGGGATCCAGCCCCAGTGCACAGTCTTCTGCTGTTTTTTGAGCTAAACAGGGCCCTGGTAGTGTTTTTACCTCTCCTTCTCCATAGCCTGTACCTTTACTGCATGCTACTCTGCCTCACAGTTCTTTTTTCAACCCTCACCAGGTGTCCTCTGTTTCTTTTTCCCCCTGGCCTCAGGCTTTTTGGAGCTCTGGCACTGCTCCCCCTGTTTCTTCCTCTGTTTCCGCTGGTACCCCTTCCTCTGTTTATCCTTCCTTTTCATCCCCTTCCCTGTCTCCTTATGCTTTTCCTTATTAGCAGCCTGCACCTTATACCAGCTCTGTACCCTGGCAATCTTGTCTCCCTCCTCTCTCTTTTCATCAGCATCCTGCCACGCCTTTTCTGGTATCCCCTGCACAGCACCTCCTGCCTTTTTCGGGTTCCAGCCCATCTTACTATTGTCAGAATTGTTTCCATTTGTCGTGGCTCCAGCAACTCTGAGGGCTTATTCTGCGGCTTGGCAGGACTGCCAGGTTTTCTGTGCGCAGGGTTCTCAGGCGGGTAAGTCTTCCTGGGATATGCTTTCAATGTTTGTTTGGGGGCATTACCAGCTGGGCCGTTCCAAGGCTTCCATGGCCTCGGCGCTGACGAGGTTTCAGTGCTGACGGGGTTTCTGGACCCTTCTAAGTCGTTTCTGATCTCTAAAGCCCTTAAAGGTTGGGCTAAGGAGTTTTCCGCCAGGGCTGATTCCCGTAGGCCCATTGATTTGCAGCTTCTCGTCAGGTTGCTGGGCGTCATTGACAGGGTGGCTTCTGATTCTTTCGAAGCTTCTCTGTTCCACTTAGCTTTTGTGGTTGCGTTTTTGGGGGCATTCAGGGTCAGTGAGATCATGGCATCTAGCAAGTCTTCACTTTTCACGGGTTATTGTTAGAGGACATTGGACCTGATTCAGACCCGCTCGCTAAGGGGCGATCGCTCGCTGCTGGGCGATTTTTGCTCAGTGCGCATGCGCATAATTTGCAATGCGTGTGCGCAAGCCAACTTCAGCGATGGGGAATCATGTGCTCATAGTACACAGACTTGCCGATACTTTGAGTGACAGATAGTGCCATTTGGATGGTAACAGGGGAAGGTGCTTGTGAACGGGGGAGTGGTGCTGCTAACGCAGGTGTGTCTAACCATCAAGACGGAGTTTTGAGGGCGTGAATAATTTAAAGGCCGCGTCATTGTACACGTCAGTTTGCATCTATTACGATGGAAATACTTGCAGTGCTTTCGGTAGCCCAGGGTCTACCACAAGCACTACGGACCTCATTCAGAGTCGGTCGAAGCGGCCGCACGGTCGTACGGGAAAAGGGGCCGGATATGCAAATGATTCCCTCGCAAGTTGTGTCCCTAAGTTCGGATCGTTAGCTGGCCGACCAAGGGGAGGAAGCGGCCGGAATTAAAAAAAATACACCCCCTTCTCGTACGCATTGCATGTCATCTCCGGGCATATAAGGATTAATCGAGACTATCGGGAACCATCGGAACTGGTCGTAGAGCTTAAGGTTGACCATACCCTCTCTTAAGCTCTACGATCATGTCAGTGTAAAAGCCTCCCATGTCACATGTGCCATGACGCTACTTTGTTAATTATGCACTCCCATAAACCGTATGCACTCCCATAAAACGCCGTTCGCATAATGAGGCACGCCTGCGTTCGGATCTCCACTCCCCCGGTTTCAAGCACCTTCCCCTGTTACCACCCACAAACGCCTCAATCTGTCACTCAAACTACCGACCTGGCTGTGTTCAAGGAGAGAGATATTTCTGATCGTAGCGGCTAGTTTGCGCACGTGCATTGCGAACTTTACGCATACGCAGTATAGCGAACATCGATGGCGTACGACCGTGCGGCCGCTTCGACCGACTCTGAATGAGGTCCTACATGTGTAGCCGATTGTTTCTTCCTCTGCCGATGTATGTAGTCAATTAATAGAGTAGCAGGTGTTACTCATTGCATTGTATAATAGCAAAGTGGCTGCGTAAATTGGCATATTTTTTTTTTTTTTTACTCTTTTTGTTTGTTATTTGGATATTAAGAAAGATACCAAACCCAAAAAACTTTTGATTCACAAACAATAGTCCCTATATTTTTAAAGTTCACAAATACAAGTTTTTTGTTTTTAAAGTGAAATTGTTTTTTTCTTGTGGAACTGCACATCCCAGCATGCCATTCCAGAGTAAATACATGCCTTTTTAGCAATTCCATTTGATGGGCCAGCCACATTTGGAGGTGATGTGTTTGTAGGTGCTGGAGGAGGATCATCTGGTGTGGGTTCAGGCACACTTTGCCCAGCCACATCTGGAAGTGTGTCCACAACTTCAAATTCAGATGCTATTCCCAAACCAAATTCGTCCAGAAAATCATGTATATCAATCATGCAGTCCTCTACACTGGACTCGTCAGAATCCATGACTGCAAATTTTAAAAATCCTGGCGTTGCTATTTATAGCAATATGTGTACGCACCTGCTACTGTGTGCCCTCCCATGAGTGCACTACGCAATGCACAAGCGACCAACACACCCTTTAAAAGCGCACCTCACAATTCCAAACACTTTCACAAGGAGCTGCGTTGTGTTGGGAGTGTACTACTGGCCGCACAGGCATATCCTACCTGTGGAATGAGGTGAGTCACATGATGTATGCTAGGTGTTGTGTTGTTATAGATGTATTAAATCAACAAATGTCCTGTGTTTATCCTCCATTTTTGAATGGCCAACCAATCAGACTGCACCCTAGCTGATATAAAGTTTGCACACTGTAATATTTGTCATTGCCATCATGAGATCCTCATCCTTTAGCAGGCTGGAGCTGCGCGTCCTCACAGAATCGATGGACCGAAGCATGGGGCCCGTGTGCCCGCATGTGCCCAATCGCATTAAAAAGCGGGCGTACGCGTAGGTGAGGAGGAGGCTCCACCACATGGGATTCCGCTGAACTGTAGTGCAACTGGAGAGGAGGTGGTCGGATCTCCGGAGGCAGACCCCAACCCTCCTGGATCAATTGCTGGCGGATAACCGCCAAAGTAAGTAATGCGTTGTATATGCATTGCGTGGTGTATGTTTTGTGTTGTGTATGCCTTTCTGTGTGTGTGTTTATGTTATATTTACTGATTTTGATGGCCTGTTTGTTAGTTTCTTTTTAAGGTCTTCAGACATTTTTTTTTTTTTAAATGGCTGCCAACAAGTTTTAAGTCCTAATTTCAATACTGTGTTGGAAAAATTTGCATAACTGTTGTAGTCATTAGGTGTGTGTGTTTGTGTGTGTGTGTGTGTGTGTGTGTGTGTGTGAGATTATTTGTAAATCAACATGGATTCTGACATATCTGTTTAAATGTAGAAGATGGCTGTCAATTTGAGTGTCAGGATACAGTTTACGCAGTGTCTCTGGATTATTGTAACAAGGGTGACACAGATGTCTATATGTAATCCTCTGGTTTTTTAATTTTGGCTTAAAAAAACCTTGCTCATGCCTTTGCTCTGCTAAACCAGGGAGATATGGATATGATGTTTTAATAAACATGTGTAATTCTGCACACCGTGAGTCTGGATTTTGATGGGATTAACTAAAAAAAAATACATCGTTGGACATTTATAATTCTACAACATTCATAAATGTATACTGAGTCATGGCAAAATTTTAAATGTTTTTTTTTTTAACCACTCTTATGATTACGTCAAAGGAGAAAGGGCTTGCCAAGACGAATCCCCACCCACCCCTGAAGCGCCCTCCCCCCAACCATCCTCCCCACCCACCCCTGAAGATGCCTCCCCCCACCCACTCATCACCCATTCCTAAACCTGCCTCCCCCTCCCACTCCTCATCACTCATCCCTAAACCTGCCTCCCCCCCCCACTCCTCATCACCCATCCCTGAACCTGCCTCCCCCTCCCACTCCTCTGGAAGCTCAAATTGGGCTGCTTCCACCCAAGAATTGCCGGCCCAAGGACATGAAGGTACATATGTCACAGATGCCATTATGCAATGTATATCAAATTTAGGAACCAGAAAATAATGAAATGTGAAAGCAGCATTAACCTCAGTAGCCAATGTGAAACACTGCGCAGTACTATCTGGCAAAGGGATACACACAAATTATTCATGGCTATGGTGGGTGGGTTTTATGTTAAACTGTTTGGATTTAATAACAAACTCTTAATAAATAATTTTGCTTTTCCTTTACATTTCAGTTGAACAAGAGGAGCCACTTCAGGAGGTTCTGAGGAGGGAGGTGGGCACAATTGCCACAGCTGTCCACCTTATATTGGAAGCCATTACCCGCATCCAAAATGCTCTCTACATTAAATGTCTCCACCCTCCTGCTTCTCTTACCCGGGCTTCTCCCGGGAAGAGAAAAAAATGTAGGCAAGTATGGGATAGAGTGTATCTTAATGCATTGGGTTTAGGTTTATTTCTCAATGAATTGCTTTCTTTCCTGGATTAGTTTTTCCCTTGGTGGCGGGCCAGTCTTCTTTTGAGTCTGGCTTTGGCGGGAGAACGCTGCATCTCAGTGGCTATATTATGGCGCAAGAGAGCGTTGTGAGGGCCCTCGATGTATATGGTGAGTTTGTACTTCTCTGTGCGGGGGGACCCGGGCGCTGTTATATGGAAGCGTTCGGACTAGGCCCAGGAGGGAGGCGAGTCCTTCGCAACGTAAGTGCGTCTTTAGGGGGGACGTTTCAGTGATTCCCCGTGTATGTCTCCATCTAGAGGGCTGGAGCTGAGTATGCAGCGTTTCCTGGCCACCTCGGTTAGGTGAATTAATAAATTGGTAAATAAAAGCTGTGGGATGTTTTAGCCCAGCTGTTATTGTGTCCGTCTCTTTATTTATTAGTTAAGTGTTAAGTTAAGTAAGGTTGTTTTATGGTTTTAGGCACTTGTTATTCTGCTAGTTTATTATTTTTTTTAGTCCTTATTGTCTTATATATTAGTCTTTGTTTTTTTACTTTTATTTATTTGTTTCATTGTATATGTCTTTATTTTTCCTTTTTTTCTTTTTCACATTTAGGTTTTATTTGGTATAGTGGCTCCTTTCATATGCGTTTTTAATTTTATTTATCTCTTTACTCCATGTAGGTGCAGGTGTTATTCTTCCATACTTGCTGTAGAGCCGGACTGCAAGCCCCCGCTAGTGCCACGGTGTTCGGGGTTGCCTGGCAACAGGACGCCATCACTGCAGGTGTGACATGGGAACGGAGTGACATCATCAGCGGGTGTCCTTCTGTGTGTGCAGAATGGTTCTGGCGTGCAGGGCTGCCATCAGGGGGGGACTGCCAGGCCTCCTGTCCCGGGCCCGGAGAGAGAGGCCCAGGTGGCAGCGGCAAGGAAGACCATCGGTGCTGCAGCATTTGAACTACTATGGATCTGGCTATGAGCCAATCACAGCTCATGGAATGGCAGCCAATCAGGAGCAGCACTCATGATTGGCTGCTGTTACACGAGCTGTGATTGGCTCACGGCCAGCTCAATAGTATTCAGCTGACCACGAGCCAATCACAGCTTGCGGAACGGCAGCCAATCAGAAGCTGTGATTGGCTCGCGGTCGGCTCCATAGTTCAAATGCCGCAACGCAGATGCTCTTTTTTGCCGCTGCCACCCTGGCCCCTTTCTCAGGTATTTGTGTTTTTGTGTTGACCCTGTCTTGTGTCCCCACTCGAGTCCAGCAAGCCTTCTCTAAGCCCTCTCCTTCCCAGCCATCCTTCCTTCCCTGCCCACCCCCTCCAGTGCAGCCAGCCTTTCTTCCCTGCCCACCCCCCAGTCCAGCCAGCATTCCTTCCCTGCCCACCCCCCAATGCAGCCAGCCTTCCTTTCCTGCCCACCCCCCAGTCCAGCCAGCATTCCTTTCCTGCCTACCCCCCAGTCCAGCAAGCCATCCTTCCCTGCCCTCCCCCCAGTCCAGGTAGCATTCCTTCCCTGCCCACTCCCCCAGTTCAGCAAGCCATCCTTCCCTGCCTATTCCCCCCCCAGTTCAGTCAGCCTTCCCTGCACTCCCTCCCCCTCTAGTCCAGCCAACCAGCCTGTCTTCCCTGTCCTAGTCCAGCCAGTCTTGCCTGTGGCACCCCTATGTCTAGCCAGCCTTCTCTGCCCTGCCTCTCTCCCATAGTCCAGCCGGCCTTCCATGCCCTTTGCCCCCCCAGACCAAACCAGCCTTCCCTGCCCTTTGCCACCTCAATCCACTCTTCCCACCCAAGTTCCCCCACTTTTTTAGTCTTCCCTGCCCTTTGCCCCCCATTAATATCCAGTCTTCTCTACCCTGTGCCCCCCTCCACCATGCCTAGCCATCCCTGATTTACACACCAATTGATGCACCACCCCCAAAGTAGCTCCACTCGCATTATCCACAACTCTAACCAAGTCTGCCCTATACCCTGGGTGCCCTACCTATTTTATCAGTATCAGGCCCTAAAATTTCTGATGTCAACCCTACTGGCGTGGGTATGGAGGTGTTGTCAGTCTATCTTTACTTTAGGAGGGATAAGTTGCAGTAACTTTTGCTGTAGGAGTGTTTACATTTTTGTATATGAATTTGGTTTTGACAATGGTGCGTGCCAGCACCAAAACATTGACATGTATTTAATATAGCTGCCTTTGTATGTAAATACAGTGTATTGTTTGCATTTAAAGATCTGGAGTGCCGTCCCCCTTTGTGTGCTATACGTTTAGAGAGCAAGGGTATTCCAAAATGGATTGGACACCCGGGCCATTGGACTTATTTGAGTGAGTGCCGGACATTACATATATATCTATATGTAAATACAGAATATTTGGATATGGGAGACTCAACCTGTATATAAAATCATTCGTTTATATGTATGATCACGATAAACTCAAGAACTACTGAACCGATTTTGATCGGGTTTTCACTGAAATGTTCCTTGAGAGCCTCCAACTAACATAGGGCCTGATTCAGAGCCGTTCGCTATTTGCGTTCGTTCAAAAACAAGGGGTGGCTATTCAAATGATCCGTTCGCACATTGCAGTCTGTTCACACCTCTAAGTCTGAACGAGCGAGCAAAACATACGCTCGATTATTTCTTAAAAACGCCCCCTGGCCGCTCGCACCATACGTCATGTCCGCTATTTATTAGATTAATCGAGTACATCGAACAGGATATGAACTGCTCGCTATTCTTGTGGTTGGTTTTTTCAACCGCTATTTTGCGAGCAGTTCTGAGTTAAAAAAAAACAAATGACGTGGTCATTGACGCTGCTATATTAATTACGCACACCCATAAAACGCCCGTTTTGACCTTTAAGCACGCCTGCGTTCGGATCTCCACTCCCCGTTTTCAAGCACCTTCCCCTGTTACCACCCACATACGCCTCATTCTGTCACTCAAAATAGCAGGCACTCGCTATATTGCGTACAAGCGATTTCCGGCCGCACTGACTGGTTCGCGCATGCGTACTAAAAACCGTACGCATGCGCAGATGTGCGAACATCGCTCGGAACGAGCGTACTGCCGCTAGCGAGTGGCTCTGAATGAGGGCCATAGGCTATACACACACCAATCCTTTCACCTCATCAGGAAGCCATTAAAGAGATAACTTACTTGGCTTCTTCCAGCTAGGGATGGCCATTGGCCATCAATGTTTTGAAAACATTGATTGTTCCTGGACGATGGCAATGATGTTTTGACATCGATGAAAGAGAACCAATGGTTGTCTACCATCGATGGATGACTGTGAGCTTATGGGGTTTTTTTTCCCTCTGTACAGGACGGAGCTTAGCCCCACCCAAGGTGACCGCTAAGCCCCACTCCCATTTTTGATTGGTCCACGGTCCCGCATCCCCGGCAGCTGCGGCCATCGACGGTATGAGTGCCATCGATGGTTATCACTGATGGGCCCATCGTTGGTATCCATCGATGGACACCCCACCGATAGCCATCCCTACTTCCAGCAGCAGATCCGCGTGTTATCTGGGGGGGCGGAGCTTTTGACTGAGAGGGTCCAGAGGACCAAAGGAGAAGGAAGGGGTGGCCACCACATTGTCTGCACAGCTCTAAGCAGGCAGACTGATACTTTAATAGTCGATTCATTGTCATTGAATAAAGTTAATAATCAATTTCAACAAAAAATAATACCTGTCTGCTTGCAAGCTGTAACCAGCTGTCCTAGGTTATATACTCCTGCATGACTAGGGTATATACTCCCCCATAACTAGGTTATATACTCCCGCATTACTAGGATATAAGCTCTTGCATAACTAGGGTATATACTCCCGCATGACTAGGGTATATATGCCCGCATGACTATCTTATATAATCTTGCATGACTAGGTTACATACTCCCACATGACAATGTTATATACTCCCGCATGACTAGAGTATATACTCCCGCATGACTAGGGTATATACTCCCGAATGACTAGGTTACATACTCCCACATGACAATGTTATATACTCCCACTTGACTAGGGTATATACTCCCGCATGACTAAGGTATATACTCCAGCATAAATAGGGTATATACGACCTCATGGCTACAACATATACTCCCACATGACTAGGGTATATACTCTTGCATGACTAGGGTATATACTCTTGCATGACTAGGTTATATACTCCCGCATGACTAGGTTATATACTCCCGCATGACTAGGGTATATACGCCCACATGACTAGGGTATATACGCCTGCATGACTAGGTCATACACTCCCACATGACTAGGGTATATACGCCCACATGACTAGGGTATATACGCCCACATGACTAGGGTATATATGCCTGCATGACTAGGGTATATACTCCCGCAAGACTAGGTTAAATACTACTGCATAAATAGGGTATATACACCCGCATGACTGTGTTATATAATCCTGCCTGACTAGGTTACATACTCCCGCATGACATGGGTATATACTCCCTCATGACTAGGGTATATACTCCCGCATAAATAGGGTATATACGACCGCATGACATGGGTACATACTCCCGCATGACTAGGGTATATACTCCCGCATGACTAGGGTATATATGTATATGCCCATATGACTAGGGTATATACGCCTGCATGACTAGGTTATATACTCCCGCATGACGAGGGTATATACTTCCTTATGACTAGGGTATATACGCCCGCATAACTAGGGTATATACGCCCGCATGACATGGGTACATACTCCCGCATGACATGGGTACATACTCCCGCATGACATGGGTACATACTCCCGCATGACATGGGTACATACTCCCGCATAAATAGACTAGGTTATATACTCCCGCATGACTAGGTTATATACTCCCGCATAACTAGGGTATATACGCCCGCATGACTAGGGTATATACACCTGCATGACTAGGTTATATACTCCCGCAAGACTAGGGTATATACACCCTCATGACTGGATTATATACGCCCGCATGATTGGGGTATATACTCCTGCATGATTACTTTATAATAGGGTATATACTCCTGTATGACTAAAGTATATACTCCCAACATTACTAGGGTATACACTCCATCATGACTAAGGTACGCATGACTAGGGTATATAAGCCTGCATGACTAGGTTACATACTCCCGCATGACTAGTATATATATATACCTGCATGACTAGGGTATATACTCCTTCATGACAAGGGTATATACTCCTGCATGAATACACCAGCATGATTAAGTTATATACTCCCACATGACTAGGGTATATACGCCCACATGACTAGGTTACACATAGGCAAACGCAGGGGGGGGTTCCAGTTGCCTGGAAACCACCCTCCCTAGCCCACATCATGATACCCACAATTTAAATAGCATATAATACAAAAGTTGCATGTTTTTAAGATGCCCTCAGTGTCACAAATGAAATTAACTCGACCTGTTGATCTTTTAAAATATGTCAGTCAGTAATGAACATACTTGTGCACCAACTATGAGATCTGGAAAACATGCACTGTTAGGGGTGTACTGGTATAAACCATCTATAGGATCAATTATTAATACTGTATAATAATTTACTATCCAGTACATAAGGAGACCAATCTGTACATATATGTTCAGGGCAGTGCAAGGTTCTTTTTCTGCCCCTCCAGATTCCCGATCTTGCTCAAATGATCTGCAATGGAGCCCACATCTGAAATAAAAACATTTAACTCAGACAGGATGGCCCTATTGCCACATATAATGGCATACAGTGATTGCTGGTCCTGTAAATGTCAGAATTATTACATACTGTACAATACTGTAAACTGTACTTCGTATGACGTATATTATAGCTGGTTAAGTGCTGATTATTATCAAGCATTTGGAAACCCCTCTCTAGAAATCCTGCATTTGCCACTGTACCATGCTCCCGCATGACTAGGGTATATTCTCCCAAATAACTAGTTTACATACTCCCGTATAAATAGGGTACATACTCTTGCATGACTAGATTACATACTCTTGCAGGACTAGGGTATATACATCCGCATAACTAGGGAATATACACCCTCATGACTGGGGTATATACTCCTGCATGACTAGGGTATATACTGCCGCATGACTAGTGTATATTCTCCTGAATAACTAGGTTATATACTCCCGCAGGACTACGTTATATACTCCCGCATAACTAGGTTATTTACTCCGCCATGACTAGGGTATATACATCCGCATAACTAGGGAATATACACCCTCATGACTAGGGTATATACTGCCGCATGACTAGTGTATATTTTCCCGAATAACTAGGTTATATACTCCGGCATGACTAGGATATATACTCCCGCTTGACTATGGTATTAACTCCCGCATGACTAGGTTATATACTGCATGACTATGGTATATTCTCCTGAATAACTAGGTTATATACGCCCACATGACTAGGTTATATACTCCTGCATGACTATGGTATATTCTCCTGAATACTAGGTTATATACATCCGCATGATCAGGGTATATACTCCTGCATGACTAGGTTATATACTATACTCCCGCATGACTAGTGTATATTCTCCCAAATAACTAGGTTATATACGCCCGCATGATCAGGGGATATACTCCTGCATGACTAGGTTATATACTCCTGCATGACTATGGTATATTCTCCTGAATACTAGGTTATATACACCCGCATGATCAGGGTATATACTCCTGCATGACTAGGTTATATACTATACTCCCGCATGACTAGTGTATATTCTCCCAAATAACTAGGTTATATACGCCCGCATGATCAGGGGATATACTCCTGCATGACTAGGTTATATACTATACTCCCGCATGACTAGTGTATATTCTCCCAAATAACTAGGTTATATACGCCCGCATGATCAGGGGATATACTCCTGCATGACTAGGTTATATACTATACTCCCGCATGACTAGAGTATATACTCCCGCATGACTGGGATATATACTCCTGCATGATATAGGTATATACTCCCGAATAACTAGGTTATATACTCCTGCATGACTAGGTTATATACTCCCGCAGGACTACGGTATATACTCCTGCATGACTAAGTTATATACTGCCGCATGATTAGCCGGTGCAAAGTTTCCGGGCACCCTAGGCAAAATTTCAGCAACTTCCCCTGCTCCCTCTACTTCATAATATGCCACGCATCAGAGTCCCCAGTTTATAATATGCACAGCAGTGTCACACACACACACACTAACACTGCCAGCACTCATACACACACACACTAACACTGCCAGCACTCATACATACACACACTAACACTGCCAGCACTCATACATACACACACTAACACTGCCAGCACTCATACACACACACATTAACACTGCCAGCACTCATACATACACACTAACCCTGCTAGGACTCACACACTAACACTGCCAGCACTCATACACACACTAACACTGCCAGCACTCATACACACACACACTAACACTGCCAGCCCTCATATACACACACACTAACACTGCCAGCCCTTATACACCACACACAAACACTAACACTGCCAGCCCTCATATACACACACTAACACTGCCAGCACTCATATACACACACAATAACACTGCCAGCCCTCATACACACTAACACTGCCAGCAATCATATACACACACACACTAACACTGCCAGCACTGGTATACAAACACACTAATACTGCCAGCACTCATACATACATACATAACACAGAACCCTTACCTGGCTCTATTCAGCTGCAGCAGCAGGCCTGTTCCTCGTGTGTTGCTTAGGGGGGGCGGAGTTTCCGATGTGAGTGACAGGCTGGCAGCTTTGGAGGGAAGGAGGGGAATGCAGGAGAAGGGTTGCCACCACTGCTGCTGAGTGCTGTCTCTACAGGACTGACAGGTGAGATTGCAGTGCCAGGCGCTGGGGGAAATCTGGAGGCTTGCAGGGACTGAAGCAACCATCCTTTTCTCTCTTTTTTTTTTTTTGTACATCTAGCGGCGCCCTCTAGTGGTTGGCGCCCTTAGGCATATGCCTAAACTTGCCTAATGGTAGCGCCGGCCCTGGTGACAGGGCCGAAACTAGGATATCTGTCACCCGGTGCAAGGCAGCAATTTTGCGCCCCCCTCCCTTCCCGTACCTGGATTTTGTCCTTGCTCCTCCATAAGGCAGTGCATTACTCAGACGTCCCTGGTTTAGTGACTTACATTATTCCATACACCATAATGCCCATTACACATTATGCCACACACTGTAATGCCTATTACCAAAGTGCCACTTACATATTTGCCCGACACCATTTTATGCCCCACAGTAATGCTTCTAATTACTTTAAAATTACCTGCTCATTGCCATGGGGTTTCATGCTCGTTGCCAGGGGTTCCATGCTCATTGCCAGGGGGTTTCATGCTTGTTGTCAGGGGATTTATGCTCATTGCCAGGGGGTTTCATGCTTGTTGTCAGGGGTTCCATGCTCGTTGCCATGGGCTTCCATGCTCGTTGCCATGGGGTTCCATGCTCGTTGCCATAGGGTTCCATGCTCGTTGCCATGGGCTTCCATGCTCGTTGCCATGGGGGTTTATGCTCAGCCAGGGGGGTTTATGCTCGTTGCCAGGGGGGTTTGAAGGGAGAAGATGCAGCTCTCAGCATCCTCTCCCTGCAGCGCCAGCGTTCCCGGCACTTCCGGGAACGCTGTGTGCATTGCGCTCTGCTAACAGACACTAGAGATCCAGTAGGACCTCTAGCATCTGTCTCTTCCTTGGCAGCGGCCATTTTTTGATGGCCGTTTGCAGCAGAGTCCATGCGGACGGCTAGTCCGCATGGAATCTGCTGAAAACGGCCATCCAAAAATGGCCGCCGCCAAGAAAGAGACAGACACTAGAGGTCCAGTAAGGACGTCTAGCATTAGTCTCCTCTTCGGCGGCGGCCATTTTCAGATGGCAGAGTCTGCTTTTTCACCCCCCCCCCCGCAATCCCCTCCCGGTGCGCGTGCACCTCTAGCCCCCCCTAGTTGCGGCCCTGCTGATGACAATGGTATATACTCCCACATGACTAGGTTATATACTGCCACATGATTAGGGTATATACTCCCACATGAGTAGGTTATATAATACCGCATGACTAGTTTATATATTCACACATGATTAGGTTATATACTCCCACATAACTAGGTTATATACGCCTGCATGACTAGGTTATATACTCGCGCATGATTAGGGTATATACTCCCGCATAACTAGGTTATATACGCCCGCATGACTATGGTATATACTACCTCATGACTAGGTTATATACTCCTGCATGATTATGGTATATACTCCCACATGATTAGGTTATATAATTCTGCATGACTAGGTTATATACTCCTGCATGATTATGGTATATTGTCACGCTTGGCGCTGGGGGAGTGGAAACTCTGGGTCCGGGTTGCGGGAGGAAACGAAGGCGAGGGGCCTGGATATATGTTCTCCTCATCCACAGCTCTCGAGTGTTGACGAGACCTGGGCAATGGTGCGGAGTCTAACCCACAGGATGGTGTTCGCCAGTGACCCCTCCAATCGGGATTTGGGCTTAGCTGCACCCTGTGAGCAGGTTGCGATCCTTTGACCAGGTACCCGAGCTCAGTGGGAATTGGAGACACAAATAACCGTGGCCCTAAGATGCCTAAGGTTTAAGGCACTGTGTAGTGATCCACAAACAACGTAAAGAAGTCTGGCAATACTGTAGCACAAAGTTCACTAGTGACACGTTTAACAAACAGGCAGATATGGTAATTCACTGTTGTATGAAGTTCACTAGAGGCTCGTTTAGCACACAGGCAGCTGGTAATTAACTGTTGCACCTGGTTTACTAGAGACTTGTTTAGCACACAGGCAGATGGTAATACACTGTTGCATGAAGTTCACTAGAGACTTGTTTAGCACACAGGCAGATGGTAATTCACTGTTGCACAAGGTTCACTAGAGACACGTTTAGCACACAGGCAGATGGTAATTCACTGTTGCACAAGGTTCACTAGAGACACGTTTAGCACACAGGCAGATGGTAACTCACTGTTGCACAGGGATCACAGTAACGTCTTGGCACACAGGCAGAGATGGAACACACTGTAGAGGAAATAGAACGCCAGGAACCTGGACCGGAACTCAACTAGGGACTAGGAGATAACCGTTGTTCAGGCAGTTTGCAGAAAGGTGGAAGCAGGCTATATACCCCACAGAACCCTTTGATAGGTGCACAGTGATCAGCTGCCGCTCACCTATCCCAGGCCAGAAGTACAGTCACATGGGCCGACTGACATGGCGGCGCCCATGCCGGGAACCTCGAGTCCAGACACCGGACCGCCCACAGTCCCCTACGCACGGGGAGAATGCTCAGCGTCCTCTCAGCCGCCGTGCCAGCTGCCCGACCGCCCGGGAGATCAAAGGAAGCCGGCGAGGAGGTAAGGCCGCGCTGATCCCCGGCAGAGCCCTGACAGTACCCCCCCCTTTCAGGGTGGGCACCGAACACCCCATAGGCTTATTTGGAAATTTCCTATGGAAGTCTCGGACCAACCGTGGAGCATGCACATCGGAAGCCTTGACCAAAGCCCTTTCTTGGGGACCATAGCCCCTCCAATCGATGAGGTATTGAAGAGCATTAAACTTAAGGCGTGAATCCAAGATCTTCTCCACTTCAAACTCAGTACCCTGTAAAGTCTGTACTTGAGGCAATTTGGGAGGAACAATTTGAAATCGATTGAGCACCAGAGGACGTAAAAGAGATATATGGAATGTATTGCAGATTTTCATTTGTGGAGGAAGTTCCAACTTATACACTACTGGATTGATTATCTTAATGATGCGATAGGGGCCAATAAAGCGTGGAGCAAGTTTCATCGTGGGTACCTTCAAACGAATGTTCTTGGAAGATAACCAAACCCTATCCCCAACTTTTAAAAAGGGAACAGCCAAACGTTTCCTATCGGCAAATCTCTTGTAATTCTTTGAGGATTGTACCAAGGAATGGTGAATCTTATTCCACAGGGTTGAAAATGACTCAATCTCCTTGACTGCTGCCAGAACTTCTACCGCTGGAAGATGTTCGAAGTCAGGGACTCGGGGATGTCTACCGAAGACAGTGAAGAAGGGTGTGGACTTGGATGACGAATGATACTTAAAATTGTGAGAAAATTCTGCCCATGGTAAAAGGTCCACCCAATCATCCTGAGAAGATGATACAAAAAGCCTGATGAAGGTCTCAAGTTCTTTGCTTTGGGGTTGAGTGGCAGCTAATGGGATAGGAAATATTGTCCTGGTGGATAAATAAATGGATTCAACTAAATATTAACAAATCCTGCAAGCTAATGTTCCAGTGGTTGGATGTTTCGGCAAGTGCTTCACAATCAACTAAGATGTATTTTCAGGAATAAGAGATTAATGTTTTTGAACGGACTAACCAGTCCCCATACGTAAATACCAGTCAGTACACACTAAAATGGATTCTGAATCACTCCACAAAATGGCCCTGAAACCCTTCCCACAACACCATTCAATAGGGTGACTCCCTCTTAACTCCTCCCCCCATTATCTCACTAAAAACCTTAACCCATGGTTGTCCGGAGGCAGACAGACTCGGTGGTTTAATTTACTACTTGCATATAAAATGCATTCCGTTTCTCAAATCTGTGGGGAGATCTCCAACATGTAGCACAGACAAGAATACTAAGAAACTTGCTGTGGTTTTTGCCAAAGATGTTGTGTGCAATGCAGATTTGCATGCAAAGTCGGCCACAATTGTTCTCACACTGCGTACACAACTACAACACACACAAACTGATACAGAATGTATATGCATGTGTGCACAATTACTGGAATACACCCTGCGTTATAACGCTTCTTTTCTCTCTGATCCCGCCTCTCCAGTCACAAGGGCCATAAATCAGATTATGCAAATCTGCATACAATATTATTATCTTTTATTCATATGGAACTACCAAATGCTGGTAGCACAAAACAGGGAGAATAATAATAGTATAAACAACACAATTTAAAAAGGTTCAAACAGAAGGTGACAGAACTAAAATCAAAAAGTGAAATACTGATGAAAGATCAAAAGTAGCACTTAGTCTCTGCATGCAAAGGGGATCAGAAAAGATCAGAGTCACTGAGTGTGAGTGGGAGCGTACTGGACAGTGAACCAAGAGAGTGGAGGGCCCTGCTTGTGAGAGCTTACAATCTAAGCAACCTGCTTTATTGTTATTAGTAACATTGGGCCTCATTTAGGGGCATAGTTATTCATGTAAATTTGCGGGATATCCCCCAAATACATTCTCGGAGGGTACCCACAAATATTAAGAATTCTATGGGGGTTGCTAAGCTATCGGTTATACTAAGCTCTGGAATGCCATGTGCGCTCATGCGTAGTACGCGCTCTGGACCCAAAGCAGGAAACCGCTATCACTCCCAGATCATCACCAGTGTCTCTGATTGGAGCCGGGGTCCCGGCAAGAGCTTTTTGCTAAATTCTCATGAAAATTTTAATTTTCACTTTGCAAATTTAGGTGTAAATAATGAATCACATCCGCATTAACAATGCTGATTGTGATAAATAGGGCCCTCAGAGATAGGAACAAATCGAGCAAATGCCTGAACATCAAATCATGCTGCAATGCAAATGACCCCAATGTAATACTTTTCAGCAAGCTGGAAGAATACTAACCGTTGTTTTATGCAGGGCACAAATCCTAGCAGCTTTATTTCACACCGTACACATAAATGACACCCATTATGTTTCTATCTTCCTGTGAAAATTCCTACAACATAAAATTAGTGGTGCTATGACATTTCTGTAGTTAGTAGAACAATGACATCATTCACTATGTTTTGGTCCCAGGCTCTACCAATTGCCAGGTATAAACCAGCCACAGAGATCCTTTGTTTTAGCCCTCTAATAACACAGTGCTGCAGAGTTGAAAGCAAGTCAGTTTGCAGAGTGTAGCTTGTGTGTTTTTGCACTATATAGATGTGTAAGAGTCGGCATAGGCTGACACTGATCCCTGCCGTGTACCTGGGGGTGGGACTTCTATGTTGACAGATGCTACAATCACTAACTGCCATGCAGTGGTGCAAGTAGATGCATTTTTTGCAGGTAATGTGTGTGTGATGAAGCCACTTGCACCATTATGAGCATTAGTTCCATGCCTTGATAAAGAGCCATTTAGGCTTGAAACACGTCATCAGTGTTACTAATGGAGATATTGAAGCCAGCCACCTTTACCATTCTACCACACTTGTTTATAACTTATCGTTGTAGGAATCTGGACTCTTTGTATTAGTTTATTCATCAATTAGTGTTTTTTGTATATGTTAATAGTGTGTGCAAACTTTTAAAAAGGTATCACATTAATGCCATTCCTTCATTTTATGTAATGAATACTGAGCATATGAGGAGACATCCATTTGAAAGGATTGTTTACATCCCACTTTGATCATTCATGCGTACATTCAAGAAACTTATACGTAAGGAATATATCCTAAGAGAGAACTAACCTATTCCCCTAAGACGTCTTGGCTATAACTATCCTAAATCCCTTTCCAGAGGAATTTTAAATGATTATACACAATGCTCTTTTTTTCAGTTTTTTTATATGTGAAAAGTGATTTGAATGGTTTGCACACTAGGGGGTAAATTTACTAAGAATCCTGTCTGGTTGAGATTGCCCAAGTAGAAACTCGATTTACATCGCTGAAACTCAGGTGATTTTTGCCTGCTGAAACTCTCAAATTTACCAAGAATCAGGATTTGCTAAAATTATGTTTTCCAATGGTGTATGTGATCAAGATTTCTCTGCCGAGTTCTTGGAGTCTGACCGCAGCCAAACTCACTCAAACAAGCAGCCTGCACATATCAGTGAGATATGTGCAGGCTGCTTGTGTGTTTAAACAAAGAAATAAAGGGTTAATGTTAAAAAAAAAAAAAAATTATGTAGGGTCCCCCTCCCCCAAAAGCATAACCAGCCCTGGACCCCTGACCCAGTCCTGGTTCTAAAAATATGGGGGGAAAAACGAGTAGGGTTCCCCCGTATTTTATGAGCTAGCACTGGACTCCCAGAGTCAGTACTGTTTTGTGGGGTTCCCCCGTATTTTATGAACGGGCACCGGACTCAAATCTAGCCAGTGTGTAATGTCACAGCGAGGGGACCTTTTCACCGGGTCTCCCCGGCAAAAGCATTAACACCCCAAGCCATACTTGCCGAACAATCAGCTCCAGCCTTCCGGGAGGGAGCTGATTGTCGGCTAACAGCGGGGGGGCGGGGGTGTTCATTGGGGGCGGAGCCGGGGGCAGGCCAGCCAGTTGGTGGTGCATTGAGGGTGGAGCCGCACGATCGCGTCATCGTGGCTCCGCCCCTCTTCACAATGCCGTTATTTTCGGCAGTGTGAAGCAGGGGGCGGGGCCGCGATTCAGCGCAAATTGCGTCACCGGCTCCCCCGCTGTGGGGGTTTCTAATCTTTTCAGGGGGGAGGACGGGAGGGTCGGAGGCTTCCAGGAGGCTTGCCTGCCTTTCCGGGGGGCCGGGAGCGGCACCCGAAAATCGGGAGGCTCCCGGCCAAATCGGGAGGGTAGGCAAGCCTGCCCCAAGCTAGTCAGCCCAAGCCGGGGATCTTGGGGAAGGTGAGGACCCATCCAATAAAGGGGTCCTCCCTCTTCCGAGCACTCCAGGTTTGCATTGAAGCCCAGAGCTTTTTCTTGCACCTCTGGCCGGTGGGTGCAGGGGTAATAGTGTGAAAATTAGAATTATACTATTGTTTTTTACAATAGAACTACAGGTTCCAGCGTGCCTGCCCTTTGGCACTTAGCAGGCGGCCGGCACCCGTACCCCCACTGTAAAAGAAAAAAATTGTAAAAAAAAGACAGTACACACACACAGTAGAATGTAAAAGTTTATTACATACCTAACAAACTCACACATACTTACCTTCTACCAGATGTTCACATCCCCTTCTCCAGTAGAACTCCCATGGGTTTACCTGTGAAAAAAAATCCAATACTCACCTTCTACCTGGCATAGCTTCGGTCCCATTCTCCTGTAGGCTCCACGTGTCTTGGCAAAAAAATAAATACCCGATCCATACCGGACATGTAGAGATGTATGTGTTAACACATACATTTCTACTGCTCTGAATGATAGAGCCGCATGGATTCTCCCTGGCTGCCAGCCAATCAGAGGCCGCTTTACAGTTAGCGGCTGCTGATTGGCTGTAACCCACGTGCTGCTGCCTGTCAACCACGTCGGTCACAGCCAATCAGCATCCGCTAACTGCAGAGTGGCCTCTAAATGGCTGGTGGCCCCTGAAAATGACAGAGTCTGCTGGTTTCGGTCAACCAGTGCGGTAGAAATGTATGTGTTAACACATACATCTCTACATGTCCGGTATGGATCGGGTACTCGATTTTTTCTTGCCAAGACCTGAGGAGCCCACAGGAGAAAGGGAACGAAGCTGCACCAGGGGGTAGGTAAGTATTGGATTTTTTTCTCACAGGCAAACCCATAGGAATTCTACTGGGGAAGGGGACGTGAACATCTTGTAGAAGGTAAGTATGTGTGTTAGGTATGTAATAATACTTTAAAATTCTATGGTGTATGTGTACTGTCTTTTTTTTACTATTTTTTTTTACAGTGGGGGTATGGGTGCTGGCCGCCTGCTAGCAGTTGTAGTTCCACAAGTGCAAAAGGGCAGGCATGCTGGAACCTCTAGTTCTACTGTAAAAAACAATCGTAAAAATTTATTTTTGACACTATTACCCCTGCACCCACCGACCATGGGTGTAGAGAAGAGCCCCAGGCTTCAGCATAAGCCAGGGGTGCTCAGGAGAGGGGGTACCCTTTATTGGGAGGATCCCCAGCTCCCTTGAGATCCCCAGCTTTGGCTGTTAATGCTTTTGCTGGGGAGACCCAGTGAAAGAGTCCCCTGGCTGTGGCATTACACCCTGACTAAATTTGAGTCCAGTGCTGGTTTTAAAAATAGGGGGAACCCCACGCCATTTTTTTCCCTATTTTTAAAACCAGTACTGGCTTTGGAGACCAGCGATGGCTTATAAAATATGGGGGAACCCTACTTGTTTTTCCCCCCGTATTTTTAGAACCAGGACTGGGTCAGGAGTCCGGGGCTGATTATGCTTTTTGGGGGGGAACTCTACGTCATTTGTTTTAAAACAATAACCCTTTAGACAGTAATTATAGGCAGAAAGTAGAAATGTGCGGGTTCGGTTTTATTCAGTTCTTAGCGCTAAATTAGCGCATGTTCAGATTAGTTCGGATTTATCTTATTGGCTATCGAAAACACGTGACAACCAGGTAGCCAATATGATGGCATTTATGAGAACCGAATATATCCGTGTAAATCCGAGTAAATCCGAGTAAAACCGAAACGCACATCTCTAGCAGAAACATACACAGATCACACTGATCTGTGTATGTGTAGATATGTTGTATATCAGATAAGACTCATGGACTCAGGAGTGCAACATAACACGTTTACTAGAACAACATCAGTAACTGAACTGAGGGCCTGATTCAGAGCCGCTCGTAAGCGGCCGCTCGTTCGCTCCGAGCGATGTTCGCACAACTGCGCATGCGTATGGGTTGTAATGCGCATGCGCCAACCAGTTATTGCGGTCGGAAATCGAGCGCTCGCAAAATAGCGAGTGCCTGCTAATTTGAGTGACAGGATGAGGCGTTTGTGGGTGGTAACAGGGGAAGGTGCTTGAAAACGGGGAGTGGTGATCCGAACGCAGGCGTGCCAAACGGTCAAAACGGGCGTTTTAAGGGTGTGCATAATTAACAAAGCAGCGTCATCGACCACGTCACTTGGTTGTTTCTTAGCCTGAACTGTTCGCATGATTGCGTTAGGATAAACCTACCACAAGCACTGCGAGCAGTTCAGATGCCTTTCGATGTACTCGATTAATCAAATAAATAGCGGAGATGACGTATGATGCGAGCGGCCAGGGGGCGTCTTTACAAAATAGCGAGCGCATGTTTAGTTCGCTCGCTCAGACATAGAGGCGTCAGCAGACCACAAAGAGCGAGCGCTCAATTTAAATAGCCGGCCCCTTTTTCTGACCGAGCGAGCGTAAATAGCGTCCAGCTCTGAATCAGGCCCTGAGCACAAACAGGAACTCCCTCCCAGCAAGCATAGTCCCATGGAAAGTCTCATCCTGGTGGGTCCTAGCAAGATACATATCTACATCCCTCCCTTCATAAAGATGATAGAGAAGAGGTAACACAATAAAAAGAGAATAACGAAAGGAGAGAGAATGGGTGTGGAAGGTTATGTGACATAATCCCGGAATCGGAAATTGGGCCTGCATATGCGTCCTGACTTGGTGGTATACATGTGCAGAATGCGAGCCTGGTCATTGCAAGGGATATCTGTTGGTGCCGTTGAGTCAGATGGCGGTTCATTATCAATTGAGGAAGCCACAGGTTCTGACAACCCCGGGCTTGGTGTGATGTGAGAGGGGTTTGTTGCCGTCCACTGTTACAATGGTCGCAGTAATAGTCTCTTCAGGTACACTCAGGAGGTGACGACGATTATGCTCATACACAGCTCCATCAGCTTAAACAACATAGCTGTTGGGCTGGTCGGCTTCCTTTAGAACAGTAGCAATTTTGTCATATCCTTGAGCGGTATGTAGTCGAACAGCTTGTCCTGGGACTAACTAACTGAGGGAGAGCGTGTGCTGTACGGTCATAATTCCTTTTATTAGACATACACTTAGCAGTCAGTGCTGCCTGCACTTGAGTCTGTAATTGAGGCTGTAATTGCTGTTTGGTAATTGGGATTTGGGTTCTGGTGCGACATGATAACAACCATTGGGCAGGGGATGGTAATCCATCTCACGGTATGTTACGTAAGTTAAGTAGTGCCAGACAAACGTCGGTCTGGTCTCATGCGCATTTCTCTAACAGATGCTTGGCGGAACGAACAGCTCTTTCTGCGAGTCCATTGGATTGGGGATATAGTGGACCGCTGGTGATGTGTGTGAAATCCCAAGTACAAACAAACAGCTTGAACTCATTGTTTGTGAACTGTGTGGCATTGTCTGTAATGAGTTTCTGAGGTATTCCATGTGTGGCAAAGTGCTGTTTGAGCTTGGTAATTATGGTGGTGCTGGTAACAGTCGTTAATTGATTGATTTCATACCATCCTAAGTAAGAGTCTACAAGAACCAGGTACTCCTTACCTCTCCATACCATACTTACCTACCTTTTATAATCTCTTCCCGGGAGAAGCCCGGGTAAGAGAAGCAGCAGGGGGCCGATGGGGGCGGGCCTAATGATTTGCGTCATTAAGCCCCGCCCCCTCGCGGGGTAAAATTTACATGGGGGCTGTGATTCATGCAGAATCACCTCTTAAGCCCCGCCCCCTTCACGGAGACCCGCGATCGCCGCTGGTATTCTCCTCATTCTGCCCACTTCACTAGGAAGTGGGCAGAATGCGGGAGAAATGCCTACCCTTCCGGGGGTGTGGGGGGTTACCCGAAAAATCGGGAGCCTCCCGCGAAAACCAGGAGGGTAGGCTTGTAAAAAACATCAGCAGCAGTGACAAACCAGGGAAGATCTGGTATGTCATGCGGATGCAGTGGCTCTTTAGGTTGGTGTACATGAAGGGCCATACAAGGGCCGCAAACAGAGACCTCCTTCTCTAGATCATGAAACATGGTAGACCAATAGAGCAGTTCCCTAGCGCTGCGCTTCGTGGCCTCCAGACCAGGATGGCCTTGGTGCAGTTGCTTGATGTAGTACTTTTGCTATGTGTAGGGTATAACAAATCTGACCTCACAAAACAATCTCATCTGATAGTGATAACTCATCTCGCATGGCAAAGAATGGGCATAAGACTTGGGGTAGCTCCCAGGAAGACTGTGTCTAACCTCGCAGGATAACTTTAGAGAGGCATTGACATAACTCATCTGCCACAGATTCTGTACGCAGCTCCTCCATTCGGGCAGAGGACAGGAATTGCACAGTCATTACATCATAGTCATCATCGACCTGCAGTGGAGCAGAATGGGGTAGGAACGCTCTGGAGAGGGCATCAGAAACAAACATTTCTTTGCAACGCTTGTAGATGACGTCTAGGTGGTAATTTGAGCATCATCTTTTGAATACGGGCAGATGCATTGTGCAGGGACTTTCACAGGATGGTAATGAGCAGTTAGTGGTCAGTTTCAACGGTGACCGGCTGCCAAAAATAGATGAAATCATGGCATTTGTGGCAGGCAAACACCAACAGCTCTTTTACGATCTGCGCGTAACGAGATTCTGTGTCCGTCAGAGCCATAGAATGAAAAGCAATTCCATTGTTCTGTAGGCAAACTGCACCCAGTCCATGCTGTGAGGCATCAGCTGAGATCACCACCGGTAAGCGTACATTGAAGTATTTCAGACTAGGAGGGCTGGTGAGTATGCATGTAAGTTTTGACACTGCGGCCTGGTGCTGTTCCAACCAACACCACTCCGTATCTTGGTGCAGAAGATGCCGCAGGGGTGCAGTGATCTCACTGTAAGTGGGGATGAATTTTGACAGGTAGTTAGTCATTCCTAAGAAGCGTTGGAGGCTAAGTTTGTCCACAGGCAAAGGCATGTCTTGGATGGGTGCCGTTTTGTCAGGGTCGGGTTTAACACCATGGTTAGTGAGGAGGTGACCCACGTATGGGACTTCAACCACTCTGAATCTGCACTTATCTGGGTTGAGCTTTAAGTTGATAGCACGTATTCTGTCCAATACCTGGCGTAGATGCTCGTCATGCTCTTGCATAGTACGGCCCCAGACGAGGATGTCATCGACTATAATCTCACAGAGGTATCCAGCAAACAGTTGTACCATACACCGCTGAAACACTTCACTGCCAGTAGTCAATCCGTATGGCATGCGTAGAAAGACATATCTCCCAGCTGGTGTCATAAAAGCCATGAGGAGTGACGATTATTTGTCTAATGGGATTTGCCAAAACCCACATTTGGCATCTAATATGCTGAAGACCTTGGCTTCTAGCATGTCAGCAATGACTTGTTCTACTGTTCTCAATGGGTGGCGGGGTCTTAGCAGCACTTTATTGAGGTGTACAGGGTCTATGCAAATCCTGACAGTCCCATCCTTTTTTATAGCAGCAACCATTGCAGATATCCACTGGGTCGCTTGTTCAATAGGTGTAATAACACCAAGTGCAGTCATGCGCTCTAACTCAGCTAGGACCTTATCCTTCATGACGATTGGAACCCTCCGTGGGTGCACACACTGTAGGGATGACAGATTCATCTAAACGCATATGGTATATGACAGGTAGTTTGCTGATGGTGTCGCATGTGAATAAATCCTTGAAGTCGCGGAACTCTGGGGTGTCTTGTTGTATCGTGTACTTCAGACCCCAAATGTATCAACCCAAGGCCAGTGCCAGATTAAGGTCTACATGGGCCTGGAGCTGAAATTTATGAAGGGCCTATTGTGTGCTGCTGCAGGCGAATGTGATAACGTCTGTGGCAGTGTGACTAGTGATGTGGGGGCATGCCTAGTGTGTGGATGTGGTCTACACAGGGGGTGTGGCTATATCCATGGGGGAATAATTGCCTCCACTTTTAACAACTTTATAGTTGAGCTATAACAAAAAAGGGTTTTTTTTTGTGAAAGGGCAAATACAGCTGCCATCCGCGGCCTGCGGCACCTCTGAAGGCTATGATTATTCATCATCACTCCTCATTGATGCAGCAGCTCCCTATATACACACACACAGAGACATATATATATATATACCAATGGGTTGGGTACGGAATGCCAGTGCTCAGGATCCCGCCAGTCAAAAACACCCGATGCCGGCACCCCGACAGGGTTAGGATAACAACACTTGTTGGTCAGTATCCTAACCCTCTCACCCCGCTGCCTAATACTAACCTCCCCCCTTAGTGCCTAAACCTTACCCTCCCTACTTAGTGTCTAACCATTCTCCTAATGCCTAACCCTTACCCCAGTACTTACAGTCGAGATGCCGGGACCAGGACTCTGACAAGTGTCAGGATTCCAGCGCTGGCATTGTAAGTGCTGGCATCCCGACTATCGGTCTAATGACCGCATCCAATACCAATCAAAATAGCACTCTAACAGCGATTATGGCTCACACAGGACCCCCAAGATGCTTTTAAAGTTTCAGAATTCTATACTTAGGGTGTTTCATCATGAAAGAACCTAAAGCCTGGTACACACTAGGTCCACGTTTGCAGACCCGTAACCTATCTGACGATTGGTAAGTGTATACATATTTGCCAATTGCCTGCCCGATGACCTGGGCTTGACAGCTGCACAGCAGATGGGATATGTCTGTGAACCATATCGTTCACAGACATATCCGCTGTACACACCCGGCGATGCACTATGGATATATCGCCTGTACAGTGGAACGGGGGATATATCTATCAGTCTAAGTTAAAAGGTAATAGGTGAACCGGTGCGCAAACAAAGCTGCAGATGGGAGGTAATCAAAAATAGGAGGTATCCTCACACCTCCATCAACATAACGTGATATATATATATGGCATCCACACAAATAATCAGCAATCTTCAAGACAACAATATTCACACAAAGATAAAAGAGTGCATGCAAAGCACCAATATATAGCATTTACTGAATCCACACTAGTGAGTGGAAATGTATAGTACGGGTATCCACAAATGGCTGGAGGGTGACAATTACCGGATTGGAGTAAAGGAGCTGTTAACGAACAGTCCTTAATAAGCCAGAATGTATAGAGACACAGAAGCAGTCCCGGGAACTGCACTGGTCTGGGCTTGGACCTCCGCTCTCAGGCACTGCACTCCCTGTTCATCCGTGGTTCCCCCGTCTGACACCATGGTGTTGTCGTGAAGATTGCTGATTATTTGTGTGGATGCCATTTTCAACAACTGATTATACAGATTCAACAACTGATTATACACATACATATATATATATATATATATATATATATATATACAGTATAGCACAAAACTCCGCTCTAGTGATGTATGACAACACCACATACTGTATATGAGGAAAGAAGAGGCGGCACTCCCAAATAGAATGGTGAATAAAGGTTTAAATGTACTTAAATATCAGTACAGATCTGTACTGATGTGCCGCCTCTTCTTTCCTCATATACAGTATGTGGTGTTGTCATAGATCACTAGAGGGGATAGTGTATATACTATATATATATATATATATATTTATATATAGTGTGTATATATATATATATACACAAAATACATATATACACTCACTTATATATGTATGTATACAAATACACATTATATGTGTATATATATACATATATATATATATATACATATATATATATATATACACACACACAAGTAGGTGCCAGACATTACACTTACCTGTGTGAAGGAATGCTGGTTATGCATCCTGATTTCTCCTCACGGCTGGTGAAAGCTTCCTTCCTTCCTTCCTTCCTCAGCTCAGCCTCTGCACTCCACTTGTTAGGCTCACCTTATAGTTGAATTTATGTGCCCAGCTATTGACTAAGTTGCCCAGGAAGGGGGGTAGTGGCCCTTGGGTGAATGGGCTAGGCTTCAGATGACCCGGGGGACTGGAGCATATGGTGACCCAAGGGACACACAACTTCAGATGGCCAGGGGAGCTTTAGTACGACCTGGGGGCGGGACTTCGGGCGGCATGGGGGCGTGGCTTTGGGGAGCATGGGGGCGGAGCCTCGTACTGCAGGGAAAGGAATAAGGATATTCTGACGTGTGAGCGGAGCTTCAGACAGCCGATGCGGGGTGAATGGTCCAGACTTCGGATCTTCCATCACAGCAATGCAGTGTCGTCGCATTCAAAGCAGTGCAGACAGTGTTCTCATGGATTTTTTTTCCCTGTCTGCACTGCATTGAATCCTGTGGGCCTATTTTAATGGTGGGCCTGGAGCTGTAGCTCCACCCGCCCCATTAGTAATCCGGCCCTGCCCAAGGCGCACGCTGTCAGGCAGTCCAAGCAATGGCGTAACGTCACTATCTACTATGTGGAATAGCAATGGCGCACACGTATATTCGATGGTGATGGTGCCCACAGTCTTGATAATATGACCCCTATATGCCACTAAGTTTACAGTGTCTATGTGATCTATTGTTGCTTGCGGCTGGTTTTGTGTAGCAGAGTCTTGGACATCACGTTGCATTTGGCACCAGTGTCAATTTTAATCTTCAATGTATTGCCACTCTTTTTGTCACATAAGTTAGTGAAAATGTCTCCTTGGTTTGCAATTAAATCGACACTTTCACAATACTGTCTCATTGGTATGGGCTGTTGACTCCGTGCCCACGTGATTGACTTTATGCATCTGTCTGTCTACCTGTGTTACTGTGGTTCACTGTGTGTCACAGTTTGTCTGGATCTGCAACACTTTGGTTAAGCTTATTGTAGTGGTTGCAGCGTTTGTTAAAGGCAGGACACATATCCCGCGCAAATGCGTGGCGTCCCCCACAGTTGTAGCATGGCCTGTATTGCATTTGCGTGTCCTCGCAGCTCTGGCAGTAGTCTATTTAAAACTTCTATTTAGGACTGCGTTTTCTCAGATTACACCCGTGATTATAGTCACGATTCTTGGTAATTCCCAAATTGTATTCCTGGCTATGAATAGTACTTGAGAGTTTGGCCGATGGTGTATTTATTTATATTTGTGTTCTCATCTGTGTTTTGAAGAGTTTCATGAATTCTCACCTGAGTTTACCTTTAGCAAATTTCTGTGTTGTAAAAAATGGCGAAACACACCCAAGGTTGCAATCTCGGACCAACACGATTCTTAGTAAATTTACCCACATGATCTTGGAATTACAATATATGATTGCTATTCTCTTTGAAAATTGTCCACGGCACTGAAAATCGAATTTGTATTATTCAGCTATATCTCTTCTAATTCTCTGTTCAGAATATTATTTTTCTATGTAACACTGATTTCCAATGTGATTTCACTGCTTTTTGGATTTTTGTTTGTACAATGCTTCAACAAAAAAAAAACTATTCACATTTTTTTTTTAACCCTATGAGCAATGAATCAAAAGGTGAAAGACAACCCCACTACCACAAAAGGGAGATAACACCAAAAACTCCCAAAACATATGCACATGAATAAAAAATAAGAGGATGTGGATGGTGCTAGAGCACAGAAAGATGTTACTTGCAATAAAGTGTTCTTTACAACTCTTTACCTGATCAAACGGGATATGTAAACCAAGTTGAACCAGCGGGTACATTCTCAATATTTATTACAATCCATAAATAGCAAATACATACATATGAAATACCATGGGTGAACCAGGTAATCCCCTTTAGTCTCTCACCATTTTTTGGTGCTGCAGTGTCCTTGTACATAGATAATCTCAATTCTTAATGCATACGGCGTTAATAAACACCACTGCATATGGTAAGTGTCGGGATGTATCGCATACAAAATGCAATGTTTGATACATCCCGCCCTATGTATGTATGCATACCCCCTCAACCACCCCAATTTTGGAGGGACTGTCCTGCATTTTGGAGGGGAAAGGTAGGGAAGGAACACTATCACCTGCTCTGTGAGGAAGCTATTTACACACCTCCGGTGTGACATGAAATGGTGGAGTGATGTGTGGCCATGCCCCCCTCTCATGTCGCGCCAAAGGCTTGCACACGAGAACATGATCCCCATGTATCAAATGCCCTCTTTAGGGCCCCCCAAGTCTTATGTGCCACAGGCCCCCCAAAGCATTAACCCAGCTCTGGGTGGTAGGGAGTATGGCGTACCGGCAATACATTTTTTTAATGGTACGCCATACCGCCCTGTATCGACATACTTGCACCACTGGGTCAATGCTGCTGTCTTCTCTTGCCATTAGCCTCACACATATACTACTGTCTTCTCTTGCCAGTGCCATAACAAGGTTTCCCTGTGATAGCCCTGCCCCCTGGGTACAAGACGTCATCACATTGCGCAGAGGAGGCGGGGCTGCCAACACCAGCAAGTGCAGCACTGCCCAGAGCATTCAAAGGATTTATATTGTAAACCATTCCCTGTGAGTAGATTACACTGGGGAACAAAAACATTTTTTTTTCTTGCCAAGGATTTAAGATTGGTTTGAGAGTACTCGCAGGTCCTATTTTCACATTAGCTGAATTGGCTCCAGTTTTCAAATTAATGAAAAATTCTAAAATTGAATTATATTCAACATTTGAAGTATCTTATTAGTCTAGACCTGCTTTACTTAACAGAATCGACTCTTTTGTTTTTTTAACAACTACCCTCTTTCAACAATAACAATAATTATTCTTGTTATTGTTGTTACAACAAATATTGTGATTTGTGATAACGTAGCTGGTAGTCACGGTAGAGACACATAACACATTCATATCTCCTCAGTAATGCTGGGAGGAGGCATTGCAGTGCACTGCTGAGCCTCCTGGGACATCCTCAGACCACAGCCACGCCTCCTCCCAGCATACAATACAGAGAGGAGCAGCAGAGAGGACAGAGTGATGCAGTTAGCACACCTCCTGTTCCTTTGTTCGGCCCTCTCGACCCACCACAACCAATTTCCCGCCATTTGGGCTTGTTTTGTTTAGTACGTCCTTGGCTTTTGTTGGGAATTAGCACTGAATGTGTGAAATAATGTTTTTGCTGCAAAAATTAGTTCTTCTCAGACGGTGTACTAACAACCCTGATGTTTTTTTGTTATATTTGTGACAGATGAAAGTGAGTTTGAAGAAAGTTCCTCTACTCCAAACAAATTTTCTCAAAAGGAACTAAACTATTTAATTCGTGACAACTGAATGTATTGAAAAAAGGAGCTAAGCTTTTGGCATCCAGTCTTCAAGAAAAGCACTGTCTTGAGCCAGATGTTACTATAACGTCATATTGAATTAGAGAGCAAGCCATACTGCCGCTCTTTAGCCAAGATAACAATCTTGTGTATTGCAACAATATTCCAGAACTTCTCCTGATGATGGGCTTACCAGAATATCAAGCAGAAGACTGGCGGCTCTTTTTGGATATTTCTAAAAGGAGCTTAAAATGCGTATTACTGCACAATGGAAATAAATTTGCATCGATTCCTATCGGTCATTCAACAAAACTCAAAGAACAGTATGAAAATATCAAGTTAGTCTTAGGAAAAATTTTTATTCTCAGCATCAGTGGTCTGTTTGTGTTGATTTAAAAATGGTAAACTTTCTTCTTGGGCAGCAAAGTGGATATACTAAGTATCCCTGTCACATATGCTTATGGGATAGTCATGCAAAACAAAATCACTGGCAGCAAACCGTATGGCCTCCAAGAGAAGTTCTAACTGTAGGAGAAGTCAACATAATTTATGAGCCCTTAATTGAAAGGAAAAAAACTTACTGCCGCCTCTCCATATCAAACTGGGTTTAATTAAACAATCTGTAAAAGCATTGGACAAGTCAGCCGATTGTTTCATGTATATTTGTCGAACATTTCTATTTCTTAGTATTGAAAAATTAAAGGCAGGAAATTTGGACGGCCCACAGATATGGAAACTGGTGAAGGATCCAAATTTTACCACATCTATGACTGAAACCGAATCTGAAGCATGGCTGAGTTATGTGTCTGTCATTCAAAATTTTTTAGGCAATCACAAGGCAGACAACTATCATGATATAGTCCACTACCTGCTAAAATGTTTTAAGAATGTTATTTAATATTTACAAGTTTACATTTTGGTACTTATTTTGATAGTATACAATATTAGCTAACTGAAGGGTCCTGGTCATTTTGTGGGATTGTTACTGAGAGGCCTATTTAATATTAATATTTGAGAGATATACTCCAAAAATACAATTTTTTTACACAAATATTATGTATCCCCCATTTTCAACCACAAAGCAATCCCCATAGAATGCTTCACACTCCGGATCTTGGCCTCAGTAGCTAACCATTTGATGATGACAATAGCCATTGTAGCCTAAGGGCAAAAGCAGCAGGATATTTATATCCATAGGATTCTTCCATCGGCACTCTCCACTAGCGAATGTGAGGTCAGAAGATGGCAAGCTAATGCAATCACGTTACGTTTACACATCGAAGGGACGGCTTCCTATCAGAGTCCCTGTCCCCAGATGTGATCAATGATACATCTGTCTTTTACTTAATTTCTTATTGCTGCGAATAGAGGTGATACGAAATTATAATTATCCTAATTAATAAATGGGCACCTGAATAAGCTAAGGCTAACATGATGAAATGTATGCACCCTTTGTTAGCAAGTTTGTCAGTTTTATAGTTTTGTTTGTGTTTAATAGTGTGCTACTGTGTGCCAAGTGTGTTCACTGTATGTGTACCAGTATACTGTGAGGGGGTAAGACAGTGATTTTCAACTCGAGGCACACTACACAAGTTTTTAAAATTGCCATCCGGCGATGCGGCGTGCACGACCTATGAAAAAACATACACACATAAAAAAAACACATTCATTGGCCTACACAGGAATAAAACGCACTACATTGGCCTACACAGGAATAAAACACACTACATTGGCCCCCACAGGAATAAAACACACATACATTGGTCCCAGAGAAATAAAACACACATACATTGGCCCCCACAGAAACAAAAAAAACCAACACATTGCTAGCCACACAGAAAAAAAATATAAACCACATTGCTCCCCACAAAAAATAAAACCATTGACTGGCCCCCACAGAAAAAAAAATGAAATTTCTCTCCCCAAAAAACAAATCACACTGGCTCCCACATAATAAATACAGTTACAATTTTCTAGACCTACCTGTCCCTCATCGTCTGCACGTTCCCACAGCGCAGAGCTGCTGGCCGTGGGCGGCTGGGAGGGAAGAGCTGGCTGGCTGCGGGCGGGCGGGTGGGATAGAAGGCTTGCTGGGTGACTGGCTGTGGGTGGGAGGGAAGGGCTGGATAGCCATGGGCGGGTGGGAGGTAAGGGCTACCTGGGTGACTGCCAGGCCGCGAGTGGGATGAAAGTGCTGGGTGAGTCTGGTAGGGCTGGCGGGCCAGGCAGGCAAGGCGGCGTAAGTGACCTGTAATGTCATGCTGCCGCATTTAGGCAGGTTACGGCCCAAACGCGCCTGAGCCTCCCAGAGGAGCTCAGCGGCAGCGCTGCCCGGTCCTCAGTTCTTTAATGTGACTGGCGGCTCTCGCACTGCGGCACACTTTACAACCGCCCGCAGCAAACTACTGTGCCGCGACAAAGCAGTTGAAAACCCCTGGGGTAAGCGGAGACACCTCTCTGTGTAGAGGTGTGGTACGGCATAAAGCAAGTCATTTTCATATCTCACTCACTTGTTATATTTCACAAATAGTAATATGGATATTAATGGATTCAAAAAAAAAATAATGAATCTCCTGTAATTTCAGCACTAATTACTTTATAAAGACATCCACCAAACATTTTTCAAAACCTATATTCAAATATTATGATAATACTGGTCATGTCAAAATTGAAATGTAAACAATATGTTACACTTTATTTCAGATATTTGTAGTTTTAATAAATATATGTAAAATAATCCCATGCTACTTTTCTTTTCTGTTGAGTCACCGATCAGAGGGTGGACATCTGAAAACTGCTCCCGAGTACATTAATGTTCAATTGAAACCTCTGAGTGCAGAACACCCCCCTTTTTGTATTGAAAAATTTTTAAAATATATTTGTGATCTCTTTATAACTGCCATGCACCTAATTAAACATACCACTTCCTTTAGTTCAGTTAAATGTCCTTACTGACCTGTGAATGAGTAGTTCATTGCAGTGCCTGTAAATCATAAACATGTTCAGACACAACTCAGCGGGCATTTATGTTTGTTATTATATACAGTATGTCATATAACTTACACAATATGTGTTGTCTGACGTGTATGTCAAGCTTGATGATGATGCAATTCTAATTCATTCCTTAATAATATACACGGTAAAATCAGTTTGTTCAAAACAAAAACAAGACATACTACAGCATTAAAGACACCTAGCCACAAAATACACGTTCTATTTATATATTTTATATTTATTTTCCTTATAGTATTCTACAGGGACACTGTAGTAAATTAGGAGGAAGTGGTTTCTACTTCATTATATATGAGAAATAAAATAATAAAATAACTGCTTACGTTAAACATGAGCCGCATTTATATCATACTTGCCTATTCTCCCGGGACTGTCGGGAGCCTTCCGAAAATCCGTGCTGCTCCCGATACCCCGCAAGAGGAGGCAAGTCTCCTGCATCGTCCGCCGCCTCCCCCACGAATCCACCGCCACCGCATGTAAAAGTGGGCGGTTCAGGTGATGATGATGCGATTCGCGCTAAATCACGTCATCGTAACCCCGCCCCCTGCTTTGTAATGCCGGTAATATCGGCATTATAAAGCAGGGGGCTGGGCCGCGATGACGTGAACGCGCAGATATGCCCCCGCTTCACCCATTACAGGCACCCACAACCTCCCTGCTGGACCGACCAGGTAGCCCCCTCCCGGAAGGGGCTGCCAGAAAGTCGCCATGTATGATTTAAATCACTATTTATAATATATGGGTCATTGATTTAAAATACAGAGAAATCATTGTATGGACAATCAATGCAACAATACAACAATGAGTCTTTGGAGCCGATTCAGCAGAGGACGGAATTGCAAAGCCGCACACAAGCAGCTTTGCAATTCTGTCATGACGCCACTGGGGGCGTCACGCCCCAGTTTCCAGGAACACCGTCCACCTTCACCCCGCCCCGTAATTGCCTCTTCCTGTCAATTAGGCAGAGGCATAGCAGGGGCTGCGTGCGATCACACAGGACCTGCTCTGCACATGCACAGAACAGGTCCTGCACACACGTAGATTCCCGATAATCAGGTATCTGCGTTCAGCATTGCACTTACAGTATGTGCAATGCTGAATCAGGCCCTTAGATCTGAATTTACTATATTTATATTTTCTGCATATGTTGTAACATCTAGTATCTGGGGTGGTTTGAACAGACAAATCGGAGTATGCGCAGGGCCACCAAGACATTGGTTGTTCTCCGGTACTAGTCAGGCCATTGCCACATGTGGGGGCCATCTGCAGAAGCTATACACCATTTTGGGGACATGGTTACACCTCCCTTGTACTCCTGGTCTCTGTGTGATAATTTGTAAATCCCAAGTAACTAGGGATTAAACCAAACCTCATAGTCTGCGAAATTTTTTTAAATTAATTTACTTACAATTTAAGCAGCTCTACCCCTTATTCTTTCCCCAAGATCCTCAACAAGTATCAGTGCTGGACAACCAGGGAGCATGTCCTTTATAGCATGCAGAAAAGGCTGAAGTCTCTATGACAGCGTTTCTCAACCACTGTGCCGTGGCACACTATGGTGCCGCGAGCAGTTATCAAGTGTGCCTTGAGGTCTGTGCAGTCAGAGCTTTACTTGTACTGCTGGCCCAGGCAGTGTTGGGCTCTTCAGCGAGGCTCAGGCACGCCCAGGTCGTGACCTTTGGAGACATGGCGGCATGACATAGGTCACGCATGCCGTGTTGCACGCCCATCTGCACTCCTCCCAGCTCTGCACTGTGTGCTAAGTCACTGATCGTGACTGAGTTACCCCAACCGATCAGGGACAGGACAGGGATGACAGTGAGCCTTCTCAGTTGGTTATTTTATTGTTTCTTTGGGGGCCAATGTGATATATATTGGATTTTTTTTTTTTTTTTCTGTGGGGGCCAGCTTATGTGATTGTTTTTTTTTTCTGTGGGGGCCAATGTGTGTGTTTGTTTTTCTGTGGGGACCAATGTCTGTTCTTTTTCCTTTGGGGGCCAATTTGTGAGTGTTTTTTTCCCATGTGGGCCAATGTGTCTGTGCTGATGATGTGCCTTTGCAATTTTAAAATCTTGTTCGGGCCACATAATTGTAATATTGTATTCAGTGCTCGAAGTGGGAATTTAGAGGTGGGGGTATGGAGATTGAATCCCCCCCCTTTGGGCCCCTGCTTCCATTACACCCCATTGTACGTCTCACCCCCCCACCCTTACACACACACTTCTCCCTGCCTGCTCCCCTCTCTCACAGCCTGGCCTTCTCACTTACTGATTCCCTCTCTTTCACCCCCTACAATACTAACTGCCTGCCTCCCTCTGTCTGCCCCTCTCACACCCTCCCCTCTCTCTAATTCCCTCTGACCTGCACAGCTGGAATGGAGCCACTGGGAGCCTGTGTTCCTCATTACAGTTATCTGGCGCCGATGCGTGCCAATGAGAAGCTGCCATTGGCCTCCTCATTGGCTGGCGGCCGCGAGCCTCGTGATTGGCTGGCGGCCGCGAGCTTCCTGACTGGTTGGGGGCCACGAGCCTCCTGATTGGCTGGCGGCCGCGAGCCTCCTCATTGGGTGGTGGCCGCGAGCCTCCTGATTGGCTGGCGGCCGCGAGCCTCCTCATTGGCTGGCGGCCGGAGCCTCCTCATTGGCTGGTGGCCGCCCAGTGCGTGGTGGTGGTGCTTCTAGTGCAGCCGGGACCTGGTAATTTGTCCCGGCTACATGCCAGCGCCTCCGCTACCCCGATCGAGATGTGTCCCCTGTGGGACACATCTCTACACATAGCCGCCGCTGTTCCAGCGCTGGGATACCATACTGGATCCCAGCGCTGGTACATTCTCATCTGCATTTAAAATGAAGTGGGGCCGGGAAGTGGCGGTATGTCATACCGCCGTATACCGCCCCACTTCGACCACAGATTGTAATTGTAATATTCATATTGCATATTGAATCTTGTACACCTGTATGTTTATATTGTTGGTGCTTTACACAATAAAAAATAAAAATGTAAAAAAATTTAAAATCTTGTTCGGTGTGCCGCGAGTTGAAAAATATTGAAAATCATTGCTCTATGAGAAGGGACAGATGCCAAAAAATAAAATTCATGCCCCCATCTGCAGGTCTTACCAGCCCCACTCTGAAAAGTACTGAGGTTCTTCCTACTACCTGGCTTTGTTGCTTTAGAAACTAATAAGATTTATGTATCTTGAATGCTAACTATGCCACAATAATATAGTCAAGATCACTAAGAATTTTAGTCATGGCACCAATGACTATGAAGTAAAGTTTGATTGATTAAAGCACACCTCCAAATTCCATGTTAGCTATTTTGTTCTTTTGTTCTGAATGCAGAGCAATCCAGTGGGGATTAAAACCGTGTCTTCTGCCTTGGTCCATCATGGTACTAGTGGTAATAACAAAAAAAAAGAGCATGAAAAGAGCAAAACTGTTGGACATTGCGTGCAACAGTCCGTAAATAAATGATAACAAAATAAACTATACTTTGGAAACTATGTGATTGGCTGGTATGTGGGGAAAAGCTTGTGATTGAATGGTGGCTAAAGGGAACTCAGGTTGCACTCATATTCAGTCCTCCTGACAGACACACTGATAGACCTGCTGAAAGCAATGTCACACACCAGCCTCCTATTGTGATAGACCTGTGCAGGTCTCCCTTTGTCAGATTGCTTGTAGTTCCCCCAAACGGCAACATGATTGACAAGCTGCAGCGTTTGGGGGGACAGAGCTGGGGTGATGAATGGGAAAGTTCTACAAAATTGGAGGGGGGGTTGCCCCCATTTTGTTGGCGTGGCCAGGCCAGGGTCTGCATCTTCCAATGCAGACTTCCTGGCTCTAGCTATGGAGCTGCGAGGGGCAATCTGAGTAACCTCAGAGTTACTCAGATGGCCAATGGACTTGCAGTTGCAGAAGATGGGATGCTGCATCTTAGGATGCAGCACTAGGATCTGTGATGCAGTCAGGATGCGTCTAATAACCCTAGACGCCTCCTGCTGCAATATCATATTAGTTGTATGGTATTGTACAGCCGCTTCCCTGCGGCTCTGCAATACCATACAACTCTGAACCAAGCCCATAGTGTAATGAAGCAATAAATATGTTCAAATCAAGCAAAGGCAAAGTATGGACCAACAGTCAAAGCAGAGGTCAGGGCAGGAGGCTAGCAATACGATAGTCAAATTCATGGCAGAGATCAAGGGAGGCAGTAAACAATAATATATTTCAGTTCCAGGCAGGGTTTAGGAGATGCCACTATCAGGGGAATCAGGTCCAAAATCCAGGCTGCCAAAGAACAGAATAATCCAAATTAATGCCATGGATATCAGAGACCTGAACAGGGAAAAAACTCTGTTCAGCTTCATTGCACCTATCACAGACAGTCAGTCGATAGAATGGTTCAAAAGAAGCTAAACCCCCAGCCCGAAGCAGGTGTAAGCTAGGAAACAACCAGCAACCCTCATATCCAGGCAGCCTACAGGATAAAAGAACTCGCCGTGGAACGTAGTACCTGCAGCCACTGCTCATGACACTGAAGACCATGGGCCAAATGTTACAGGGTCCGAGTTCTGAAATGAGCAAGTAATCAGAACATACAAACTCACATGTTTCCCACACCCCCGCAACTTGCAATGGCAAAACTCGTATCCAGATGTTTTGCATTTGTGAGGATACAACTCGGCCAATGTAATAGAGGGCCTGATTCATCATGGATCGCAACAGAGTAAACAGATCGGCCGGTGGTGCTTACTGCACATGCGTATGCAGTATTGTTATCACAATGCAATCACGTACACAGATACAAAGCCATTGCAGACTGTGTGACAGGATGCCAGCGTTTGGTGGGTTGGAAAAGTGGGAGTGGTTGGAGAAATGCAGGCGTGTCTGTCCGTTTGAATGTCGTTTGCTGGACGTGCATAAATTAGCCACTGCAATGGTATTTGCAGCTTGAGTACTCACTGCGTGAGACGACAGGTCTTATGGATGTGAGAAAGCGGTAGTGGGCATCTCTATGCCTGGTAAGCAGTTGCAAACATTAGCATATTTTGCTGCAGAACTGCTTCATAATCGCAGCTGCGATCACAATAGCACACTATAACGGACTTAAAACTCGTAAAATAATAGACCAGCTTCAGGCTAGCGAGTATATCCTGGGCAGGTCTGAGTTACACAGAAACAGGCACAGATCCGTGAGATCTGTGCATGCTTCTGTGTTAATAAATTGCTTAAAATCCCCTAAAAGCACAACCAGCACCAGGCTTTTTTAAACTGGTCCTGGTTGTAAAAATACAGGGGGAGAAAAACGTGCATACATTAGCCACTGCGACGGCATTTGCAGCTACAGTACTCACTGCGACCGACGACAGTTGCAATTCTGAGACAGGTCAGACCTGCTGTAATACTGCCTGAGGGTACGGTGTTATTCTATGTTACTGATGTATATGCAGTATTGCAAGGTCTTATGGATGTGCGAAAGCGGTAGTGGACGTCTCTTTGCCTGGTAAGCAGTTGCAAACATTAGCATATTGTGCTGCAGAACTGCGTGCGTAATCGCAGCTGTGATCGTTATAGCACTTTATTACTGACTTAAAACTCGTAAAATAATAGACCAGCTTCAGGCTAGCGAGTATAGCCTGAGCCGGTCTGAGTTACACAGAAACATGCACAGATCTGTGCATGCTTCTGTGTTAATAAAATAATAAAATGTTAAAAATCACAAAAATTAAGAGCACAACCAGCACCGGGCTTCTTTGAGCTAGTCCTGGTTGTAAAAATACAGGGGCAGAAAAACATAGGGTTCCCCTGTATTTTCATCTACCAACACCGGGCTAGTGGGCCAGTCCAGTTTTGTGGAAATACAGGGAACAAAATGAGTATGGTTCCCCTGTGTACTTATCTGTGGCTGGAAGGAGAGGGTTAATCTGTTAGGGTGTCTAAACTTGCTGGATTAGCACTGGCTTTCTTACATTATTTGTAGGGCGAGGACTCAGAATTGAGCTTCTAACAACTAGAATTTGTGAGTCAAAGGTTGACTCACTTCAGGTTATTGAGTGCTAATATGCCAAGAATGCTGCACCTGTTTCATGGTTCTGCCCCTTGGTGGCTGCTAGGTAGAATACACTCTCTTCTGCTTTATCAGACAACAAGAAATTGTAAATTTATTTTTGTATAGCGGAGTCATTCAAGTAAATTTACGTAGATTAAAGCAAATGATACACAGTTGAGTTCCTATAAGTGATAAACTAAATACATAGGGGTCTATTCATTATGATAAATTTATCAGAAGTTAAATTTCAGTTTTAAACTCGCCACCAGTTTTTAGTAAATAAAAGGGGCCCTTCATCTGCTGGAGATAGCTTTTCGGAAGTGTGAAATTGTGGAAGGTCTGGGGCCGCGCACCCCCCCTCCCACGAAGACGCCGGTAAGGACCGGACCCCGCGTCGCCGGACGCGCCCACGTGTTGTGGCGTGTCATCACCCACGTGTTGTGGCGTGTCATCACCCGGCGATGCGGCGGGGCCATGACGCCGGTAAGGACCGGACCCCGCATTGCCGGACGCGCCCACATGTTGGGGCGCGTCATCACCCGGCGGCGTGGCGGGCCAATGAGGGCCCGCCGCGTCATCAAGCCCAGAAGCCCGCACGGCGGGATATTTAAAACCCCCGCATGCGGCCAGGAGGGGAGCGCGGAGGAGCCTTCGGAGCAGGCGGATCATCGCTGGTGGGAGTCCCGAACGCGAGCTGGCAGTTCAGGTAAGCCCTCAGTGAGGCCCTTGTATCTTGGTATTAGACCACTGTACCCTTGTGTTAGGTTATTGTGTACCCACTGTACCACCACCGTGCGACGCTAGGCCGAGACCACTGTACCTGTGCTAGGTTACTACATATCCACTGCACCATCACCGTACGGTGTTAGGCTGCAGGTGTTGTTCTCGCGCGGCGCCAGGCAGCCGTGCTCTCTAGGAGTGGAGACCAGGACTACTCGCCCAGCAAACAGACAAGGGGTATACCCGGTGAGCGCATTCTGTGTTTGTGTGTCGTATCATTGTCGTGTGTCATCCCCTCTCCCCTTTCCCCTTTTCGGGCATTTCCGTTCGGGTTGCACCCATGTGCCTGGCATGCGGGTGTAAACCAGTCTGAGGCCACAAGTGCCAATGATGACCATCCTCTAGTCCCCGCACACCTGTCCGTCAGTCCGTCCTGTGGCACCAAGGTCCGGTCCATAGGCTCAGCGTGTCCGACCTATCTTACAGGTTAGACCGTCCCCGGCTGTGTCGAACCGGAAAGACCCAGGACCGTCGGTAGGAGAAACCAAGGCGGCCTGAAGGTGAGAGCCACGGGGTGTGAGAGGTAAGTGCCCCGCCACACCTGCACGGCAGCAGGCGCACACAGCAGTCCACCCCTTGCCCCTCTTACATTATACTTCCCCTGCCTGTCTGGAGCTCTATGGGGCTGTCTGTGTCTCTGCCATCCTCTTCCCCCCCCCACGCTGCCTGCTCCTTCACTCCTTCTTGTACTGCACTGAGTGCAGGGATCTGCCCGGCTAAAAAGATGCTGAAGCCACAGACACCCGACCTCCCCACTCCATCCTCTTTTCTCATACTGTACTGAGCAGGGCCGGATTTCCCGCTAGGTATCCTAGGCGCTTGCCTAGGGCCCGGCGGGACCCGAGAGGCCCGTGGACGGGCCCCTTTGCCCAAAGTAATTGTCACCCGGCCGTTCACACCTTCACAGCGCTCCCAGAGGAGCACTGCGCGAGTACCATGACGTTCCCATGTATATACTGTCCTCCCCCCCTGTCCCACTGTGTATACTGTCCTCCCACACTGTTCCCATGTGTATACTGTCCTCCCTCCCTGTCCCCCTGTGTATACTGTCCTCCCACACTGTTCCCATGTGTATACTGACCTCCCTCCCTGTCCCCCTGTGTATACTGTCCTCCCACACTGTTCCCATGTATATACTGTCCTCCCCCCTGTCCCCCTGTGTATACTGTCCTCCCACACTGTTCCCATGTGTGCACCGTCCTCCCATAGGCTACAGCGGTTAACGTCATCTTCAGATGGCGTTAGCTATGGGGACCAATATCCAATCTGGATATTGGTAAATTTGGCAGCATCGCTTCCCCCATAGAAACCTATGGGGGAGGAGGCTGCCAGCAGTAATGGAGGGATCACAGCAGGTATCGGAGAAACCTGCTACGGTCCATCCTTAATACATAGGGGGGATACTTAGTATTTGAGGTAAACCCCCCGAGGATTATACCTCAAATACACTTTAATAAATGGGCCCCTTGGTAACAGCACGAAGTATGAGCAGTGTTAGGTTTACATAAATGTATGTTTTTATGTGAAGTCCATAATATTCTTATTTGTATTTAGCCATGGCGAGTGACTTTACTAGCTGCATGTATTGATCATCATTTTTATGATATGCCTTAGTTTGTGACCGGTGCCAGCGCTCACCTTTGTATGTTTGTGAGAGGACAGTTCCTCCCTCCCAGTTATGCTGAGGTCAGGAGCTTGTACTCTTGTTTTGCATGTGCCTATGTGTTGTGCCTGCTCCCTATCTGTATGTGTAGTTTGCTACTAATCTTCCGTGTGCATCATCTTACACTTGTTACAAAAGATGCGCCTATTTACACTTGCGAACAACTCTGTGGCCCTCGGTCCCGTCATTGAACTTTGACTATATGGGAGCGCCCTGTTATGGTGCATACACATGGTCAGACTTTGTAAGACGATATGAACGATAACGATATAATTTATTGTTATATCGTTCATATCGACCATTTTTTGGCCCCTTCCAACCCCCAAATGATGGACGATGTGCGGGCACGGAAGGTCGATAACAATAACGACCATCTCCCGTGCATGCAGGCCAACCTTGTCGATATCGACCAGGTTACTATAGGGACCCGCGATCAACGTTATAGTAGTTTGGAGGTTGGTGGTGTGCTGGATGTTCAAAATCGAACATATAGCACATGCAGGACGATCAGACAACGATATAGTTATCTTTGTCTGATCTGACCGTGTGTATGCACCATTAGAGCCCTATTATACCTCTTCAGCCAGAAGTGAAGATTCACTTGAAACACACATGGCTCTGCATCACTTGTATTCCTATACACTTGGTTTGGAGTATTAGAAGAGGACCCACACTCACATTGAACAAACCACGCATATAGGTTTTTGCTGCGTTCTTTTTTCTGTTGTCATGTACTGGTAGAAAAGCCAGGGCCACTGGCTGGTACTTGCCCCCCAGGCTAAAAGTTGCCAGCCAGCCCCTGTCTATCATCCAGGCCAGCTAGCCCCGCCGTGACCCGCCCCAGCAGCCACTCTGCCAGTGCCAGCATTAAGGACCTCATTCAGAGTTGGTCGTTGCGGCCGCACGGTCGTACGCCACCGATGTTCGCTAAACTGCGCATGCGTAAAGTTCACAATGCGCGTGCGCAAACTAGCTGCTACAGATCAGAAATTTCTCTCTCCTTGAACACAGCCAGGTCGGTAGTTTGAGTGACAGAATGAGGCGTTTGTGGGTGGTAACAGGGGAAGGTGCTTGAAAACGGGGGAGTGGAGATCCGAACGCAGGCGTGCCTAATTATGCGAACAGCGTTTTATGGGAGTGCATAATTAACAAAGTAGTGTCATGGCACACGTGACATGGGTGGTTTGTACACTGACCTGATCATAGTGCTTAAGAGAGGGTATGGTCAACCTTAAGCTCTACGACCAGTTCCGATGGTTACCGATGGTCTCGATTAATCCTTATATGTCTGGAGATGACGTGTAATGCGTACGAGAAGGGGGCATATTTTTTGTCTTACGGCCGCATCCTCCACTTGGTCGGCCAACTAACGATCCGATCTTAAGGACGCAACTTGCGAGTGCATCATTTGCATATCCGGCCCCTTTTCCCTTACGACCGTGAGGCCGATACGACTGACTCTGAATGAGGTCCTAAGTTCCAAGCCCTCCGCAGCCACCGCCCATCAGTAGCAGTGCTGCAGGTAGGGTCCGGGAACTGTATTAATTACCCTGTCATATACACACTATAATATATATATATATATATGTGTATGTATGTGTGTGTGTGTACATATATGTATATGACAGAGAGAGAGAGAGATATATATGTGTATATATACTGTTTATGTGTGTATGTATATATATATATATATATATATATATATATATACAAACACATATATACAGTATATATACACATATATATATAGGGGGGCCCCAAACTAGTATCTTGCCTAGGGCCCCATGAGGTCTAAATCCGGCTCTGGTACTGAGTACAGGGATTTTCCTGGCTATAAAGATTCTGCAGCCGCGGACACCAGGACCCCCCCTCTGAACCCCCGCTGCCCGCTCCATTACCTCTGCTTAGTACTGTGCTAAGATACTGCAGCCGTGGACGTCATATCAGGTTTGCCCTGCAGCACAGCCAATGGCAATATATCTTGCAGATATATCGATACATCTGACTGTGCGTACGGGCGTCCCACCAAACGCCCGTACCCTGGCTGCAGGGACCGTCGACACTGATTTCACATCTGGGAGGGCAAATTTAAATGCGGGTAACAGAAACAATAGAGCGCCGCAACTCACTGTGCGTCCACGTGAGTTCCCAGCAGGGGTGGGGCGCACTGTTGCATGTCGGCCACTCTCAGCAGCAGTTGTGTCATGGGCATCGGGTGCGCGCTCCCAGGTGAGTTTATGGACCGCCAACTTCAGATCACTACTGCACCACTCCAAGCATCCTTAGGACGCTTGGAGCGACTGTACAGCCTGCAGGGTGCGCAGCGGTGGGCCCGCTTCACCTCGTGGGCCGAATGGCTGGCGGTTCAAATCCTGACAGCGGAAGCCCGGCAGGGGTATAAATCCCGAAGCTACAAAATACTATAACTATTGTGTAATCTATTTGCATTTTTCAGTCCACAATTCCCATTTGATTTTTTTTAAAGGGGAAGACAATGCATGTTTGTATTTAATCGAACTGAATTATTCCTCCATTGTTTTTACATTGGTACCTAAATGTATTTTACATGGTAAAAGCGACATAGTATTTATTAATATTCACCGTCCAAACAGACAGACTGCCTTATGTATATGATGCAATTTTGTGTATGAATCGTGTAATGTAACTATAGCATTAATACTATCACTGTGCAGACACATCTCCTGGCGTAAACCAGCTGCATATAACAGAGGCGTCAATATGGGTGGTGACATCCGGTGCGGAACCTCCAGACCCCTGAAGCCACATTCCCCGATGTGTGCCATTTCTGTGGCGTGACTGCATATACTACTGTTTATTCCTGGAGTAAAAGTGGTACATATGCTACTATTGCAGAGCTGGAAGCGTACTTCAGCTCTGCAAGCTGCGGAAAATATACATGGTTTTGGTGCATCTTGCTCCCTGTGTTTTTGGTGCAAATTGCATCCAGCTATATCCCTGATGAAGTATTATCATGACACGTTTAAGAAGTGTATATCTCATCAGCTTTCAGTAAGTAACACTGATTACTAATTTGATTATATATTGTATGAAAACATTGTGTTAACTTATTCTTATACAGTATGTATTGCCATTAATTAGTTTTGGAGGAAGCATTTTGTATTTGTTGTGTTATAGAGTACAGGATGAATATCAGACAGACAACCAACTCATTCACCAACTACTGACTCATGACCAGTGCAAAGGTGACTGTTTACCAGAACCCATCACTACAAGGGTTCACACATTTCTATACTTCCTTTATTCTTTAAAGTGAATTGCTGCTGACAACTGTGATGAATATGGTGTGCACTGCCCACATGCCTCTGTGTACAATGCTTGCTTGATCTGTGTGTGGTGATGTGGGAAGAGGCATATGATTGATGTGTCTGTGAAACTGAGAGACTACTTAGGTTTCCTTTCTTACACTTTTATGTCTCATTTATAAAAAAAAAAAAAGAAAGCTTTTTGTATATTCAGAACCCTCTACATAGAGAACAATGTATCATTTTTCTTACTGCGCTACTAGTTGCTAACACATAACAATGATGCACCTGATGTTTAATGTTACATTATTGTGCAATAACATCAATATACTTGTACAATTCAAGCACACATTGTACAATCCGAATTATTCTAAATTGGATCTACTTTATCAGATTATAAATTAGTATTGCTACAATCGCATTACAGTGTTGATCTATGGGCGGTATTCAATTAAAAAAAAGAGTTTTGCCTATTGCGGCTTTTCGGAACTTATCTTCAAATTCAATTCCAGATGGATTTCGCCTAAGCGGAAACTCAATGCAAAGTAATAGGCAAAAAAGTTTCTCCTAAGAATAGCAGGTGAAAAGAAGTGCAAAATCTTTATTTTGGGGTGCAAACGTGGGGAAATGACCCAGAACCCTTGGCACAGTGCCCCAAAGGCCAAATCTTGTAAAAAAACAACAAGCTAAGAACACCCCAAAAAAGTACTTTAAGTTTTGGGGCGAAAAAGTAAAAAGTGGGGGGACAAGCATAAAAACTAGCTAAATATACTTCTTGGGGGTCTGCAAGGATGGGTCAGGTGTTTATGAGTTTGCAGGTGCATGCCGCAGGTGTGTTTTTGAAGTTTTTTAAAAGACTTTAAAATATACTAGCACCCATTTTCATGTACCCAAAATTTGACTGGACTACTTATTTTCACCTAAAAATACAGCTTTATGCCATTCTTCACCACTTATGCAAAGAAGCATTTAAACAACTTAAGTACCCCAATCACTTTTATTAGGGCTTTTAGTACACACCTACATTGATTCCCTATGTTAGTACATCTTGTTTGGGATACAGACTGATTTCCCCACTTCTGACATTACTTTCTGCCTGTTCCGCATTCGCCACTTTTCGTTTTCACGTGTTTAGGAATTGAATAGGGCAAAAAGCGGGGAAAAGTTTTCATCTCTGAAACAGACGAAGGAGGCAAAAAGTCGGACAGGCAAAACCTTTCCGACTTTTCGCCTCTAATTGAATACGGACCATAGCAGCAAACCATTTGCCAATCAGATACGCCTATCTCTACCCAGATTATTGTTGCATTTGACCACAGATATAGGTGGTAAAATTTAATAAGATCATCTTTTTGGTCCCTCTAACTTAAGGGGTGAGGAACCTTTTTTCTGCTGAGGGCCATTTTGATATATATAACATTATTTGCGGACCTGGTCTTGGCCATTCCCCCTCCGTGTGATGTCACATGGAGGCGGGGCCACAATCGCCGTTGATTACAGAAATGCCCGGAGCACCTTGAGGATGTTCCGGGGAGCTGTAAGGGCAGTGGTGTGACCGTCTGAAGCATCCTAAGGATGCTCCAGGTAGCACTGCTGCATAGATTCTGGCTGCAGTGTGCCATTCTAGGCACCCTGCTAGCCAGATGAGGCTAGCAGAAAAAAAACTCTGAGGGCCAGACCAAATGATTCCGAGAGCCTTTAAGGCCCCCGGGCAGGAGTTCCCCATCCCTGCTCTAACTAATCATCTGGATCACTACTGACTCCACTGCAGGCTGTTTGTGTGGTCGGACAATGATCGCATTTTCTAACATGCAGCACCATATGTGCCTGTGACTTGTGGAAAGTGACGACAGTTCAACGACTTTGGTGATTTAGCCAGAAGATTTAAAGTGTCAAGGCAAGACCATCCCACCAAAATCTTGCCACTTACCACATATTGCAGACTATTTGGGCTGCACTCTTCTTCATTTCTTGAGAATTATTATTGGGGTTCACAATGGCTTTCAGGTCATACATATTTCAATTTGCCCCACATTGTCTACAATATTAATACTTAAAATAGTTAAATTTTAAGCTTAATCTGTTTCAATAAGATCTTTTTGGATGCAAATGTTTACACTGAAAACGATCAGATTATCAATCATTGTGGCCACCTAGAATTGACTGTATAGAATCTGTTGTCACCCGCCCATGTGTTCTTTACCAATTCAACAACAAATGATTGAATTGAATTATTGCATTGTGTGTGCTCAGCTTTACAGTATGGTTTATGTATGTCAAACACAGACAGTAGCTCAAGTAGTGTTACTCAGGATTTGCAGCGTCACAGTGTAAAGCCGAGGTGCACTTACTTGTCTGCTGGACTAGTAAGTGTTGTTGGAGGAGATTATTGTAGGGGGATATGAGGCAAATATTGTAAGGTAAAGCGTTCCAGAAAGCCTCTAGCCACTATGTCTTTAGCTATATGTATCTCTTATTATACTATGCCTTGATAAAGGTTCTAATGTGGACCGAAACGTTGGCAACTAGTTCTACGCATGCTAATAAAGCTTATGTATTATTGTGAATAAACAAGTCTCTAGAGTGCCTTAATCTCCGCAACCCGTGGAGTAACATTTTGGTTTTATATATATATATATATACACACACACATACATACATATATACATACACAGGTTGAGTCTCCCATATCCAAAATCCTTGGGACAAGGGGTATTTTGGAATATCTCCATACTGTTATGAAATATCTTGGGAATGGGACCCAAATCTAAACACAGAATGCATTTATGTGTTATATACACCTTATACACACAGCCTGCAGGTCATTTTCTACAATATTTTCAATAATTTTTTGGCTCAAACAAAGTTTGTGTACATGCATGAAATTCATTTATGTTTCATATACAGGTTATACACACAGCCTGAAGGTAATTTTATACAATATTTTTAATAATTTTGTGCCTTAAACAAAGTTTGTGCACACTGAGCTATCAGTAAGCAAAGGTTTCACTATCTCAGTCATGCTAAAAAAATCCATATTTCGGAATATTCCGTATTTCTGAATATTTGGATATGGGAGACTCAACCTGTATATGTAGGACAATGAACTTGGATATTAGCGCCTACTGGTGTTATAATGTGTATATAGATAATTGATTATCACATGGAAGGTAAAAGTGTCTAGTGTTTAACTCATAAAATGCTGAGTGTAATATCTTTAATATCACAAATAAATACCAATTTTTGTTTAATTAATTGATTATCTCACAAAATGTGTAAAGTGTCTAGTGTTTAAACTGCTGATGCAATATCTCAAATAAATACCAATTGATTATAGAAATGATATCAAGTTTATACCAAGAAAATTGTCTGTGCTTATGTACAAGAAAAAAATATTTTCCTGGAGTCTTAAAACATATATATTTATTATAACCACTTATATAAATACATTTAATTAAATATACATCAATATGAGACTCATGAATACGTGAAAAGACTGAAAGTATTCCCCTAAGCCAGGTCCAAGAATTAGACGTAATTGTACTGATTTAGATGTATTTAAAACACAATCGGTGGCTTTGAAACAACAATTTTTGGATAAGGGGTATAAGGGGGCCTTAGTGGATGGTGCAATACAACAAGGGTTTAATCTCGATGGAGAGAATGCCCTAAGTAATGTACCCAGAAAAAAGAAGAGAGAGACCCTGGAAATACCCTTTATCTCTGACTTTCATAGCCAATCTAAGCAAGTAGAGGGTATTATAAGGACTCATTGGAAAGTTTTAGGTAAAGATCCTGTCCTAAAGAATTTTTATAAAGGAACGCCCGACCTTTGTTTGCCATAGGGCAAAAAATATTAGGGATAAAATAGTGAGTAGTGTTACCAGTAACCCTCAAAAAATGGTAATCAATAAATCAAAGGGCTTCTTTAGGTGTGGTACATGTATGATGTGTAGGTTATGTAAAAGCAAGGAGACACACATCACCCATTACAAATCCACACAAACTAATAGGGTATATGAAATCAGGGATTTTATCTCATGCCATAGTAAATATGTGGTCTATATGTTGGAATGTAAATGTGGATCTCAATACATTGGGAAGACTATCTGCATGTTGAAAATAAGGTTAGCAGAGCGTGCATGTAATATTAAAAAGGGATTAATTTTACACAATGTAGCAATGCACTCTAAACAGGTTCATGAATGTGACATTTCACAGTTATCCTCATTTTGTGGTATACAAATTATCCAACCTAATTGGAGAGTAGATAATAGGAATGAGAGATTGGCAAAAGCTAAAATTAAAAATATATATGTAATGAGAACCTTATCTCCCCGAGGTCTGAATGTTGATTTTGAGACCAAATGGTTTTTAAAATAATATATTTTATAAAAACATATTAAGTTGGATTTTTAGAACCATTTTTTATGGATATTTAACTGGATTTTTAAGAAAAATATATTGTTTTATAATGTATTAATAATGTATGAGAATATGGGATTTTATTCTTAATGCATATTGTTTTGCCCTTTTCTTCTGAGATAACATGATGGAGGAGGAGTCCCTTCTGAATCAGGGCCTCAGTTATATTAAGGACATTCTGTAACTTGCTAGGCACTGTCCAAAAGCTGTTTTGTGTGTTATTGAAAAAGAAAAATAAGTCGCTTTCCTTTTTTTTACTGAGGTGCTTAAGATGCTGATTAGTATCAGTGGCATCACAAGAAGGGTGGGCCGCACCCGGGTGTCACTCGCCGAGGGGGGTGACACCAAGGTGCAGGTTCCCCCTCAGTGACAGAAGCCGGGTGCTGCACTGTAGCATTAAGTGCAGCACTTGGCTCGTGTCACAGTAAGGGCGCTGGCACTGCCCACACCTCCAGCACCCCTCACCACCAGAGTGATAACCACAGGCCTGGGTGTGGGCTGCGATGCCACTCCCCTTCCCTGAGACCATGCCCCCTCTATGAGGACATGCCCCCTTTTCAGCAACACATGGCATCTCTCCCTGCACGCCACTGATTAGTATGTTCACCACTGTTTTTTGAATAGAGCTCACATACCGAGGTTTAATTAAGCACTGCATTGCTGCAAGGGAGAAAACATTTTCTCCCTGTATTCTGTTTAACCCCTACATTGCAGGGAAAAAAGTGTTTTGCCTCTGCTGTGCTGAACTTAGTTGACTGTGTATTGTTAAAGATATATTTATTTGTATAATCTGGCTTATCATTGCTCTTATATAAAAGCCATTAAGTACTTACATACACTTCCCACTGTAAAAATAGAGGAAGTTTTTTGCACTGTAGTAAATTTCTTGACCTCTCACCAAAAGGCAGAGGAACAAATGTTGCAGCTGCTGACCCGGTCAGTGGGCACGACAGGTGCAGGGCATCTAAAGAAAATGTCTACCTCAGATGACCCTAAAGAGTATTTGCTGATATTTGAAAGGGTGGCACAGCGCTTAAAGTGGCCAGCAGACACACTTGATACACTTGCCCCCTATCTCACTGGTGAGGCTCAGAAAGCTTATGCTGATTTGTCCTCTGCTGATGCGGAGAAATATGACCTAGTCAAAAGTGCCATTCTGGCCAGGTCAGGTCTCACTCTTTCTGGGAAAGCACAGCGCTTCCACCAATGAACCCTACTATCAGGGTCCCTATTCGGAAGCAGGTTGCAGAAGTCGCCAGACAGGGGTGGAGTGGGATGCAGCCAGACGACTGCACTGCCGCTCAGATTATAGAGACGGTGGTTATTGACCAGTGTATAAGAACCCTAGGGAGAAATATGCAGCGCTGAGTCATACACGCTGATCCTCAGAATTTAGAGGAATTAATTACGTTATTAGACCGCAGGAAATATGACAAAGATGCCAGAAAAGAAGCCAGGGAATGGGCGACCCGTTAAGATGGCACCCCATTGGCCTGTGACCCTGACTGTACCCCACTTTTACATGATGGTACCCCTGGATTCCAGGCCCCCATTAATGTGGGAAACTGTGTTACTGAATGGCCGAGAACTCCCAGCTATTATAGACTCAGGGAGTGAGCTAACCCTGATATCAGAGACTGTCCTACCCAGGCTAGCGGAAAAGGTGCCGGCATTAGTCGAAGTACTCTGCATTCATGGATCCACAGAAAACTGCTCCCTGGTGCAAGTGAGGCTCACCATAAAGGGGTGCACTTATTAGATGGTCACCATGATTGGTCCTAAGCTCCCCTATCCTATCATATTGGGACGCAATTTCCCAGGATTTGTTGAGCTCATGAAGGAACCACAGAGACAACGCCAATGTAAAGTCTCCAAGGCCCTACCTTGTAAAAGGGAGAAGAGTGGAAAAGCACGGCCACTCCTCTTTGGAGAGGGAACCTCTGCCCAATTAATGTCTGAGGAAAGAAATCCGCAACACTTTGCTCAGTTACGCTAGACAAAAATATTTGCAGAGATGTTATACCCGATACAGATGTTGTATAGATGTGCTGGAAACCGCCACCCCTCAGGTTCCTGGGGGTCGCTCAAGTTCGCCTGGCCCTACCGAAGTCCTGCTGGCAGACACCTTTTTAGCAGAACAGCAAAGATCAGGGTGTATTTTCTTCCCTACCAGGGCGCACTGCCTTAATAGAGCACAAGATAAATACACCTGAAGGAGTTTATTGTTGTGTTTTTTTCTGGTTCGTTCATGATATTTTTCCTTAATATAAATGAGTACATATGTTTGTCAATAATTGTGATCATGTGATCATATTCATATTTAATGTCAGGCTTCTGGTCCAAAACATAAATCATTTTCATGGCAGAATAATCTAAATGGTCAAAGAAATAGGCCTGTTACCTTCCTACTCCCCCTAAATGGCAGTAACCACTAATGATCACTCATAAATGAACTATGTATCAGGCATTAAGATCTAACTATGAGACCACAGTCTAGTGATCAATGTATTGTTCCTGTTTTACAGTCCAGGATGTCCAGGAGAAATCTGGTAGCCACCCCAGTAGTGTACCTCATTAGCAGTAGCGATCAGTCCCACAAAATAGTTTATCTTGTAGACAAAAAGTTCGGCTTCATTGTCTGTACGGCTTTAGTCATAAAGCTGTGGTGAGCATGAAATTCCAGTTCTTACTTTTTCTTAATTGCTTTTTCTCTGACCATGTAATTACTTACGTTTGACAGCTGAGTGCTCTTAAAATATGCTTTCAGTCTCCACTAGAACAGAAAATCCCCTGTTCATGGCTGCCCAGGGACATGCACCGGGAGCTTCCATTTCAGGCTTTGTTCAAAGCTTCATGCTTGTATCCCCCCTGCAGGTTTTGGGGCTCCTGCCAATGTCTTCAGAATGGATGAAATGGCCCCACACTGTTGCTCAGTCCAGTCTAATAGCAGTGACCGATGAATGTGGTTAAACAATGGGGCCTGAAGATCTCAGTGGAGACTGAAGGAACGAAAAGAGACAAAAGTGGTGGGAAATAATAGCTAGACCCAAACAGAGCCTGGGGAACTGGCCGTACAGAAAGATATAGTTGTCTATTGAACAAGATCTGAATGCGCTATAATGTAACATACTGCGCTTTGTAAATATATTTTCACAAACACAAAACAAGTTAAATGGGAAAGTCAAAGATTGGTTTCTTTTATAAACGTTTCCTTTTGCTTTGCATAGCACATCCGTCTTATGTGGCTTTAGTTCTCAATAAAATGTACAATTAAATACAATGCATTACGTGATCTAAATATTACTGCTGTGCTTTATAGGTCGTACAAAATTATTTAACGGTTAGAAAGGCATTAATATGTTCCTATAATACAGATAAATAATTGTTTCATTAACAGAGATGATTTGTTCAAAACCAAATTTTTTTAAAATATGAACTCTTGTTAAACAAATCAAAGTACTGGTATGTCAATATTTCTATTTCATATAGAGATGTGCGCTGACCCCCATGTTTTGGTTTTGTGCCTAAACCTAATCAATAACCCTAAACCTAACCCTCCCCCTAACCCTAATACTCACCGTAGGGATGTCAGCGGTCAGGGTTCTGGAGTCAGGATTCCGACTGCTGATGGGATTCCCGCGCCAGGATTCTGGCCACCGGCATTCTGACTGTAAGGATGCCAACTATGTTGCGTATTATTAACCGCAATATCATTAATTTCCAGTAAATTTTGACCACCTCACAATATTGTTCACCGATATTGGCCAAAGCTGGCTGGCTAAATAGCAACAGAGTAGCGGTACACGGCAGTTAATTCTGTTTAAAAATGTGTCACAAATTAGTAATGTATTATAATAACCAATCAAACTAACTCGCAAGTACTTTCAATATAAAACAATACAACACAGAACCTTACTAAGAATCATGTGTGGAATACCATTGCTTAAAAAGTTAAAAGTAGTAGTAGTAGTTAACAAACAGCAAATAAAAAAACCCTAAACCATGTGTAAAATAGCAACAGCAGAAGTGGATGCCCCCTACATTAGTTTACATGCCCATCAGCACATGCCTATTCTCAGTGCCCAATCTGTGACTCCCTCCTTGGGACCCTGGGCCACTGATGACTGGCACTCTCTTATAAAAACAGCGTTCCATACCTGCAAAATACTGTGCGGGATACAGTGCGGGGTAGATACTATGCGGATCGGATACAGTGTGGGTTACAGTGCGGGTCAGATACTGTGCAGGTTAGATGAAATGCGGGTAGGATACATTGCAGCTTACAGTGCGAGATGGATACGGTGCGGGTTGCAGTGCAGATTAGCTACAATGTGGGCCGGATACAGTGTGAGTTACAGAGCGGGTTGGATAAAGTGCTGGTCAGACAATGTGTGGGTTGGATAAAGTGCGGGTGGAATACAGTTCAGCTTACAGTGCGGGATGGATACAGTGCAGATTAGATACAGTGCGGGGCGAGTACAGTGCGAGTTAAAGTGCAGGGTGAATACAGTGCAGGTCGATACAGTGCGGGTAGACATGTCAGCAGTAATAGTCCACTGACTGTGACAGCAGGCGGGAGGGACCCCCGGTGGTAAATGCCCCTGGTGGTGGTGGCGTCTGGGAGAATGATGATGGTCCAGGCACTACAGTGTACACACCGTTCTCTCAGCTGTGCCTCATGTCAGTGCGCGGCCGGAGTGTGGCTGCAGCAGCCTCTTGGCTGGATGGTAATGCAGGGAGCTATTGACTGAGAGCTTTCTCAGTTAATCAGCAATTAGCCCATAGGTTTCAATGTGAATTTGAAAAACAATTCCAAAACACGCAAGATCCAACACCAGAAAAATTATGATTTGCATAGTTTTCTAATCTGAACATGGCAGGGAGATCTGAGTCCCGGCCTGGATCCAAGTGGAATGGGTAAGTTCAGGTGGGTTCGGTTACCTGAAATCCGAACCCACTCATCTCTTATTCAGAGTCACACGAAAGTTTGCTTTGCAAACGAATCTCCTAATTTTTAGCAACTGCATGTGTCGGAGCAACTTAAGGCCCTTACACACTAGACGAAAGCTTGAGAAATTTGCCCGATTCCGATGCATTGTAGCGACAAATTGTTCATATTGTCCAGTGTGTACACACAATACCGATGCGCACTTCCATGGATCGTCAGATCTTTTGTACATGGCCCCTGCTACCCCAAACCCCCCCCCTCCCGCCATCAGTCCGTAACTGCTGGCATCGGCAAGAGTGTATGCACTTGCCAATGCCAGCTCCGTCACGCATGATAGATCGGCTGGGTACACATCATCTAATGTGTATCCAGCTTAAGAGTGATCAAAGTCGCACACTTCTTAGTTACATCTCCATTTGCTGTTTAGATGGTGTAACTGGGCAGCAGTGGGCAGTTTGCATGTAGGATAAGTGTTCTGTGGTCATGTCATTGGCATGTAGATGGAATAGCGGGCTATTCAGAGGTGAGCATAACAGAGGTCAGTCTGATTACAGATGGATCTCCTGCACCAAGGATAGGGCTGGTGCAGATAGTAATGACGGCGACTTCACAAGCAGATCGATAGGGTAGGCGCTGCCACAACACTGAACATAGACAGAAATCCACATTTATTTCCAAGCAGATGTGGCTATATTGCGTACGACTCTAAATCAGTACCTCTGTCTTTATAAATAACTTATCTGGTTCATGGTCCCCATCACAATGAAGATTATATAGAATGTTCTTCTAACTCAACTACAGCCTGATCATTGCTCTTTGAATAAAGCCTAAACCAATAACACACGTTTGCAAAATGTGTCTGCAATTCTCTGGCTGATTACAAAGGTATTTGGTGGCTGATTTAAAAAATAACTATTTTTGGCCGCATTTTATTTCCCTCTGTGGCCGGCTCTTCACCAACTTAGCCTCTAGTCCCGTTGAGGCTTATATTCTGCTCCCTCCTGCTGGCTACTGGCCTTGGGCATTGTTCCCCCGGGAGTAGACCTTTTGTGGTAAGGGCCCAAACAGCTGAGACGATAAGGCATGCTCACTGTCAGACGGGAGCTTCTTCCATCATCTTCTTTCTGGTTTTCTTCCCAGACTACAGTCGACTGCTGAATTTGGCTGAGGAACGATGCTGTATGCCCTTAATCGCCCTTCCCCAGAAGTCAGCCCTGTGAGGACAGAGGGCCTGATTCAGAGCCGGACGCTCTGACCAGAGCGCTCGCTCTGAATCAGGGCCGGCCTAGCTTAAAATGAGCGGCCTCCTGACCACTCGCATAGCTGTGGGTGACCACCCACAGCTTATGTGAGCGGCCAAAAAGATGGTCGCGATGGTCAAGACCATCGTGACCATTGGGCTTGCGACGAGACCCTGCGGTAGGGTCTCGCTGCCGCAAGCCCAGGAGTGCTTTTGGCTCTATCAGAGCCAAAAACACTCCCACTGACATCACTAGTGATGTCAGTGGGGCCGGACCCAGACGGTAGGCGTTCCCATGGGAACGCCTCCGTCTGGGCAGCCATGCCCCCAGCACGCCCACCAAAGGGGGCGTGTTGTCACTCATCATCGACAGCATGCCCCCTTTGGTGCGAGACCCCGAGCGACGGCTTCCCCTTCGCTCGCCGGGTCTCACTCATGCGCACGACGGAGGCGCTTCCTTCGTGCGCATGCGCATTTGCTTAACATCAACCTGCTTGCGAGCGTACAGCGCTCGCGAGCGGGTCTGAATGAGACCCAGAGAGTGCTCGGCTGTTGTCGTAGACTGCAGTGGAGTTGACCATATGCTGCCAATTGGGGAATCCTTTCTTCTCGTTTCCATGTACCCCAACTGTTGCTGGCCGCTTGAACTGGGAAATCCTCCTGGCCACTTACAGATCCTTCTTGTCTCAATTTCCTTTGTGGCCGGAGACCTGCCCTTCCTGGACCCCTGCTGAGATCTGCTTACCTGCACCTTTTCTGTGTCTCTCCTACTTATCCTCCCTAGAAGTGATGCTCTCCTAATATCCTCTCTTGAAGTGACTTTCATAGTTACCTTCCCTTGGAGTGCCTTCTATCAGTATTAGAGGCCCTCTTCTTGTTCCTGTAGGTTATCCTGTTTTTGCTGGGTCGACAATTCTCCACTACTTCTCCCCGGAAGGCTTGCTATCAGACCTTTCGGTGTTTGGAGTAGATATCTCCTCAATGAACGTATCTTACAGCTTCTTCCGCACATGCCTGTTCCGTGTTAGATTCCTGTACCATCTTTTCAGCTTGGGACATCTGGGAAATGCTCTCTGGTACTGCCTGTGCCAGTCTTGCTGGGCTTCACCGGTGGTGGTGGTGGTGCTTGTCTGGTGCTCCTCGGTTGCCTGGGACTCAGCATCTCCTTTAACCCCTTCATGCATGAATTATGGCGTGTTTCCATTCAATGGCAGATTTCTGATGATGTGGAAGTAATGGCCATCCAATGTTAAAATACAACTGTATTGAGGTGGAATTCAGCTGCTTAATATCAAGACCAGCCATAGGTCACTATTGCTCATGCACAATTCAGATTTTACCATATGCGCAAACCATTGTGATGGCTTGTCCATCAATTTCTTTTGATGCCATGGTTAGAAACCATTGCTGATGTCAAACCCTAGCAGTTGCCCACAGGGTTTGAGGTGTGGGGAGGTTGGCACCCATCAGCTTCTGTTTTCTGTCTTCCATCGCAATTCTTCTGCCTCACAAAGGGAGTCACTGCACCTGATTGTAGCTCCCAGTTAATGACAGGCTGGGATTAGGGTGCTGCAGAGACCTCACCACCTCATGGCGCTCACCCAGCCAATACGTTATTGGGAGCTGTTGCAGATGCAGCATTTCCCTGTGTCAGAACTTCTGAAGAAGTTGCAGGGAGAGGGTGGGACATGGTGACCCGCACACTGCAGCCTGAGTAAGATAAATGATGGGGGTGGAGGATAGTGAAATAGAGAAATGTAAAACAGAGCTGTGGGTAAAGAAAATAACTTCCACGTCACTGCTTATTCTTCTGGTGGGTAAGCACCAAACCCCATATACTGAAAACGGGATACAGTAGCACACGTAGTATAGCGGTTCCTTGCAACATTAGGCCAATGTATTTAATCACAAAGACTACAAGAGGCTGAAGTTATCTCCTTATTTGGCCAGCTTTTTATTCACTTCTTATTCGTGCTCCAGCTTCTTAATCACTTCTTATTCGTGCTCCAGCTTCTTATTCACTTCTTATTCCTGCTCCAGCTTCTTATTCATGCTCCAGCTTTTTATTCACTTCTTATTCATGCACCAGCTTTTTATTCACTTCTTATTCGTGCTCCAGCTTTTTATTCACTTCTTATTCGTGCTCCAGCTTCTTATTCACTTCTTATTCATGCTCCAGCTTCTTATTCACTTTTTATTCGTGCTCCAGCTTCTTATTCACTTCTTATTAGTGCTCCAGCTTCTTATTCACTTCTTATTCGTGGTCCAGCTTCTTATTCACTTCTTATTCGTGGTCCAGCTTCTTATTCACTTCTTATTCGTGGTCCAGCTTCTTATTCACTTCTTATTCATGCTCCAGCTTCTTATGCACTTCTTATTCGTGCTCCAGCTTCTTATTCACTTCTTATTCGTGCTCCAGCTTCTTATTCCCTTCTTATTTGTGCTCCAGCTTCTTATTCATGCTCCAGCTTTTTATTCACTTCTTATCCGTGCTCCAGCTTTTTATTCACTTCTTATTCGTGCTCCAGCTTCTTATTCACTTCTTATTCGTGGTTCAGCTTCTTATTCACTTCTTATTCGTGGTCCAGGTTCTTATTCACTTCTTATTCGTGCTCCAGCTTCTTATTCACTTCTTATTCGTGCTCCAGCTTCTTATTCACTTCTTATTCGTGGTCCAGCTTCTTATTCACTTCCTATTCGTGGTCCAGCCTCTTATTCATTTCTTATTCATGCTCCAGCTTCTTATTCACTTCCTATTCGTGGTCCAGCTTCTTATTCACTTCCTATTCGTGGTCCAGCTTCTTATTCACTTCTAATTAGTGCTCCAGCTCCTTATTCACTTCTAATTAGTGCTCCAGCTCCTTATTCACTTCTAATTAGTGCTCCAGCTCCTTATTCACTTCTAATTCATGCTTCAGCTCCTTATTCACTTCTTATTCGTGCTCCAGCTCCTTATTCACTTCTTATTCATGCTCCAGCTTCTTATTCACTTCTAATTCGTGCTCCAGCTTCTTATTCACTTCTTATGCGTGCTTCAGCTCCTTATTCACTTCTTATTCGTGCTCCAGCTCCTTATTCACTTCTAATTCGTGCTCCAGCTTCTTATTCACTTCTAATCCGTGCTCCAGCTTCTTATTCACTTCTTATGCGTGCTCCAGCTCCTTATTCACTTCTAATTCGTGCTCCAGCTCCTTAATCACTTTCCCTGTGTCAGAACTTCTGAAGAAGTTGCAGGGAGAGGGTGGGACATGGTGACCCGCACACTGCAGCCTGAGTAAGGTAAATGATGGGGGTGGAGGATAGTAAAATAGAGAAATGTAAAACAGAGCTGTGGGTAAAGAAAATAACTTCCACGTCACTGCTTATTCTTCTGGTGGGTAAGCACCAAACCCCATATACTGAAAACGGGATACAGTAGCACACGTAGTATAGCGGTTCCTTGCAACATTAGGCCAATGTATTTAATCACAAAGACTACAAGAGGCTGAAGTTATCTCCTTATTTGGCCAGCTTTTTATTCACTTCTTATTCGTGCTCCAGCTTCTTAATCACTTCTTATTCGTGCTCCAGCTTCTTATTCACTTCTTATTCCTGCTCCAGCTTCTTATTCATGCTCCAGCTTTTTATTCACTTCTTATTCATGCTCCAGCTTTTTATCCACTTCTTATTCGTGCTCCAGCTTTTTATTCACTTCTTATTCGTGCTCCAGCTTCTTATTCACTTCTTATTCATGCTCCAGCTTCTTATTCACTTTTTATTCGTGCTCCAGCTTCTTATTCACTTCTTATTAGTGCTCCAGCTTCTTATTCACTTCTTATTCGTGGTCCAGCTTCTTATTCACTTCTTATTCGTGGTCCAGCTTCTTATTCACTTCTTATTCGTGGTCCAGCTTCTTATTCACTTCTTATTCATGCTCCAGCTTCTTATGCACTTCTTATTCGTGCTCCAGCTTCTTATTCACTTCTTATTCGTGCTCCAGCTTCTTATTCCCTTCTTATTTGTGCTCCAGCTTCTTATTCATGCTCCAGCTTTTTATTCACTTCTTATCCGTGCTCCAGCTTTTTATTCACTTCTTATTCGTGCTCCAGCTTCTTATTCACTTCTTATTCGTGGTTCAGCTTCTTATTCACTTCTTATTCGTGGTCCAGGTTCTTATTCACTTCTTATTCGTGCTCCAGCTTCTTATTCACTTCTTATTCGTGCTCCAGCTTCTTATTCACTTCTTATTCGTGGTCCAGCTTCTTATTCACTTCCTATTCGTGGTCCAGCCTCTTATTCATTTCTTATTCATGCTCCAGCTTCTTATTCACTTCCTATTCGTGGTCCAGCTTCTTATTCACTTCCTATTCGTGGTCCAGCTTCTTATTCACTTCTAATTAGTGCTCCAGCTCCTTATTCACTTCTAATTAGTGCTCCAGCTACTTATTCACTTCTAATTAGTGCTCCAGCTCCTTATTCACTTCTAATTCATGCTTCAGCTCCTTATTCACTTCTTATTCGTGCTCCAGCTCCTTATTCACTTCTTATTCATGCTCCAGCTTCTTATTCACTTCTAATTCGTGCTCCAGCTTCTTATTCACTTCTTATGCGTGCTTCAGCTCCTTATTCACTTCTTATTCGTGCTCCAGCTCCTTATTCACTTCTAATTCGTGCTCCAGCTTCTTATTCACTTCTAATCCGTGCTCCAGCTTCTTATTCACTTCTTATGCGTGCTCCAGCTCCTTATTCACTTCTAATTCGTGCTCCAGCTCCTTAATCACTTCTAATTCGTGCTCCAGCTCCTTATTCACTTCTTATTCATGCTCCATCTCCTTATTCACTTCTAATTTATGCTCCAGCTCCTTATTCACTTCTTATTCGTACTCCAGCTTCTTATTCACTTCTTATTCGTGGTCCAGCTTCTTATTCACTTCTTATGCGTGCTCCAGCTCCTTATTCACTTCTAATTCGTGCTCCATCTCCTTATTCACTTCTAATTCGTGCTCCAGCTCCTTATTCACTTCTTATTCGTACTCCAGCTTCTTATTCACTTCTTATTCGTGGTCCAGCTTCTTATTCACTTCTTATTCGTGCTCCAATATCTTATTCACTTCCTATTCGTGGTCTTATTCACTGCTTATTCGTCAGTGGGTATGGTTCAATGGGTCTACATTGTCTAGATAGACAGTGTTTAGGTAGACAATGGAAGACAGACAGGCAATAGATAGACAGGGACTGATGGTCGACACACTAAAGTTCGACTGGTGACAAGGTCGACAGGTACTGAGTGAAAAAGAAGCTGTCCGAATAAGAAGCTAACTTCAGCCTCGTAAAGAATACAGTAAAAATGGATAATGTTTCGAGATAGCACATCACTCCCTCAAATAGAAATTCAATAGCAAAATGGTAGATATATTTATACAGCTTAACAAAGATATATATAAATAAACATATATAAAAGACCACAGTTTTTGGCAAAAGTAACTAGTGTTATGGTGTTTGAGAGGAGAGATACCTTGTGAGTATAATTTATAGTTTGTGATATAATCTTTATCATATTACATTTACAAGACCCAAGAGATTGTGATGTCATCCTGAAGTTGATGGGAAAATAATTTAAATAATTTACAGTGAAAACAATGAAAAGTCAGTTGAATATAGTATATATTATGTACAATACGTTTTTATTATGTACAATAACTCTTCATTCTCTTAGAGTACCTACATGACAACCCCTTAGTGTCCCTCCTACCTAATGAGACCCTTGTTTAATTAAATATCATAGCAGAATGACATTGAGTTACTCCTGCAGACAATGTAACACTTCAAAGGAAACCTTATACAGAGATGACAGTGAGAGCTGGTCCCATAAACGGGAAGAACAGCTAATGATTAAAAGTTCCGACTGCAGGAGGGCACATGGAAAATACAGTATATACGTTGTATGTAACTGTATATATGTAAAAGTGTTCAGATCTTGTCTCAACTCAATAGATTTGAAGTGAAATTTTGTTTCCTTGGAGTAATATTTTCCTAAGCACTCATTTGGCAAAATGCTGTACATTGTATTGATTAGATTAATGGACCCATTAGACATTAATTTTTTTTCTTAAATCTCTTTTATTGAAGATGCATTTAAAAAAAGGTTCCATTAACATATAGGGGTCAGTTCAATTAGTGGGACAAAGTACCGCTGCAACAGTGTGGAAACACTGACAACTGCACCCCCATCTCACAGATTGTTTCCTTACATCTAGCTCTATGTGGCTGCAAAGATTTGTGAGTATGGGGCTACTGTAAGGGCGGCATATAACTGAATCGGGATGTAGTTTAAATCCTGGCACGTTGGATGCTGGCGCTGGAACCTTTCAGAATCCCAGTGCTGGCATCCCGACCGCCTGCTTCCCAACGGTAAGTAGTGGTGTTAGTGGTAGGGTTAGGCACTAGGCAGAGGGGTAGGATTATGCACTAGAGCGGACGGTTAGGTTTAAGCTGTGGGGGGAGGTTAGGTTTAAGCACTAGGCGGTAGGGTTAGGTTTAGGATGCGGGAAGGGAGGGTGTGGGTTAGGGTTAGAGTTAGAATACCTACTGACAGATGTCAGTATCCTAACCCTGTCGGGATGCCGGTGTCGGGATTATGATCGCCGGGTTCCTGAGCGCCGGGCGGCATCCCGTACTCAACCCAATTGAATCAACCCCTTATTAACATGTCCAGTGAATAAATCTGCATATTTTACCAACTTAATACAATGTTCATGTTATACAGATTTTGAGACTACACAAAAGCACAAATCAGTTCTTTTATTGATTGTTATATGTTGAGGGAATTAAGTAGATGGTGTAGGGGGAGAGAGGAAGAGCAGTGGCAGGAGCAGGGAAATTCTACACCAAATTAATATTTCTTCATGTTAACCTTGAAGAGCTGAAACCTTTCTAGCACAAAGAGAGCAGCCAGTACTATTTTCATAGCTACCCCATTCCCGCTCCTGTCCCATACACCATAATCTATCCTTCTGTGGGTATCTCTAAGCCCACTGTTATCTACTTTCTGGGTCTGGCCCAGCTGCACTGAGATTGCAGAGGAGAGCGCTGTCAGCATGGCTAAGTGGGAAAACTGTACTGTATGCAGAAGCTTACTTGGGCAGAAGCTGTGTCCAATCCAACCAGCTGTTTCAAAAACACACCCTGGCTGCTCAAATAGCTAGAAAGGGTTTAGTCTACCATATCTAACAGCATAGTGGTCTAGACACTAAGCTAGGAGCCTACTGCAGATAACAGTGGGAGTTGGGCGGAAGAGTAAGTCTTCACTCAAAAAGGGTGGCTTAGCTAAAATATAATGGTGAAAGATCCCTTATATTAATGTAAATATAAAATGTAATTTAACAATGAACTGTGTTACAGCAGTTCTGCAGCCACTATCAAGAGATTGCAAATGTCATCATTCAAATAAATGGGAACTCGATGGGGGGAATGTAATAGGTTCTGAGTTTTTTTGTACAAGTATGAAATCACATAGTATTGTTGCGAGTATGATGCAAGTCAGGATGTAATAGTCTCTGAGTTGGAAGGTGCGAGTTTATCTGAAAAGTGGGTCCATGTAAGTATTATGCTATTGTCACTGCGGGAAAACTCACAAATTGAAATGCGAGCTTCTTTACAAGCAGCGTGTTTGACAGAAGCCTGCACAAATCAGTGAGATAAATTCAGGTTTCTGTGTGTTAAAAGTGAACGAAAGTGTTAAAAAAGGAAAAAAAATCATGAGGGGTCTCCCTCAAAAGCATTACCAACACCGGAATCTGTGAGTCAGTCCTGGTTGTGGAAATACAGGGGACAAAATGAGTAGGGGTTCCCCGTATTATCCATAGGCAGCAACAGGCTCTAACTAGCTGGGGTGTAATGCCACAGCAGGGGGACACACTTGGCGGGGTCCCCCTGCTAAAGCATTCCCAAACCCACACTAGTCAGCTTCAGCATATTCTTCAATGGTGGGAATGACCATTAATAACCTGCCCATTCCCACTATTGATGTCTGTGGAGAAGCGTTTATTGGCTGAGAGAGCCAGGGCTCGGCTCTCTCAGTCAATCCATGGTCCGCCCATAATTTCTATGGAAAAGAAAGTGGTTGAAGCCTCATTCACGTAGTTCTGTACTCATAGTACAGTACTAAGTCTGGTGGGATAATGTTTTTGATTTTAAATTTTTCTAAAAGCTTTTTCCTGTATTTAACACTTCTGCACTTTTAACACACAGAAGCCTGCACGGATCTCCCTGATCTGTGCAGGCTTTGGCTAAATACTCTGCTGATACTAAACTCGCTAACCTTAAATGAGTCTATTTTTTTTGTAATAGTTTTGTTTTGAGTTTACAACTTGCACTCTATTACATTGTGTGAGTTGTATTTTTTAACATGGGCAACATCTGGCATGTTTTGCCTGGGCGAGAAGGTTTGATGCCAGTTCAAGTGAGTATATGTATATATGTATTTTGAGCAGTAAGAATTCCAAAGTAATTCATTTTCATTTCATGATAAAATGTGAAAGATGCCAAAGGGGGACCACTTTTACAATATCTATCCAATGTGACTAGTCTAGAGGAACATTGTACCTGGTCCTATGTCATTGTTTTATAAGGCACTGTACTAGAACACAAATAGAAACAATAAACATACCCTTGTGTCTTTCTACTGCCACGACATAACAAAGTAACAGTGATAAGTTGCTGATTGAGAGTCGGAAGTAAATGGATTATATCAACTAGAACACAAGACATGACACGAGTTTACTGGAATATTAAACAAGAAGTTGTAGTCTGTTGGGAAAGACACTGGAAATGTATGTCACATTATTTATGAACTACCTCATAATTCATGGAAGCCATTCAGCCAGGAATGGCAGAGCATGACTTGCAGGCATTCTTGCACAACAATCAACAACAAGAAATTCCCAACAAGTCATCAGCTCTCGTAACTGGCAAGAATGAAAGTATAGTAACTTTGAGCACCAAGAGATAAAACTGCCTGGAATGCCCTGCTGCTTTTACTGGGTACACACTAGACAATATGTGTACCCAGCAATGGCAGATGCAAAGGCACAATATATCGGGTGGTCTGTACACACTGCACGATCTGATGTATGACCGTCCGATATATAATTTCCCCACCACCACCGGAAGAATGGTGTCAGTTGCCGTATCCTCAGATCGGCCTGCACCACAGGCTGATCTGAAGATGCGATGAATGACGCACAGGAGCATGCAATAGTGCGTACACACTTGGCGATGTGGACGATTTTACATTCCGATTCGCCTAAAAACAACAAATCATCCAATATATCATCTAGTGTGCACCCAACTAGGCTCAAAAGTAGTATTTGGCCTCCATTCATGCATCACACGTAACCCATGAACGTTATGATCTACAATTATACTGTGCTTTATATACCAATATTCTCAATAATTTGAAAAAAATACTGAGAATTGCATCTAGAACACAGAACAAAAGCATTGATAATGTAAGCTTTATTGAAAGTACAAAGTTAATTAATAGGGGTAGGTATGTTTGACAGCACAATTTACGAGCATCAGTTTGACAAGAGCCAGTAAGGGCTTCTGCTTTTTTCACATCTTTCATTCTGTGGCTACTCTCCGCCTTTGTTCTCATTCTCATAGACTATCATGACCCTGCTCCTGTCTCACACACAGCCCTGACCTCCAGGGTTGCCATCAGAAATTATGGGGCCCAGGACTGCCGAAATAGGCAGCCCCCCCCACAACCCCAGACTCTTACCTTAGTTACCACACCCTTCCTCTTATTCCATTCTAGCTGCTCCCCAGTCCTCACATACCGCTGCTCCTCTCTTATTCAGTGACATGGCGTGCCGTTATGATGCCCTATGACGCCGGCTAACAAGAAACACTTTATTGTACAGGACAAACGCGACATAAGTAGGAGGCAGAGCAGGAGGGTGGCCCTGGGCAGCTGGGTGAGAAGTGAACCATGAGCAGGGGCAGATCCAGAACAAAATGACAGGGGACACCATGATGGAAAGGGAGGGGGCTTTTTTGCATGTGCCCCTGGGAATGTAGGTGTGGCCTAACAATAAGAGGCATGGCCTCAATGGAAATGCTGTACCCACAAGCCACGCCTTGTTGGAGAGGCAATGGGCGACGCCAGGGAGAGGCAGTGGGTGACACCAGGGGAGTCAGAGGGTGGCAGTGGGTAATGTAGAGGATGACAGGAAAGGGCGATATGGAGAAGCAGAAGGTGACAGGGAGAGGGTGATGCCTTGTAGAGGGCAGAGGGTGACAGGAGAGAGGGTGATGGGGAGATAGTGACACAGGGGGGAGGAAGAGGGTGACAGGGAGAGGCAGTGGGTGACACCAGGGATAGAGTGTCAGGGAGAGGTAGTGGGTGATGCTGGGTATAGGGTGACAGGCAGTGGGTGACAGGTAGGGGCAGTGGGTGACACCAGGGAGAGGATGACAAGGAGAGGCAGTGGGTGATGCCAGGGACAGGCAGTGGGTGACACCAGGGGAGTCAGAGGGTGATGCCAGGGGGTGGCAGTGGGTAATGTAGAGGATGACAGGGAGAGGCAGTGGGTGACAGGAAAGGGCGATAGGGAGAAGCAGTAAGTGACAGGGAGAGGGTGACGGGAAGAGGCAGTGGGTGATAGGGAGAAGCAGAAGGTGACAGGGAGAGGGTGATGCCTTGTAGGGGGCAGAGGGTGACAGGAGAGAGGGTGATGGGGAGATAGTGACACAGGGGGGAGGAAGAGGGTGACAGGGAGAGGCAGTGGGTGACGCCAGGGATAGAGTGTCAGGGAGAGGTAGTGGGTGATGCCGGGTATAGGGTGACAGGCAGTGGGTGACAGGTAGAGGCAGTGGGTGACACCAGGGAGAGGGTGACAGGGAGAGGCAGTGGGTGATGCCAGGGACAGGCAGTGGGTGACGCCAGGGATAGAGTGGCAGAGAGAGGTAGTGGATGATGTTGGGTATAGGGTGACAGGCAGTGGGTGACAGGTAGAGGCAGTGGGTGATGCCAGGTAGAGGGAGAAAAGGAAAGGCAGTGGGTGATGCCAGGTAGAGGGTGAAAGGCAGTGGGTGACAGGTAGGGGATAATGGGGAGAGGCAATGGGTGATATATAGGGTGGCACTGGGCTGGATGGAAAGAGGGCAGTGAAATGGTGGTGGAAGAGGGGAACACTAGGCTGGAGAAGGGGTACACTGGTCTGAATGATGGCAGGACACTGTGACTGGACTGGCTGGGGGGGGTTCTTTCTGAGGGGCATTTAGATGGAGACAGTGGGCTGGTTGGGGAGGAAAGGTAGTAGACCACTGGGATGGGGGAGTCAGTGAGATGGAGGGGACACTGGGCTGGATTGGGGGCACTGTACAGGATGAGAAGGGGGATCACTGTGACTGGACTGTTTGCATAGTACATGTGCCAAACATGGTAAATGTGCTGGGGTTTTGGAATTGCAATGAGAGAACAGAGCAATGATCTGCAACACAAAAGATGTCATCTGTGGAATTGCTTTTCCACATATTTTGTTTTGCAGCTTAAATATTGTACTCTCTCTCTGCAATTCCAAAATCCTGGAACATGTACTATGTGCAATTGTAATATATTTGGCACAGGCACAGCATGTGAATATGAAAAAAAATTACACCTGACCTTAGTGGTTTCTCTGCGATGGGGAAACTCTGATGAAATTGATCCTCCCTGGGCAGACGGTATCTTCACTTGGTATTCACTATTCATGTAGGAAATTCCATTGTCTGGAAGATACCTGTTTGTGTAGGAGTATAACTAATGTCATTATCATACAACAAAGGTTCAACCAGACTCGCCACCTGTCCCCTCCAGCCTCCTGCTCCATGTCCTATCCCTGTGTCTTTCCAGCTACATACCCCGTGTCATCTCTAGCCTCCTGCTCCCTGTGTCACATCATTCCATCCTCCTGCCCTGTGTCACCTCAAGATCCTTGTGCCATTCCAGCTTCCTGCCCCATGATTCCTGCAGCATCCAACGCCCTGTGTCACCTCCCGCCCCATGTCCCCTCTAGCCACCTGGGTCTCTCCAGCCTCCTGCACCGTATCGCTTCCAGCTCCATGTCATCTCCAGCCTCCTGCCCCATATCCCCTCGAGTCTCCTTTATCTCTCCTGTCCCCTGCCCTGTGTCGCCTCCAGCTCACTGTGTCATTCAAGCTTACTACTCCGAACAGTCTAGTCTCCAGATCTCTGTGTCACCTCCTGCCCCAATGTCACCTGAGCTTCCTGCCTTCCTGCCCTATTACATCCCACCCTGAAAGATTTACCTCACCAACCCTCTGCTCCGCTCCTGCCAGTCTGTCACCTCAGCTCAAAACAGGTTGCACAATTTCTATGTCCATGTAGAACCAAATTATTGGGAACATAGCTTATAACCTGTAAACTGCATGTATCAAGTTAGTGCCCCTTATGCAGTGCCCTCTGTAGCAGTGTCCATGTAGTTGTGCCCCTTATGCAGTACCCCTGTAATTGGTCCCATGTGCAGTGCCCCTGTAGTTGTGGTCAATTATGCAATGCCTTCTGTAGTTGTGCCCCTTATGCAGTGCCCCCCAGTACTTACCTGACCACACTGTGTATCACTGACTCCACGTGTCCGCCGTCCGAGCATTTGCTGTTGTGCTGACTGGATCTAACTTGATGATCCAGCAGGTGCGGATGCACAGGTTCCTCACAACGTGGGTGATGTCATGATGTTACCCACGCACTGCATCACTGGGAACGCTGGCCTCTCAAGTGATCAGAGGCTTCTTTAGCCTCTGATCACTTCAGAGGCCAGCGTTCACAGTTGCAGTGGAGTAGCAACGACCCCCAGCACGTCCAAGCCGCCGCGGGATCCATCGTTACGCCATTGCCTGCCAATATTATGGTCTTAAAAATCCAGAAAAATTAGGCTATATTAAAATCAAACCAAATCATGCATACTACCGAGCATGACCAAGATGACCCAAACCTGCCTGAGACAGAATCTGTTTATGGTACCGTCCTGCTCTACCATGTTTTATCGATTTTGGTGGATGTTGCTGATGACTCTGACTGATGCCGCTTAGCCAAACCAGCCACTCACCGTTTATCAACTACAAACAACATTGGTGCCCACAGTAGTCATTAGCTAATCACTGCTACCACCTCGCGCGTTCACCAGCACCTGGAGCGGCTTACTCTTCTTGGGATCTATTTAGCTGCTGAAGCAACTATTTGCTCTGGCTGATTCCTTTCTGCACTTTGGAACAGGACTACTGGATAACTGGCAGAACACTAATGCAGAATGCTGAGCTCAAGGCAGGACAATCAAGGATGGATTAAAGTGTGGGTTTTAATCTGTTAGTCACAATAACAAGCATATAGTTATATATTTATTGGCTCGTATACGGGTCAATTCAGTTTTACGCAAGTCAATTTTGCATACAGATCTTGTATTTAATTTCTTTTCATGCTTCATAGCCGAGTGTATGCATCTATGGTTGATTCTCACATACGTCAGTTGTGGTCTACATGACACTGCCCTCTCCTGGCTGTCCTCCTACCTCTCTGACCGATCTTTCTCGGTTTCCTCTCATGACTCCTCTTCCCCCCACAGCCTTTTATAGTAGGTGTTCCCCAAGGTTCTGTTCTTGGACCTCTCCTATTCTCTCACTATACTTCCTCTCTAGGTGAACTCATCCGCTTTTTTGATCTCCATTATCATCTCTATGCTGATGATACTCAAATCTACCTTTCCTCCCCTGATCTATCCCCCTCTCTTCTGACTCATATCTCCAACTCTCTCTTTCTGCTATCTTCCTGGATGTCCCAGCGATTTCTTAAACTTAATATGTCTAAGACAGAGCTGATCGTCTTCCCACCCTCCCACATAACCTCACTTCCCGCTATTTCATCAATTGATGGCATAACTATCTCATCTAGTCCCAAGGTGTGCTGTCTTGGAGTTATCCTGGACTCATCCCTCTCCTTCAAACCACATATCCAGAACCTTTCGCAGTCCTTTCGTTTCCATCTCAAAAATATTTCCAAGATCAGACCCTATCTCACCCAGGATGCTACTAAAACCCTCATACCCTCACTGGTCATCTCCAGATTGGACTACTGTAACCTCCTCCTATCTGGCCTCTCCAAATCCCATCTCACTCCTCTCCAGTCTGTCCTTAATGCTGCTGCATGGCTTATCTTCCTCTCCAAATGCTCTACATCTGCCTCCCCTCTCCTACAAGCCCTCCACTGGCTCCCCTTCCCTTTTAGAACCCAATTTAAGGTTCTCACGCTCGCTTACAAAGCCCTCACCCAATCTTCTCTATACATCTCTGATCTCATCTCCCTTCACTCTCCTCTCCGCTCTCTTCGTTCAACTAATGCACACCACCTTTCATGCCAACTGATTACTTCCTCCCACTCCCAGATTATGGATGTTATGGTCACTAATGTAGCAATATATATTATCCATGTCTTGGTCCTGTATTGTATTGTTCTGTAAGTCGCTTGTCAACAATTTGTTTATGTACTTTGTAACGCGCTGCGGAACTCTTGTGGCACCATATAAATAAATGATAATAATATATGCTTGTGGGTGAATGGGTATAAGTGGGTGGTACCAAACTTTCACATGCAGTTTGGTGAGGGCAGTCACAGAAATCAATCTGAATTCAGACACATCTCTTGCACATAGTATAGGGCTGGTGCAAGTGCATACTGACAATGACAATGGTTCTTTAACCAAAATGATGGTAGTGCAATGCATAGTTGGCATTCAGGTGAATACTGTATCTGCATATATTTCCATGAACGCAATGTGCATGCAATTGTGGATGATTTGCAGGTAACTTTGGATCAGCTCAATAGATCTTAATGGAGCTATTCCTTTCTCTTCACTCAAAGAAAGTGATGTTGCACAACTCTACACAGACGACTATGTCTTCTTTTTATTTATACCAAGGGTTAGAGGGAGGAAATAGACACCTGAACCAATGCAGTTTGACTCTCATATCTGTGCCTAAGTATCAGCCTGGTTACTTAACTTTCACTGTCTGTCCACTTTCCACATACAGCCAACTGCCTTGAGGTGTCAGGTCTACATCTTCCAACCAGAATTACTTCCACAGTTTTTCTTCTAGGTCTAATGTCACTTCTGCACCAGGTTTGGCCAGATCCTGCAGAGCAGCTCTAATTTGCTGGCAGCTGGAGCCCACAGAGCTTTGCTGTCACTGGACTCCTAGGAGACTATGGGCCATATTCAGAGCCGCTCGTAAGCGGCCGCTCATTCGCTCTGAGCGATGTTCGCACAATTGCGCATGCGTATGGGTCGTAATGCGCATGCGCAAACCAGTCATTGCGGTTGGAAATCGTGCTCTCACAAAACAGCGAGGGGCTGCTAATTTGATTGACAGAATGTACCGTTTGTGGGTGGTAACAGGGGAAGGTGCTTGAAAACGGGGGAGTGGAGATCCGAACAAAGGCGTGCATAACGGTCAAAAGGGTGTTTAATGGGAGTGCATAATTAGTAAAGGAGCGTCATCGACCACGTCACTTGGTTGTCTTTTAGCCTGAACTGCTCGCAGTGATAGCAGTAAGAAAAACCTACCACAAGCACTGCGAGCAGTTCAGATGCCTTTCGATGTACCCGATTAATCTAATAAATACCGGAGATGACGTGTGATGCGAACGTCAAAGGGGTGTCTTTACAATATAGCGAGCACATTTTTCTTTTGCTCGCTCAGACATAGAGGCGTCAACAAACCGCAAAGAGCGAGCGCTCAATTTAAATAGCCAGCCCCTTTTTTGGAACGGCCGTCCGCAAATAGCGTCCGGCTCTGAATCAGGCCCTATGTTTCTTCCGGTTCATTAAAACATGTCCAGTGCTACTTGGAGGTCTTCCGGTACTGCTGTTTCATTTGAATCCTGCCTTGTGGCCGATAGGCCTGAAACACCACACTTCCTTCTCTGGACCGAATAACGGAGATGTCTTAGGCTGATTCCCATCACATGGCTTGCTCTATATTTTAAGTGTTTTCAACAAATATACACATTCATATTTTATTCACAGAGCTCTTAGTGCACCAGCATGGTTAAAGCATTACTCCAGTAGTGTTTGGAATGAATGTCTATAAAGAAATATGTACTGATCCAACAAAACAATGCCCATTTTTGAGAAGTACACTTCCCTTTTGGTTGCCGAAAATCAGAACTATTGGAAAGATTAAGACAAAATGGTACTCTGACCCGAGTCAAATGCAATGTAGGAATTCGAGATGTGCACCGACCCTCGTGTTTTGGATCTGTATTTTTTTTTTTAAATTATAAAAACTGCTAAAAGTAGATGCTATCATTTGGGCCTCTTTTTGTTCCTACAGTATTTATTAACCTTAATACCATTAATTTCCAGTCAATTTTGACCACCTCATAGCTCTCAATATTGTTTTCAAAAGGTTGCACTAAGGTAGCTAGCTGACTAAGCTAAGTGACAGCAGTGAGCGACACAAACACGTGGCAGTTCAACTTCCAACATGGCACATCTAGGAAAGGCAGTGACAGTATGGCAGTTTAATAAACTATACGACCCCATAGAAAGAACCCACAAATGTTTTCTTTAATAAAGAACTAGATCAGTGGCCCGAGGGAGATGGAGTACGTACTGTATGTAGTTGAAGACAGGGAAAGGAAGGATTGATTTATAGTAAATTTTATTTAATTTTTGGATTCTGAAGCACATTTAAAGGGAGGAGGGGGGGTAATATGTATTAATAATAATTTTATATATGTCATTTGTTCATGTCAGATAGGCTGATTTGGAGTTTCCAGCTCTGCAGTGCAACAATTAATTTTCTTGACTTCTTGTCAACCCATTGTAAATAACCTTGTCTATTAACAATGTTTTCTTTTCTGGTTAAAAAGTAGGTGGCACAAACACATGGCAGTTCAACTTCCAGCATGGCAAGTCTAGGAAAGAGAATGGTACTGCAGTGGCAGACAGGATGGCAGTTTAATAAACTTTACGACCCCATAAAAAGAACCAAGTAATGTTTCCATTGATCAAGAACTAGATCAGAGGCCTGAGGGAGATGAAGTATGTATGTAGTTGCAGACAGGGAAAGGAAGGATTGATTTGTAGTAAATTGAATTTAAGTTTTGAATTCCGAAACAATTTTATGAGGGAGGAGGGGAGGCATTTACATCATTATTCTCTGTACCATTGGAGCTCTTCGGTGGTTCAGAACTTTTTAAAAAAAATCAAAAGGAGCGTGCAGGAGATGCTGTCTATGGTCAGAAAAATTTCTAGACATTTTCTGCATTCATCAACCGCATGTAGAAGATTTCAGCGGCTGTGGTAGTTCAACTTCCAACATGGCACATCTAGGAAACAGAATGGCACTGCAGTGGCAAACAGGATGCTAGTTTAATAAACTATATAAAAAAAAGTTTGTTGTCTATTCAAAGACAGTCTGCAATGCCCCAAACAGAGCATAATGCAAAGAAAAGAGGTGTAAGATGGAATTGTCCTTGGGCCCTTCCACCCATCCTTATATTGTATATTAAACAGGACATGCACAGTTTAACAAGCCAATCACTTCAGTGACAAGGACTGACACTTGTGGCTGAAGTGATTGATTTGTTTGGGCCCCCACAAAAATAAGCTTCCAATAGGCAGCTGGCAATGATGTCTACATCCAAACTGGCTCTACAGATGCAAGATGTTGTTGCCATTATCATCCTCACCCTCATCATCAGCGTGTACATCATCATCTTCTTCACAACAATATTCATCCCCGCTGCAATCCACTGTTGAATCGTCAGTATTAACCTTTAATATATTCCTGCCTATAAACCTCTAAGATTCACCTGCCTAGTACCTCTAAGACAAAAACCTGCCTATAACCTCTAAACAGAACGCTAATTGCGTATGCAGTATAACCGCAAATAAAGACAGGAGTGGAATCTGTGTTTCCAACGCACAAGTATTATTCAGGTAAAAGTATAGTCAGTTACACGCAATCTATACATACACAAGTTAGGCGTAAAAGGAAATAATACAGACCCAAGTACAGTTATACATAAGCTGCGCCTCTGGACCCAGAGATAGACCTCAGACTAGATATCCTCAGTACACCCAAAATTCAGCATGAACTGCCAAACCAGTATTTGGACACATGTATTTATTCCCCCCCAGACTGAAACAGGACAAAGGGAAAACTTCCTGCTGATCTAATTGGTTCCCAGAGGAGAAGCATATGTTATGGCACATTTAACAGGTTGTTTCAAATAGACTTTCCCTGCCTCCGACAACAGGGGTCTTTCTAGTAACGCCTCCTGTAACATTCCATCAGCTAAACATTTTGTTGCTTGTAAGTTCTTCGATCCATAACTTGAGTTTGCATGATGCGATCTCTCCACCGATAACACCGGGATGCTGTAAAAAGTGTACGCATCAGAACGAAACCAAACACACCTTGCTTATCATGTATAATACCTTAGTTATCAAAAACCTCTATTTCTTAGCATTTAAACTAACTTAAGGTTCCATTAGCATCAAATTGTATGATTTGTGTGCGAATATGTAGTGTGTGGGTATTCGGGGTTTGGTATAAGGACGCTAGTTATTAATGGGTGAGATTTAAGTGCATAATCTCTCATACACGAAGTGAACATCCAGCAGTGTGGATGGCTGAGGGTTGTAGTTCTACATGCCCTCTGTCAGCAGGCCCCCACCTGTTGTGTGTTGAAAAGGAAAACAAAACCTCTTTTGTTCTCACAGATTCTTGTGTGAAATGCAAATGTATTACCACCTCAAGCTGTGGAGTTTGGGGCCATCCTGTCTAGGATTCAGACAAATCCAATTGTGTAGATCAATGCCTGGATTATATTACAATTGCCACAACTATACTTTATCTGCATCCAGGGATTCCCAATTTGTATGTAAAAATACCCATTGTCTATTCTTATTTACTTTTACTCAGAAAGCTTGTTTTTCCAGTTGCCCTTGGTAGATTAACAAAAACATTGCCATCTGTTCTTAGCTCCTGAGTTATAACTTGAATTGACGCTGGCCACAAAATGGTGTCTTGCGATCTCATTTCCAAAATGGAGTCTTGCGGCCATTCGCAAAATGGCGTCGCCACGATTAAATTTTAAACTGAACTTGTCTCAGCCAATTATTCAGCTTCAACAGTCCACCCTTTGATAGCAAACAACATGCTATCACAATCTGCTATTAGAATTTAATTTAGACTTACATTTACATATTATTTGGTGTTATTATGGGATGGCACAAGGTGGTTCTTAATCCATCAATAATGTGTCTCTAGGCGGGGGCATAAAACTACTATTATACGCACACCGCGGATCTTGGGAGATCATGTGACAGATGTGGGAATGCACCAGTCTTATAACAGCAGTTTTGAAGGGGAATTTGAGACTTTACATTGTCTGGGTGTTCTATAAATAACATTTCAATAATATCTTCTATGCATGTCTAAATATTATACATTTAAATGATGGTACTTCCTAGCTCAGGGTTGTAGTGCAGCTCTGTATCTACCTCGGTATACATATTATCATTTCTGACCACCATCATAGTTTCATTCCTTCGTTTCACTCTGTTTTCACATTTTCCACACTTCAACACAATAGGAACACACCGGACGCATATGCCATTTACTATTTACTATGATGACAATCAGTATAAGGATCAAGAATTTGCCTACGGTGGCGACCACTTCCTGGACCCACTCTCCTAGACCCGAGAACCATTTCATTGGGTTCAGCCATGACACCCATCCTTCTATCTATTCCCCTGCTTCAGCCACTGATGCGTTATGGTTCTTACGAAATTCCCACTTTAGCTGCAGAATCTCTCCATCTTCTGGTCTATCACCTCCTTAGGGTCGCTGGTATCATTGGTGACATAAGTGTAACACTTTACTCCAAATTGGGTGGCTAACGTTACGCAATACCCTCTAGTAACAGCAGTTAAATAATTCAACACTAGCCTGTGTTGCACTAGTTCTTTCTTGTACGCTTGCAATTCTCTCCCTGTGTACCTGAATGTGTCATCGTACATCTCGGTGATATTATCTATTAATTTAGCAAGTTCCTGGATATATCTAAAATTTAATTTACCCCTAGCAATTCTGGTGGGATCCAGGGCGACTAAAACTTGGAAGCCAGTTGTCTCACTGATTAACTGAGCGGCTTTATGCATATCACCAGGTATCATATTTCTCTTGCCTCTGTGTTCATATTGTGTGTGAAGATATGGTGACGGTGTGTTTTTATATATTCCCAACATTTCAACATGTGTGAGGGTCATAACTTCTGGGACTACTCTTCCCAGATAACACAAACCTTCGGAACTCGGGGAGAGCCATTTATACGCTTTTCTTCCACATATAAAATATACATGATCAGGGAGAATATAAGGAATGGTATGCATCATTATAATTAAACACATTTCTCTTGCAAACAATCCTATCTCAGGCTCTTCCATCTGGTATATGCAAGTTTCTGGTTGTATTATTTTAGCACAATAACCATCTGGTACTTTACCAATAATTTCTTTGGTGGAACTCAATGTATACCGGTACCTAAAATATTTCCCACTTGATTTAATTGAGCGTAGCAGATCATAGTTTATGGACTCATTATCAGCTCTTTGTGAGAAGGTCATCGTCTGATTATTCCCCGTCACTTCCCAACCTCCGGGTTTATTGGGGTTGGTTATGTTTAAACACAAAAGTGATTTATCTACTTGAAATTGATAGAGATTGAAATGAGGCGGTTTGGATGAGAGGAATTTTCCATCCAATGTTTTCCCCTTTTGTAATTCTAAAATTTCCGTGATATTCAGCGGAAATGGCACCAACCCTACATTATGCTGTCCCTGTGGCACATGTGAACACACCCAGCAATCGGTTTGATTTAACATTTTGCCTACCATGCTGTGATAATCCTCTAAAGGATACCCTCCCCAGTACGGGTTATATTTAGGTTGGCACCGTTGTATACAGTTCTCATCAACTAGGGACCCACAAAACTCACAAATACAGGAATCTTCAGACGATAACCCTTCACACCTTCCCCGAGTATCCGGAATGACAGCTCTCTTAACAATAACAGTACTAAGATTGGTCAGACACTCCCCTGATTGGCATTGCACTCCTCCTTTCTCCTCTCCATCAGCACTGCCATCAGCTCCTGTTTCCTCAATAGGTCCCCCATCACAGATACTGGATATTCCCGAACTGACCAGGATGGTGAACACTCTAAAAGAGAATATGAGAATGAACACAGCAGGCCCGTCCATTGTCACAACAAGACCTGCAAATTTCTCTCAGTTCAGGTATCTCACTACAACCTTTTTAATCCTCCCGGAACAAGATCTCGAGTGACAGATCCACACTATCAGCTTTGTCTCCGACTTGTTTCTCCACCGGTTGATTGACCTGTTTGCAGTGAGTGTAATGGACCCAGGTATCTCTCTCGGCCACCTTCAAAGATGTAGTACTTGTCAGCAGCACCTGGTACGGACCTTCCCACCGATCAGTCAAACAACCTGAACGTAAGAAATTTCGGATCATTACATATTCTCCTGGTTCAACATCATGGCAGTTCATTTCAGGCATATCATGGGACAATTTCAGTTTCTGCTGCTGTTGGTTTAACTGCTTACTCATTGATATAAGATACTTCACAGTTACCTTGTTGTTACCCTTTAGATCTTCCTGTGGACTTATAATCAAATGAGGTTGTCTACCAAACAATATTTCAAATGGGGACAGATTCAGAGGAAATCTAGGAGTGGTCCTTATACTATGTAGGACCAAAGGTAAAGCTTCTGGCCATCCCAGTCCAGTCTCCGCCATGATTTTACTTAGCTTATTTTTAATAGTCCCGTTCATCCTCTCTAACTTGGCACTGGCTTGCGGTCGGTAGGGGGTGTGAAGTCGGCTATTAATACCCATCAGCTTACACTTATTTTGGAAAACATCACCTGTGAAATGGGTACCCCTATCACTTTCGATGATTCTAGGGATACCGTACCTGCATACAAATTCCTGAACTATTTTCTTGGCAGTAAACGCAGCAGTATTAGTGGCTGCTGGGTAGGCCTCAACCCAGTTAGAGAATACGTCTGTGCACACTAATACATACTTAAGGTTCCTGCAGGGTGGTAATTGGATGAAATCAATTTGTATCACCTGGAAAGGTCCATCAGTCGGTGGAATGTGGGACGGTTCGGTAGGGATCGCTTTCCCTATGTTCTTTCTCAAGCAGGTCAGACAGGACATTGCTATCTTCTCTGCTTGTGAAGAAAACCCTGGTGCGCACCAGTATGCCCGCACCAACTTGCACATGCCATTTACCCAGATGAGTCAGACCGTGTGCTGCTTCAGCCAGGCTGGGGTAATATGCCTTGGGGGCTACTGGCTTACCATGTCCGTCCCTCCAGAGCCCGGAGGACTTTTGCCCACACCCCTTGGAATTCCAAATGGATTTTTCCTGAATTGAACACAAATTTTGCATCTCAATTAATTTCAGCATATCAATGGTTTGGAATGACATAATTGTTTCAATTGGAGAAGGCATTTTTAACCCCGCTGCCCATTTTGCAGCTTCGTCAGCTCTGTTGTTGCCCAGTGACACTGGGTCATCCTCACATGTGTGGGTTTTGCATTTAATTACTGCCACTGCTTTGGGCAGTTGGATTGCTTCTAAGAGATGTTTTATGTGTCGGGATTGTGCAACTGGTGTGCCTGCTGCTGTCATAAAATTTCTCAGAAGCCATAGGGCCCCAAAGTCGTGCACCACCCCGAACGCGTACCTCAAGTCAGTGTAAATGTTAGCAGATTTGCCTGCTGCCAGTTCACATGCTCTAGTCAGTGCTACTAACTCTGCCACCTGGGCTGAGTGAGGAGGACCGAGAGGTTTAGCTTCCATGATGTCTGTGTCATTTACAACAGCATAACCTGTACATAATTCACATGTATCTGTTTGTCTATGACAACTCCCATCCGTATAGAAAGTTACATCCACATTCTCTAAAGGTGTGTCATGTATGTCAGGTCTAGCAGTAAAGGTCTGATTCAGATATGTCATACAATCGTGAGTATCATCATGTCTGCCAAACTCACCTCCCGCCAGCAACTCCTCTCCTTCTACCCTTTGTACATCATGTTGTACATATGGCAGGTATGTTGCTGGATTCAGCGTACTGCAACGTTTAACTGTAATATTTGCAGGAGCGATTAGGGCTAGTTCCCATTTGGTGAACCTAGCCGAGGAGACGTGTCTGGTTTGAGCTGAGTTCAACCGGGCAGATACAGCATGGGGAGTGTAGACAATCATATCATGGCCCAATACTACGTCCTCACTTTTACTCACCAGTAAAGCGGTAGCTGCTACACTTCTCAAACAGGTGGGGAGTGTTCTTGCTACCGTGTCCAATTGGGCACTGTAGTATGCTACGGGCCTACTGGCATCACCATGTTTTGTGTAAGGACACCTGCAGCACAACCATCGGCTTCCGTACAATATAAATCAAAAGGTTTTTCATAATCGGGTATTCCCAATGCAAGAGCTTTTGTCAGACTATCCTTAAGATTAAGAAAAACATGTTCTGATTCCTCAGTGTGTATGACGCGATCGGGCTTTGAGGAAGAGACTAGTTCCTGTAAAGGCAAGGCCAAAATAGAAAAACCTGGAATCCACATTCGGCAATATCCACACATTCCCAAGAAGGTACGAATTTGCTGTTGATTCTGCGGCAGTGTCATGTTTTGGATGGCCTGGATTCTATCATTTGTGAGATGTCATAACCCCCTGAGTTAGGCAGTGTCCCAAATATTTTACTCTGGGCTGGCACGGCTGTAACTTGTCCTTAGCCACTTTGTGTCCTGCGAGAGATGAAGTAACAAAAGTTTAGTATCATTCACACATGACATAAAAGAGTCAGAACATAGCAATAAATCGTCCACATATTGAATTAGAACTGATCCATTGGCAGGTTGAAAAGCTTGTAAACAGTCATGCAATGCCTGGGAGAAAATACTGGGGCTGTCTATGAAACCTTGGGGCAATCGTGTCCATGTATATTGCACACCTCTGTATGTGAATGTGTATACGTACTGACAGCCAGGATGGAGAGGCACAGAGAAGAAAGCAGAACAGAGGTCAATGACAGTGAAATGGGTTGAATTTGGTGGGATCTGCATCAGGATGACAGCTGGATTTGGCACTACAGGGAATTGGCTCTCTACTACCTTATTAACACCTCTAAGGTCTTGTACCAGCCTATAACCCCTCCCACCACTCTTCTTTACTGGAAAGATGGGACTGTTGGCTACACTAGCTGTACGAACTAAAATTCCTTGTTGCAATAATCGCTCGATTATTGGAAACACCCCTAGTTCCACTTCCTGTTTAAGTGGGTACTGGGGAATTTTTGGAGCTTGCCTACCGCTTTTTAAGTTTATCATTACCGGGCTTACGTTTGCCATTAATCCAGTGTCCTGTCCATCTTTTGTCCAAAGGGAATCTGGAATTTGGGACAACATTTCATCTACTTGTGATGGATTTTCTTTTAAAACTGTAGAGTGGTACATTATCCTTTAAGGGGTGTCTAACATATCCCGCACATCGTATACCATTCTCTCTGGGATATCTAAATATACACCATCAGGGGTGCAATATATGACACATCCCATTTTACATAAGTCTCTGCCCAGCAGGTTAGTAGGAGCCGCGGCAGCCAGAAGAAAAGAATGTCTGGTATGCAACGGCCCAATACTAACCTCTGCGGGCCTTGTTAAAGGATAACGTTCCACTTTACCTGTCACACCCATTGTTGGTATTGTCTCGTTGGTCACCTGTAAATTAACGGGAGATTTCATCACTGACTTGGTCGCCCCTGTGTCTACAAGAAAAGGATATTCAGTACCAGCTACATCAACCATCAAGACCGGTTCTTCCCTAGTACTTCCCGTTAACCTGACTATCTGTAGACTACAGGTATGACCTGACCCCTAGCGTTGGCTACCATTCTCCAATAAAGCATTTACGGCTACAATTGAAGCTGGTGCTTGCTGAGCATTTGCTGGTCTCTGTGCATATCCCTTATGGGGGTGTCCAGATTTTCCTTGATGTGGGGTCCTGTTTGTTTGCAATTAAAACATGTCCGTGATTCAGGTGAAAGCATGTGTTGTTGTGAAGTTTGAGCAGAGGGTAAAGGTGGTGGATATGGGTAAGGATAGGGAGGGTAAGGGTATTGTGGGGGAAAAGACGTGGGTGGATATCCTGGGACCTGTGGTTGCATTGGGTTAGTGGGATAGAATTGTGTTTGTTGTTGAGTGGGGTTAGTGAGAGCAACTTGTTCTGACATGAGTGTGTGTGCAAGTGCAAGCGTGTCTGTTGGCTGTGATGTTAACGTCATTCTCTCCAGAGCTTGTATACTGACAGCCATTAATTTTTCGCTCTGGGTCTCCCTCTTTTTTGAGATGTTTTTGTCATGTTCTATGGCAGACTCTATGAGGATATCTATTGTAAGTCCCCGCCAGCCAGGCTGTGAGGTCTGAACCCGAGTTTTTAAATTCTCTTTTAACCCATCCATTAATATCGTGACTATCATTCCCCTGTGGTGAATGCTATCTTTAATCTCTTCTATCCCAGTGTACTGGGTGATAGCCTGCAGGGCCCGGTCGCAATATTCTTCTGCAGTTTCACTCTCTTTTTGTTTGATTGTGAATATTTTGTTCCAGTTAACTACTGGAAAATATACACCCAATTGAGTCACAATGCGGGAAATGTTACCTTGGTTTACTTGGTCTGTTAAGGGAACGTCGCCATCCAATACACAGTCCGTGATAAATTTTGTCACGTCGGTATTGCGTGGCAGGCAGGCCCTTAACACCACACGCCAATCTTTATTTGTGAGCTCATGAGAACTACCCAAATTTCTCAAAAATCTTTGACATTTGGCTAATTCTTTTTTTGGATCAGGGAAATCATTTATGATGGAATTTAGTTCTGCCCTTGTCCATGGAAAATGCATCACTACTTCCCTTGTGGGTACTATACCGTTTGCATCCGCATTTCCATTCGGAACACTTATTGTCCGAATGGGATGCAGACCGGCAGCGCTGCTACCTCTGACCTGGTTACCTGGCTGGGGGTTTAATCTGCTGCTGCTACGTATGGTATTAACAACTTCCTCAATGGGTGCAGAGTGTAATAACACTTCCCTTGCTGTTACCGATGGAGATGGCGGCACCACCCGTGATTGTGGTGATGCAGCATCTATCATTTGCAAAGCATGGGAAATGGCAGACATTACAATAGGCTCATCTTCTACATCATAAACATTTTCTTTATGGTTACTTAAGAGGGGGTACAAATTACTTGTTACATTTTTATTGGTATTTTTGGTAACTGTACTTGCACCTCTCCACGACGCTACTTTACAGCACGTGCGCGGCAATTTGCGGCTCGCCCGTATTGCAACTCAGCGTCGTGGATGTATTTTCTGGCAATGCGTTCGCATCGCTAGTTTGCGTCGTTTGCACATTTTTAAGCCAAGCATCCCCTTCATGCTGCCATATTTTTAAACATTCAAAATACTGTGACACAGTAGGGGGGTCCCTGTCCTGGGTAGAGGACTCCTTCCTTACACACACACACACACACAGCAGCAGGGAAGCAGCACACCAGTCTGGATGCAAGTACAAGCTGGTCGGCGCTAGTCTTTATTGTACAATGACAGAAATATAAAGAAAACATAAATATAAATCCTAGCCCTGTCGGGGCACTAACTTCACAGGTAGTTCCCTCACTACCAGAACCTGGCAGGGCCTAATGCCCTCGCCAGCAACAAAGCACAGCACAGTACTCACAAATAGGTTTTTCAAGTGTCTCTGAGCAAACTCCCTGTCTGCTCTCCCAGGTGAGACCATCAGCCCTAAACAAACTAGGCTTATATTGGCCACTCTCAGGTGGAAAACTAACAAGCCTGTTACCAGGCTGCGAGAACCAAAACCTGGAGTGGCCGTGGGTGGAGCCCTCCGTCTCCTCTCACCCACAACCCCCAGGTCCCAAACCGGCTTTTCAAAAAGCCGAAACTCAAGCCTGCTACACTGCAGACTTTCTCCTGGGGGTTTAAAACACAAAAGACAGGAATCTGGGACAAATGTACCTGCCACAGACCACTTTACCAGTGATCCTATCACATATCCCCCCCCTTTGTTTCGACCTGTGGGGCAGAACAACTGAAGACCTCAAACAATGAACGCGTGACAACGCGTCAGCATTGGCCAACTGGCTTCCTGGCCTGTGTTCCACTGAAAATTTAAAAGTTTGTAACGCCAAGAACCATCTTGTAATTCTCGCATTACTGTCCTTATTTTCAGACATCCACTTCAGAGGGGCATGGTCAGTGATCAATTTGAACTTTCTTCCGACCAAGTAGTACCTGAGAGCCTCTAATGCCCACTTTATGGCCAACGCCTCCTTCTCCACTGTGGCATAGTTTCTCTCATGTACATTCAACTTTCTGCTAAGATAGAAAATAGGGTGTTCCTCACCCTCCTTGTTCTGGGACAGGACCGCTCCTATACCTACTTCTGATGCATCGGTTTGTACTATGAATTCCCTTTCAAAATTAGGAGTCATCAGGACTGGTTGGGAACACAACGCTACTTTCAACTCCTGAAAAGCTTTCTCTGCCTCAGGACTCCATTCTACCATGACTTTTTGTTTGCCTTTGGTTAGGTCAGTCAGTGGGACTGCCATGGTGGCAAAGTTGGGTATAAACCTCCTGTAGTACCCCGTAATTCCCAAGAAGGCTCTCACCTGCTTCTTATTCAGAGGCCGTGGCCAGTTTTGTATGGCATCAACTTTATTGAGCTGAGGCTTTATCAGGCCTCTGCCAATGGTGTATCCCAGATATTTTACTTCCTCCTTGCTTAGACAACACTTTTTTGGGTTGGCTGTCAAACCTGCCTTATAGATGGAGTCCAACACTGCTTGTACCCTGGGTAAGTGAGACTGCCAATCAGGACTATGAACGACCACGTCATCCAGATAAGCAGCCGCATACCGTCTATGATAGGCAATGGAACTAGTGGACCCTTAAAATGTGGCCTGGGAGCATGATACTGACACTCAGGGCAGGATGCGCAAAAGTCAGATACCTCTTTATGAAGCCCGGGCCAGAAAAACCTCTGCATTATTTGCTCAGTGGTTTTCTCTACCCCTAGATGGCCTGCCGTTATATGACCATGGGCCAGATCCAACACTGTTCTTCTGTAGGCTTTGGGAACTATTAGTTGTTCCACAACATCTTCCCCCTTCTTAGTCACCTGATATAACAAATCCTGCCACATTGCCATGTGGGGATAGGACAAAGGACTATCAGGGTCTACGGGTTTACCATCAACTACTTTTACATTCTCCCTGGCTTTTACCAAAGTAGGGTCATTCAACTGCTCCACGGCAAAGACCTCTCTTCTGACCTCTAAATCAGGCAGACGATCACCTGGCCCAACAACACTTCCCACCTCAATGGGAGGCACATCAGTTGGCGGGCCACCGTCACGCTCCGCATTCTCTAGTTCGCCAATCATAGTAGAAAAAGGGAATAACTGACTCAGAAGAAACTCCCTCCTCCACTACATCGACAACCTTCTCAAATGGATCGGGGTTGTTCACCTCTGGAACAAAACGGCTTTCCCACAACTTCCTGAAGTGAGCAAAGTCTCTCCCCAATATTGCATCGTACATCAGACCATGTACCAAACCTACAGAAACTATAGCAGAACCACATGGTGTCTCGATGTTCACCTCGGCAGTAACATAATATCGAGTATCCCCATGTATGCAGGTCACACCAACAGTTTTCCCCTCACGCCGCAAGGGGTTCACCAGCTCAGCTTTTATAAGTGTCACCAAGCTACCAGAGTCTAACAGTGTCTCTACTTGGTTGCCATCCACAGTGAGTACACACATGTGCTTATCAGTCTCAGCCTGCCGGTCAGCCGCACAGGCTGTCTGTGCAAAGAAAGACCCCCTGCGGTAGACATGAGCAGTATCACATTGCATAGGTTCAGTTGTAAGTGAACAATTAGCGGCAATATGGCCGAAGCCACCACATCGGAAACACTGAGTCATATTAATGTCTAATCGTTTATGGGGCAAGAACCTTCCTGGCCTGGCAGGCCTGTCTCCAGGTTCTACACCCTCAGTCTTAGGTACCTTCCACGGCCCAGCACCCTTCTCCCCTGGAACAGTCTTACCAGTGTCTGTAGGAGTTCGCCGGTGCGCCATCGGGGCTCGGTGGGGCATACTCATCAGCTCCTCAGCCGCCACGTACCTCTCCACCAGCTCGACCAACTGGTCTGCGAACTTAGGGTCTGCATGGCTCACCCACTTGCGCAGAGTCACAGGTAATGATCGCAGGTACCGGTCCATCACGACCCTTTCCACGATCTGTGGTCCCGTCAGCGTCTCGGGCTGTAGCCATTTTGAGGACAGATGGACGAGGTCATGCATCTGTGAACGTGGAGGCTTGTCCATATGGAACTCCCAGCGGTGGACCCGTTGGGCACGAACAAAGGTGGTGACTCCCAAGCGAGTTAGGAACTCCTGTTTTAGTTTTTTATAGTCCTTGGCATCAGCCAGGCTTAAGTCGAAAACAAGAGATATGGTAAGAACTTACCTTTGTTATCTCTGTTTCTACGAAGTCCATAGGGTCCACAGGGTTGACCTTGGGGTATAGGTTGGGAACCAAATCCGGGCACCACGCAGTTAAAGCTTTTAGCTCCCAGGATGCACTTGGGTCCACTCTCCCTATAACCCCACCCCCCAGCCAGAGGCACCTCAGTTTGTAAGTAGCCAAAGGCCGGAGGAGGAGAGAAAAAGAGAGAGAAAACTGGAACACTCTAGAACCATACTCACAGAAAAGGAGACGGGAAACCGGTGACCAGTAACACAGCCCATATGAAGCCAGGTGCGTCAGGGTGGGCGCCCTGTGGACCCTATGGACTTCGTAGAAACAGAGATAACAAAGGTAAGTTCTTACCATATCTCTTGTTTTCTACTTCAGGGTCCATAGGGGTCCACAGGGTTGACCTTGGGGATGTCCCAAAGCAGTTCAACCAAGGGTGGGGACGCTCCTGTGCTGAGAGGAGAATCCGTCACCAAAAAGGAAGCATCCTGAGAGGCAAAGGAAACCAATGCCTAGAACCTTAAAAAGGTATGGAAAGAAGACCACGTGGACACCTAGTAAGGCAAAACAGCCGAGGCGCCACAACAAGCCGCCCACGAGGGTTACATGGCCCGAGAAAAAACAAGCCTCAACGACAGAAATGCCTACCCATGGGTAGGCCCCTGAGGAAGACATACGAGGCCATCCAGCCAACATTTCATTATAGGCCGGCCATCGTTTCCTGTGAAAACCAGAAACCGCAGACCACCAATAAGGAGTCCGAATACCATAAGGAACTTGAACGGATCATATAAAGCCAAAGAGGCCGGACCACAGTCAATGAGGCCACACCAGCCGAGAAGACTGCTGACTGAATGGCCGTACCATAAGTTCCAGAATAATATGGAACCTAAAAACCACTCTAAGAAGAAATACAGGGCGAGAGCAACTCACACCCTGACATGATGCGCTCCAGAAGAGGGAGCCACATGAGAACGCTCCCAATTCAGACACTCTCCTGGTTTATTTAAACACACTGAGAGAGAGAGAGCTTAAACAATAGACCATGTAATGGCTATCACAACCAGCGGTTCCATTGACTGTCCCCGGAGGGAACAAAGAACCACTACTAACTCCCCAGGAGTCCCTAGGGAGGACAAGTGGAGGCATAATCCAGAAAACACTCCAAAGGATGAACTGGATACCAGAGTGGAGCAATTCCATATCTTAACCATACCGACAGTGTAGAGATCCGCACTGTCAGAAAGGCCAGGCCAAGGGTGAAACCCAAGCCAGCCGGAAGGAATGCCAGAATATCTGAAAATCCTGGACACCGGAGGATCGTATCGACAGGTACGATACCATAAGAATTATGTATGCCACAGTCCGTGGCAGATCCCAGCAAAGTCTGGCCTATCTGCTCTAAACATCTCAATGAAGACAGAGCCAGGGAAGCCCTAGGACCACAGTAGGGGCGCAGTCAAAGACAAACGATCCAGGTCCAGGGAAAAACAAGGACCCTGAGACAACAGGTCCAGATAGTGAAGCAGTAGGAACGGAGTATCGATGAGGAGACTCCGAAAATCTTAGTACCAGTGATGTCTGGGACGAACTGGAGACCCCAGAAGGAAAGCCCCTCCATCTCGAATTAAACTTCCGAAGACCTCGAGGAAGAAGGGAGACCGGAGGACACAGGTACACAAAGTGGAAGGACCACTTCACTGACAAAGAGTCACTGAAGGTAGCTTCAGTACTCCTGGAGCTGGACTGTAACACCGGTAATGTGTGATCAAGTCAGAAGGCCATGAGGATCAATCCCCTCAGGGAGGCCCCCTCTGCTCACCAGGAGTTGAAACCTCTCTTGGAGAAGAGACTAGTCCCCGGGATGCACATCGCGACGGCTGAGGAAGCCCGCTTCCCAATGGAGAGCTCCAGGAATAAACACTGCAGAGTTGGCCAGGAGAAGACCCTTGGACTATGTCAGAATGGATGACATACCTGACATTGCCACCCAACTACCAGTGTTGCCTAGATGGAAGTCACTGTTGTGACACTGTCGGACTGAACCTATTCAGGTTTACCATGACATATGGGTTAGGCCAGAGTGAAGGTCCAAGACAGCCTAAAGTATCAACAAGTTAAGTGGCAGGGCAGAAACGACAGACGTCCAACTGCCCCGAAACGAATGCGGACCAGACACTGTCTGTAGCAAAGAACACCCTGGACGAGATGGCCATAGCCACCCGGACAGAGACCAACTCGCCTCCGGAGAAAGTATCATCGTTCGAACAGCGATCCGATGGGAAAAACTTGATCCATCTGGAGGGGAGTCAATTATGGCAAGGCCTGGAATGGAACTGAGCACATTCCACCCTACCAAAAGGTAGACACTCTGGTAGACCGCGCATCACAAAGAGTAATGACATATGTCGAATGCGTAATATCCGCACACTCCAAGTTGAAGAGTGGAGATCTTGTCTTACGCCAGAAAAATTCTCAGAGTCTGAGAATCCAGCAGTGCTCCCAGATGAAGAAAACCCTGTGAGGGATGTAGGGAGGACTTTTTCTCCGTTGACTAATTATCTGTGCCGAGAAGAAGCCACGGTTATCCTGACCTGGCGGTAAAGTACCTTGGTGATCCTGCTAAAAGCAGGACACCGTCCAGAGAAAGGAGCATTCGGATACCCTGACCAGGTGAACTGTCAGAAAATCCATAAGGCTGGTAAACCCCGGTGGAGTTGAGGACAGTCCCAAAAGGCAGAGCCCGAAACTTACAAGTGTTGCTGTGGCACAGCAAACCTGAACCCATGCTGATGAGAGGGCTCTGTACGTACCCGTAGGTACGTATCCTGAATACTCAGATATACCCTAAAATCCCCAGGTTCCAAACGTCGGATGATGGAGCATGGACGATTCCACCTGAGTCCAGGCACCGTTGGAATCTGATTCAGGGATTTGAGACAGAGTATAGGCAAATGAGGACCAGTCGGTCACCGCCCCAGAAAGAAAGTAGAACAACCAGTCCCTCACTGAGATAGTGAGGTTGGCCGAAATAGCTCTGCTTACCACAAAGACTGTATAGCTTTCTGGGATTGTAAGGCCCTGATCAGTTCTGAAGAAGGGCCCGTGTACCAATGCCTGTGAGGAGGCTGCATGAGCAATGAGAGGCCGTTGAGAATCAGTACCTCACTCTGGAAATTCCCCAGATGTAGACCTGTCCCGTCAGGCTGAGGGTATATCCTCAGGTGTAGAAACAGGGTCGTCCGGAAGTCCAGGACTGCTCGGTACTGGATATGGTGGCCCCCATGGAGGCCGACAGCCTAGGAAAAAACAGGCCTTTAGGACAAAAAGACTTAACAGAGTTAGTCCGAATGTAGTGGGAGTAGCTAAAGACGGTATCTCCCCATTAGTGATACTGCCAATGATGCAACGATCTTGTCAAGGTCAGGACCAAACAAGATCTTCCCCATGGAAGGAGTGTGCACCTCTGCTTTCCCATAACGCAGCCATAGGGTACTGCGGCGGATACAGACGCCGCCGAAACCCTGAAAGTTAGAAGACCGGCATCCCATGAGGTAATCCCACATATGACCACTGCATATTTTATGTGAGCGGCAAAAGATATTTGAACCTCAGACGTGTTGGAGGGGAAAAACGTCACAAAAGCATCACCATGCGATGGTGATGGTAGGACGGGCAACAGGCCCTGAAAACGAGTACATTGATTTCAGGCAAAGTTACCACCTACGGATCCGTAAAATCCGTCCAGGCCGGGATGGGAGGCGTATTAATGCCTGTAATCCGATGATTAACATACAAATCCATCCCAGAAGGGGATTTCCATTACTTGTGAGGACCCTCAGGGAATGGGAAACAGGAGGCCTTTGTGACTCCTCGTATCTGGCGACAGCCAGACTCCCGCTATGAGATCCACCCGCTGGGCAGAAAACGGGAGATGTATGATACAGGTGCCGGATCGACATTCTCTATATCCAGAATGAACCTGGCTACCAGCCCCAAAGCAGGGATAATAATACTTGAAATCGGCTCCCCCCATGTGAGAGGGAAAGAGCCGAATATACCATCCAGTTCACGGCAGAGCCACTGGTCAGTAACCACAGGGCGTATATCACGCCAATTAGTATTTCGTATAAAACGACATCCACCAGGGTGGCCGTTGTGGTAATCTCTGCAAGGGGAATGACAGACCGATGTGGTATCAGAGGTAATTCATGTACTGTGAAAAACCCCGGCGGGGAGCGACAGTCTGTTGCACAGGGGTAAATTGCAAGAAATTGCGAGATACCCCGAGTTCAAAAGGGCAGTATGGTGAAGTAACTCCAAGCGAGTGACGACAATGGGGCCTGCCCGGCGATCCTCAAAGGAGAGGATCCTGAGAAATAAACCGCCCTTTAAGGGGGTCGTGCAAGGGGCCCCGCACCAGATGGTGCCGCATACATAAACCTTTCTAAGTTAAAATCCTCCGCACTAATTCCTGCAGGCTATGACTTGCAGGATAACAATAATGGGTGCAGTATCGTGTGCAATCTCCTGGTCAGATATATCTGACTATCTTGACGGAAATATTAAGCAGCGCCATACCGGTCCTGACTGACGCTAAGATTAGCTGCAGGGACCCATTATCAGCGTACGCAACTCACAGTTCCATCTAAATTATGGCAACATGCAGCACGCAACAGTATGTGACAAACCTCACAGATATTAACAAATATATATATGTGAGGTCTCAGAACCACCCCAGGTACACCTGTATTAGGGCAGATAAAGAAAAGGGATAGATATACACTGACAGGTGAGAGAAAAAGCAGACAGTCAGCACTAGCATAAGTCACATACAATGCAGAAAAATATATATACATACATAAGCATGACATATAATATACTGCACAATGTCGCTACATTCAACTGCCCAGATTCAGTGTCTGGGAAGGCTATAGCGCTGTGTACACTCACCCAAAATGGTCAGGTACGCAGGGGGACTGGGCTCACTGACATCCTAAGAGTTCTGCAGCACCACAGATGGAAAATGGCCGCTGGAGACCTCAGAAGAAGCGTGGCCCGCGGAGGAAGCAGCTCAGCGACGCCAGACTGTATTATTGAAAGGCGCGCTGAGCTGAGGGGAAGAGCCGCTAGACAGGGAAGGCTTCCTCCCCTGGCTAGCAATTAACCCCCCGGGATGCCGGCTCCCGCTGCCGCTATAATCCCTGGTGGTCTAGTGGACACGCGGGGTATGCCTCCATGGAGGGGGAGCCCGCCGCCACCGCTAGCGCCTCCGGTCTGTCCCCAGAGACCGGAGGCATAAGGCTCCATATTCACACGTGGATCACCGCAAGCGGTGACCACGCGACTTACCTGTCCCCGTCGATCCGGCAGCAGCCCAGGGATTCCTCCAGAGCCCGGCTAGTACAGACTCTGGGATCCCGCTGCGATCCCCAGATCTGTACTGGCGTCGCAGCGCCGGCGGGGTGTAGGAGCGGCAGCTCAGACGTCCATTGGACAGTCTGATGCTGCCGCTCTGAAGAGTAGTAAAAAATAATAAAATAAAACTCTTTTAAGCTTAGGGGCTGCTAAGCAGCCCCCCTGCAGTAACGGTGACCCAACTCCGGCCGGGCACCAACTTAAACTGAGGTGCCTCTGGCTGGGGGGGTGGGGTTATAGGGAGAGTGGACCCAAGTGCATCCTGGGAGCTAAAAGCTTTAACTGCGTGGTGCCCGGATTTGGTTCCCAACCTATACCCCAAGGTCAACCCTGTGGACCCCCTATGGACCCTGAAGTAGAAATAGGCCTTTTGTGGCTCCCCAGACAGAAAAGGTGCCACCAGACTTGCCCACTGCTCCTTGGGCCAACTCTCCCTTTCGGCCGTTCTTTCAAATGCGGTGAGGTAGGCCTCCACATCATCGCCCGAAGTCATCTTTTGGAGGAAGTGACTGGCTCGTATGGAGTGAGTGGTGATGGGAGGACCAGTAGTAACATCTCTGGGCTGGGCGACAAGGTGCTGTATCACCTCTTTTATGGCCCGGCTGTTTTCCGCTAAGGCCTGGCGGGTTTCCTTGACGGCGACCTGTTGTTGCCTCTGGGCTGTCTCCAAGGCCAACAGTTGCACCCTGGTGGATTCCTGCTGAGCCCAGGTAGCTTCCTGCTGAAGTTTGTTTGTCTCCTGCTGAGCTGCTGTAGCTTGGAGCAAGGCTTTAATAATGTCCTCCATTTTGTCCTGGGGTGTAGGTTGGAAGCTGAACCTTGCCTCTCTGAGCATTGGCTGACGCCTCCTCTATGGGACTCCAAGGACACAGTGTTATTTCCACACTCACCAATTGGGTGTCTGTCCCTTTAATTTTCTAACGGAAAGTTTTCCTCTCGCTGCAACTTCAGTGTGTGTGGGTGCCCGCATTCTCCACCATATTGTGACACAGTTAGGGTAGGGGGGTCCCTCTCCTGGGTAGAGGACTCCTTCCTTACACACACACACAGCAGCAGGGAAGCAGCACACCAGTCTGGATGCAAGTACAAGCTGGTCGGCGCTAGTCTTTATTGTACAATGACAGAAATATAAAGAAAACATAAATATAAATCCTAGCCCTGTCGGGGCACTAACTTCACAGGTAGTTCCCTCACTACCAGGGTCTAATGCCCTCGCCAGCAACAGAGCACAGCACAGTACTCACAAATAGGTTTTTCAAGTGTCTCTGAGCAAACTCCCTGTCTGCTCTCCCAGGTGAGACCATCAGCCCTAAACAAACTAGGCTTATATTGGCCACTCTCAGGTGGAAAACTAACAAGCCTGTTACCAGGCTGCGAGAACCAAAACCTGGAGTGGCCGTGGGTGGAGCCCTCCCTCTCCTCTCACCCACAACCCCCAGGACCCAAACCGGCTTTTCAAAAAGCCGAAACTCAAGCCTGCTACACTGCAGACTTTCTCCTGGGGGTTTAAAACACAAAAGACAGGAATCTGGGACAAATGTACCTGCCACAGACCACTTTACCAGTGATCCTATCACAATACTTAATCTTTTTCTCTCGGGATCGCACCATACTGATGTGATCCTGGACATTATCTAACACATTTTTGTCAAAACTACCAATTCTGGGAAACAGTCTAACACTCTTTCTCGTCATATTAAACCATATATCACAATACCTTATTGCATAAGTACCGTACTTGGTATGCATGATACGACGGGCCGACCCGATCGGCGCTTCCATTAGCAGCACATCATTGCCTAACATTTCTACTGTTTGCGTGGCTCCCATTCTGAGACAACTCCTACACTTTTCAATAAAAATTTAAGCTGGTGAAAGACAATCAAGATACTTTCACTTACCTGTGAACGATTTAAGTCGGCGGCGTTCACACACCTGGATAAGATTTGATAAGGCAACTTCCACACCTAGATAAGTTTTGAAACAGGCAACTTCCAGACCCGGATAAGCTTTAGTAAGGTAACTTCCAGACCTATGAGAGTTTATATGTCGGCCACTCTCACGCACCTCTATACAACAAAGACAACATGTACACCTGCTACTGTGTTTAGAACGGTAAAGCTGCTTACCGAGCGACTAGGCTAACCCTTGCACCTAGCCCTTAAGGATCATATGGTACCCTTAACTTTAGGGAATAAATTACCCCTACCAACAATACACTCACTATTACACACTTTTTGCTGCGCAGAAAATAAACGTTAACCCAGATATTGGTAGATAGAAAAAAAAATGTAAACCTCAATGGCTTTGTTCAAACACGTGGCAGCAGAACCGGAAGTACGTATACGCTATTGTGCGATCGGCCGCATACACAATTATGTGACTACCACACAAGCGTATAATTACTTTTTTAACTGCGTATGCAAAAATGCGTTTTAGCTGCGTACGCAATACTGCAGCACCCCTCTAAACACAAGGTTCTATCAACAGAGGAAAAACAAACTTTTTTTTTTTCCTCTCTTGTCCCTGGATTCTAATCAGCGCTTCCTCTACACAATAACCGGCAGTACGCTCTCAGCAACACTGTGGTAATGAAAGACTAATGCGTCTCTCAAAAGGCGCCTCCACCCTTTTGCTGAGAGAGGACTGACCGAGTGTTATCGTGTATCAGATAGTGTGATAAACCTATGAGCCCCCAACTGTTGTGTGTTCAAAGGAAAACAAAACCTCTTTTGTTCTCACAGACTCTTGTGTGAAATGCAAATGTATTACCACCTCAAGCTGTGGAGTTTGGGGCCATCCTGTCTAGGATTCAGACAAATCCAATTGTGTAGATCAATGCCTGGATTATATTACAATTGCCACAACTATACTTTATCTGCATCCAGAGATTCCCAATTTGTATGTAAAAATACCCATTGTCTATTCTTATTTACTTTTACTCAGAAAGCTTGTTTTTCCAGTTGCCCTTGGTAGATTAACAAAAACATTGCCATCTGTTCTTAGCTCCTGAGTTATAACTTGAATTGACACTGGCCACAAAATGGTGTCTTGCGATCTCATTTCCAAAATGGAGTCTTGCGGCCATTCGCAAGATGGCGTCGCCGCGATTACATTTTAAACTGAACTTGTCTCAGCCAATTATTCAGCTTCGACACCACCATTACAGATGCCTCTGGACTTTTACATAATTGCGGGTAAAGGTCTTCCTCATGGAATTTGTAGTTCATTGCTGTGCTGAAAACTCTTTGAGTACTCACTGGGGGGTGGGCAGCTAAAGTAAAGCAAAGCCAGTTTGTGCAAGGGCCTCCAAATTGCCTTATTTTCCTGCCAGCAGACAAACGGACTATCCGCCATGCCTATTTGGACACTGTTATTTAAAATGATCTTCAACCACTCTTTGAATTTTGACCATATCAGATGGAGTCATGGTAAGGTTATTATGTCACAAATTTCAGGCAATGCTTTTAGACCCGGCCAGGTGTCTAAATGTTGTGTTGACGTATCATCATCACCAGTGGGTCTCTTAGGAAAATGAGATTTTTTTTTCCTGGCAGCCACAGTTGCCAGAGAAACTGAAGGAGACCGCCATATCAAATGCGCTTTAGCTGACAACGTGCTCACCATTTCTTTAGCTCTGTGCTCATTGGAAAGAAAGATACAACGTACAACTTAAACCTGCGGTCAAGCATGTTCGCCAAAATGTATTGATCCGATTTTAAGATGCTGGCAACCCTTTGATCCTAGCGAAGTGAATAAAGGACTTGATCTACAAATCCAACATACGTAAGAGAATCGCATAATTTCATCTCCTCCTTCAGTTTCTTGAGCTGCTATTCCAAAAGTCTAATTATGGTAATAACCTTACTCAAGCTGGCAGTGTCTGAACTCACTTCACACCTGTGAGGTCATGCCCCCTGTTTTGGCTCACAAGGAGTCCCAAATTTACTCTGATAAAGTTGGTAGGTATGAACTTGGCCAGATCTGTATCTCCTTTAAATAGTGCGTTTTGGGGCAGGACAGGACGGTGGCAAAGCAAATGCATGGAACCACCCTGACTTGTGGCATGGCAGTATCATGTGCATGAATTAACACCTCCATGTGATTCTGAGTCGTGCATACAGGGAGGGGAAGCCTGTATCAGATGGATCTCTTGCACCTAGCATGGGGCTGATATATGTGTAGATGCTAATGATGACAGTTGTGGCAGCTGGCATAAAAGCAATAGGCAACACTGGTTTCTGCTTGCACATGCAGGATCCTCTGCACTAGTTGAACAGTTACTCACATTAGCATACAGCAATAAAACAGGCATCCACAGCCAGTTTGCGTGCAACTCAGAATCAGTCCCACTGTATTAAAAAACTTCAACAAGTTAAACTGACTCACAAAAACAAATAGTGTAATGAGGTGCCCTCAGGTCTAAGTTCCCTGTCCCGGTGTGAGTAGTTTCAGGCTTAGTTCTTTCTGGTGATGGGGACATGGTCCGCAAATTCCTTACTTTCTTTGTTGAGATTCCTTGGGTGTAGTTCAGGGAGGCTTAAGGTGCATACACACGTAAAGATTTTCTGTCCAACCATCCAACTAGTTGATTGGTTGGAATGAAAATCTGGTAAGGTATGAAAGCAAATGACAGTCAGCAATTTGCTCCCAAATGCCTGAAAATTTACAAAAACTGTTTGAACAAATTGTTTAGATCAAACATTTAACAAACTTGTCTGACGACCATTTTCATCTGTTTTCTGGCATTTAGGAGTAAAATGCTGATCATCAGTTACTCCCATACGTTACCAGATTTTCATTCCAACCAATCAACTAGTTAGATGGTTGGACAGAAAATCTTTACGTGTGTACTCAGCTTAACTTACTAACCATTGCAAAAATAATATTACTGAAAAGTGTATGCAGATTACAGGCAGTGAGTGCAATGTCACACATTACTCCTTTCACCACTGATGTGTAGCACCATCTACTCATACAATAAATGATCCCAGAGGTAACTAGTCTCACCCTTACCCGTTTTACACATCCAGTTATGCTTTCATTTGGGGTCCAGTTTGAAGGCTATGAGGCTATTATAAGCGGAGGAATACAAAAAAAAATCTCTTTATTTTGTAGGTCACTTCCTCTTCGGAAATTAATTTTTAACTCCAGTTGGATCTTAAAATTGAATATGAACATATACGGATATGTATTATGAAAATACAAGCAAATGCAGAAGTATTAGTTTGACCACAATGGGATCTTTTGTATGAATCTAACATTACTACAATATTGCAACCATAGCGCCATCTAGTGAAATAGACCAATAATACATTCGATAACAAATTGTAAAATGTGGATACAACCAACTAAAATTCTATGCTCTACAAGGAACAGTAAAATGGTGTAAAACCTGGCAATGTGTAAAATAAGGTATAAAGTTTAAAATCAACAAAAAATTAAATAAAAAACATACCAGGCATACAAATGTAGTCATTTACTTTTTTACATTATCAGCATAGTCACTAAATACTTAGCCCATCATCAAAATACACTTGCACATCAACTTGACACCTTGGATACATAGGAAACTACTGGCTTCCCAATGCTGGACAATAGTTCCCCCTGCCTTCACCCCAGCCAAGTAAAGTGCTACAATAGGTTATACTAAACCAAATGTGGTCTACTTTAGTCACAATAATTATATACACCTTCCGCCGAATCTATTTCCTTATGAGTCCTTGCTTGACATGATTGCGAGGACTTCATTGATACTGGTGATCAGTGCTGGTGATATTGGCCATGACAGGCGCAAGCAGGCACATTGATCATTGCAGGGAAGTATCAAGATTCTTCAGATGTGCAGCAGTTTTTGAGCCAGTTATTGGCTTAGAGAAGAGTAAGATGCAGGAAAAAGTCATGTAAAAGTCAGGCAAATATGCCTAAGAAAGTGAGGTGATTATTAAATGAACAAACTTGTTTGACTTTGTTAACTTGTGCCATTGCTGAGGTATGTATGTGTAGGCCAAAATAAAATAACAGGAGCAGCCGACATTACATGTCCTCCCCTACACAAAGCAGAGTGGTTACGCTGGTTGCAAGCATGTAGTGATTGCAAGCATGCATTTTTAAATGCATGAGGCTAATCTGATAGCACACAGTCACTGCCTTGACTAAGCTAAATAAGACCAAGAGCAATGCAGCAAAATGGGACACAGGATTAAGGTAAGTGCCTAGGCAGAGAGGCCTGTGGAGATATTTGCTATAATATGATTCTTGACCTATATGCATAGTCACGAGAACCCCTGCTTCAACACAACCCAAATCTAAACTTCCAGTTTTGCATAAGATGTCCAAGGTGGAACACAGGGCCAGACTCAGAAATGTACGTAGAACTAATGGTTTACGTATTTTTGATGGTGGAGAACCTGTGCCGGACCCGTTCTGCACATGTGCAAAATGAATCCTGTGTGATCGCACGCAGTTCCCCCAAGCAACAGCATGCTGTGGCAGTTTGTGGGCAGGAAGGGGGTGGTGCCAGCCTGCGTTCCCAGAAACAGGGGCGTGCCGCCATTTCCTGGGAGTGCTGAGGCCAGGATCTGCATCGGAGGACACAGATTTCCAGGCCTTGCAAGCAGGCAGGAGGCAGCCAGCCTGAGTAAGCTTACTCAGGTGGCCAATCCTGGAAACATTGCGAGTGTGCCGTGGGCGGTTGTTAGGTGTGCCGCAGGCGGTTGTTAGGTGTGCCGCAGTGTGACAGCCCGCCGCTGGTCACATTATAGGACGGACCGGGCAGCGCTGCCACTAAGCTCCTCAGTCCTCAGGGAGGCTTAGACATGCAAGGACCATGCGTAGACGCGGCGGCGTGACACAGGTCACGCACGCTGCGTTGCCTGTCTGCGAGGGCATTCACCTAGCCCTTAGAAGACCTGCGGAGAGTACCCATCGTGGAGGAGGAGCAGAGAAGACGGGGATGTGAAGAAGCTGGTAAGGTAAGTGAATGGGGTGGGGGACAAACAATAATGGACACTGATGGGTACGAGAGGGGAGGGGGAGCAGAATACCACCGATGAGGAGATGGGGATACAGCAGAACAGACACCTATGAGGAGAAGGGAGAGCAGAACAGACACTGATTGGGAGGAGGGGGAAGAGAGCAGAGCAGACACCGATGGGGGGAGCATAACAACACAGATGAGAAGGGGATGTGCACAATAACATAGATGAGGAGGGGGGGGAGCACAACAACACAGATCGGGAGGAGGGGGGAGCACAAACACAGATGGGGTAGGAGGGGGGACACAATAACACAAGAGGAAGGGGGGGTAGCACAATAACACAGATGGAAAGGGGGGGACAATAACAATGATGAGGGGGCAGCACAATCACACAGATGGAGAGAAAGGGGGACAATAACACAGATGGGGAGGAGGGGGGAGCAAAATAACACAGACAGGGAAGTGAACCCAGTGACCCCTTCCCCTTCACAGAGTAATTCTGAAAATATTGGGGGGGCAGTCCCTTAGTTATTCAGGGGTTCTCAGACCCTAGATACTCCCCTGAGGCCAATGTACGTGCGTTTTATTTCCCTCGGGCCAAGGGATGTGCGTTTTATTCCTGTTGAGCCCAGTGTAGTGGGTTTTATTCTTGTGGAGGCCTATGTATGTGGTTTTTATGCGGGAGCCAATATGTATGTTTTTTTATTGGTCGCACACGCTGTATTGCCGGATGGTGTGCCTTGGCAATTTTAAAATCTTCGTAGCGTGCCTCGAGTTGAAAAAGGTTGAAAATCACTGCAATAGACACTGGTATCCTCACTCTCTCATCACTCAGCTTATATATGGCGTTAGTGAAGGCAGAAGTGGAGAGACACTTAAATGCCTTACTTTTATCTTTCTTCATCTATTATTAAGCCGGCTTTGACTAGTGACACTGTTGATAAAAATACCTTAGATGAAATACCACTATATGCACTTCTGTACAAATTAATGGTCTGACCGCGTCTTTGATTGCTTACTTTATTTTTTAGTATCAGGAATTTGCCTGTGTGTATAAATGATATACATGCAATAATGGTAGATGAGACTGCATTTTGATTCCAATGTGGAAGTTTTTGTCTGCATATGAACTTACAAGTATATCTATTATAAGTTTTACGATGTTTGTTTTTTTCAAAATGCATGATATACTTCTGTATCCTGATTAATGTCTGCCTGTGACTGCTGGCAACTTTATTGCCCCTGAAATATTTTTGCCCTATTAATCCTAACATAGAACAATTTTGGATTTCCTCTGATAGGATTTAATATCAAATAATAATATAAATATTTTTTTAAATGTTTTGTTGAATTTACTTTTGTGTGATAATATTCTATTATATCTTGATTATTTATTTTTTTTATTTTAGATAACAGTGTCTCTTGGCACTAATATTTTAAGGAGTATTAATAAAATAATGATGTTTTAAATCAACTTATCATTTCTTACACATTTCACATAATATACAACAAAGAGTGCCCCAAAAAAGAGTCCTCTTGGCCTGCCTATGCAGGAATCCTTTTTTTCATTGGACTAATTTTGGAATACTGGGAGCACCACCAACACCCTAATATAGAAGGGAGTAGCTACTGCCCCTGATGCTTATTACAATTGTTTTTTTGATACACATATATTGTATAAATTCTCTTGTGCAGAATCTCTTCCCAATATACCCTTTTCCCCAAACCGTGCTAGGAATTTATAGAGGAAAGAGAGGGAATCTGTCTTCCTAATGGAACTCATATGGTCCATGTAAATCCTGAGTGCATGGGCCACATCAAAAAGGAGGCCTCACCTACCGAGAACTGGTGATTGGAAGGCTGGGACTACGCTTTCCTCATTAATGTGAAAACAAGAAACAACCATGGGAAGGAAGCCAGGGCGAGTTCGCAGAACAACCCTGTCCCGATGAAAGATCAGAAATGGGGAGCGACAGGAGAGCGCCCCTAAATCAGAGACCCTATGGGCAGATGCAATAGCCAGAAGAAAAAGAGAGTCTTCACAGTGAGCCATTTGATATCCACTGAATCCACAGGTTCAAATGGAGGTTCTTGAAGTGCTTGGAGAACCACTGACAAATCCCAAGGAGCCACTGGACAAAGGGAGGTTGAATAAGGAGGACACCCTAAAGGAAGGTGCAAACATCCAGCAGTGGAGCAATTCTGCGCTGGAACCAGATGGACAGAGCAGAAACATGCACCTTTAGAGAAGCTAGGCGAAGTCCAAGATCAAATCCAGCATGAAGGAAGGCAAGGATTCTAGAGATCCTAAAAACCTGAGGGTCAAGGCTTCTGGTAGTACACCACTGGAAGTATGTATGCCATACTTGGTGACAGATCCGGGCGGAGGCCAGCTTACGCACCCTGAGCATGGCCTGGACTACAGAGTGAGAAAATCCCCTGGACCTTAGGAGGGATGTCTCAAGAGCATGCCGTCAAATCCACTTCCCAATTGAGAATCCCTGGGATGAACACAGTGGAGATGGCCGGGAGATGACATTCTGCCCATGCGAGAATGTGAGACACTTGTCATTGCTGCCCGACTTCGAGTGCCTCCTTTGTGATTGAGGTAGGCCACAGCTGTGGCATTGTCATAATGTACTTGTACTAGTCTGCCTTGAAGGATGTCCCGACCTAGAGTGAGAGCCCTGTAGTTGGCTTGGAGCTCCAGGACATTGATTGGCAAGATCAACTCGGCTGACTGGTCACTGCTCCCCACCTGTGGAGGCTTGCATCCATGGTGAGGAGGACCCAATCCGGGATCAAAAATGGACGACCCTTGTTTAAGTGAGATGCCTGTAATCATCAGGAAAGGGACAGGCGAACTTCCAGAGAGAGGATCATTGTTTGAGACTTGATCAGATGAGGCAGGCCATTCCATCGGGACAGGATTAGATGTTGTAGGGGCCTGGAGTGGAACTGGGAAAACTCCATCATGTAGGAGGAGGATACCATGGACCCTAAGGTTTGCATTGCTGAGTGAATTGACACTCGGCGACCCTGGAGTAACCTGCGCACTCGTTCCTGCAGTGCTGAGATCTTGTCTGCTGTCAGGAAGATCCTCTGAACCTGAGAATCCAGCAGAGCTCCCAGATGCACCATCCTTTGTGAAGGAGTCAGAGGACTTTTTCCAGTTGATTAACCAGCCATGTTTCTGCAGAAAGGCAATGGTTATCTGAAGAAGGCGGTGAAGAACCTCTGGAGAGTGTGCTAAGAGCAGAAGGTCGTCCAAGTATGGGAGCAGCCCCATTCTCTGATGAAGCAGATGGGCTGTCATCACTGCCATGATTTTGGTAAAGACTCGTGGAGCTGTAGAAAGTCCAAAAGGCAGCACCTGAAATTGGAAAAGTTGCTGTAGGACAGCAAACCGAAGATACCACTGATGAGAGGGCGCTATGGGTACATGTAGGTAAGCGTCTTGAATGTCCAGAATCACCATAAAGTCCCCAGGCTCCATAGCCAGGACAATAGAGTGGAGAGTTTCCATAGGAAACCTGGGTACTCTGATAAACTTGTTTAGAGATTTGAGGTTGAGGATAGGCCGATGAGATCCATTGGGCTTCTAAACCAGAAAGAGTGGAATAATAGCCGTTCCCCCGCTGTAATGACGGGACTGGAATTATTACCCCAGCGTGAATCAAGGACTGAATGGCCTTCTGGAGGAGACATGCTTTGCTTGGGTCTGATGGAGGGCCTGTGTAAAAGAACTGCTGGGGAGGGCACCTCAGGAATGAGAGGGCATACCCGTGAGAGACCACTTGTTGTACCCAAGCGTCTGTGGTGGTTTGACGCCAGTACTGGGCAAATTGAAGAAGTCGGCCTCCTACTCTGGGGTCCCCTAGGGGGAGGCCCACCCCATCAGGCTGAAGGTTTGTCCTCAGATTTGGAAGCAGGACATCTGGTGGCCTAGGCCTGCTTGGTCCTGGGCTTGGCGGCCCTGGTGGAAGCCATTTGCCGAGGAAAGGACTGGTCTTTAGCTTTTCCCAGGGTGGCGTCTTATAACACGTTGCACATAGCCCATCCTGAATTAAATTATCCTCAGTTAAGCCTGCTGCACAGGATTTGTAGGAGAGTAGTACAGGTGCAGTAGCTTGCTTGCTACCCGTGCCTCTGCTAGACATATTTGAAGTGTAGTAAATCACACGAACCACCAATTATATGACAGCTATTCACAAATACAAGTGGTTATGTAATACAATGACCCTGCCTTAGTTTAGATACACCTGCAGGGGAACACAGCACAAAATATGGCACTGAGCAGAGTGCAATGACACAGTATGTGACTGCCTTCACAAATACAAGTAGATGTGAAGTACAGTGGACCCTCTATACACTAGTATGTTAGGTTTATAGTGAGAAAAAAGGGAAAGGCATAATCTGAAAGAAAAGTGAAATTACACAGACAGTGCTAGCATAAGTCACATATAATGCAGAAACAATATTGCTGCACAGGGGACTGCACAATTACTCAGAAGCAGTGTCTGGTAAGTTATAGCGCTACATAACCCGACTCCAAGGAGAGTTATGTGAAGGGACCGGACCCAAAGTTTTCTAAGAGAGCTGTGGCTGTAGAAAGTGGCATGGAAGCATATACTTGTACTCCTATAAAGGTTTCTTTAGGATCAGATGATGGATAAATGATCAACATAACCATAAACAGCAACAGAGCCCGGGTACTTCTAAAGCTGAAAAGGTTATGGATCAGCTGGTATTTGAAGTAGCAGATCAGGCCTGGCCAACCTGTGGCTCTCCAGCTGTTGTGAAACTACAAGTCCCAGCATGCCTCACCAGTTTTGCTATTAGGGAATGCTAAAAGCATGCTGGGACTTGTAGTATCACAACAGCTGGAGAGCCACAGGTTGGCCAGGCCTGTAGTAGATATTCCCTTTGTCACACCTCCGACATGTTTCGACACAATGTGTGTCTTTCTCAAGGTGGAGTGACACTAGAGCTGTCTGGGGTTTAAATACCACCAGACCGGAGGCAATTAGAAAAACTTTACAGGAGACTAACATGGATATTAATCTCAGTCAATTTATTTGAGATGGAATTTGTTTTATACTTCAGAATAATTATATTAATTTTGACAGTCATTTTTTAAAACAGGAGGTTGGTACTGCCATGGGCTCCAGGTTCGTGCATAGTTATGCTAATCTTTTCATGTCTAGGTCGGAGGAGTCTCACATTTGGAGTGGACATGGCTGGGGTGTGAAACTGGTGCAGTGGTGGCGATACATACATGACATCCTTTTTATTTGGAAGGGGAAAAGATCTACTGTATATTTTTGCGATTATCTTCATGATAAATTTAATATTACGTTGACTTTTAGTATTACCTCAGAATCAGTGAATTTTTTGGATCTCAAGATTGATGTGAGAAATGGAGTTTTAGTAACATACAATTATAACAAACCCATGGACTCCAATATGTATATTCAGAAAGATAGTAATCATTTACCACAGTGGCTCAATGGGATACCTAAAGGACAACTATTACGTCTACGTCGTAATGGCTCTGATATAACAACCTTTGCTAGTCAAGCTAAACATATGGTAAATACATTTATACAAAAGGGCTATGATAAAGAATCAGTATAGAATACAGTTGCCTAAGTAGAGAAAATGGATAGAACTTTATTACTACAAAACATAAATAAAGGATCATCCAAAAATTATTTTAGTTTAGCTTTCTGCACAAGATTTAACACTCAACATAAAAAGGTTGAAACAGTAATTAGGAATAATTGGAAATTACTACTTAAAGATGATGTATTAGGAGGACGTTACCAAAAAAGACCTAAATTCATCTATAGACGTGCTCCCACTATAAAAGATGCTTTGGTTAGGAGTGCCTTACCCATGGATGGTAATAGGCTTCTACCGAGAAATAATGGATTTATAGATGTGTTGACTGCAAACTTTGCAGAGTATGACCTGGGAATACCTCCAAAAGTAGTGGAATTTAAAACCCTAAATAGGAGTCTGAAAATTACTAATTTCGAGATATGCAAAAGAGTACACATGTAATATGTTTTATGTTGGAAAGACGAAAAAAGCAGTTTAAAATAAGATTGGCTGAACATGCTCGTAATATTGTAAATGGGCTAGAAGTCACCCCTTCTCTGCCCATTTTAAAATTAAAAACATAATAAGTCTCTGAAGGTGATATAAAGGTTCTGTGGTTTATCTGTAGTGAAGGAAAACTGGAGAAATACTAAGTGAGACATTCACTTGGCCCAAAAGGAGATGCCGTGCATCTATGACCTTAATACCTTGTTGAGACCCATGGGCTTAAACCATGAAGTTGAGGTAAAATGGTTTCTATATTTTATTCTTGTTCTTGATCTGTCCCCCTTGACACACACACACACATATATATATATACACACATACATACACAGTATATATACATACACACAAAAAAAAAAAAAATCTAATTGAGAGGGCACTCTCCATCTCAGAAGTAAACAGTTCTTTTTGTTACATCCCTGTTGTGTGTGTAGAAAATTTTCTGATGGCTTGAGCATTCTGTGGCGTTCTATCTACCTTGACAAAGGTCCCACATAGAATCGAAACGTCGGACATAGCCTGAATGTTTTGACACTGGTGGTAACAAATAAAAAGAACTGTTTACTTCTGAGATGGTGAGTGCCCTCTGAATTTTTCTGTATATAAGTGAACCTCATTATTTGTGATGGTTACATTGAGATCGCACCCCAAATGGATGAAAATGTCGCAGTGTGTGCGGGCTCCCTTGGACTCATAAGTATATAGATTTTTGATGTAATCTTACATGTGATTTTATGTTAAGAATACGCAATCAGAAACAGCACCATTACATATTAAAAAGCATTATGTACTTTTCGTTTGTGCATATACTGTAGAAGCCAGGTACTTTTAAGTCCTAATTTGCCTCTAAGGGTAGTATAAGTTCATGACCAAGAGTTATCATGGAGATTGTTTTGTTTAAATCAGGAACCCACCTATAATTGTCAGTCAGGGGATCATCTAGACTGCATTATTTACTCGATACCTGTTAGACCGCTATCACGTGTCCCAAAATAACTTTATTGGGACACGGACAAGATGGCGCCCGTTTGTTTACATCTCACAGTAAACTGACGGTTGCTGCCATTTCCTATGTGGCTAAAGGACCTCAGTGACGTATCCACCATGTGACCGCTGCAGTAGGCTGGACCGCTCCAGCGTTACCATCCACCAGGGCATAGAGGGGGAAAATTTGTGGCGAGCGCAGCAAGCCACCGTGCCCAAAGCATGGCGAGCGCAGCGAGGGGACACTTTTGGTCCCCCGTTAGTTTTGGTCCCACGTGACTCCCCCTTTCAGGCCGAGTCACGTGGGTGTGACGTCACAGGTCCATCAGCCTTCTATAGTCTAGACCTAATCGTAAACTGACCTGTCTCCACACCATGTCCCAAGTACCCTTGTGAGTGGCACATGCGGTTGAGTTCTACACTTTATGGATTTACAGAATATAATTAAACAAATTATCGGCGGATTTGGACTTTCGGTTGCATACTTACAGTCTGGGGGTATTTAAACCCCAGACAGCTCTAGTGTCACTCCACCTTCAGAAAGACACACTATGGGCTCGATTCTATTCAGCGCGATGTAAATGGCTCCGGGAGTGAGCTCCCGGAGCTATTCAATACACCGAGCTGACAAGTCCGACTAATGATTTCTTCTGTCATCCCTCCGGGGATGAGAGAAGAAATCTGACAAAAGTCCCTGTTTTCTGTCCTTAGCGCCGGGAAAACTGCCTCGCGCCGGGAAGTTAGGTCGGGGAATGCCCATTATCGCGCCTGAACACCCTGTTTAAGGCGCGATAACGAGCCTTCCCCGACCTACCAGCGCGATGAATTGAATAGCTCCGGGAGCTATCTCCCGGCGCTATTTACATCGCGCTGAATTGAATCGTGCCCATTGTGTCGAAAACATATCATAGAAGTGACAAGGGGAAGATCTACTACTTCTTATATCAGCTGATCCAGAACCTTTCCAGCTTTAGAAGTACCTGGGCTCTGTTGCTGTTTATGTTGATCATTTAACCATCATTTGGTCCTAAAGAAACCTTTATAGGAGTACAAGTACATGCTTCCATGTAAGACATAGGGCCATATTCAATTGCCGGCAAAAAAACATTTTCGGCAAAAAGTTTCCGCCGATGACGTCATTTCGCCAGCCAGAAACTTATCTCCGTATTCAATTCCGAATACTTTCCGCCGGTGCGAAAAGTCTACGCCTTGTAACCAGCCGAAAAGATTTGCCTCTGAATGAAGTGAAAAATTGGGGGTTTGGGGTGCAAAGTTGCGAGAACACACCTGCAGCCTTGGGACAGTCCCCCAAAAGTAAACTGCGTAAAAAACTTTTGATCACTCCCAAAATGTACTTTCGTTTTGGGGGCAAACAGTTGGTGATCAAACTTAAAAACTAGCTAAATAGACTCCAGGGCGTCCCCCAAGTATGGGGGAGGTGTTTTTTTTTTACTGCAGATGTTTGCTGAAGGTGTTTTTTAAAGCCTCACTTTAGCGATTTTTAACCATGCTTGCACCGATTTTCATGTATTCTTCACTTGTGCAAAGACGCTACATAGCAGCAATTGAGAGCATTTAAGCACCCCAAATCCCTTCAGCAGGGCTAATCGGGGGTATCCATAGTGATCTCCCATGTCAGTGCATCTTTTGGAGGGTGTCAGGATGATTTCCCAAAATCTGACCAGAGTTTTGGCGGGACACGTTTGGAATTGAACAGGGCAAAAAGCGGTCGCACACACGGCAAGTGTTTTCTCCAAAAACACGCGATGTAGGCAGAAAGTCCGTCAGGAGAAGAGAACGGGACTTTTTGCCGGCAATTGAATACGGCCCATAGTGTAAGCATCTATACATTTACTATTATATGGTATGACACATTGTTTCCAAGGGTATATGATGCTTCACCTACACAAGTTAAAGATACATTTATAGGACTATCACATTTTTCTATGCAAGCATAAATGTGAGCAGAATAATCTTATTCTTGCCTGAGAACACTGGGAGTGGAAATACAGTGGGGTTTTTTGTGTATAAAGAACACTTTTATCTATATAGTCTTTTGGATCTTTATTATAGCTACTATTAAAACATAAGTACATGGTCATATATTTTTATTAATACATATTGTTCTGGGTTGTTTTTTTTGCTCTTTTTGCTGCTGAGCATATATTGCTTAATTAAAGAGACACACATGGAAGAAAACTCCGGAGTAAAGAACATTAATACTACTGTTTGACAAAATTGGCACAATATATTACCTCTGTTTTTGTATATTTTATGGAATTGCACAGCCACTTGTGTGAGACTGCAATTCCGTCCATCTCTGAATCAGGCCCTGCGTCCACAACTCAGAAAGAGGTACTGACATTCATAGGAACTGCAGCGTACTACAAACTACGAACTCATTGTTCCTGCCATTAGTGCAGGCCAGAAGCCTTCCATGACCTAGTCATTGAACATTCAGATTTCTCACAAGCAAGGAAAGAACCATAGGAATGCATGTGGACTGTCTCAGCAGGATCTCGAGTAATCCGTTAGGCTCAGAGATTTTGGGACAGGAACCAAACCATGGGATTATGGCCTGTATGGACGATCATTTCACTACAAGTCTAGTTTCGGCAGAAGGCTAAAACATATACTGTATATTTACTGTGTGTGGTGTAGTAATGTGCAGGTGCATTTTTACATATATAATTTAAAAGTTTTAGAGATCATTTATCTCTAGTGGTGTCTAGTGATGTCCAGTGGAGATCAGGGTTCCTCAATTTAGAAGCATTCACACACAGTAGGCTAGGGCCATGGAAGGCATATTGTTGCAGATGTGTAAACACACCAGTTTCCAGTCTGATCTTTTACACCAAGGATATGGCTGTGGCAAGTGCACACTGATAACATCAGACATAGCAGAGATGCTTCGCACAAGTGGCATTCCTGTGGCCATTCTACCTCCAGCCATAGTGGATGTCTTCCAAAAATGTGAACACTGTTCCAGAACAGGTCTTTAGATTTAAAATTATCTTACATAGGGGCACAATGCTCTAAGACCCAAGAAAGCCACAAGGGCAAGGCCTAGAGTATTTATATGCAGATTACATTATTACTCTCAAAAAGGGATATGTTGCAGAAGTTCAGGTATTTGGATGGAATATAGTTCAGCAACTGGGTACAGGTATCCCAGGACCTTCCCTGGAACACAACATGTGCTCCAAGCCAAGTGACCCAAAATAGTAAACAAGAACAGAACTTGAATGGTTCTTCGTAGTATGTAATACAGTCAAGGATGTCCATCACGCCAGACTATAAGCCGTATGCACCAAATTAGCCATATACTAATTTAATCATTTAAAGGACATGACATTCTGTATGGCTTAATACCTTTTGGCAGACACTCTTCTGATTTAGCTAATTTTCCAGCTTATTTGCATCGGAGTTGAGCCAGGAGTGGCTTCTGGAGACTTGATGGCACTATTGATTTAGAAAGACAGCGGCTTCCAATAATTAGTTTGGATACTTAACACTGGTTTAATGTTTTTATTTTTTATACCTATATCATATTTATTGTTGAAACCTAAACCCAATCAAGTCACATTATTTTTTGCTCAGATTTAAAGCTGTAAATGTTATATCCGCAGCACACAAGAAGTCCTCCAGCTTAGACTTTTACATGAATATAACTGCAGTGGTCAACAATCTATAGGAATCTACCATCAAAAAGTGGCTAGGATTATAACCTGCTTAAAACATTTCTACCCATCTGTGGCCCATGCAAATATTCATATTGTCACATAGCTCACTCACCAAAGGAAGTCAAGTTAATGGTGTCCATACATAAATTCACCAATTCCCCCTATTCAATTTGCCAATTCTCAAACTCCATTTCCCCAATCAGCAAAATCCAACAGGTTAGAAATCAGACTCGCCGATTCAATCATTTGATTTAGAATCGGTGTATCGGTTCAAATGTTAGATTTTGTACAGAAAAAACACGCAAAGTCTATCAGCAAATTGACGCATTGTGCAGATCGATAGTTGATGTATGGGGGCCCTTTAACACGCACCTCTTGTGGAGGAAGTGTGTAGGTAGTAAATTGAATTCAACATGTCTGCATGTGCACATTACAGATTATTGTGGTAGGAAGTCTTCGCTAATTTTCCTGTACACCTCTATAATACCCCTTTTACACCGGAGCTAAAACCTGAGTTATTGCAGGGTTAACCCGGGTAGCTCCCTGGTGTAAAAGGGGAGAGGGTTGGATCGCTGGGTCGAGTGACCTGGCAATCCAACACAGGTAAATAGCAGGGTTTAAAACGGGCCTAGCCCGTGAAACCCTGCTGTGAGAATAGTGCACTCCGGGTCACAATGACCTGGAGTGCGCTGCTAGCCGGCCCATTGGTCCGGCTTCAGTGGCGCTTGGAGATGACATCATCTCCAAGCGTCCACTTTCACGCGGGTCTATGCAGACCAGACTCCAGTGGGAACGGCGCTGACTCGGGAATATCCCGAGTCCCCGGGTCTGATCCGGATAGGAACTCTGTTCCAACTCCGGGTCAGACCCGGAATTTTGGTGGAAAAGGGGTATAATATATGCAAGGTAAAATGGGCAAATATTTGTTGCAGTGATTCTGAGGGACCACTCCAGAGGCACACTGAAAACATTGCACTGAATTGAATCCCCCACAAATCAATGGTAGGAACACTGTATTAAAGCTTGTTTTACATGCATGTTTTTTTTTTTTTTTTTAAATACCACCTACCTAATTGCTTCAGCTACTCATCAACATAATACCCCTTTACACCAAGCCTTTGACTGGGGAAATTGCTGTGTTAACACTTGTGTGTCGGGTCTAACACATGGTTCTGCTATTTTAACCCTACCCCTCCCCCCTGGTGCAAGACCCTTACTCTCCCCTTCCACAGACTAACCCTAAAAGTCATGAAAAACCATGTGTTCACATTCTGACCCATCTGGTGTCCACCTATTGAATATCTACACACCACAGATCCTCTATCCCTGTACCCTACTGAGCATACTAAAGTTGGCCACATATCTAAATAATCTGGTAAAATATGTAAGCAAACAATTGGCCACTAACTCCCAAATGCCTGAAAACAACTCGTCTCAACATCCGTTTTCATAGTGTTTGGGAATAAGAGGCAGATTGTCATTTGCTCCCATAATATTGCCAGATTATCATTCCAACCAGCCAAATTGTTGTGTGGCAAGGTTAATTTGTGGAAACACTAGAGCAGGACAAGGCAACCTGTGGCACTCGAGGTTGTCTACCCCAACATACACATCCTAGCTTGCCCTGCCAGTATTTGCATGCCCTTACAGCAAAACTGGGGCAAGGAATGATGGGATGTGTAGCTCCACAGCACCTGGATGCCACAGGTTACCTACATCAGCACTAGAGAATTACATTTAGTACAATAGGAAAAGGTGGTGTTGCCCTTAGCAACCAGAGCCTAGCTCAGCGTTTCACAACTCCAGTCCGCAGGGACCCCAACATTGCATATTTTACAGATCTAATGCTGGGCATACACGGCAAGATAAAATGTCTGTCAGACCGACAGACATTTTATCTGGCCGGCTGCCAGCCGCAGATGTCCGCGGCATACACTGAGAGAAATCTTACAGTGTATAGTCCGAAATCTGCGCTCCGCCCCCGGGGGAGGAGACATTTCCCCGTTCCTTCCATAGGAACACAGGAAATGTCTGTCTGTCGGCCGCGCTGGGCATACACTGCCCGATGCGGCCGACAGTTAACGGGTAAATATCGCATCGGAGGGGCATGCTGGACAATCCAGCATGCCCGACCGAGCAATATTTAACCCTCGGTCACCCCCCCATGCTACAATTATCGCAGCGATCCGCCGCTATCGGGCGGATCGTCCCAATAATTGCAGCGTGTATGGCCAGCATTAGTTGGTGCATGCACAGGTGTATTCATTATTGGCTGACATTTCAAAGATCCACAGGTGAGGCTAATTATTTTAATTGTGATGAGATCTGTTAAACATGCAGTTAGGGGTCTCCAACTACTGGAATTGGGAAACACTGACCTGATTATCTAATGCAGTGGTTCTCAAACTCTGTCCTCAGGACCCCACAGAGTTCACATTTTGCAGGTCACCCAGCCTGTGCACAGTAGTCATTACTCACCGACATTTTAAAAGTTCCACAGGTGGAACTAATTATTTCACTTGTGATTGAGATCTGGAAAATATGCACTGTTTGGGGGTCCGGATGACCAACTTTGAGAAACTGTGACTAATGCATTTTAGAAGCTGTAAAAGCTTTTTAATTTAGTTTAAAAATGTGGCCTACTGAGAACTCATGTCCACTATTCTATCATGCTCAGATACAGGCTCTCATGCTAAATGCAGAGCAAGGATCTACCATTATATTTGATGTAAGTACTACACAGGGAGACCAGAACTACCCATGTAAAACAAGCCATGACTAGACCTGATAAGTTATAAAACAATCACTTTACTTTGAAAGTAAAGGGAACCCTTTGCCTGAATAGGTTTATCCCCACTTTCGGGCACTCAGTTTGAATCTTCGTGTAAAGTGTTCATCATGGGACTATGTCAGGCGGTGAGCGCTCCTGTGGGGTCGTCAGACGCATCGTCAGGTCGGCCATACATGCAGGCCAACCTGATGATCAACAGACTACACCGTGCAGTAGGATGCGGCAGTGGGCGACATATTGGCGGTCAGGCATCAGATCATCTAGTGTGACTTGCCAGCCGATGTCTGCAGGGGGTCACCAGTCACATTGCTGGGTACACATCGTTTAGTGTGTACCCCAGCTTAAGACATATGCTAACAGCCTTTAATTCACTAAAATTAGTGACAGTGTAGCCTCCTACTTTATTGATGTCACTATTCCTTACAAAATGTCGACTTCTGCCTGAGCAAATATTCATAAAATAGACACTACCACAATTCCACTTCAAAAATGCAAGTTTACACATCAAATGGGCAGCACACACCTATGCCTCACAGTACAGGTAGAGTTTAATATGTGCAGTTTGTGCATGCACCCCATATTTCCATGGGATTCTTGGGTGCTCTAGTTGCCTCTCAAACCAAAGGTCGTTGGCAGATTAACCCGCTTCTTACCAATTTAAATTTAGTGTGGGGCCATGCAGCAGGAAACAGATTGTAAGCTAGACTGGGAAAGGGACTGATGTGATTGACTAAATATTCCCTGTAAAGTGCAAGTGCTAAGTAAATATATATCTATAAAATAAAAGCAGACACTTTTTTTTCTCAACGGTTTATTGGACAAGATACATCTTTGCAGGTGGTCTTACATTGGTTTGGGAGGAGCTCTTGGGGGTGCACCCTAGAAGAAAAAAATCCAAACATTAAAATTGAAACTAATTTAGTGGAAATTCTTAATTTTAGCACTGCAATATAACATTAATAGACTGCATAAACATTTCTTATTTAATATATAATTTCTTCATGGTAACATTGGGATTAAAATGTAGAACTTGAAACAAGGTGGTGCTTTAATGTTAGCAACCAAAATGGATAAAAATCAATTTAGACCAATGTAATGTTCACAGCAAGCACCAAACCTAAATGTGCCAGACTATAAAATATAGAGCATTTGTATAGCCTTAAAGGACATAACACTGAAAACAACCACAGTGCTATGCAAACATGCCAGATCTGCTTAATTCTAATGAAAGTAGCAATAGAGGAATAGCTGCGAGTCAAAGCAAGAGATTCACATCACATCCATGTACCCATCACCATGCTGGATCAGCTTTGTATTTTCCCTATGCGAGCAGCAGATCAAGAACCTCACCAAGCTGATCTCTGCACACAAAACATTATAGGTCTCCGCCATCACAGGTACATTGGCAGCAGTGCGACAAAGGTCCCGTTAGGGTTTCCGCTAGGCTGTTTTAAAGGGGCGCGGCGCCCTGCCCTCCTTCTGGAGGGCAAAAAGCACCCTGCCCTCCAGAAGGAGGGCAGAAAGCGCCCTGCCCTCACAGCCTGCAGGTGCAGTCTTCACCCGCGGGTCGCAGAGTCCCGCGGGTGGGGAAATGTGCGGTGACCCGGTCACCGCCGGAGAATGGATGCCAGGCGCATGCGTCCGGCATCTATTCTCCCTGTCTGCAGCGCTTGGGGGCTGCCCGGCGTGTCCGTAAGTGCCGGGCACGCCCCCAAGAGTGACGAAAAGGGGACGAGTCTTATAGACACGCCCCCTTTTCGGGCGCACGCACGGAAGTGCCCTCTCTAGCTCCGGCGCACTGCCTGCCGCCGGAGCTAGAGTGAACACTGTCCCGTTATCTATTGCCATCACAGAATAAGACTGAGAAATTAGATTGTTACTTTTAAACCACAGTAAAAGTGCCTCAGTGCGTTTTATAGGTTACATCCCAACCAAAGTCTTGTGTGTGTCATTTGCAAATTCTACCAGTGTTTATGCAACGTTCCACCAAATACCCCAGTTTACTCCACCAGTTCAAAAACTTACTGGTAGGTTGCTTCTGACAAACATGGACCCTAGTGAGCATGCCATCGGGAATTTAAGAGAAAGGGCAATTCAATTCTATGTGATGGCCACGAGGTGCTGTGTTCCAACCACTTTTCCCCGGATATCACAGCCACCAACACTGAGTTTTTCTCTCATCCCTTAGTGGTGGGCAGGAAGGTCTGATGTTGGGAAACTAATGCTAAGTGATGTGCAGTGTTGCGTATAAAAGCTCAGAATTCAATTACTGCCTAAAGCTGGGTAAACACCTAACAGATATCTGAAGATGGTGGTTGTTCTTATACACTGAACAATCATCTGGCAGTGGGTCACGCCGCAAAACCCCCTACCCGCAGCCTCCGCTGCAAGTGTTCGGGCTGTAAGCTGACGTCGTTCACAGACATATCGCTGGTACACACTGGTGGACGGGCACATAATCAGCCAATATATCTGCCAGTGTCTACCCAGCATAAGACCCAAAAGTGCAAGGATTGATGCAAATGGATACATAGAGCAACAAGTCCCAAGACGGCTGCTTATAGCACTTTGGTCTATATAGGACACCAAGCACTTTACGTTATTGCAGATTCCATCTGGAGCTACAAGTTACCATTCTAAATAACAGATTGTAAAATCCTTTTTACAGATGCAAGAGTCCAGTTCTTTGTATATTTTCCAGTACTCATAGTACATTTTCAAACACACAACAATGGGGGAAATTCAATTCAACGCACTATTTAATAGCGACGGGAAGGACTCCCGCAGCTATTCAATACACCGCGCTGTTTAGGCGCTCTAAGGATTTCTTCTCGCACCCCCCCCCCCCTGGGGATGCGAAGAGAAATCCGATCAAAGAGGCGAAGTTTTCGCCTGTCCGACTGTTCGCTTCATTCGCCTGTTTCAGAGGCGAATTTATTCCGTGCTCGTCCCCGCTTTTCGACTAATTCAATTGCAAAACAGGCGAACACGGAAATTGGCGAATACGGAACAGGTGAAAAGTACTGAAAGAATTGGGGAAATCAGTCTGTACCCCAGAAAAAGATGCTCTAACATAGGGAATCAATATAGATGTGTACTAATAGCCCTAATAAAACTATTTTGCGTACTTAAGTTGTGTAAATTGCTTGCTATTAGCATTTTTGTAAAAGTGGTGAAGAATGTCATAAAGCTGTATTTTTTGGTGAAAATAAGTAGTCCTGTCAAATTTGGGGTGCTTGAAAATAGGTGCTAGCATGTTTTTATGTCTCTAAAGTGAACTTTTAAAAACCGTGAAAAATCCACCTGCTGCATGCACCTGCAATCCCAAAAACACCTGACCCATACTTGTGCTTGTGGACCCCCAAGTCTTTTTCGCTACTTTTAATGTTTATCCCCCCACTTTTTAAGTTTACACCCCAAAAATGACATGTCTTTTTTGGGTTGTTCTTAGGTTTTAGTTTGGTTTTTTTTGCGTATTTGTCCTTTGGGGGGCTGTCCCAAGGGGTCTGAGTTGTTTCCCCACGTTTGCACCCCAAAATAAAGACTTTGCATTTCTTTTCACCAGCTATTGATTGGAGAATCATTTCCACTTAGGCGAAATTGTCCTGGAATTGAATTTGGCGAATTTTTTTTAGGCAAATTTTTTACAAAAAAACAGGCGACTATGGCTTTTCACCTCTAATTGAATTCCCCTCAAAGTGCCGGGTGCGGCTGTTTTTCTACATAGCATAGCACAGCACTAACAGCTGCGCGCCCGGCACTTTGGTCAGAGTGCCGGTTACCACGCCTTAACACTCTTGTTAAGGCGCGATGACCGGCATTCTCCGACCACACAGCGCACTGAATTGAACAGCTCCGGGAGCTCAGGTTTGGTTATAGTTGTGTGATGTCAGCAATATGACTTGGGGCTCTATTTACTACAATCCGCATTTGTAATGCAAATTGTAGTGCGATATTACTGACTGAATTCGCATTGCGATTTCAGGCAATATCACAGGGATTTACTACAAATTATTGTTAGACATTGGGCTCTATTTACTACAATCCGCATTGGTAATGCAGATTGTTGTGTGATATTACAGAGTCAATTCGCATTGCGAATTCAGGCAATATCACAGGAATTTACCAAGAAAAAGCTTGCAAGAAAGCTCTGTCCCTGCGAATCCCCTCCGCACACTAGTCACGGTGTTTTCGCAAAAAAATACCGTGACAAGAGCCCCGCGCATGCGCCGAATAGCCGCTGCTACCCCAACCCCCCCCCCCCCTCCCTTAATTACACTTACCTGCATGATCCGGGCTCCGGTGATGTCCTCCAGTCAGCTGACATCCCATACTGCACTGGGACCCTGTGAGGTGACGACCGGGCCGCAGTGCAGCATGGGAGACCAGCTGACCGGAGAGAGGACATCACTGGAGCCCTGAAGTCAAGTTTTTTTTTTACAGTGAATCAGCGTGTGGTCTGTTTAGACCACACAGCTGATTACCCCGTCAGAGTGGAGCAGGAGTCCGGTAACCGGGGAAGACCCTGGATAACGTCACCTCCAGGTGGCGTTATTATCACAGGGCTTTTCCCGATATTTTTTCACAATTTATTTTTAGTAACTTTGGTCAGATCACATTTCCCATTACAATTATGGGAAAAGCAATCTGCTTACTAAAAATAAGTGATACTTAGGGGTTGGAGTATAATTTTCCAAATTCTACTCCAATTGCCCTTTAGTTACTTTAGGTGATACTAAAATAATGTGAAAAGGGTGTGAAAACACCCTTTTTCACTTTATTTTAGTAAAAATAATGTTAATAAATAGAGCCCCTGGTGAGGGAAGCCAGAAACAAAGTACTCACTCTGAACTGTGCACTGAAGATATCAGGAGCTGGAGGACAAGTAAGCACTAAATTGACAGTCTACTAGTTTGTATTGAAAATGCTTACAGGCAAAATATGGGTGCTCTCTCTAATGTGGATAATTTAAGGGCTAATGGACTGCTTCAGATAAGTTTCATATGCAGGAGAACAAACCAGATCACACGCCATCAAAAATGCTAGATAACTGGAAGTGTCTCATCAACATCAGTTGTATAAACACCAACGGATTGTAGTTAAGTACATTTCTCAGATGTGATGGAAGTTTGGACATTTCCTTAGCTCGGCATTAGAAGTCCTAGCACACAACCCAAAATCTCATTGAGGACATGACAATTATGCAGAGTGCTACTAGCTCTGTGCATTAATTAGACAGAACTTATTTATACAGCTTTGCACCTTCAAAACTTCTGTGAATCTAACAAAAAAAAGGTTACCAAGTTAATTTATACCTGTGTCCCTATGGCAAGAATTACCAAATTGTTAGCCAATACCTGTAGTTTTATATGCCGTGTGGTCTTTATTAGGGAAAACAGAAACAATAAGCAAAGACAATGGAGCTGCTTTCTGTGAACAAAGCTTGACAATAGTTTTAAAACTTCCATATATTGTCAACATAGGTCCATATTCAATTAAAAGCGAAAAGTCAGTTTCGGCTATACTTTTTCGCCAATGACATCACTTTCGCCGGTTTCAACTTATCCCCATATTCAATTGCAGCGTCTTTTCGCCGGCTCGATAACGCAATGCAAAGTAATAGGCGAAAAAGCATCACCTATGAACACCCGGCAGAAAAAAGTGCTGAATTGGAGTTTTGGGTGCAACGATGAGGGAACCACCATTCACCTATTGCACCCCCCCACCCTGTCGCTAACTGCGTGAACAAATGCAAAAAACCCACAAAGGACACCCCAAAAAAGCACTTTGAAAAAATGGGCAAAAAAAATAAAAAATCAAAGTGGGGAGTAAACATTCAAAAACTAGCAAAATAGCATTTAGGGGGGTCTGCAAGTATGGGGGAGGTGTATTTTTGATTGCAGTTTGCTGAAGGTGCGTTTTGGGCGCTTTTTAATAATTGACTTTAGCAACTTTAAAATATGCTTGCACCCATTTTCATGTACCTCAAATTTGATGTACTTGTTTTCCCCCCAAAAAAGTTGCAAAATGCTATTCTTCACCCCATGCTGCAAGACACTAAATAGCGCCTATTGAGACCATTTAAAAACCCCAAATACCTTTAGCAGGGCTATTCTGGGGTACCCATAGAAATCCCCCATGTCAGTGCATCTTTTGGGGGGGGGGGGGGGTATCAGGCTGATTTCCGCAAAACTGACAACTTTTCACCTATTTCAGTTTCGCCAGGTCCCATTTTCACTGATTTGGAATTGAATACGGGGATAAGCGGGGACAAGCGCGATACTTTCTCGCACCCAAAACCAGCGATGACGGCGAAAAGTCTGGCAACTGACTTTTCGCTTCTAATTGAATACGGCCCTAAGACAGCAATACAAAGTCACAAGGTTTATTAGTAAAGATATAATACATACCGCAGGCCGGAACCTAGGTGGTGGCGTGCGATCCTTACGAGCTTCACGAGAACGGTTTCTGACCACCTTGCTGTGAATGGCACAACTGACACAGTAGTGCAGTTTCACGTACAGCTTGGGCAGTGCATAGGCTAGAGAAGAGAGATATTTAGATCTAGCACTTTTTTTTAGCACAGAACTAGACATCAATACAAGCTTATTTGTTTTTGTAATTCCATTAAAAAATGGTTGCAGTTTACACTACCAAAATGATGAATAAAGTATTTTATCAACTTACAGTCAAAGACACTAGCTTCAGAGATATCTCTGACAGCCGCAGCCTCAACAATATTCCTGATCACAAACTTCTTGATAGCCTTGTCCTTTGGGACACAGCGAGCACAATTGGTACACCGGATAGGCTGGACATGCCCACGACCCTTCTTAGCGCGCCCATTGTTCCTCCTTTTCTTGGTCTGTTTTGAGAATTAGCAAAAGTTACTGTAATAGGAAGGTAAGGGCATGTCTAAGCTCATTACCACCACATAAACAAAATAAGCAACAATGGTGCTTTGCAACACTTCTCTAATGAGATTGAGGGCTATATAGATAGATATATCTATCAAAACACCCACAACCATTTATATAGCTGCCATTTGACATGTAAGGTAGGGTGCATGCCTCTTATGACACTATGCACAGAAGAGACCACAGGGGTGTACCTATGTCTGCAGCATATACATTACAGAAGCGGATAGAGGCTGACACTCTATATGTACTGTACTAATCACACAGCAGCTATCCCAGACACCCGCACACCGCGCCTGCTCCCACACAGCCGGCCTGCACCAGTGTGTGTACAGACTGAGCTTCGCGTGTGAGCGGGGACCCGGCTTACAGGATGTGTTATGCCGGATCCCCCACACGATGCCTCAGCCTACACCAAGCCAGGCGGAGGAACACATCCGCGACAACTATTCTGCGCTATATGGCCCTACACGGAAGGCCCTACTCTGCCGTTCCACGCCGCGCTCTCTCACCATCTTGGAATCGAAGGCTGAAAGAGGACCGGAAACACAAGCACACCCATTATAAAGCCGATCCCTCCGCGGCGGACATGATGTAAGGCGTTATGACGTCATGCTCACAGCCTCGAGCCCCACTCGCTCAAATACCAGTATCAAGGTCCGGTAAATGGAACTATATTCTATACGGGCGCGGAGGGATCAAAGTTATTCCCTCACTGATGTGTGAGATGTTTGTCACATGGTGTTTAACGCGGCGCATGTGTAGTGTACTGTACAAGGGAGGGAGCGCGGCGGTAACTACTAACTAGCTGCTACTAGCACATAGGAAAGGTATATCTCAGCTCAGTCTCATTTCATACGCTTGTCTTGTCTCTTATACGCAGACGTTTGGCCTCAATTAGGGCAGTCGGTGTATCTCAAAGCCAATCATCACGAACCATTTGTTTCCAGGGTACAGTATCTGTGCCTCTTTGTAACATGACAGTAATGACTGCACCTGTGCACCCTCTGCAGTAAACACGAAAATAAAATCCCAGGGGTGATAGCTAAGGGATTTATTTACTACTAGCATTTTAGCTGGAGAAAGCCGTAGTTTTATTTTCGATTTAGTTACATGAAAAATGCAGAAAAAATACTGATTTCTCTGCCTTTTTATTTCTCCTGTCACATTCCTGCAGCCTCCATTGGGTATAATGGGGGCTGTGCAGCATTGGTAGCTGCCAGGGGCATATCTTCCTATTGGCCAGGATGGCACTTGCCAGGGGCGTCGGCTGGTGAGGGGGCATCGGCTCCACCTGCTAGTGCCACCGACAGCCAGTTCTGTCTTTCAAAAGTCTGTGCTGCTGCTGATCTCTCAGTCAGAAGCATCAGGGAAGGTTGAGGGGGGGAGGAGGGCAATTACAGCCCATACAGCCACCACGGTGTCTGTTTACCTACTGCCAACAGTGTGAGGGGCACCAGTCTCATACTTTGCCAGGGGTGCTCAGACCCCTAGATACACCCCTGGTAGCTTCTATCATCTTTTATCCAGATGGCATTATGTGTCCCCTAACCTGCAGAAATGAAGAATAGCAGGAAAGTGGCATTCTCTCCCTGCTCTCCTCTGTTGCCCTGGCCTGCTCTTTAACCTCCTCTCCCCCAGCCAGCTTGCACTTTACTGCTCTCCCCTCCCAGCCAGCTTCCATATCAGCCGCAAATATGAAAAATGTTTGATGTTTGACATCTCACCAGGACAGCCCTTTACCGGTTTTCGTTTTTTTTTTTTTTTTATAGACCTCTTAAGTGCGGCACTCATGGCATAAATGAAAAGACCAGTTATAACGGTTTCAGAACTGAGTCCTTTCCTCAGGGATACATAGTCATTGATACTTAAAAACACAGCATATTGTATGATGTTCAGGACAGATAGAAAATGCCAGTCATGCTTTATTTTATATGGCAAAGGTTCCCAAAGTCTGCCATTACAGTCCATGTTTTAAGACTATCCATGCTTGAGCCCAGGTGACTTATTTATTACCAAGGGCGTATTTATAATGGGGGCCCATGTGCACCACACACCTTGCACCCAAGTCCAGGGTTACCCACGCACCGCACACCCTGCATCCAATATCAAATACCTCTCCGTCGGCCCGCTGCTAGCTGAAGCGCTGCAGAAATCAAGGGGAAAAGGGCAACCGCGGCCATTTCCCCAGTGATTCGTGCATGCGCAGTAGAGATGTCCAGGGAACACTGTGAGGGTGCCATGTTCCCGGATACCTTTGCATGCGCAGTGGACTCTGGCACAATACCAAAGTCTACTGCGGTGCTGGTGTGGAGGGGGCCCGATCGGAGCCTGCTCACGGGCCCCCTCGCTTAAAGCACCTCTGATTAGTACCTCAGTCAATATGATTTATCCATCTGGACTCAAGCATGGATGTCTTTAAAACCTGGTCTGTAATAGCGGAGTTTTTACTTGCTAAGTTGTTTCAATAAAGACAAATTTCCATGCTCCTACTGATTAGTGCACTTCTGCCTATTGATCCATTTGGGTTACATTTCTCTTGACGTGTTAAGCTGGCCACGCACTAGACCAACTTACATCCAACCAGCCAACTTGTTGATTGGTTCGAATGAAAATCTTGTAACGTATGGGAGTAAATGATGATCAGCAATTTGCTCCTAAATGCCAGAAAACAGATGAAAATGGTAGTCGGACGAGTTTGTTAAATGTTTGATCACAACAATTTGTTCAAACAACAGTTTTAGTCCATTTTCCAGCATTTGGGAGAAATTGCTGATTGTCATTTGCTTTCCTCCCTTACCAGATTTTCATTCCAACCAATCAAATAGTTGGATGGTTGATGTAAGTTGGTTTAGTGTGTGGCCAGCTTTAGAATGAGTAAAAACCTTAAGGAAGAGGTTCCCAAAAGCGATCCTCAAGGTCTCCCATCAGTTCAGATTTTCGAGCGATCCATGGTTGAGCACAGGTGAATAAATTAAATTGACTGATGTACTAATTAAGTCACCTGTGCTCAACCATGGATATCCATAGAATCTGAACTGTAGCGGAGCCTTGAGGACTGTGTTTGGGAACCTCTGGCTTAATAGTATTTTTTTTTTTAGAAATACAATCTTCTGGAAAATGTGTAATTTGTGTGGATACTGCATAAAAACAATCATCGATATAGATGTAGGAAGGCGACAAGGGCAAATATGTAAAAAATTCTTCAGCACAAGGGGGAGAAACCCCTCAGCGGGGAAGGGGTTAGTAGAAGGTTCCAGGAACATGAAATACGTGTTCACTTTAATAGACATAAAATAAACTGACAATAGCTTTTTATTTAGGAAAATTTGACTGTAGCTGCATACGGTACAACCTGCACAACCAAAACGATATCGCTGATAGATTTCCCAACTTTCTGTAGTGCAGGGCAAATGATTTTGTGTGTACACACTGATATCCATGATAGATATTTCAGTGAAGTCATTTCTTTACAGGCAAATCTTGACAAAATCGTCCAAGTTGGCCTGCATGTACTTTCGACCATGGATATCGTTATCGTTCATGCAGGACCACGCATCGTTGGTCGACCGTTCACTGAATAAAAATTGAACAAGTTATTGTTCAGGATAATCGTCCCGTGTGTATGCAGCATGTATGTGTATCATGACTGGATCAGTGTTTGTGCATGCGCCATGCCCTTTCCTCAGTAGGCAACCTGTGGCAATCAAGCTGCTTTGGAACTACACCTACCTGCATGCCTTAGCAGCATGGCCTGCCACAGTTTTGCTGTTATGTGTAGTTCTATAACAACTGGAGTGCCACAGGCTTTCTACCCCTGTTCTACACATCTTGAAATTACAATTAAACGCATCAGATAATATGGCGGACGCAACAGTATTACTCTTTGAGGACTGCAGATCTCTCAGATGGACACTATCTTGTCCATTATGGCTGTCACCATTATTTATTATTTTATATATGTCAACATTATGACTCTCTACATTTTGGCTGTTGACCTAATGATCACATCGACCTTTTAGCATACTTGCCAACCCTCCAGCATGTCGTGGGAGGCTCCCATTTTCTTGACAAGCCTCCCGATGCCCTGCAAAGTTTTATAAATCCCCCGCATTCTCCACTGCCCTGTTCAGATGCTACAGGGGAACGGCTTGAAGACAGTATGCAAGAGAGGCCGGCCATGCACCGCGGAGTTGTGGGTAGCATCGGCCGTCTCGCCCAGCAGAGCCTGTACCAGTATGAGTAGTTGCCATCAGTGCAGGCAGAGATGACAGTCCTCTCCTGCTTCAGCAGGGGTGGGAGCAGCAGCGGCTTCTCCTTCTCCCCCCCGTCCAAACAAGTAAGTAATTAGTACTGTAATTAGTAGTGCTTGAGAGTTGTGGGAAGTAGGGAACATGCGCTGGGGTGGAGGAGGGGGCTGCAGGATATGTGTGTATCATATATTTTTTTTTTAAATGTGCACTTTTGAACTATGCCGGTAGCCGCGGGCAGTGGGGAGCGCAGTCCGGCACTCAGATGACGGGTATAGTACTCCATATACTCATACATACTGAGAGCGACAGGGAAGGTTCTTGCAGCTCACAGACACTTTCCAGCTGCTAAACGGAACACACATTCCAGCAATGGGTTTTTTCTCCAGTATGTGTGATATGGGTGCCATAGGCAATCTCTTGTGACAAGCAGGAGTGGAAGGTACTGAAACAGAAGCTCCACAGTATGCTTGAGGAATAAGTATTGGTGGAGCTCCATCCTCCAACTTTGCCCCACAGTCCACCTTCCCAGTAAAGTCTGCAACAAGTTTTCATACAGTGAATGTAAGACTTTGCTTCCGTGCCACCTCTGCGCCTGGGGGGTGCGGGCTCAGAGTAGATGACAACCTGGGGTATTGAGAGATTGAGATCAGTGCGGCAGAGGGGCCCCCAAACAGTTATTACATGTACCCCCCTCCCTGCCTCAACATTCTGGGGGCTGGTGCTTATGGCAATATGTAAAGCCACTCCTGTATAACCTTGCTGGTGCCCATGTCCCACCCCGATACCACTGAGAGCCAGCATCCTACATACTCCTGCTGGGTGAAGTGACCTCTGGCATGGGGTAGGGTCAGTGCTGGCAGCTGTGTTACACTATTACAGCTTAATATATTGAGGCGAGCTCACTCCTGTACCCCCTATACCTCCCATGCCACCATTTCCAGAGCTTACCTCACACAGCAGAAGGCATTGGTGGCACTGTAATTATCACTCTGCTGGTACCCATGTTACACTATTCACAAAACAACTAGCTACCAGCATCCTCCTGCCCCTCCATACCCCTCTACCCTGCTCATGCGGCTTTTAGTACTACAGCTTTCACCTGCCACTGTAGGCCAAACCCTTCAGTGGAAATAGACATGCCCATAGGTTGAACTAGGTACACCCTGAACTATTTATTGGAGAAACAGTTATTCTAGAGACAAATATAATGGAATTGGACTGATGTACTGTATATTAAAGACGAGTGACTTTAAACTATAGGCAGATCTATGGCCCCAGTGTAACTTGGCAAATTAACAACATCAAGCCCCCTTCGCTGTACCACAAACTTGCATTCAGATTCAGAAAGAACCCACCCCAAATCATTAAACAGCCCCAAGCCTTTGAACCTAGGTTGGTATTGGAAAATAGAGGGGGAAAAAAACAGTGTGGGCAGCATCGTAACAAGCTGCACGGGCGTCCTGGCCGCACAGACTGCAGGTTGCCTGCCTGGAGCGTCCAAAGGATGCTCCGGGCAGCACTGCAGCAACGATGCAGGGAGCCGATCCATGCACTAGTAGCCGATCCATGCTAGCCAGTATCAAGGGTCATGGGGCATCAACGATCCTGCCCCCAGAGTCCTCCGCCCTGTGCAACGGCATATAACACACCCCTACTTACGCCCCTGGAGTGGGGTTCCCCTATATCCCAATAACCAGCACTAGGATTAACCTGCTGCCGCTATAACACGAGGACACACAGCCAGGGGCCCCCGTCATAATGGCAACCAGATCCAAACTGGTCAGGCCAAGACGAAGCCTTTGGGAAGTAGGGACGCACTGATTGGCCAGAGCATGGGAATTGCCATGGACTGACCAATCAGCGCATCCCCTTTCATTCCTATGGAGAGTGTCTGCTCATTAGTGACGGGGCTCCCCGAGGAGCTGTAGCGGCATTTTGTGTTGCAAAGACTCGAATGCTACATGGAATGTAGAGAACATGACCACTTCATATTGTAGGCAATAAATTGGTGAACGAGGGCTGTGTTGGGGTGTTTTTATTTAAGAAAACAATGCAATTTTAGTAGTCCGTGTTTTGGCTTTAATAGAAATATATATATATATATATATTTTATGTTTTATTTTTTTCTGGTGGCATACAGGTGCTAGTAGGCCCTTGATGTCCAAGAATACTGGCAGTTGTTGTTCAATAAGTGTGTGTGTGTGTGTCTCCACATACTCGGCACTATCACCTATAACTTCAGTAACTGTAAGGTGCCTTCCTGAATTTGAAAAATATAATCAGGGAAGGTAGCAGGCGGCATTCAAACCATATATCAAAAATGACATGGAAGCTCCATAGATTGGGTCGTTTCAATTCTTTTCAAACGTTGACTCAATCTACGAAAGTTCCGTGTAATTTTTGATATATGGTTTGAGTGCCGCCTGCTACCTTCCCCGATTAATATATATATATATATATATATATAAATAACGGCGGCACTCACAGGACTTGTGTAAAGAAGACTAAAGACTCAGGAAGGTCAAAGTTCAACGTTTCAGTCTGGCGACTTTTATCAAGAACTACAGACAGAAGATACAGTGCATACCTTTATACGCAGTGACATCCCATAGTGACAATGTACACCTGCTCACCACGCTGCTGCTGGCGTCATCAACACGAGACAGAGCGCTTGCGCAATGATGTAATTGCGCACAACGTGGTTACCATGGTAAGTAACCAGGACGACTAAATGTAAATACACAGAACAGGCTCTGCAACGAAAGCGTGCTGCAATCCCCCCTGCTTGCGCACTGGGGAGCGAGCACGCTGTCGCTGTGACAAGGCAGACACATAGCAATACTGTGTAATGATTCCTGGTGAGGTGGCAAAGCAAGCGGTGGCATACAAATTAAACAACAATGCGAATACAGAAACAACATTATGATACATGTGGGTAATAGCAACTCAATTTCAATGTAATAAAGAATCATATTATAGATCTTGCTACATGAGCAAGCATGTACCATGTAACATACATGATAACAACAGGTAAGTGGCATATATCTTGGGTAATATTGACAATCAGAACCCACAGGTCAAACATGTTATCCAGCTCTTAAGCGAGTGTGAGGCCAAGCAATACATCTATAGAAATATATGTATATAAATAATCAATATATGAACTTGTGAGGATAAAATGACCTCCACATGACCAAAACTGAACAAATGAAACCTTTAGGCTTATAATGGAGTGGTTCTGACCCTGCCAAGAAGGAAAAAATGGGACATATAAAGCTGATATGAAACAAATGGCAGGTCATTAGGCTCTGACAGGTCCGCCATATAATATAGACTGGTGGATCCTAAAGGGGATTCCGCAGTGCGCATTACAAATGATCAAAACGGCGTGGCCTGACTGGCAAGCAGGGAAGACGTGCTTTGCTGCAGCTCCCTAAATTACCCTGCAAAATCACCCGTTCCCGCCGACTCCTATGGTTATAGAGGGTCCTCTTCACAATTTTACCCACACGGGGTCCCACTGACCTCCTGGCTGACACCCAGGACAGAGTTACACCTCTGGGGCCATTGCGGCCTACTCCGCCTCCAGAAGCCGCGGCCTCGATTTTGGCCCCGGGCCCGAGTTTGCCGCGCTAACCGCCGATTACCGCCGGACGCTGCCACAACTAACATACCCTAACGGGACCCCCGCTGTCTGGCTGGAGAGGTGGGATAGGCAGCCTGTATAAACAGGAGACCCCTGGAAAGGCCCGTGATCGGAGTCGCAAAACTTCAGGAGGACACCATTTTAAGCCCTATCCTCTACCCTGCAAGCGCTGAGTGCTGGAGGCTGCCCACTCTCTTTAGTATATATATGCTCTGTGGCCTCTCTCCTACCTACTAGCTGGGCTTCCATGGTGAAGTGGTCACTGGCTGCTCTGTGCTTGGCGCTATTCCATTAACTTGCTGCCACTGCTGTGTTACATGAGGACCTCTGGGTGACTCTTCTATTTCTCTGCCGAAGGAAGGTGAATCTGCAGGAGGGGTCTGTATTATTTTTATTTTTGCATTGCACCTGTAGTGTTATTACATCATATTGCACCCTACAACTTTGCTCACTCCATACATGAGGGTCTAGCTCCCTCTTGTGTCAGCATGCTGTAAGATCAAGATTTAAAGAAACAGTGCCTCAGAATATATCATCAAAGATTTCCGGTGGGCGGACCAAACGTAGCGGCCCCCTTTTTAAGAGAAGCTCCCTGTTCACTGTTGACCCAAGAAATAAATAAATCTTACTGGACAGTAACCAGGGATAAGCTCAGGAAAGGCGCTTACATCAATGCCGGCTCCCTGCTCTCTATACCCCCGGATCACGGCCTTGTGGCATATTGCGCTGCGGCCATTTTATTGTAATTTCTGGCGGCTGTTTCTCATATATTGACAGAGTGCTCAATGCGGCTAGTGGAAATAGACGGTGCCTATTTTGACTTCCTGCCCATAGTTCCTCTTCTACAGACAACGCCTTGTACTATTTTACATATATCCTAACAAGGAGCGCCACTTTAATCAACAGACACGCCAGTATCTCTTGCCCTTCTCTACTCACAAGAATCTCTCCACACTTGGTGTCTACAATGGAAAAATATGTGGCAAAAACCCCCAGAGGTCCTAGAGGCTCGCAAACTGGGCGCAATAAGGACAAAGCCTCAGCATCTGATGCTTCTTCTTCTCCAATGTCTTCTAAAAGGGATGACTCAATTGATGCTCTATTTGACACCGATAAATACAGTTCCCAATCTGTACAAAAAGCTAAAGAAATATCAGACATCATTTCGCCCTTACTTGATATAAAATTAGCACCACTAACAGAGGCAATTACAGCTGCAACTGCGCAACTCACACAACATTCCCAACGGCTGACAGAGGCGGAGGATCGCATCTCTACATTGGAAGACGAATTACATGAGGCAAAGTCTCTTCTCCAATCACATGATTCCACTGTGGCGGCTCTTCATGACAAACTTGAAGATATGGAAAACCGTAACAGAAGAAACAATTTACGTCTTATAGGTCTCCCTGAATCAGTGAAACCAAAAGATCTTCTTCACCTAGTATCTACATGGCTTCCTGAAACACTGGGTATATCATCTACCTCCCCACCCATCTTGGTGGAACGGGCACAACGTCCGAGACCTGTCATTTTCAAGCTTCTGAACTATCTTGACAAAGTTCAAATATTGGAGGCTTATCGCAAATCTACAGGCGTTTACTACGCCGACTTCAAATTGCTATTGTTTCAAGATTTCTCTTTTCAGGTTTCCACAAAGAGAAGAGAATTTTCCACAGTTTGCAAGGAACTGTTTACTAAAGGCGTCCGTTTTGCGCTCTTGTATCCAGCTAAATTGAGAATCTTTCACGCTGGAAAGCCACATTATTTTGACTCCCCAAAGTCAGCACAGAATTTTCTTCAGTCCCTGGGATCTGTCTCTCCGCATTCTACCCTGGACGATAATGACTGAACATTGGGAGAGTTGATAAGTATTACATTATTGTCTGTTTGACATATCCCTATTGCCTTTTCTATATGTTATCTTTATATATTATGTCATTATTACTGCTACATTTAGCTGTGGTGTATTTTTGTTACGTATTTTTGCTGAATATGTATGTTTTTCATTCATATGTATTCCGACCCTTAGGGTTGTGCTCTTCTAATCTTTTTGATTATTGGTTTAAGTTGGGATGCCCTCAGGGGCTACCAAACTGGGTTTTTCAAATATGTAAAAATTTTGATAGATAACACAAATACACGTAAAAAACAACCTATGTCCACACTGGGTTTGCTTTGATTGTTCAGGTTATCGGTCATTATCAGGGATTCCCCGTGATTGCCCCCTTCTCTGCTCGCTGGGACAGGGTAAGGGAACCGGATAGAGAAGTTTCCTTTTTCATGTTTCCCAAAATGGGGGTTGGTTGATGTCTGCTATGCCACTAACTGACAATCCTAATGTCCTAACCAAAAAATCCATTAAATTCTTATCTTGGAATGTAGAGGGGTTAAACTCACCTGTTAAAAGGAAAAAGATACTACATCATCTTAAGAAATTTCGTCCAGACGTGGTTTTTTTACAAGAAACGCACTGGAAATTAGATGACCCTAATACTTTGAAGGATAGTTGGATACAAGAGTACAAAAGTGCGTCCTTCACTACGAAAACACGGGGTGTGCTTATTTTGTTTGGTAATTCTATCAATTATAATATATTAGAGGAGTGGATAGACCCAGAGGGAAGGTTTCTCTTTTTGAAGGTGAACATTGAAAACGAGATTTTCACCTTTGCATGTATATACGCCCCTCCAGGCCCTAATGCTTCCATTTTCTCAGACATCTATGCAGCTTTACAAGGTTGGCTAGAAGGTTCCTTGATTTTAGGAGGTGACTTTAATGTAGCATTTGATTCCTCATTGGATGTTTCAGGTGGGCCTAGACAGACCGGAGGTAGACGTGGAATGCCGTCTACTTTATCATTGCTTGTAGAGTCTTTCCAACTAATTGATCCATGGAGACATTTAAATCCAGATTCTAGAGAATATTCCTTTTTCTCGCACCCACATAACTCCTTCTCTCGGCTTGACTATTGGTTGATACCAGGGATTTTATGTCATAGGGTTGAAAATGCTGCCTTAGCCGACATATTAATTTCAGACCATGCACCCATATGGTTTACTATTAAGTTGGAGGTTCCACGTTTTTCTTCTTTTAATTGGCGGTTCCCAGATTATTTGGCCTTCTCGGAAGACTTTCAACAACAACTAGTTCATCATTTTCAAAATAATTTAACAGATAATGTTGCTCATAATCAGAATATTAATCTTCTCTGGCAGGCGTCCAAACCAGTTTTAAGAGGACATTTATTAGCTTACGTATCTTTTAAAAAGAAAAAATTACAACAAAGATTCCAACAAGCTAGTGCTACTGTAACGTCTACCTACTCTGATTTATTGAATGTTCCCTCTGAGGTAAATAGACAATCCTACAGGGAAGCTAAGGCCTTATATGATACTCTTTGTACGGAGCAAGCCCAAAAGAATCTGACTTATCAGAAAAATAGATACTTCTGATGGGGTAATCGACCAGGTAAATTGTTGGCAAATCTAATAAGGTCCTCTACTAACCGCAAACATATTTCCTCTATAAAAACTTCTACTGGGTCACTTAGCACTAATCCAGAAATGATTAATGACACCTTTCTTACCTTTTTTGATTCTTTATACCAAGCACCCCCTGATGAACCTACACAGGGAATTGAATTTTTGAGACAAGCGGGTCTTCATAAACTCAATAATGACGATAGAGAGGCTATCTTATCTCCTATAACAGACTTAGAAATAGAATCAGTAATTAAATCATTGCCAACAGGCAAAACACCAGGTCCAGATGGATTCTCAGCAGCCTACTATAAAATTCTCTCCTCACACATTGTACCACACCTTTCAACACTATATAATTCCATTCTTGCAGGTAATTCAGCTCCTTCAGGTTTTAACACAGCTCGAATTATCATGCTGCCAAAACCAAACAAAGATCCTACTCAGGTGTCATCCTATAGACCCATCTCTCTATTAAACCAAGATTTCAAAATTTTCACAAAAATATTAGCTATACGTCTCCAACCTATTTTGTCCAAAATACTTCACCCGGCACAAACAGGTTTTATAAAAACCCGCCACTCTGTTCATAACATTCGCACATTGTTGGCTACCATGATCAAAACACACCAGCTGAAAGAAAGGGGGAATATAGTGATTAGCTGTGATGCGGACAAAGCATTTGATAGAGTGTCTTGGTCTCATCTTATTAGAATATTTAATTACCAAAATTTTGGCCCTGCCTTCTTACATGTCTTTAACAGTCTATACCAAAATTCAACTGCCTTTTTGACTATTAACTCATTAAACACACGTTCTATCTATTTGTCTCGTGGTACAAGACAAGGCTGCCCATTATCCCCGCTTTTATTTAATTTGGCCCTCGACCCCCTCCTTCGACATTTCATTAAAGAGACTAGATGGCAGGGTATTAAATTTGATCAGATAGAAATAAAATTTTCAGCATTCGCTGACTATCTTCTGCTATACTTTGCAAACCCAAAAGTGGCTATGCCTTTTCTGGTCTCTTTACTTCATACCTTTGAATCAGTAGCTGGGTTTAAAATCAACTACACTAAAACTGAAGCACTGGCATTTTTTCCTGACGCAAAATTGGGTTGGGGGGCTTCTTTCCCTTTCAGATGGGCTGCTGATTGCATTACTTATCTTGGAATCAAGATCACTACACACCCCTCCCACCTATATGTTGCAAATTACACACCATTATTACAAAAGATTTTTTCAGATTTTACGAAATGGAGATATCTCCCTTTGTCCTATATTGGTAGGTGTCACCTATATAAAATGATTAGTTTCCCAAGGCTACTCTATGTTCTCCAAATGCTTCCTCTTATACCATCAAAGAACGACCTGAAACTGCTAAACAAAGCCCTAACAAAATTCATATGGGCAGATAAACGTCCCAGAATATCACTATTCAAATTACAACAGACAACTGATTTAGGTGGTGTCAATTTGCCATGTCTCCAATCCTATGCCCTAGCGGCTAATTACAGAATCGCCATTGATTGGATAGGGGGGGCTAACAATTATACCATAAGATCTATGGAACAAGCTTTTATTCCAGACTGGAATCTAATATCTCTTTTACATACACCTCCACGATCTCTACCAACAGAAGTTAAAGATAATTTATTACTTTATACTACTTGTATGGCATGGAGATTGGTCCATTCTAAATTGAAGATATCTAGATATGCATCTTTATTTTTACCTCTCTGGGGCAATCCAGCCTTTTGTCCTCATAGAACATCGCTGATATTTAAGATATGGCATGATAGGGGCCTTAAATATGTATCAATTTTTAAATGCAGATACTATGAATCCACTAATGCGTTCTCAATTACAAGACTTACACCCATCTATTACAATCCCTTTATTTCCATTTTTACAAGCCTTAAGTTATGTACAATCAATATTGCATGGGTTAGGTGAGAGGGACATGGAATGCGGATTGGATAACATGGTGCGCTGTAGACCTGAGAACCTCTATTCTACCTCACAGATATATGCGAACTCTCGTTCGCGACTTAATATAGATTCCGGTAATGTGGGATTATTAAAATGGAACATTGATTTCCCTGAGCTTTCATTGAAAAGCATATTAGCTTCTTATATCAAACTAAATAAACAATTAATTTCAATTTCATATACTGAAATGCATCAGAAAATACTACACAGGGCATATTTTACACCAAAATTGAAGTTCCTCATCGGTGAGTCTTCCACTTCCAACTGCTATAAGTGTGGAACCCCAGAGGCTAATATTATACACTGTCTATGGGACTGCCCTCAGGTGCAAGCATTGTGGATGAATCTTCAAAATTATATCAATAATACACTTAAGATTAAGTTTGTAGTCACAAAAACTTGGGCTTTTTGGGATATTCACCCCCAGGATACTGTTCATGGCCCCTCCAAAGGTAATCGTGTGTTACTTGCAAAATTGGCAGCAGCCACTAAAAAGACAATTTTATCTCAATGGATCTCATCAGATCCTATATCTATAACACTATTACACCCTAGAATTTCTTTTTTATTTTCTATGGACTGGTCTGAGGCATCATTGCATAAAGAAAAGCAGGTCAAACGGTTCTTTGACACATGGCTCCCATACATACACAATTTATCCCCAGTAATGAAAGAAAATTTGAGGAAATGCTTTCAGTTTACTTCTTGGTATAACCTGGAGGTTCTTAGTAATAGCACTCCTCCCTTTTGAATTTCAGATTGTTTTGAGGGTTGGATTGTATGTTTATTTTGGAATCTTCTAAGATATTGTTAGATATATTGACTCTGATGATGTTACGATTGGATATATTTGTGATGTTCAAGTGTTTTATAATTGTTGACCATTCTATATTGTATGATTGTATACAACCCAGATGTGTACTATTTATGTTATTTGCAAACCTATCAATAAAAATTGTTTAAAAAAAAAAAAAACACTGCCCAACTGGATGTATCTGACAAGAGTCCATCCACTGTGTGAAATAAGGAAAAATGACGGCAAATGCAAACGGATGAACATCAGATAAGGATAACTCCATGTTACAGCACCAGGTATTCCTAGATGGTCTCCCATTCAAGTACTAGCCTGGCCTACACTGCTTAGCTTCAAAGATCAGACGGTATAAGGCGTATCCAGTGTAGTATGGCTGTAGCAGAAGAATGATGAATCCAAGTGTGATCATCCTGCATATGTCTAAGACCGAGACAACAACAAATCAACACACAGCAGATGGCTCCAAACAAATCAATACTACCTGGCATTAAAAAGAGAAAAATCAACATGAAAATTGCAAACATACATGTTTGGCAGTTTTTCCATTGGAGGGCACCCGGGCAAGTATCAGCTCTTTTTGTGGAGTGCCGGCCATCTTCTGCAGTGTGTGTGTGTGTGTGTGTGTGTATATATATATAAAAAATGCCGATGTGCCTGGCACTCCCAATGACACACTATAGATATCTACAGCTATAGCACCACAAGTGAGGCCAAGTTCCGGGGCTGGGACCGCTCACCCCGCCCGGTTGGCGCACCGCAACAACGTCATGACGCTGGGCAGCGTGCATATGGCGCCCTCTCGCGTGTCACCATCACCATGACTACAGTAAACAAAACAACACATACATTGAAAATAAGCACAAATCATTGCTGAATACCTTGTTCGAATCAAGGCAACAATAGATGGACCTATAATTTATATAAATGTATGTGTTGTTTTGTTTACTGTAGTCAGGGTGATGGTGACACGCGAGAGGGCGCCGTATGCACGCTGCCCAGCGTCATGACGTCGTTGCGGTGCGCCAACCGGGCGGGTGAGCGGTCCCAGCCCCGGAACTTGGCCTCACTTGTGGTGCTATAGCTGTATAAAGGTATGTACGCTTACTTACTGTGTTATCTTGATAAAAGTTCTGCCAAGAACTGAAACGTTGATTATATCAGCCGAGAGTTGTGTTCTTATTTATGCCTGGAGTGCTGCACTTTGCTACATTGTATATATATATATATATATATATATATATTTATTATTATTTTTTTTACTTTTTACTATTACCTCTGCAAAGCTGGTCAGCCGAGGACTGGTTGTGTTTGGAGAGGGGGACCCTATTTTTGGTGTGTGGCCTACTTCCCTAGGGATTCCAGCCCTGGGCTGACCCAGTTTGTGGCTGGTTGCCATTATGGCATAGGGACCCCACGCTGTGTGTCTCCCTGCTCTAAGCACCAGCTGGTTCAGATTAGTATTGGTTATTGGAAAATAGGGGGAAACCAATGCCATTTTTTCCCCCATATTTTCCAATACCAGCCCAGGCACAACGCTGGGTAATGATTTGGGGAGGGCATGCCTTTTTTTTTTTTTTTTTACTCCTTCACAGTATTAATAAAATGAAGCATGTACAGATCATCTTGATCTGTACAGTGCTTCACATGAACTCGTCTGCCTGAGGCAGGTCTATCATTTGGGCGGGTTCTAAATCGATTCTTAGTAAATCCAGGGTTTCTATTCTTGAAACTAAAAAAAACAGTGAGCCAATGTTCTATTGTGTTCTAAAGACGGTCATGTGGTCAGTTTTACATCTTTTTGCATTTTAGTAAATGATTGGATTGCAAAACAGACGGAAAAACTACTTAAAAAACAAAACCGACCTTTAGTAAATATACAAAATATTGTGCATAACTACAGAATGTTCATGCACAATCCAAAGTCTTGAAAATATATAGGTTTATCATTAGCAGTACAGTTTAAATTTTCCGTTATAAGCACCTTATTTATTTTTAGAAGACATTGGGCCAGATTCAGAGTTGTACGCTACTCTGATGTTTACGCAGTTGAGCGAAAATCAGCAATCTGTGCATGTGACTGAGTCGCACGGTGCATATTATCTAAGTTGGTTGCTCACAGCAGCTATTTACTTGCAGTGCAAATGACAGAGCATTTATGGGAGGTAAAGGGGAGTAGTGGCAAAGAACGCAGGCACGTTGTGCTCGTTTCGGGGAGGGGGGGTATCACATCCTGCATCTGCGATCCTGCACGTAATGAAGATGACTCCGGTGTCTCAGTGCGCATGGCCATAGGGTTACTGAGACAGATAATCTAAGGATCAGCGACCGATGTTGCATCTTTGTACGCAGATTCTTGGATTTACTTATCCACAAGTGGGTGTCTAAATACATTTGCATATTTTCTCACAGCTACAATGGCATTAGTGTACAACTCTGACTCACAGACCATAAGGCAGGGTTTCCATACTCCCCATTTTTTACATTTCAAGTATTGGTTCCCAGGAAGAGATGTCAGCTCTTGCAAGATTTCAGAAAATCTGGCCTTATTTTTCAAGTGACAATCATTAAAAATGGCGATACCAAGCTGCTTGTACCTTTTTAAGCTGCATACACACGTAAAGATTTTCTGTCTAACCATCCAACTAGTTTATTGGTTGGAATGAAAATCTGGTAATGTATGGGAGTAACTGATGATCAGCAATTTGCTCCTAAATGCCAGAAAACAGATGAAAATGGTCGTCAGACAAGTTTGTTAAATGTTTGATCTAAACCACAGGTTCTCAAACTCGGTCCGCAGGACCCCAAACAGTGCATGTTTTCCATGTCTCATCACAGAATCACAAATTAAGTAATTGCCTCCACCTGTTGATCTTTTAAAATGTGTCATTGAGTAATGAATTCACCTGTGCACCTACCAGGAGACCTGGAAAATGTGACCTGTGTGGGGTCCTGAGGACTGAGTTTGAGAACCACTGAGCTAAACAATTTGTTCAAACAACAGTTTTTGTCCATTTTCCGGCGTTTGGGAGCAAATTGCTGATTGTCATTTACTTTCATATCTTACCCGATTTTCATTCCAACCAATCAACTAGTTGGATGGTTGGACAGAAAATCTTTACATGTGTATGCAGCTTAAATGATAGATGCTTTAAAAGTATAGGTAGACTCACCGGATTCTCGCAGGCTATTATATAAGCCCCAGGTCCTCACGATGTGGAATCTGGGGAGACATGGTCTTACTGTGGAGGCTAGGGGTGATCCCCTGCTATAGAAGTGCAAGGTGAAGTTAGGTGTGATACGGGGATGAACTTTATGTGGATTTGACAGTTGCTAGCATTAAATGCATACGTTTGTAATGTTTAACCTCTTCTGCAGTTAAAACTGCACAATGCCTATTGTTATGGGTAAATAGCAGCTTAAATGAAAACACCTGTCTGTAATCAAATATGGAGAATTGGAAGGATTGTCACATGCGATTAAAATGCTTAGTACTTCTAAAGCTGGCCATACACGCTACAATTATCAGGGCGATCCACCAGATATCCGCGGATCACCCCAATAATTGTAGCATGTGGGTGGGCGACCCAGGGTTAACTAATGCTCGGTCGGGCATGCCGGATTGTCCAGCATGCCCGTCAGATGCGATATTTACCGGTAAACTGTCGGCCGCATCGGGCAGTGTATGCCCAGCCGCGGCTGACAGACAGACATTTCCATTTTCCCGTGGAAGGAACAGGGAAATATCTCCTCACCCGGGGGCGGAACGCAGATGTCGGCTAATACACTAAGAGAAATCTCACAGTGTATGCCGCGGATATCTGTGGCTGGCAGGCTGCCAGATAAAATGTCTGTCGGTCTGACAGACATTTTATCTTGCCGTGTATGATTTCTTTTGGCAGGGTGGCAGAAATCTGGACAACGGAAAACAATGGGAAGCGCTGGAGTAAATCACATAAATATAAATTTAATACAATCAGAAATACAAATATATATATATATATATATATATATATATATATACACACATATACACACACACACACCAGAAAGCACTAAAATGTATATAATACATTCATAGACAATGGTGTATGAATGATTAAAAACCCAAATAAATCTGTGTGCACACAGACTAGGTATGTTCTAACAGATAATACCACTGCCTATAGAGATAATCATAAATGATTTGAAAAAAAATCTCTAAATGTCCTCCAGCCGGAGAGAAATGCTGCTTCAAAGCTAAATTGTAGATGCAAAAGAATGAAGATCAAACATCCACATATCCAGTAATTAAGCTCAGCATGCAACCATTCGTTTTTAAGAAGCAATCCAGTTGTTAGTGGCAGCAAAGATAAATGTCAGTCTCCAATGATAAAAGTCTTGTTAGTTGCAGCAATCATATAGATTAGTAATCAAGCATAAATATACTTTGTAGCCAGCATCTTGGGATAAAAAGTTCAAGCAGCAATGAAGTTAGCAGCAGGCACCCCTGCAGTTATCATATAGATTAGTAATCAATCATCAGCTCATATACTGAAAAGATTCAAGCAGCACTGGCAGCAAAGATAGATGTCAATCTCCAATAATAATAAAAAGACCTTGATATACCCCTTTTACACCAGAGCTAAAACCCGGGTTATTGCAGGGTTAACCCGGGCAGCTCCCTGGTGTAAAAGGGGAGAGGGTTGGATCGCCGGGTCGAGTGACCCAGCAATCCAACCCAGGTAACTAGCAGGGTTTAACACGGTCGTAGCCCGTGAAACCCTGCTGTGAGAACAGCTCACTCCGGGTCACGATGACCTGGAGTGCGCTCCTAGCCGACCGATTGGTCCGGCTTCAGTGGCGCTTGGAGATGACGTCATCTCCAAGCGTCCACTTTCATGGCGGGAAAGCCGTGTCTATGCAGACCCGACTCCGGTGTGAGTGGCGCCGACTCAGGAATATCCCGAGTCGGCGCCGGCTAAATTCCGGGTCTGATCCAGATAGGAACTCTGTTCCAACTCCGGGTCAGACCCGGAATTTTGGTGGAAAAGGGGTATTAGTTGCAGCAAGCATATAGATTAATAATCAAGCATAAATATACTTTGTAGCCAGCATCATGTGTCAAAAAGTTCAAGCAGCAATAAAGTTTGCAGCAGGCATTCTTGCAGTTAGCATGTAGATTAGTAATCAAGCATCAGCTCATATACTGGATAGATTCAAGCAGCACTATTTTTACAGCAGACAAACACTGTAGGTATAGTGAATCAAACACTTCATGTGAAGGTCAGATTATTTAGGTTCTTTGGCCTTATACAGATCCCCCAATAGTAAAAGGTAAAAAAAAAGATCAGTCTCACCTATTTGTATGCTGTCACCGGCGTCCTGGTCAGCAAAAGAAAAACAAATTCTGACCTTAATAAACAGTGGCTTGATATCCGGCCAGTGAGGACAGAGCACACGCTGTAGGTGTTAAATGTCTTGCTGGGCTGCGATACAGGCTCTTGGCGTCTCCTGACAAAGCTTGTACTGGCTGATTCTTTATACTGCAATGTGCATGCCCGGCATCTCCCATCTCCTGGCTTGGACAGCATTTCCTGGTAGCAGTCACCTGACACGTTTCTCGGCCAGATGGGCCGTTTCATCAGAGGCAGAATAAAGCACAGATGAGATGTGAAGTCTATATATACACCTAACCAAATCTTGATTGGTCCTACAGCCCCACCTTCATCAGTCACGTGTGTCCAAATGTTAACAGTTCCAATGCTGGAGGCTTTATCAGCCAAAAAATACATTGGTGGCAATGTGTATATTATTTATTTATTATATATATATATATATAATTAAATATGAAATTAGAAAAAAAGATTTATAGAGAAAATATATATAATAAAAAAATATATAGTATGAAGTTAGGATTGGACATAACAAACAGGATACTAAAAAGTTTTTATGTTATACAATTAAAGAAAAATATAAATAAAATAAAAATTAAACATCTACAAAACTCCTCCTAATCATTTATACCTAGTAGCAATTTGAGAATACTGCATGTGATTAGAAAAAAAAAAAAAAAAAAAAGAGAGAAAAGAGGCAGAATGGAAATATGTTATATTACATTAAAATCTGAAGCAGCACAGCTAGGTTTTGCCGGGAACACACTAGACGATATGTCATCCGATCCGGCGACATATCGGGCACATCGGCCAATGTGTACCCACTATGTCGCTAATGATGCACGCTCCCGCGCTTAGCGACATCGCCTGGTGGACCTACTTGCACATCCGATGGGTGAAATAGTCAGCGGGGGCCATGCTGCCGAATGCAGCTTTACCTCTGGTCGTTCCCAGCATCAGCAAGCGTGCATGCACTTGCCAATACCAGAACCCCGCCGGGTCCTGCCGCACGCGACATCAGCTCTGGGTACATATTGCTAAGTGTGTACCCAGCTTTAGTAACCCTAGTTTATGTCCGGTATAGAATTTAGGAGTTGGGTATGGATTGCCGGCGGTCGAGATGCCGACAGTGACATCCCGACACATCAGGAAACAAGGCAAGTCTAACCCTAACCCCTACCCGCTGCCTAAACCTATCCCCCCCCCGTGCCTGCACCTAACCTCTATGCACCCTAATAATCCCCTAGCTTGTGTTCCTATCATCGGGACTTCGGCACTGGTATTTAGACAGTCGGCATCCCACACGCTGGGATTCCGAATTTAGAGTTAGAAGTTGCAGTGGGGATGGGACAAATGTGAATGATTATTCTCAGTAAAGCGTTGTACAATATGTTGATCTAATCTTCAGTCCTAGTAACTTATTTGCAATGTTTCTGCCTTGCATATGAGGTTTTCATAATTCTCCACCCCTAATTTCAAGGATACCCCCAATTGAATTATGTTGCCCCATTTTGGAAAAAGTTGATTGAGTCTTAAAACAGTGTTCTTTGACTATTGTCTTTGACATTTATACACATGTTTTACATTGCATAGACTAAAGTGATCTTATATTATAATAAAATATGAGTCTTTCTCCTATAGTCAGATGAACCATTGTCTCCATTTTCAAATAATCTACAGGAATTTCTAGGACTAGGTTCTGAAAAAAATCATAATTGTCATAATTACAGAAGGCCTCCAATTTTTTATTTGCTGCAATGGGCCTAATTTTTAGCATCTTTTGTTTTCAGTAACATCTCATGTAGATCAGCACTATCAACAGTTTCAAGGTTGTGTTCAGGAGCGTTAAAAATTAGCATGAATCTTCCATTCTATTCCATTTGTCCTATGCAATATACCGTGAATTTCACACTTGAGATCAGAAATGATTTGTTGCAAAATGTCCTTAGGTTTCTAGTGAGTATCTAACCATTCCAATGTTTGTTAGACTAGGCATTTCAGCATGGGCCACAAGAGGATCATCGAAACCTACCAGAGAGAGGAATGTGTATCCTCATGAGCTTGAACGTTTGTGTTGGTATTCGCTGTGGACATAGGGGAATATTTGCTAAAGTGCAGCCTTTTAAAAGTGGAGTTGTTGCCCATAGCAACAAAATTCTAACTATAATCTTCTAGAAGGTGCTAAATACGTAGAATCTGATTGGTTGCTATAGGCAACAACTCCAATTCTAAAAAGCCGCACTTTAGTAAATATAGATTACATCTTGCTGTATTTAGAAGTAGGGGCCATATAATATGAGTATGCCACATAAAGATGGAATAGTAGTATGGTTGTAGCAAAGCGCTACACTGCTTGTATCGTGGCGCCTGGGCTCAGTGTGATGTGCAGTGGCTCTACTCTGTTATGCTGCTGAGGAGACTTCTGGTGGCTTCTCAGGGTTTATCAGTAGGTGTAGGTAGTAAGAGGTGTCGTTAATCTCCAACGCGTTTTGGCCTGTTATGCGGCCTTGACAAAGAGCTGAGCCCGGGCGCCGCGAGATCACATCACCCGGAAATCTCGCAGCCAAGCAGTGTGGACGTCAGCACAGACATCACAGCAGAGGCAACGCTGAAACGAAGGAGGACACGGGACACCATTTTTCAAGAGATACCAGAAGGAGGACGCAGCACACCAGGTGGTGTGCATAGAGGGTAAGTGCACCTGGGGGTACGGGACGCCGCCCCGCCAGAACACTTTATTTACCTCACGAACAGGACACTAACAGAACAGTATCATTGACTGTCATACGCACGACCCCCAGGATGACACTCAGATGTGCCCACTGAGACCCAGTCATAGAGCATATATAAACCCCCCCCCCCCCCCTTTCATTCCAATTACCAATGGTCTACTCTAAACTCTTATTAAAACCACCAGAAACATATTGGTTGAGGCAGAAAATACTACACCAAGAGTATTCCTCTTAGATACCATTAGTTCATATCCCCATTTATGCACTAAGAGATGTGTTAAATTGTTTTACTGACTAATTGTTGAAATAGACCTTCAATGGAGCACTGTGAGTCCAAGTGAAACAATAAATATATAACATCTTCGCCAGTATATTTCTGCCTCTCTCGTGATTGGATCACAGGTCTGCTACTTACATTGCTCATATAATAGGTCACTCCTCGTTATAAATCACTTTGTATCAAGTTGATACCATTTTCAAGGTAACAGAACGTCATGATACAATCAGTGTAGCGCTTGGCTACAACCATACTACTATTACGTCATAATACGTGAGTGTGGACGCCTCACAAGCTAAGCTGCTCAGAACAATTAGCGTAGTGAATTCTACAAAAGCGCTGTTACATACAATCTTTAACAAATATACATAAAGATGGAAGGAAATAGGACATAATAAATTACTTATGTTTTATTTATAACAGATCTTCAGCCAGAACAATACAAAAACATACAGTATCTCCATTACACAAAGGTTTACTTACACTATGTTACAGTTACAAAAACGCTTTGCAGCAAATTTTTTAAAAAGCAAGTTTAACCTCACAAAACAAAAGAGACGAAACTCTAAAACAGAATCAAACTGAACCCAGTGGTTGCAAAAGATTTAAAAAAAAACATTGGAAATATTGCACTTGTTGCCAAAATAGTAGGAACATGGAACGTACAATTGGGATATTTTTTTTTTATTTTTTACCTTTTTCAATTTAAGTAAAAATCTGAATTCTCACTGAATGTAAGCTCAGCAATGCAGTTCTCTCAGGTTGTCCTTTTGCAACAAATAATTTGCTCTATTACTAAAAAAATTTAGCCAACCTTATCATAACAAAGAAAATCTATTTGGTTGTCAACAGTAAAGTATGAATGATGGCACCAGGCCTGTGTTATAAATTTATAATGTCATGGAAAGAAAAAACAGTGTTTCTTTGTCTATCTTGAGGAGAACGCGAGTAGCTTGCTACAACATGAAGCACTACTAGGATCAAACTGTATACGGAGTCCCGAAAAAGAGCCAATTCTTTAGAAAGCAACATGTTTAGTTCTGCGTTCCTAATCTGAGCAGACTTCCGTCCTGTCCAAAAGTAAGTGGCCTTCAAAATGAGTGTTTAAAACCTACACTAATTAATAAGAGAATTTGTTTTTCATTGAGCCACACCTCGATAGCTGCTATGATATGCATTAAGCATCATATGTTAAAGAAATCTGTTGACATAATACACACAGAACCTTTACATATAGCATTATTACCAAAGCTTTAGACTCTCCTGCAAGTACAAGTATACATGTTTTACTAGAAGTTTTCTTTATGTTTACAGACTGGATCAGTTTTAAATGTGCTAAACTTGGAAGTTGTTTAAGTACAGTAGAGAGCTAATAAGGGCTGCATCTGACCACTAACAAACTGTACAACTACCTTTTTTGTTGCAGGATGCTGGTTCTAATCAGAAGTGCTAGTTACCCAAACAGCAGTCCCGTAATCCGTTCCCATCAACAAACCATTAAGTGATATCAGCATAGTGAGATTGCAGTAATTTAAAGCAGACTTGTCTTCATGTCCCATGATGGCTTCTACATCATTCACCAGGAAAGCGCAATCTATGTGGTGAGCTTTGTTCTCGCCCTGGCAAACCTCCATTAGGCATGGCGATAAAGCTGGGAGGTGTAAAAGGAAGCCTGCACAGAAGTCAGCATAGCGCCAGGATGTCAGAGCAGAAAGCTTGTTCCTGGGCCGGTCTCCATTATACCTTAATGCTCTAAACCTGTGCAGTGTGGAAGGAGTCAGCCCAGAAGAAAACAGTACGCAAGTAGCTTTTTCCCAGGTCAATCTTTTTTTACCCCGATTATTATAGTTTACAAAGTAGTGAAGCAAAAATAGATCATCAGAGGACTTGAAGACAGGACCACTTTAGATAAAATGGAAGACCAGTAATTCTGTACAGCTTTTCATTTTAATCTGATCATTACTCTGGTCATTATTATAATAAATTGCTAAAGGCTTCTATGCTCAGCACCCAAGAGTTTGTAACAGACTTTATTTGATAAAGTTGCTACATCAAAATGCTCCATGTGCAGAGTACAGTAATTACAGCAATGCTTGGTTTGCCATTTTACTGACCATAAACAAATATTATTCTATGTACATTGTACAATTTTTTTTTTACTTCATAATTCTCCTTTAAACTAGAAAATATTAAAAATGTGATTAAAATTTAAACTAGGTTTCTGGAAATCCAAATACATTTTCTGCAATAATATTTTTGCATGATTAATAAACTAAAATAAACATGAAAATAACTAACCTACTATGCTGATTAAAAAGGAAGGCAAGTTTCTATGTTAGCACCTTTAGTATTTTTCTAGTCATCCTTCTGAAAACATTTTGCCAACAACAAAACCTCTTGTTCCAGTCTATGTAATAGTGTCCTTTGATAAATCTGGAATTTATAAAAACATTGCTTTTGTAATGCAGTGTGCCATTAGGGAAGCCAATCCCACCCATTTATGTAATCCCGGGATGAAACTTTACATTGTAAATAAGGTCTGTTTATGGAGGGCTGAGGATCTTCTGAACTGAGTCATAAATATGCAAACAAAACATGTTAAGTTTCAGGTAAAACAGTTACGAAGACCTGAGCTGGTATTGTATTGTGTAGTCACTAACAGAACTGTTTACAGTAATGGGTTATGGGTGGGATGTTCGAAGTGAGGCTTATATTGGATGCAGGTTATGAAAAGTCCAGGTACATCCTAATTGAGTCTGACTCAGTAGGACATCAGCTGTTGAGCTGTAGGAAGAAGATAGGAGCTCCTCACAGTCCCACCCTCGTCCACAGTACGCTTTAGTCACTACTCACTACTATTGCCGTGCAGACAGTAAGGCTACGATACCTATGACATCACGCACCACAGGTCACAGCCCGGGCTGCAGCTGAGCCACCAGAAAAGCCCAGCGCTACCCAGGCAATAATTGCGACGGTGGGGGATGCAGGATTAGCTAATCCCGAAATTGCAGATCCAATCCCGGAGTTTAAAATCCCAGATTTTTTGGGGTAGGATCCTGGGATTAACTTCCCCATGTACCATGCCTGTATAAATCGGCTATAAGCAATATGCAGAGTTTTGCTTTCCAAGTACTACTAATTTCCATACATCACATAATGGTGATTGCTTAATAATATAGTGCCCTAAGAACATATTTAACCCAGAGCAAACTAACAGATATCTGCTTTTATAAATCTGGCCACTCTAACCTGATAAAAGCCAATATATACTTGGTATTATGAAGTTCATGATGTATAGCACAAAATTGCTCTTCACACTACATAATTAAGATAATTTAGGTTCACCCTTGATTGTTTGTGGTCAAAAGATGATATGGAAAAATCCAAATACAAAATGTTTAACAATTGCTCAAAATGTACTATTTAAACCCCTATTTTGGGCTCAAACATCACAGTGCAGAATAATTAGGACATATGGATGGGATCAGATGGTGTAGTTGAAATTCATTTGACTGAACAGACCTCCACACACACCCCAACACAGATTATTGGATAGCCTTTCTTGAACACAAATTTGTTTTACTAATGTGAAAAACACACTGATTATTAGGGTAGCGCATTAGAGAGTTAGCCTTTAGCAGCAGAATCCAATAGCAGCCTGGTTTTCAAAAGACGTGTCTATTTGGTACTATCAGCTTACTTCTCGCTGCCAATTATTGTGACCATTATTCTAGTGCTCCTGTACTAGAGAACACTGTGGCTACATTAGTAGGATAACTGCACCAGGATAACTCCGTTTTCAAAAAATGTAAACATTCAACCATAAAATGATTTAATAATAGCAATAAGAGAGAGGCTATACTTCATAACTACAGAGCAGCTGAATTGATTGTAGGCCAGCATCCCAGTCAGTCTTCATATAACCTGCTAGTGTTAATCAGGGTGTGACCATTACATATTGTAGGAAATTTCATTTTATTAACAAAATGAGAAAGCAGTTCTTTTTAAAATTACTCTGAATAGTGCTATTGTGATGAATGTAACTTACAGGAAATTCACGTTTCAAGAGATGTCAAATAATACAAAAACAAATACTTATTTGTGTGTGTGTTTTCAGTAACAATATACAGGAGCAACCTTATGATAAGGAAAATGTAACAATATATGACCATCAAAATACAGATTACAAAACTTTGGTCTCAAGTTTGAGCAATTAAATGACTTTCCAATGTTTTTTGGCAGGGGACACAACCACCAATTTCCCCCACTATAGTATACTGGTTGGGGTCCTCTCATGGACCTCACTCACAGACAGATCCAGTACTTACTGTTGATGGATAGAACCTCTAAAGATAAGCTCGAGCTGCAGAAGGCACAAAGGAATAGCTGTTCTTTAATGGGTAGGTGCCGTGGCCATCCAATTCAACTATCATCTTTTCCCAATGTATCCAATCCTCTTATTCCCCTTCAACTTTAGCAGAAGCTGTCCAGCAAAGTACCCAGTTATAGCACTACGCTAATGAGGGGATAGTGAGGAGGGCCTAGTATAAATAGGGTAGAGTAAGGGGAAGGAGCATAGCTCTTTCCAAAAGTGGAAAACACCTTTCAGCATACACTTAAAAGAATTAACACCTCACAGCTTAAAGCAAAATGAGATGTAGTTACGAGGCCGCTGGTCTCAATCCCGATGCTGGAATCCTGACAAGGAATTTTAAGATAGGCGTCAAAATACCGACGCCTATCTCAATCCCGACGCCGGAATCCAGGAGGACGCATGTCCGAAAGAAGGTAAGTCAGGGCGCCCTTGTAAGCCGCAGAGGGGGGGGGGGGGGAGGGTTAGGCAAGTTAGATGGGTTGCGTTAGGTTTTGGGGGGGAGGTTAGGGTTAGGCACCCCTAGGGGGTTGGGTTAGGGTCAGGCACCACTGGGGGTGGGGGGTTAGGCACTAAGGGGGGAGGGTTTGGTTTAAGCACGAAGGGGGGAGGGTTAGGCTTAGGCACTAACCGGGAAGGTTAGGGAGTGGGATGGGGAGGGTTAGGCTACAAGAAGGGAGGGTTAGGGTGAGAAGGGGGGAGGGTAAGTATACTTACCCAACCCCTGTCGGGATACCAACAATTGGGATGCCGCTGTCGGTATTGTGACAGGAGGCTTCCTGACAGCCGGCATTACATACCCATTCTGAGCAAGACAATGGCATGAGGTGTAAATGCCATCAAACTAGGAAGGAGAGGATACTGTATGAAGGGGTTGAGGAACCAATGTTTATAGAATATAGCACCAATCTTAGACTTTTCTTAATGTTAAACGGATAAATTTTCAAATAAAGAATTGCTTTCCCATTGTGATAACAACCCTAACAATATGATAAAATATATTTATAGCACTTGGATATTTTCAGAGTATAGAAGGGAATGTAATTTTGCTTCATAACTAGAGGGAATAGAATAAAAACCACTGAGGTCAATGTACTTCCCACTTACAAGAGACAAGTGTATTGTTCCAGAGGTGTTTTGTGTACCTTGGTTTATTAGAAACAAAACAAAGAACCTTTGGTTTGAAGCCTGGTGAGAGGTATGGAGCGGTCTGTAGGATGTATCGGTTGTTATCACCAATTCTAACAGATCACTTAGCTGATGGAGATTTGGGCATAAAATATTTATTTTTATATAAATATAAAAAATAAAACTACAGCAGATACTTTTAAAGACACCACAGATAATGAAATCCAAAAGCAATTGATGTGAAGAACAAGTGCTGGACGCACCCGGCAATGCTGAAAAATTAAATTTCTTAGGAGTAATAGAAATAGGTTTATATAGTTTTTAGTTTAGTGTTCTGCAAGCAATAAGAAAGCTTAGCACTTCAATTAATTGCCTCATTACAGTCTAAACATGTGATAATTTGTTACAGTCTTGAAATATTTTTTAGGGCATCAAAGTGGACACAGCCATGGTCACCTTACACATTCTTTTCAGTTAGGATTATGAAAAGTCTAGTCTCAAGTTCATCTTAACATTTCACGATTTAAAGCTATCATGCTATGCATACATACCAGTCACTAAATAAACTAACTGACAGATACAAGGTGCTCCCACAACTAAATTAAAGTGTACTGCTACTCAGAGAGGAGACATGGGGTGACAGCTGCAGTGTTAATTGGACTCTTACATGTGTAAAAAGTGTAAAGCTGGGTACACACCTAAAAGATTTTCTGTCCAGCCAACTAGTTGATTGGTTGGAATGAAAATCTGGTAACGTATGGGAGCAAATGACAATCTGCAATTTGCTCCCAAACGCCTGAAAATGGACAAAAACTGTTGTTTGAACAATTTGTTTAGATTAAACATTTAACAAACTTTTCTGAACGACCATTTTCATCTGTTTTCTGGCATTTAGGAGCAAATTGCTGATCATCGTTTACTCCCATACATTACCAGATTTTCATTCCAACCAATCAACTAGTTGGATGGTTGGACAGAAAATCTTTAGGTGCGTACCCAGCTTAAAAGTTCTACTGAGTACCTACTTAGCACTGTATACAACTGTTAGAACCATGGTATTTGTGAAGTTCCCAGGTTAGGTGTGTCTGCAAAGTAGTAGAGTTTACTGAATATTCCAATATATCACCATTTTAAAAGAAACACAGTTTGTGCAACAACTTTTAAGAAACAAAAACACCTAAGATTTTTTTTTTGGAGGTACCGTATTTCAGATATAACAAGAAACAGTTGCATTAGCACTTTGACTACAATAGATTTAATACAAAACTAGACATATTTTCCTTAAATGGTTATTTTAAAAGGTACCAAATATAAAGTGAATGAAAACAGGCTTCTTGTGAGTGTTTAACTAATAGAAATTATGGTTTGAAAAGAGAGACAGGCTTATGACTAAACCAAAAACAGACTAAGTAAAAGGTGGGCTCTCGGTGGGATCTATACCAGACATACTTTACAAACCACACCTCTAACCAGCTGGCCAGTGCTATGTTCTGCTAAGTAGGTTCCTGATAAACTGAAGGCACTTGGGAGGATCTGCAAAAAATTAAGTGACTTCTGATTGTTAATTTGGTTTTATATATGAGAACCTGGCACCTAACATCATTCATCCAAAAAGGAGGAGGATATAGTTTTCATGGGTAAAACAGAATTTGGGTGCTTGTCCTGCACTTCCCAGGGCCCAGCAAGACTATTATCTCACCCTGCCACACAAGTCTATATATGTCCTCTGATAGTAGTATATCATAAGTACAGCCTGATGCATATTAACAATAAAGTTAAAAGGAGGACTACAGCTAATTCAAATTAAAATTCTCCCTGCGGTATTTGAAAAAATGCAAAAAGAAAGCCAGGAATACAAAAAACTTTTTGGCTGGCAAATTAAGTTTTACAAGTTTTTCATTGGCTCCTATTTCTTTCTCACTGAGTGGCTCTCATCATGTGTTATGTGCAAATGAAAAAAGGGTCACCAGGGAGTGAGGTGAACAACATTACAGCCAACTGCAAAATGAAATTATAATACCTGGGCAATAACATAAATCACAATAATATGAAATGATGGCCAAAGCTTAACCTTGCACTGTTGACAAAGTATTATAGCCACGACTAGCAGAAAAGGCAAAAAATAAATATACCAAGGGAACTATGGAACTAAATTAATACAATGAATCATTCAATAGAAACACAAACAGACCACTTACAATTGGTAGCAAATTTGTTTTTCAATCTGATAAAAACATTTAACATAGTCTGCCAAGTAAGTTCAAAAAAATAATAAAAAGTTCAGAATGAAAAAATGAAAAGGACTTCGTTCTGTAATGAGGTTTGAGTGCAAGTTATATTCTTTTCATTACTAAAACAGTCTTCTTAAGGTGCTACACTTGCCCATTAATGTGCCAGAACTGTGCTGAAAATGTTTAAGAGAATTGTGTCTATCAAGCAGTCAGGACGTTACTGAAAGCTGAAATTAGGAGACCACAACATGGAAAATAACCACCTACTACAGGGGAAGGCAACAGCGGCTGAACTACAACGTTCAATGTGTAACAAGTTCTAGTTCACTTACACCTTTGTTGGGCCAAATGTTGTGTTCTTAAATCCTCTTCTGAGTAATCCAAGCACTGGCAACAAAGCCAAAGAGTATATCTTTTGTGATGCAAGTATACCCCAAAAGGCAACAAGTCACTTTAAGTGCATTTACCAAACTGTGGCTGGATAGAACGATTGGTACCGTCCTATAACACTCCAGCAGTGCCTTGCTAACCTTACACATACAAAAAATGGCAACCATGACCTTTACATACACATTTCAAATGCTCTTCCTATAACAGATTACAGTAGTGCTAAATTAGATGATGAAATGTAAAAAAACAAACATTTAAAAGTGCTTACAGTTTCTTTGCTCCAACCAGTCTTATCAAAAACAAATAATGAATAAAAACTTGTAAAAGAGTTACATCTTGAATGACATTACTAGAAACAGGTCAGCCACCTGGTCTGACTGTGCATCTTTGCCTTTTTTTGGAGAAGGGAGGTTGGGGGTGAGCGCAGTTTCCTTGCTTCGCCCCTAACTCCGCTGTTAAACTTTGTGCTCCCCTCTCACAATATGGGATGAGAACTCGTACCGGTCCTGGCTGTGGTAGCCACATATATTGCACTCAAAAGGGTCTCTGAAGCCATGGCAACCCATGTGGATAGTGAACATTACATGGTCTAGGAAAAGTACTCGGCAGTGCTCACATTTAAATACCTTCACTTGTTCCCCATCTGGTCCCAGCACCCGCAGGGTTTCCTTGGCAGTGCCAGGCCCAGATCGGAAAGTATTTATAACACCTGATTCAGGTCTCTGGTCCTCTTTGGCATAGGCCGGGCTCTGCCGGCTGCTGGTGGCCTGAGAACCCCTCTCTTCATGGTTGCTTTCTGTGTCTGTTGTTGAGTCCTGGCAGCCATTAGAAGGAGAAGCTCCATGTTCAGTCCGACCTCTGTAATGAAGCGGTGTCCCATCTGGTATGTCCTCATGGCCCTCTGCTGCTTCCCGATTTCCTGGCATGTCTGGCCTTCCCGACATGGGCTGGAGTTGGGTGTACACTGAGCTAATGACTGGGGTGATTTCTGAGTTTGTTTGGGGCAAGCGCATAGGACCTCCAACAAAAGCTAATGGATTTCCATAAGAAGGGTCAAGAGGGTGATGTGGAATCATCTCAATGTCTTTCTCAAAGCTGGAATTCATATCATATGGAAGATCTGCAAGGCTAAGCCGCATCTGCTTCTCCCCTGACAAGGAAGAAAGAGAATAAAGACAGGTTAAGTGTTGGCTTAGTCATGTAATGCATTATTTAAAGCAGATCTATTCAACATACGATGCTCCAGCTACTAGAACTACACATCACAGCATGCCCTGCCACAGTTTTGCTAATAGTGCATGCTAAAACTGTGGCAGGGCATGCCGGGATGTGTAGTTCTACAGCAAATAGAGGGCAGTATGTTGAATACCCCTGATCTAAACGTACGTGTGTATAATATAAATATATATTACATACATACATACATACATATATAAAAATCATACAAACTCAGCACTCACTTTTCAAACTGTAAATACAGGGAATGTTCATTCCAAAGTATTGCAATAATTTGTCCAGCTGGCCAACCACGTCCAGGTCTTCCCATCTGGCCAGTCCATATACTGACTCTCAAAAATATGAGCTTTACTCTGCCACAGTTTTTTATGTAAATTCCCCAGATGGTTGAGCGTCGAGGATTACGCCTGTTTAGGTATATATATCTAACCATATATCTTCATCTCTCTCTATATATCTATTTCTATATGTAATATATTTAAAAGGGAAGCACTGGATGGCATTCTGGTATAGAAAGTACCCCTGAAACGTTGACCTAATTTTCCTGTGTGGGCTGTTTTTTTTGGGGACTTCTATACGTGTGTGTGTGTCTCATCTTTTAAAGTGCAACAACTTGCACAATCGGTGGCTGTCCAAATTCACACACACACACATATATATATATATATCATACATATATGTAAAAAACACAATTAGTGCTGAAAAAAATTTATACATCAACAATACGAAGTGAATTACAAAAAAAAAACAAGTCTGTAGAATATATAACATCAATATAAAGTGAATTTCAAAAATCAAAAGTCTGTAAAATGTATGAGTGCACTGGAAAATCCAATTGAAGGACGGCCAAGCTCTTTGTCACGATCCACACCACCTCCTTCAAACTCAAATACAATAAACGACAAAAGCGCCGCCTAATGCAAATGAGTGCAAGTTGCCACCAAGGTGAATATGTATAATTTAAAGAGTGAACCTGTACCATATAAATATTAAAATTGGGCTTATCTCAAAGTATTGTGGGTCAGACTGTCGCTGGGCATTGCTGTAGTGGACGAGGTTACACATTGCTGGACGTGGTGTCGCCCATCCTCTGTGCACACAGTATCTGTAGGGTTTATTAAATCTATGAAAAACTACTCGTTTTGTGTATGACCTCTTGTGGACCCATAATACTTTGAGATCAGCCCAATTTTATTATATATATGGTACGGGTTCACTCTTTAAATTATACATATTCACCCTGGTGGCAACTAGGAGGTGCTTTTGGTGTTTATTGTATGTGTATAAAAATAGATGTGCTTTAACTGCAGACTTTCAGATTTAATTTGAGGGTAATTACATCCAAATCAGGTGAACGGTGTAGGAATTACAACGGTTTCTATATGCGCCTCCCACTTTTTAAGGGGCCAAAAGTAATGGGACTATCAACTCAAAAGCTATTTCATGGACAGGTGTGGGCTATTCCCTCGTTATTTTATTATCAACTAAGTAGGTAAAAGGTCTGGAGTTGATTCTAGGTGTGACATTTGCATTTGGAATCAGTTGCTGTCGACTGTCAATATGAGATCCAAAGAGCTGTCAGTATCAGTGAAGCAAGCCATCATTAGGCTGAAAATCAAAACAAACCCATCAGAGAGATAGCAAAAACATTAGGTGTGGCCAAATCAACTGTTTGGAACATTCTTAAAAAGAAAGAACGCACCGGATAGCTCAGCAACACCCAAAGACCCGGAAGACCACGGAAAACAACTGTGGTGGATAACAGAAGAATTATTTCCCTGGTGAAGAAACACCTTCACAACAGTTGGCCAAATCAAGAACACTCTCCAGGAGGTAGGTGTATGTGTGTCAAAGTCAACAATCAAGAGAAGACTTCACAAGAGTGAATATAGAGGGTTCACCACAAGATGTAAACAATTGGTGAGCCACAAAAACAGGAAGACCAGATTAGCGTTTGCCAAACAACATCTAAAAAAGCCATTACAGTTCTGGAACAACATCCTATCGACAGATGAGACAAAGATCAACTTGTACCAGAGTGATGGGAAGAGAAGAGTATGGAGAAGGACAGGAACTGCTCATGATCCGAAACATACCACCTCATCAGTGAAGCATGGTGGTGGTAGTGTCATGGCGTGGGCATGTATGGCTGCCAATGGAACTGGTTCCCTTGTATTTATTGATGATGTGACTGCTGACAAAAGCAGCAGAATGAATTCTGAAGTGTTTCGGGCAATATTATTTGCTCATATTCAGTCAAATGCTTCAGAACTCATTGGACGGCGCTTCACCGTGCAGATGGACAATGACCTGAAGCGTACCGCAAAAGCAACCAAAGAGTTTTTTAAGGCTAAAAAGTGGATGTTATGCAATGGCCAAGTCAATCCCCTGACCTGAATCCGATTGAGCATGCATTTCACTTGATGAAGACAAAACTGAAGGGAAAATGCCCCAAGAACAAGCAGGAACTGAAGACATTTGCAGTAGAGGCCTGGCAGAGCATCACCAGGGATGAAACCCAGCGTCTGGTGATGTCTATGCGTTCCAGACTTCAGGCTGTAATTGCCTGCAAAGGATTTGCAACAAAGTATTAAAAAGTGAAAGTTAGATTTAGGATTGTTTAGTTTGTCCCATTACTTTTGGCCCCTTAAAAAGTGGGAGGCACATATAGAAACCATTGTAATTCCTACACCGTTCACCTGATTTGGATGTAATTACCCTCAAATTAAATCTGAAAGTCTGCAGTTAAAGCACATCTTGTTTGTTTCATTTCAAAGCCATTGTGGTGGTGAAAAGAGGCCAAAATATGAAAATTCTGTCAATGTCCCAATATTTATGCACCTGACTGTATATCACTAACTATTGGCTCCAAAGTTTGTCTTAGAAATTTTTAAGTGATTGATGTAATTTAGTGAAATGTGACACAGACATTTCTATGAGAAACATGAGGAAGTGATAGCAAGTGTTGAAAGTGTTCACCATTAGCATCCAGACCAGCTGTTTCACCTCCCTAGTCAGCAGCACAGTACAAACTTCAAATAGGGGAGTCAGTGAGGATGGCAGTTGGTGTGGGTCCCCTATTTGAATTTTGGACTGCACTGCAGCCACCACTGCTAGTCAGTAGGTATTCCTGCTACTGATAGTGGTGTTGTGTGCTGTGGCGTCCATATTCATTGTGTCTGTGTGTGTTAAGAGAAAACATTCAGTGGGAAATTGAGACTGTGAATTCCAATATGTTGGTTAAAACCTTCCATAACTTGGAGCAACGCCTGGATGCTAATAGTGAACACTTGCTACGACTTCCTCATGTTTCTCATAGACCAAGTCAAACAAAGTGATCTACAAGTGGTAACACATTGCTTTATTGCAGCACTGGATGAGGGTAGGTCATAACAAGGAAACAACTGCTTCACTATATATTGCCACATCCATATTTGTTTAGAATCAGTGCAAGCACACTGGCATGAGTTTCTACACATGAATACACTTGTAAGGACCCACCTCCCTTATTTTCATTTTAACAATTATGATTACGGTTCTGTCATTAAAACAGAGCACACTTCGATTATGCAGTCGCAGCTCCCTATACTATCCATAAATAAAGCGATGGAAATTTGGCTGACCAATTTACATTGCCCTCTCCTGAGCTCTGGCTTTTCTATTCTCAGAGTGCTGCTGTGGGGCATCTAAGCTCAGAAGTGATCTAAGCTACAGCCATCTCTAAACTCCTGCCTATATGCATTGTGATGTCACAATGGAGGTCACAGTCATATATAAAGGATGTCCAGCTACTGGCACCCATTGTGTGTTGACATTTGGTCCTACATTGATAGTCTGAGTAGTTCCTGCTTTAAGCAATTTTGGATAGAGACTACTGATGTCGATTTTGGATTACACCTTCCAATAAGGTCCTGAAAAAGAATCTGAATAACATATTCAGGTAAGTGCTATACACACACACACTTCCAATCTTTATCAGTAAGTAGATTGGGCTCTTACTCTACACCAAAACACTCACTATTAAATTGATGGATCCACTGAATGCTAATTTAAGATTTATCGGAATACTGAGTGGAATCAATCTCAATTTGCAGATGATTTATCATCTAAATAGAAAATTAAGAGAAGTTAATAAAAGTCTGTTCTATGGATCCACTTAATCCTTCTATAGACATAAAATGTTCAAGAGATATTTCCTGCCTTCCGGCATACTCCAGCCGCGGCAAACCAACCTGCAGTGGGCACTCAATTAGTAGGTGACACTGTGCAAGGAATCGTCACAGTTGGTGAACTCCTGAGGCCGTGGCACACCAGCTACCTGCAGCCGGCACCCAGCCACAGGTGACACTGTGTAAGGTACGGCTGCACTCATGGGTATTAGCCCAATACAGCAACTTCTCCGCAGGCACTAGCTGATAATATAGGAGGATACTCCAAAGAAATCTGTAATACGGTACCGTATATTGAACTTTTGATATCCTGGTTACATTCCAAATAAGTATTGTATTGCACATCATATAACAGAACACTAATCTCCATTACCTTGGTTGATTGACAATACCAACAGAAATATTGTTACTATACAAGGGACTTATCAACTTATTATATACTTTCATTGGATTTATTGTGTTTGTCTCTTATGGACTAATTTTAAACTTGTGGCACTCTATTATTTATACATTAAATAGAAATACAATTTTTACTCACCCTAAAATCTCTTCCTTGGAGTCCATCTGGGGGATGACATTACCTCTGGGTCATGTATAGTGAGCTATGGAGTTGGGCACTAACTAATTAAGACTGGCTTCCACCCCATATATAACCCCTCCCCTTCCACTAGAACCTCAGACTATGTTTAACAAAGCCGGAGAAGGACCCGCGGAAGAACTGAGAAAACCAACAGGCAACTAGTATGAAAATAAACAATGGAGGGATCCCAGCATCCCCCAGATGGACTCCCTGGGGGCTGTCATTGCCTCTGGGATCTAGCAAAGCAAGCCAAATTAAGGGGGGGGGGAGGGGGAAGAGAGTGTGTCGGAACTGGCCGCTCGCGAACAATTTTTCGCCCAACACTGGCTACCCTCGCTCCAAATGTATGGAAGCGGTAACATTTTGAAAAAAAAAAAAAAAAAGTGTATGGATGACCAGGTGCTCTACCGAAACACCATGCCGCACAGCCCAAGAAGCCCCAAAAGCACGATTCGAGTGGGCCCGAATTGAAGCCGGAACAGTCACCTTTGAAGACAAATATGCCTGCTGGATGGCAAAAGTGACCCATCTAGCGATGGATCCTTTCTAGGCTGGGAAGCCTCTTTTTGGTGCATCAATCAACACCAACAAAGAATTCGTACACCTCAAAGATGCAGTGCGCTCCAAGTAAATGTGTAACGCACGTACCACATCCAACAGTGCTAATGTAGAAGCTTTAGTAGTCACTGAAGCATGGCTAAAGGCTGGACGATACACTGATAACCGAAATTTCTCCCTTAAGAGAGAGGACGGACAATCTTCGACCCTTAACCAACCCATCTTGCAGAAAAGACAAAAGGACGAGACACTCGGCACCTTTCAGGTTTAAACTTGTGTCGTTCACACCAAGAAATATATATCTTCCATATCCGATGATAAATCTGGGAAATGACTGGTTTGCAAGCCTGTATCAGGGTTTTTACAACAGATTCTGATAACCCTTTGGCCCTCAAGATGTTGGATTCAAGAACCATGCCGTCAAAGCCAAGCGAGGTAATCGGGGTGACGCCATGGACCCTGAAGTAACTGATATGGATGCAGGGCCAGACTATACGGGATGTCTGCCAACATGTTCCGAAGAATTGCATACCAATGGTGGCGTGGCCAGTCTGAAGCCACCAGAATGACCGGCCGTGCCACGTATCGAATTCGCTTAATTACCCTTGGTAACATTACCAGGGGAGGAAGCTGTATTCCATCCGAAGGTGCTATCATGGCGTCCACCAGGGAAGCCCGAGGATCCTGGGACCGAGATCCATACCTTGTAAGTTTCCTGTTGAGACAGGAAACCATTAGATCCATGTCTGGATACCCCCATGTGGAAACTTTTTCCGCAAACACTTCCTGGTGCAATTCCCATTGTCCTGGATGCACACTGCGGTGATTTAAGAAGTCCGCCTCCCAGTTGTCCACTCCTGGAATGTAAACTGCTGAAATAGCTGGAACTCAACTTTCTGCCCAATGAAGCATGTGAAAAACCTCCCTCACTGCTCACCAGCTGAGTGTGCCACCCTGCTTGTTTATATAAGCAACTGCCGTGGCATTGTCTGATTAGATTCGCACTGGTAGGCTCCTTAGATGGGATTGAGCCTGAACCAATGCATACCGAAACGCATTTAATTCCAGTATTTTGGTGGAAAGAGAAGCTTCCTGGACAGACCAAAAGACCCTGTAGGTGCCTGTCTAGAACCACCGCCCCCCAGCCTGTTAGACTGGCATCTGTGGTGACAATGATCCAATTTATTACAGACAACTGGCAACCCCTGTTCAGATTTGCATCCTGCCGCCACTATAGGAGTGACTGAAGGGTCTGCAGAGATAATCAGAACATCTGTCTGCTTAATCGAGGGTATGACTTTACCCATCAATGAAGCAATTGGTTTTGCAGTGGTCGCGCATGGAATCTGGCGAAAGGAACAGCTTAGAATGAAGCCACTATTTTTCCCAGTAACGGCATAGCCCTGGGGACTGAGATATGAGGCATCTGTAAAATGATCCTTATTTTGGATTGAAGATCCTGAATCTGCTGCCTGCAGAAGAAACACTGACACTGGGTGTCGAAGAGAAGACCCAAAAATACCATCCTCTGAGATGGAATAAATTTGACTTGGGAAAATTGAGGATCCAGCCGAATCTTTGGAGCCTAAGATAATCTGAAGATGTTGTTGCAATAGGGCAATATGGCTATTGAAGGCGTCCTTAGCAATAATTCGTCCAGATAGCCAATACATTGACTCCCCCACACTTCTGAGTTGGGAGATCATGTGTGCCATAACCTTTGGAAATAGCAGAGCCTGGAACTGGAAATGTTGGTGCCCCACTGCAAAACGCAGAAGATGTTGATGAACCCTCCATATAGGAATATGGAGGTAGGCATTCTTGAGATCTATGGAGGCCAGAAATTCCCCTTCCTTCATGGAACAAATGACTGACCTTACCGACTCCATCTTGAATTTTTCCGAGTGGAGATAAAGATTTAATCCCTTGAGGTTGAGAATGGGACGAATGGGACTAAACGACCAGTCTAGTTTGTCTACTAAGAAAACACTGGAGTAAAACCCCAGGCCTTGCTGTAGTACCGGAACCGGAATAATTACTCTAGAATCGGAGAGCACAAAAAATGCCTTTATGAGAGCCGCCTTTCTGCAACCATCCACAGGGAGAGGAGTAGAAAAAAATCTTTCTGGAACAGGACCCTTCAAATCTAAAATATAACCCCTGATTACCAGTCCACTTATCCAAACACCCAGGCCGGAGGTTTCCCGGAATCTGAGTAAGTGGCCTCCCACCAGAGGTCGGGGTCCCAGTCCCGTGACAATCATGTGGATTGACCTGCTGACATAGCAGCAGGGTGGCGGGGACACCACGCCCCATGAAGGCACCTCTAAGCATACCACGGAAGGCAAGAAAGCTTCCCCTGCTTTGGGTCCAAAAGGAACAAAACCTAGGAGATTTTGGTTTTGATACGGGAAGGTAAGGACTTTTACCTTCCATAACCTGAGAAATAATTTTAATTACTTCTGGACCAAACAAAAAAACCTCCTTCAAAAGGCAGTGCCTCTAAAACATGCCTGGACTATATGTCTGCCTTCCATGTTTTAAGTCATAGAGAATGTCTGGCGGAAATGGCCAAAGCAGAAATATGAGACTGTACGTGAATAGTGTCTATTAAAGCATTACCTATATAGGTCAGAGCCTCCAAAATTTGATCAGCTAAAGAACTATCTTCAGACAAATTCTCTGATTGAAACCCAGCAATCATCTGGGTCATGCAGGAATTGATAGCCTTCATCACCCAGGTGCTGGCCAGAACAGGTCGCAGCAAGACTCCTGACAAATTGAATGTAGACTTAAGTATAGCCTCATTCTTCCTATCCTTAGGTGTTACAGACTGTGTTGTGGGGATAACCATATTCCTGACCAACCTAGCAATAAAAGCATCCACCGTGGGTGGAATTTCCCAAAGCTTGGTATCCTCTTCCGAAAAAGGATAAAGATACTTACATTTCTTTGGAATATGAAATCTGGAATCCGGTTTTAACCAGGCTTTTTTTAATATTTCTCCAAAATGTGAAAATTCTGGGAAAACAGATACATGTTTCTTAAAGAAAGAAACTGAACTAGTCACTGGAATAGCTGTTTCCTGTAGATGCAAAGTCTCCCGGACCATATCTACCAACATAGACAACCCTGAATAAGAATGGGAGTCATCCTACCAGTTTGAGGTGTCTTCCCACTACTCATAATCCAATTCCCCTTCTTCCTGGGAAGAGGCGGTTGAAGCCTCATCTCCAGGAAAATCCACTGAGGTCTGGCCTGAACATCTTAGTAGCTGTGGACCCTCCTGTTGACATTATCATTTTATTTCGGGACGTTGTCATCTCAGCGAGACATCGTCTCATATCCTGGGCCCATCTGGGCTCTACCGAGGGATCAAACAATCTAGGAGTTTGAGCACAGGGTAACATGTAACACATTATATATATATATATATATATATATATATATATATATATATATAAATTATACACTGTGTTTGCACTGTTTTGTTATGTTGTGTATCCTGAAGAAGGGATTTTAAAGTCCCGAAACGTAGATTAAAAGCACAAAGTTTTTCACCATTTCTACAAAAGTCTCCTGAGTGCCGCCAGTTCTTTATTTCTATATTGTGGGGGATTCGTACCCCAGTGGAGGGCACCAGGAGCAAGCTGTCTGCGGATATTGGAGGGGAGTGCCGGGCTGAATTTGGACTTTGAGATTGATTGATTATATATATATATATATATATATATATATATATATAATGTTATAAGACCACCACATATCACCAGGTTAATACCAAAAGTAATATTCCTAGTTTAACTGCCTATCTGATAAGAGACAGCCATCCCCCTGTATTTTGTAGTGAGTCTTAGCCAAGCAGGACTCCAGCAGCGCTCAAACACCTGCCAAAATAGTGTTTGGGGCGTAGCTTATGAAGCCCCGTGAGCCGCTGTCACTTAAATGCATGGGGGCGTGACTGTGCACGCTGTCAGCATCCTGTTTTATTCAGGACGCCTGAGGTCATCATAGGCGTTCCCTAGCAGCCGGCGCCTCCCTCCGTAGATGCACAGGGCCTGCCTGATGTAAAGTGGCTCTTAGTGATGACATCATAGACAGCGCGCCTGCAGGTGCAGCGGCACCGCGTCATGGCAGCGTGGCCAACGAGCCGCCCTACCCAAAAAGCCGGAAGCATGCTCTGTTCTGTAACACCTACAGCTGCTGCCACGTGAGTAGTAAGATGCCCGGCCGCTCTGCTAAACCTGAGTGCCGGGAAGCAGTAATACAGCAAACAAGGTTTTTGCATGTAAAAATTTACCAAGTTTACCTTTTTGCCAGCGGTCCCCTCAGATGTGTGTCTGGTATTGAGAGAGTCCCAGGGACTATGTAGTTTGGTGACTCTCCCAGAGGCCCTCTTTAGAGTGGGATACAGGGTTCACACAAACCTCTGTTTCTAACTAGCTGCGACTCTGCTAGCGCTTGTCACCTGTTTCCAGGAACTAAGCACCCAAACCAAAACATGAAAGTAAAGAAAATAAACCTGACTAAAAAAAGCTAGGGCCTATCTAGTAACTTACACCACGGCACTAAAAACAAGACTGAAGTACTAGTGGAAGGGGAAGGGTTATATAGGGGTGGGAGCCAGCCTTAATTAGTTAGTGCCTGACTCCACAGCTCACTATACATAACCCAGAGGTAATGGCATCCCCATCTGGATGAAAAAGGAAAGTGTCTGTCCTTTATGCACGGCCAAAGTTTTGGAACTAGCTCAACCAAATTTGACGTTGTGGTGTAGTTTGACCAGAATTAGGTTTTTGCCTAGGTTTGAACACTATCACATAATCCCATGGGGCTGGCTTCAGACACACATTGTCTCACTCTGGCAGAATCCCGCAGCAGTGTCAGTGATTCACAGTCTGCTGCCATTTCTGGGTGGGGAGCAGGTGGTCACAGACTGCATTTCCCAAAACAGAGGCGTGTCGCCACCGTTGAGGGGGAGCAGAGAGGCCAGGATCTCCGTCGGCTGTAGCATATCCGTCCACAGCTGAATCACCCCCTTTGTTCTGCAGTGGTTTCTGAAGCTATACTGATTTCTGCTCTGTAAGTCAGTCAGCTCCTGACATACCACATTCCAAATGGGATGAGAATGCGCCTGCTTCCATTGTCATTTACTCCTAATTTGCATAGTTATCAGGTTCTAGATGAGGACAAAGTAAAAAAAATTAAGGCTGCAGGTGTACTTCAGGGTCCAGTCTTGAAACCAGGCAACGCTGGGTATAACACCTAGTAGATAAGTGAATGCTAATTTATGAATTACTTATGCTTGAATTTATTATTCCTACATGCAAAAGCTGCCAGTATACAGTATATCCTACATGCCTTGCATTGCAACATGGATTGTTCCAAATGCAAAGTTACTTGAATTTTTTGCAGTTTCGCTACCAACTCAGAATCAGCCTCTATATGAATATTGTGCATATAAGGTAAGAACTGCCTTGTGTATGTGGGAGACTGAACCCCCCAAAAAATCCCATTAAAAAGTAAATAAATTTTCTTTGCAACTATCAATTTAATACACGTTATTATTATTATTATTATTAACAGTTTCTTATATAGCGCAGCATATTCCGTTGCGCTTTACAATTGTAAACATTAATAGAACAAAACTGGTTAATAACAGACAGATATAAGGGTAAGAAGACCATATAAAATCAGGTAAAAATTGGAGACTTGAAATTCAGGTAAAAAAACAGTTGAACTGTAGCATTAAACAAGCAAAACACAAAAGGTGGAATTAATAAGTAGGAAAGATTAAAATTTATCAGAGACAAATGTATAAAATATTACACTTTAGCTTTAGAGCCTAGACCAGCGAATATGGGATGTTTATGGATGTTTTAATGACTTGCCCCTAGATGGCAGTATTGAGTTACACATACTCCACAAGCACTGTCCTCTGTTGCACACTGTAGCATGTGCTCTTACCCATAAATTTCTGAGGAGTGGAGCGCTTGCGTTTTGTGAGGTTGCTCGCCAGCCGGTCCATAAAAGACGGCGGGTCAGAGGTGGGGTGCATCAGGGCATCTGGTCCCATATCCTGGTCTCGTATCTCCTCACCTGGAGGAAAAGGAGAGAAGAGATTGGGCCAGCTGTTGGTGCTTTATAGTAATGTGCGCTGCATAATACTGCAATCAATTGCCGTCCAACAGGCAATTGGAACACAATGGCGATATTAGTGATTGCATAATGCAATGGATTGCAAATGGTAATTTGCAAACTATTAAGATTATGCAAAGATTTTGTTGTCATCAATTTCACTTTTTGCAATTGCAAACACTATTTTTATGAAAAAAAAAATCATTAAAATAACTCCTTTGTTATACTATAATGAAGGAGTTATGGCAAAATAGGTGACAGAAATTCACCAGAAACCGGTTTTTCTTTGCCATAGAAAGTATCTAATGGATTCATTAAGAAATTGTTGGATATAAACTTCCTATTGCAAAAATTCGCATAACTTGTGTCAGCCACAGGAGACCATTCTGCAGTCATGTAAAAGATTACTAGAACACTGCCGATCTTTTACATAGAAGAAAATATTTCTCTCTGAGGCTTAACCAAACTTTCTCCCTTGGCTCACCCTAGTGTATAAACGTATCAGAAATCTGCATGCCCTAACCGCTGGTCTTGAATGAAAGCACTGACTAGGATTAAACTCCAGGGAAGCTGTCAGGATGGGTGGAAGGTGGTTTTGCTGGTGTTTATCACAGAGGTCTAAAGATTTTGTACAGCTGCATATTAACAGATGTGAAAAGGACAGTTATAAAAATATGAGACATGGTAAGACCTTACCTTTGTTATCTCTATTTCTACGAAGTCCATAGGGTTACACAGGATACCTTGGGGTATAGGTGATGATGTCAGGCAGCGGGCACCATAGAGTTAAAGCTTTCAGCCTCCCAGGATGCACTAGGGTCCCCCTCCTATACCCCGCCCCCGAGCCAAGGCATCTCAGTTACGTGCCAAGCCATAGGCCGGAGGAGGATAAGGAAGAGAGAGAAAAAAGATCTGGACACACACAAGAATCACATTCTCACCAGAGGGAGACGGAAAAACCGGTGACCAGAGCAAAGCCCATCTGCAGTACAGGTGCGACAGGGCGGGAGTCCTGTGGAACCCTATGGACTTCGTAGAAATAGAGATAACAAAGGTAAGATCTTACCATATCTTATATTTTCTACTTCAGGGTCCATAGGGTATCCACAGGATACCTTGGGGATGTCCCAAAGCAGTATCCTTTAAGGGTGGGGACGCTCCTGTGCGAGAGGCAAAGGTGTCAAACGCGTAATACCTCACAAAGGTATGGACCGAGGACCATGTGGCAGCCTTGCAGATCTGGACTGCAGAGGCACCACGTCGAGCAGCCCACGAAGGACCCACAGACCTAGTGGAATGAGCCCTCACAGAGAAAGGAACCGGAAGGCCTTCATGAAGATAAGCTTCTGAAATGGCCATACGAATCCAGCCTGCCAAAGTCTGCTTTGAAGCAGGCCAACCCTTTTTACGGAAGCCATAGAGGACAAACAAGGCGTCCGACTTCCTAAACGAAGAAGTGCGGTCAACATAAATCCTCAAGGCCCGCACAACGTCCAAAGTGGCCTCACCCACTGAAAGATCAGGTGAGTTAAAAGCCGGCACAACGATTTCCTCGTTGATGTGAAAACTTGAGACAACTTTAGGAAGGAAACCAGGACGAGTGCGCAGCACCGCCCTGTTCCTATGAAAAATCAGAAAAGGGGGTCTACAGGAGAGAGCCCCTAAGTCAGAAACACGTCTGGCCGAAGCAATGGCCAGAAGGAAAATTGTTTTAGCTGTCAGCCATTTGAGGTCCACTGAGCCCAGTGGTTCAAACGGCGGTCCCTGGAGAGCCCTCAGGATCACAGCTAAATCCCAAGGCGCCACCGGTGGAACAAAAGGTTGCTGAATTCTGAGAACACCTTGCATAAAGGTGCGCACATCAGGGATTGCAGCAATCCTACGATGGAACCAGACGGAGAGGGCAGACACCTGCACCTTCAGAGACGCAAGGCGAAGCCCATGGTCCAGTCCCGCCTGCAGGAAGGCTAACACTCTAGACAGACGGAACTCCCGAGGGGCATAACCTCTCGGTCGACACCTCTGGAAGAACGTATGCCACACTCCATGGTATATCCTTGCAGAGGATGGTTTCCGAGCCCGTAGCATTGTTTGCACTACAGAGCTGGAAAACCCCCTGGACCTTAACATGGCCGTCTCAACAGCCACGCCGTCAAAGACAGCCGAGTCAGGTCCGGGTGAAGACAAGGACCCTGTGACAGGAGGTCCGGTCGTAACGGCAACCGCAGAGGAATGTCCACGGACAGACCCTGGAGGTCTGAGAACCAGTGCCTCCGGGGCCACGCGGGAGCTATCAACAGGAGCGTCCCTCCTTTCTGTTTGAATTTCCAGATTACCCGTGGAAGAAGGGAAACCGGAGGAAACAGATAAGCAAACCGGAACGTCCACTGGACGGACAGAGCATCCACCAGAGACGCCTTTTCGTCTCTTGTGTGAGACCCGTACACCGGCAACTTGTTGTTGTGCCGTGACGCCATGAGGTCGATCTCTGGAAGACCCCACCTGTCCACGAGAAGTTGAAAGACGTCCTGGTGCAGAGACCATTCCCCCGGATGAACGTCCTGGCGACTGAGAAAGTCCGCCTCCCTGTTTAGGACTCCAGGGATAAAGACTGCTGATATGGCCGGAAGATTGCGCTCCGCCCAAACCAGGATCCGGGACACCTCCACGAGAGCCACCCGACTTCGGGTTCCTCCTTGCCGATTTATGTAGGCCACGGTGGTAGCGTTGTCCGACTGGACCTGCACTGGGTGACCTTGGAGAACCCGATGTGCCTGCTGGAGAGCATTGAAAACCGCTCGGAGTTCCAAAATGTTTATTGGAAGCTCTGTTTCCGCCCGAGTCCACCTGCCCTGGAACAAGTGTGGACCCGTGACTGCTCCCCAGCCCCGAAGACTGGCATCCGTTGTCAACAGGACCCAATTCGCCACCCAGAACGGACGACCCTTGTTGAGATGGGTCGTCTGCAACCACCAGGTTAGAGACAGGTGAACCTCCGGAGTGAGCACCATTGTCTGTGATTTTAGAGTCTGAAGCAGTCCATTCCATTTGGACAGGATCAACTGCTGCAGAGGTCTGGCGTGAAACTGGGCATATTCCACCATGTCGAAACATGGAGCCCAGTAACCTCATCGCCGAGTGTAGAGACACACGGCGACTCTGCAGACAACTGCGCACCCTCGACTGCAAGACCGAGATCTTTTCCCCCGTCACAAAGATCCTTTGCTGTCCGGAGTCCAAGAAGGCTCCGAGGTGCCGAATCCTCTGGGATGGGATCAGGGTGGACTTCTGCCAGTTTATCAACCAGCCGTGCCGTTGCAGTACCGCAATGGTCGGGTCCAAATGACGTAGAAGGAGCTCTGGAGATCCTGCCACCAACAGAAGGTCGTCCAAGTACGGTAACATGCGGACTCCCTGCAGCCGCAGAGAAGCCGCCATAACCGCCATCACCTTGGTGAATACACGTGGTGCTGTCGCCAGCCCAAAAGGTAACGCCCGGAACTGAAAGTGGTCGTAGCGGATTGCAAACCTGAGAAACTGTTGATGGCGTAAAAGAATAGGGACATGCAGGTAAGCGTCCTGTATGTCCAACGACACCATGTAATCCCCAGGTTCCAGCGCCAGAATGATGGACCGTAGGGTCTCCATCCGAAACCTCGGCACCTGCAAAGACTTGTTGAGTGCTTTGAGGTTAAGGATCGGACGATACGACCCATTGGGTTTCTGCACCAAAAACAGATTGGAATAGAAACCCTGGCCCCTCTGGGAGAATGGAACAGGCACTATAACTCCAGCCTGGAGCATAGTGTGCAAGACTTTCCGCAGTTCCACTGCTTTGTTCCGGTCTGATGGAAGACCCGTGGTGAAGAATCGGGACGGGGGCCTGTGCCGAAAGGAAAGGGCATACCCGTGAGAAACCACCTCGTGAACCCAAGTGTCTGTCGTGGTAACCGACCAACACTGGGCGAACTGCAGCAGGCGGCCTCCCACTTTGGGATCCCCCAAAGGGAGGTCTGGACCGTCAGGCCGCAGGCTTGTCATCCGGCTTAGGAGCCGGACTGCTGGTACTCCAGGCCTGTTTCCGGGGCTTGGCCGATTTTTTGGGGCCAGCCTGTCTGGGAAAGGACTGAGTCTTAGGCCTACCCTGGGCCCTGTAAGGCCGAAAGGACGACCTACCAGAACTGGAAGGGACGGCAGCAGACGGAAGACATGCCGACTTGGCTGCCGCCAGTGTAGCTAAGATTTTGTCCAGATCCGGACCAAATAGGACTTCTCCATTAAACGGCAAAGCTTCCAAGCCCTTTTTGGAATCAGAGTCCGCCTTCCAAGATCGCAACCATAAGGTGCGTCGAGCAGCTACCGCAGCCGAAGAAATCCGAGACGCCAGGGTACTGACATCCAAGGCCGCTTCATTGATATAAGTGGCCGAATCCCGGATATTGCCTATCAACTCGGTCTGTTCAGCCGAACAGTCGGAATCGAGAGAGGCCTCCAAAGTATCAGCCCAGCGCTCCATAGCTCTGGCTACACAACAAATGGCCATAGCCGGCCTAGCTGCCCCCCCCCCACCCGCAAGGGAATAAACGGACTTTAGGCAGATCTCTACCTTACGGTCCGTAGCATCCTTCAAGGAAGACATGGAGGGCATGGGCAACGTAGCACTACGGACCAGGCGTGTCACATGAGAATCCACCTGTGGAGGTGACTCCCACTTAGAAAAATACTTATCCGCAAACGGATAAGCCACCGCCAAGCACCTCTGAGGCTGATACCGTTTGCCAGGCTGTTTCCACGCCTCCTCTAAATGGTGCACTAGCTGACCCGAAAGAGGAAACACTGTGGCATGACCCTTAATATCCTTAAAAAAGGCATATTTAGACTTGGAAACCGGAGGATCTTCATCCTCAATCACTAAAACTGTGCGGACTGCCCGAATAAGTCCAGGAATATATACCTTGGACCTAGCGTCCGCCTCTTTAGTATGGAGAGGTTCCTGGTCAGAAAGATCCAGAATCTCCCCATCATCAGACGTCACGTCGTCATCCTCATAAGGAGCAGACAGAGATGCCACCGGCCGCTTATGTGGCCACAACACAGACACCCCTTGTAACACGTCCGACAAGTGCTGTACAGAACTTGTCAGCGAATTAACCCACGCAGGCTCCTGAGAGACTTGGGGAGGGGTATTAGGGAGACTGTGGGGTACCATCAATTGTCTCGGGAAAACCTGCATGGGTGACGACACCACTGACTGCTGTGACAATCCCATCTGTGAGAGTGCAGGCTGCGGAGCTAACTGGCCCACCAGGGTTGTAAGTGCTTTGGCGAAACAAGTTCAGGGCGGCTCCTGTACCGGGGCCATGACAGTAATTGGCCGCGCCAATAAATAACACTGCCGACATAGCCCCTCCGCGCTACCCTCCCCCGCCGCTATTGGTACCTTACATGTAGTACACCGAAGCTGGAGAGGAAATCACTTTCAGACATGATGGTAAGTATGTGACTCCTCACACGAATACTTTTAGTATAGCGTGAGACCACCCTGCAATCACCGCACCGCAAGGGCTTTAGCAGAAAAAGATCAGGGACAGTGAAAAGGCTGACAGTAGAAATGAAACTACAGGCAGCAGCGCTAGCAGAAGTCACATACAATGCAAAGAAAATGAATTCCTGCACTATCAGCGCTGTTACTCAACTACGCAGACAAGGAGCCTGGTAGGACACAGCGCTGCATACACTGACCTGAACCTTAACGGAGGAGAGGTATGCCGGGGGACCCAGACTGCGATGCCACCTTTCCAGGCTTCCAGCAGCGTTCACCATGCGTTCAGAGAAGATGGCCGCCAAGGAGCATAGAGGAGGCTGGCCTGGGGGAGGAGCGCTGCCACAGGGCCAGTCGGCGTGTGCAGCGGGGGAGGCGCCGGCTGTGAGACAGGGAAGGCGCGCTCCCCTGGCATGCATTTAACCCCTGGGACGCCGCAGCGCTACCGCTCAGCCGCGGTCCAGCTGTCCCAGGGGGGTAGTGGAAGCGCAGGTTAGTACCTGGCTCCACGCTGCAGCCAGTCCCCAGGGAGCCCCCTGCCTGGGGACTGTGGACCATGTTCAGCAGGGTCCCACCGCAGGGCCCCGCTGCTTACCTTGCTGTCCCCCTTAGATCCGGCCATGGTCCCAAAACATCTGGGGTCACCGCTAGCTGTGACCCCAGAAGCTTACCAGCATCCCCGGATCGGTACCGGCGGGGGTGTAGGGAAGACAGCATGGACGTCAGCACTGACTGTCCATGCTGTACTTCCAGATGTGCAGCCACAGCTGCATTGTAGAAAGCTTCAGGGGCTCTTCTAAGCCCCCCTCTAACAGGTGCATCCGACTCCGGCCGGGCACCAAACTAAACTGAGATGCCTTGGCTCGGGGGCGGGGTATAGGAGGGGGACCCTAGTGCATCCTGGGAGGTTGAAAACTTTAACTCTATGGTGCCCGATGCCTGACGTCATCACCTATACCCCAAGGTATCCTGTGGATACCCTATGGACTCTGAAGTAGAAACAGTAATGTATATCAGTAGGAGCTTTTTACATTCTAAATGTTTTCAGGACACACTGAAATCATAGTTTTCACAAATTTTAATCTACTTGTAATCAAAGCTTTTTCCCCCATCACACTGATCTCTCATTATATACAGTGAACTGTATTGTGTTCATTGTATGCATGTTCATTATTAGGCTACACACCTCATAAAAGATTTTCTTTAACACAAAAAATATTGTATACAAGATGGAAGAGGAACACTAACCAGTGATGTCAGACTGAAATCCAGCTTGGCACAAACTTACATAGGAGATGCTAAAATTAAATAAAATCTCTTTCTACTTGGAATAAAGACACAGAGGAAACACTGAACACAACTACGATACATTAAAAAGATCTTGCAACTAGAATGAATTTCTGGCCCCTATATGATCCTTGAAAAAACTTCTACTGACATCAGATCAGGCCCATTGTCAGGTATGCCCGGTAATGTAACGGTCATGCAGTTTTGTAAAATCTAACATTAACAGTATATCCCAACATCCAAACGTCAAATTTGTATATAAGCAGTTGGCTACGGGGTGCCGGCACTCAGAATACAAACAGCAGCATCCCGACAGAATTAGGCAAGTGCCTAAAGCTGGGTACACACTAGACTATGTGTTCCCAGCCCGACATCTGCAGCGACGGGACCCGCCATCTGCAAGTGCATACACACTTACCGATGCGGGCAGAGACGGTGGGGGCCATGCTGCATTCAGAAGCATGGCCCTCACAAACCACATAATTCGTTGGCCCTGCATGTAGGGCCAACGGAGGATGTCGCTGACGACCCGCGAGAGCACACATCGTCAGCGACATAGTGGGTACTGGATTGGGCGACATATCGCCTAGTGCAGTGTTGGCTAACCTTGACACTCCAGCTGTTATGGAACTACATAACCCAGCATGCACTGCTACAGTTTTGCTATTAGGGCATGCTAAAACTGTGGCAGGGCATGCTGGGATATATAGTTCCACAACAGCTGGAGTGTCAAGGTTAGCCAACACTGGCCTAGTGTGTGCCCAGCATAACCCAATACTTACTGTCGGGATGTCAGCGGTCGGGATTCTGATCGCTGGCATTCCGTCTGAAAGTGCAAGTGTAAGTGTGTGTGTGTGTATTATTAGATATATAAATATATCTAACAGCCTGTCGTAAATGCCCTAGGGGATAGTTAAATTAGCTGTTGATTAGGGCAGAAGTTCCTCTGACACTGAGCCAAAGCACTGCATGGTGTCCTCTTAATGATGTCACAAAATGTTTATCAGGAGCACAGCCAGTAATGGGCTGCTCCTTCTCTGCTCATGAATATTCATAAATGCCATTAGATATAAAAAAGATGAATACAGAAATAAACTAGGCAGCTGTAATTCACAGTAAATATGACAAATTTAGTTGTGTGTTGTCTGTCATGCGACAGGGTAGTCAGCTGCTATCTGCTTGTAGATATGGTCATATGCCAACAGCCCGAGCAGGACCCAAATGCTGCAGCTGCTGAGCCCGAGTGCTGGCCAGATTTGTCCAATTTGGCCACTTACATAAGTGATCAAATTGAAAATTAATTCTGTCATTTGGTACTCGGGCTGCATGAGTGGTTGGTTCTCCTTGTGACCAACTCTGTGATATTTGAAATTGTAGGAAATCTTGTTAAACTAAACAAGCCTCTGCTATTGTCATCATTATAGATTTAGTGGTTTCACAGTTTTCTTCTGTGGTTTTTCTGCTCAAGGAAACCTGGAGCACAGAAAATTGCTTCCACTAAGAAATAAAAATTATCAAATATCTTCAGCTCTTTGGAGTTTCTTTAGATTTTCACATATACAAAGAAACCATTAATAAAAAGCCTTGTGATTTAGTGACTGTGCAACCTGGCAGCAACATAATGGAGGACCTCATTCACCTGAGTGTGCGGAGAGGTGATGACCTTCATTGCTGAGGCTCTGTAAGTAGTTATGGCAGCGCTCCTTGTGTTCTTCCAGTGTGTTCTGCTGCTTGTAGCTACGACCGCAGTAGTTGCACTTGTAGGGCTTGCCGACTGTGGGGGAGGAGACTGGAAAAAATGAAAAACAGAGCCTGCCCATAAAATAGAGATAGGTCTCCAACTTTGTTTAGAGAGGGGAACACAGTACATGGAGGGAAAGGAATCTATGATGATTTTACTGGCTCCACATATACAAATAACCTGACAAAAGCTGGTTCCAAACAGTACCTACTAAATCTTCAACAGTTATAAATGAAGATGTAAAGGTCAATATGTAACCGGTTTCATGCCAGTAGTACTCAGGGATGAGAAACCCGGAATTTCCTAGTGAAAAACAGCCCTTGTTCTTTGTCCATTGGTGGATAAGTGTTTAAAAAGGGATGGGATTTGTCTAGGGTTAGACAACAGAGTTCAGCAATCTGAGACTGCTGTAATAACTTGTTCTTTTTGAAAGTCTAAAGCTGCGTACACACCTATAGAATTGTCTTGCCGTTCTTTTGATTACCGACCAACTCGTGCTACATCTTGTTTTATAGGAAGAAAACAGGTCACATTGAAGTTTTTATGTAAAGTTTAATTTTCATCAGATTCAATGGTACAATATCAGACAAAAAGTGTAGTATGTACACACTGTCCACCGTATTGTCCGATGCTTTTGCCCATACTCCTCTTTTCAGCAGATATCTTAAGACATAGGATTTTCCTGGATTGCAAGGTAGATTGTAAAGGTGTGTACACATGAATCAGCACTTTCAATGGGACATCCGAACATAAGTGTAATCGAAAGTAAAATTGCATAGAAAGTATGATGTTCAAGTGTGTACCTGGCTTAAGAGAGGGAGCTGTATACAAACACTGCTTAGAATGAACTTCACTTAATGATCATTTGATTTAGGCATATTTCAACTGACCGTGTATGCTAAGTGAGCCATGAATGCCCCTAAGGATATGTAAAAGCACTTTTTTTTTTAATCAATACATACTCAAAAACATTCTTAAATTACCCGCAATACAAAGATTAATAACAGTTTTAAATGATAGATTCTATTGGAATGCATCCCTAATTAGAGAAAATAGAGTGATTTCCTTGAACATAAAAAAAAGAAAAAAAGGGAGAATGTATTTTCTAAGGATTTTTTTTCTGCCAATCACAAACTCAAAAAAACAAAAATAAAATCATAGTAATTTAGCATGAATAACAAAGTAATCCCTGTTTCTAGAATTCACTTTGCTAAATAAATATGTTCTGAAATATCTAAAGTTTGCAAACAAGTAACAAATATGTTCAGTCATCCCACAGAGATGGATGCCAGCCACATACTGTATGATCCTGCTGCTCAGTCTCAGTGCCGAGTAACAAAATCAGTGTTCAATTTTGCAACACACTGAAGTGATCTGGCTGTTCCGTGCTATTTGTGCAGCCATCTGCCAAAGAGACCCAAACAGGCTATTATAGGGGTGTTCTGCAGTCATTCCCACTGCATTTACTAACATAATTATTGACTATCTTATCAATGTCAATTGAATTATTGTGCATAGAGGTCATGATTGTAGATATCACAGCATGTGTGGCTAGCAAGAACTGAACTACTCACAGTAATCACTTAAGGTTAGACTTATACAGTAGAGAATCTTAATTAACCAGATATTCGATTGTGTGGAAAGTAAACAATAAAAGCTTTCTATGCATAAAGTTGTTAAGCAAGGAATCAGTACTGTAAAATATCAATGTATAATCTTACAACCATTGTAAGACAGTTAAAAACATGATGGGTTGGTGAACACAATATATCAAGCACACTCACCAGCGTGGGTGCGCAGGTGACCTGTTAATGCATCTCGCCGGCGGCAAGCGTAGTTACAGAACGGGCACTTGAAAGGCTTCTCACCCGAGTGCAGTTTGATGTGCCGCAAGAGGTTCCCCTTCTGGGTAAAGGAGGCACCACACTGGTTACAGTGGAATGGCCGCTCACCTGAAACAGCATCAAACATAAAGTCCCCGCTGACTGCTGCAACACAACAGCAAGCTGGTTAGTATCTTATAGACACATGGGACCAAAGGCCCAGCTATGCTCTCCCTACGGACACTGATCTGTTCTACACTCCTCCTAATAACTAAATACTAGAAGACTTGTGTATCTACTCCACTTTGCCGTGAAGACAACAGGATTTTTGCTAAACAATCCAGATATTGTAATTGAGAAGTAGAGTGCTTAGTACTCCACTCTGTAAACAAGATACGGTCATTTCAGAATAATTTGTTTCCCTACATATAACTGCCAAAGCAAATTAAATTTGATGCTCACCATTCCATTTAGAATGTAAGCTCTTACGAGCAGGGCCCTCTACCCTCTTGTGCTTCTCCCTACTTTACTTTCATTTACTTTTTACTCACCACTAGGGCACCTAACACTTGGTTGCTTATGCTCGGCTGCTTGTGTGTATTATGGTTGCTAATGTAGCTATGTATATTATCCTTGTCCTGTATTGTATTGTTCAGTAAGTCACCTATTTGATTATTTACTTTGTAAGGCGCTGCGGAACACTTGTGACACAATATAAATAAATGATAATTGTGTCAGAAGAAGTTACTGTGCCTTTACATAGACAGCGATTTTCAATCTTGTATATATGCCGGTATCTTTTCATAATTTTTTTTTTATCACTTTATCTGTTAAATTGAATACAGAATCTATATAGCTATACATCTAGACTCTATATGCCAAGTGGCACTGAGCATCTTTTTCCCAAAAAAATGTGTGTAAGTCACATTGCGATATGACAAGGACACACCAGGAGACTGTGCCGATTAATCTGATACTTGTATATCTGTGTGCACCTGAGTCTGTAAATTAAGCATAACAGAACTTGGCATGGAAAAAGTGTTGCATATCAAATTAATCAGTATAGTCTCCTGGTGCGTCCTGGATGCATCTCATTGCAACTAAAGCACATTTTTTGGGGAAAAATATATGGAAAAAAGGTATGCTCGGCGGGACCTGACGCGCGAAGAGGGACGGTTTGGTGTGACTGCAGCAACAATGTATGAGGACATATATTGCAACATAGTGTCAGCATGGTTAGCATTGCTGCATCACAGTGCTAGGATCATGGGTTTGATTCCAGCCAGGCCCCTATATGTGTAGAATTTCTATGTTCTTACAGGGTTTCTTTGAGTTTTCTTTAGGCTGCTCCTGGTTCCTCCCACACAAGCAGCGGGTAGGTTACTTGGCTTCTGACAAAATGAATCCCAGTGTGCGTCTATGTGGTAGGGAATATAGATTGTAAACTCCACTGGAGCATGGACTGATGACATTAAATATTCTTTGTAAAGTGCTGCGTAATATGTATGTGCTAAATAAATATAACTAAATATTACTTAAACTTTACAGTAACTAGGGATTTGCGTTCCACAAAATATGTTACAAGTAACTAAATACAAACATTTCTGAGTAGCTAAATCTGACAATACAATTCAATTTATATTATATATAAATAATATTTTAAAAGTTACCCTTTAAGTGATATTCTTCTACTGTATATTCACTACTCAATGTACAAAGTATTTACATATAGATACCGTGCCACCTTTCCTGGCATGGTAACATATCTAGTGACACCGGTAGAGTGACTTGCACATCTTCTCAATCAATGCGGTAGAGTGGATAAATGCGTGTGGTGAGAGGACAGCCTCAGAGCCATCCTTCAGCCATACTTTTCCCTGAGCTCAGGCTCACCCGTGTGGCTTCTCTTGTGTACCATCAGCACATTAGGACCGATGCAGAGCATCCCACAAATGTCACACTTTAGCTTGCCATTGGGGAGGCGAATACCTCCTGGAGAATGTGGATCTTGTCCAGAACCATCACAGTACCCAAGTGGCTCTCCCAGAGAGTCATCAGGCATGGTCCCGTCTTCTTTCTCACTCAGCCTGTCTTCATGGTTAAAAAGACGACCAGACTCATCATCACTATACATTTCCACTTTGATGGAATTTGCTGTAGAAGTAATCAGATGGAGTGAAGTTGGTTAATTGATAACATGAAGTAGAACCACTGTTCGGAGAAACATTTTCTACAAAAACAAAAATTAACTTAAGGCAATTATCATACAACCATTAAAATACATAGTATTGGGATCAGAAATTTGCTTCAATGTTTCAGAATATCTATAAATGAACTGAACTCTGAATCACCAAAAATAATAGAGAGCAATTCATAGTAAGACTTAAATGAAGAGAAATGGAAAATTTCTACATAGAAAAAAATATAAATATAAACGGGACAAGTGGGCGCGTGTGGTGCACCATATCAGCCAAATTCATATGTAACTTACAGAAAATATTAGCGCTTATCTGAATTCACACCAGTAGCCCTTCAATTTACTCCTGGGTATAAAATACTGGAAAACCACTTGTGATACTTTCTTGAAACACTACAAAAAAAAAAGGCTTTACTAGTGTAATAAATTCTAAAAACCTTTATAATTTATCAAACAAACAATATCAGCAATTTCAGGCATTTCAAATAATACTGTACCCAGCCGGATTGACAGCAGAGTTCTAGTACTGGAGACTCTCCATAGTGGGTCGTCGGTAATACTAACAGCAAACAAACATGAAGAAGCGCGGGAGGCCATCCAAAGTGTTTTGTCATGTGGCTCAGTCATATTTGTTTGCAGTCTGTATAGTCTGCGACAGTTCTCTAATGTATCATTGTGTGCTGTAGTTCAGTGGAACTAAGGGGTCAAAGCCAAACCATGAAACACAACCCCAGACCATTATTCCTCCTTCACCAATTATTACAGTTGGTAGTAAGCATTAATTTATTAGTAAAATATACTTGTTTTAATATTGGATCCACAGATACTACAGCAGCATGTTGCTCAGTACTTACCACTTAGCGAGCGGCTTGGAGAGGAGTGTCGGCTATTTGGCGTGCTCACAGAGGGGCCAATCAATGCTTCTGAAAAATCCTTCTCCAGAGATGAATCTCCAGCTGCAGTGTCAAAAAACACCACAAGTTATGGGAGAAGTGACAGCCAGATATGACCTGACAATGTTAGAGGTTAGTAGGATATGTTTAGCCATGTCAGAAGTATACAAAGGTGAGTAATAAATGGAGTGCTCAGAGTTAAAGTGAGCCAGGTACATTTTTTGCCCATTTTGTAGTAACACTGCCTTGGTGCAGTGGAAACATCATATAAAATAAACATTGTACTAGGTTATTGGAGCAGAACAAACAATTAAAAGTCAGTCTTTAATTATTTATTCTTCAACTTTGAGATCAGTTTTCTAAAAATTGACTCTCATGAACGTGTTTCACTTTAACTCCGAATCCTCCAATTAGTTGGTGATGAGTGAAAATGTTAAGCACTCGTTCACATGGACAGTCTTTGGGTGGCGGTTCTAAAGAGGTTGGCACACTTGTCACCCACATTTGGGGAGGGAAAGTTATCACACCCTCTAAAGAGTGGATTAGTGATGAAATTGCCTGTAGCTACTAATCAGCTTTTATCTAGTTTATAGAATTTACTGGGAGATGATTGCTTGCTATGGGAAACCGCTCTACTCTTTAGAAGATCTAATGTATTTCCCCCAATATGCCGCACTTACAGAAGTCATAGAATCGACAATTTTGTTCACAGCCCCATAGGCCCTGAGTAATGTTAAAATGAAAGCATGGCCAATGATAAATTACGTGAGAGATTAAGGAATCATCCTGGGCTGATTAAAGTGACAGGGTGGGATTACCCTGGAATTGGTATGAATCACCGCAGGACCCAAGCTGAAATACAGACGCCGGAAGGCCGGCAGCTGAAGATCTCGACTGAGGTAAGTAACACCCCTTAGGGGTTCCTAACCCTAACCTCCCCCCCCTAGTGCCTAACCCAAACCTCCCCCAGGGGTGCCTGACTACATCCCCCTAGAAGCAAGTAGTACAAGCAACAGCCAATTATTGAATTTGATAGTGGCAGCAACTATTCCCTTCTACTTGGGATATCACCGTGGTGGTACCTGCAGGAGTTATTAGTAAGGACAGGCTACTAATCCCTAGAGCAGGGCAGCAAAGTAAGTAAGTGCACGCTATCAGTGTATATTTAGATCAATAGCTTTTATTTATTTTTTTATATTCATTTATTAAGCACAGGAGAAAAATTACAACTGAATAGAACTGTAGTACATCATTTAATTTTGATATACCAAAAAATTAACTGGTAACACACGTATACAAGTCAGCGAGAGAGAAAAAAACAAAAAAAAACAAAACTTGCATCAATTAGAAACAGACCCATGAAAAACAGGAAAAACGGTTGTGCTCAAAATAACCATGTCAGATCTTAGTTAGTAGCTTGTATCGAAGAAAAAAAAAAAAAAAAAAAAGGAAACATTAAAAAAAAGGGTGGGGGGGGCAATAGAAAGAAGGGGGAAAGGAGGGAAACGAGTCGGGGGGGAGAAAAGAGAAAAATATGAGTATAGCGGGGATTTGCTGAGAAGTATTAACTGAGACCTGGGAGGGGAACATTATGGTGAGAGTACCAGGGGGTCCAGACAGCTTGGAAATTCCGTATAGTATTATTCTGTAAACTAGTAATATATTCCATTTTTTAAATGAACCATATCCTATTAAGGAGTGGCTGGGGGTATTCGCCACTTTCCAATTGCTGGCAATCTGGTAGATCAATAGCTTTTAATGACAGGCTTTTAAACAGTGCTTCGAACAGCCTGAAGGTGGTACCATTTATTTTCAACAGTCAACATTTTGCCTGAAGCAATACAAAGTTACACGCATGCAAAATACAATTGGCTGATTTGCCAGTTCCCCCTTCAGTTGCTGATGACTTATTGCATCGCTTTCTGGCACAAGTCAGCACCATACAAATAGAATTATAAGGTCAAACATAGCGGAATCTGTATAAAGTACCAAAAAATTTTGTAATAATCCCATTTCTATGTTACAAGTATATAAATACCTTTATCCCAACATCACCTGCTCAGATGGCTGTTCTCGCAGCCTTTCTGCACACCTAGATAACTGCACCCACCCAAAAACACCAATGCATTCTGTCTTTGTGACCATTACTTCCAGCTAATAAGAGTACAGTATTTAACATTTAGGTTTGTCAAATAACTTTATGTATATTTGGTATGTATATATAATTCATATACATGTGGACATAAATAGAAGGAGATATATAAGGATAACAAATATTATTTAGAATGTATGCATGTTTTCTGTATAAGGGGTATTTCAGTCATTTCGAGCATTAGATTAAAAATTACTAAAGTACACAAAGAAAAAAATGTGGTATTCACTCCATATTTTTTAGTAGTGCGCCTCATAGTAACTACGGGGGAAATCATGGCAATTGCGTCTATATAACGTCTAGTGTGTCTTACCGTTTAAATGCTGTTACATATGCGTGCATAAATTAGCGATTGCGATCTCCTAGCATGAGAGCTTGCTGCGTGTCAGGAGAGCTGCTGTATTGGAGACAGGTCAGGGCTGCATGCCTGGTCGATGTGACTGATATTTACGCTGGTACGTGACGTCGGACGCAGATGAGAAGGCAGCAGTAGGCGTCCCTATACTCGGGTAAGCTTTGGAACTTTTACCATATTTTCACAGCTGCATTCCGTGCGAAATTGCAACTGTGATCGCATTAGCGGCCATCTCTGAATCAGCCAATTAGCTTGTGGTTTACAAATTGAGACATAGTACAGGAAATGTACCAACTGCATAAAGCCAAAAACGTAACAATGGAAGCCATATTTACATGCGAATGATCAATCCCATTAATTAAATATACCAGGAATATCAGACAGAAGTGCTCTGCTTACACATACCAGACATATAGGAGCGCGCATTGTAGTCCTCAATTTCCATTTTCGACTGGATTCTCTGAAACATAAAAGGGGCAATTATTAGCCGCTTGGCATATTCTTATACACAAGCCACAAACATATAATTATTATAATGGACACAGCAGAGACCATGTCTCTTAAAAGTAATAGAACGAAGGACAGTGTGAGACACAGGTGTATGTTCAATTGTGGGATATATGACAATCATTCCTTGCATTTATTATAGAAATGGAAAAAACAGAACAGCATTCAGAGCGTCCACAATGTAATTGCCATGGTGCGACAGAGGAACAGTGTCCCCATCACCTTTCATGCTGTGCTGGCTGACTCAGCGTATACTCCCTTTATAACACTGCGGCTTCCTGGTCAGAAAGTCAAGATGTTATAAGATGCTGACACTGTCTATACAAAAACTGTAGTGAACAGACAGCAGACAAATTGAAATAAGGATTATTAATCCCTCTGCTGAATGGAGAGTCTTTTTGTAAATGGATCTAATAGTGATCAAGTTATTGGTAAGCCACTAGTTGATGCTATAAATAAAATAGATCCATATTAGCTACTCTTTGCACACAGGTTTATACTTAAAAGAGCAAGTAAAGACATTACTGCGTACTAATATATACCAAAGGTTGTTTAGAACCTGGTTATACAACATAGATGACAATAGTGATTGTGTTTACACTTATTATTACTGAGCAGTCATTATGTGATTTACAGGTTTTTGGACCTGCTCTGCAAAAATACTATGTGGATTGGTAGAGCCCATACACAAAGGCAGAGCCAATAATGCCAAAGCAGGTTTTGAACACTTATGCCATGCAGTGGGTGTTGGATCAATGGGAAAGTATTTGTATGGTTACAACACATTAGTTAAATAATTCGTATATGTACTGCAGAATAGCGTTTACTGTAGGTCCGATGCCAGACCTAGAGAAAGGGCACATCAGCACGCGTTGAAGGCGTCCGCGTGCCCAAAAAGGGGGTGTGACCACTCTTGGGGGCATGCCTGGCACTTACAGACATGCCGGACTGCCCCCAAGCACTGCTAACAGTGTGAATGGACGCTGGGCGCATGCGCCCGGCATCCATTCCCCAGCGGTGATCGCTACACTGTGACCTGCGGGTGGGGACAGCACCCACAGGCTGTTCCAGAATGTGTTGTGCCGGAGGGCAGTGTGCTTTTTGCCCTTTAGAAATAGGGCAGGGCACAGCGCCCCCACTAAAACAGCCTAGTGGGAACGCTACAGAACATAGTAACATAGCATGACACCCAACAGTGCAAAACACACTTTGGGGCTTGTGTAGTAGGGTGCAACTTGCAGCCGCTGCGGGAACTCCTGCGAGTCTTCTCGTATTTTTAAAACGGCAATTACTTTCAAAAAAGGCAAAACTAAGCTGGTTTTGCCATTAAAATGATTGCCAGTTTAAAAATACGGGAAGGCTCGCAGGAGTTCCCGCAGCGGCTGCAAGTCGCACCCTAATTGTCTAGCAGTATCTACAGTATGTTACTGGGCAATGACAAGAGCAATACACAATTTGTCAGTATCCGGCATGTTATGCTCAGTTTCTAGTATAACACAGCAAAGCTCAATCTGATGCATAGGAGAAGTCTGGTCATTGTGCAAATGGACGAAACGAGTTGAGGAGAGATGGTGATTGTGTACCATCCTCTGCTATATGGTGACTGCAACCTGATAAGCCGTTTACACTGTTCTTAAATATAGGTTTTAGATATTATTTAATTAAAATGTGCGTTTATCATACTTCTCATTGATACCATCTACTCCTTGTGTTTCCCACAAACCTATTTGAGTGATACTGTGGATTCCAGGACAGAAACAGGATTTGTCCTCTGGGTACGAACATATGTACTTTATGAATTTTGGTTGTGGAGTATGTTATTTTTTTGCACAAGCACATTGCACTTTGTGAGCTTTTGAGCACAGGTGCACGTTTACTGGCAAACACTTGATTAGTATTTATTTGCACATGTGTGTATTTTTCTGACGATGGAGTTTTTTTTACTGTATAAGGAAATATTTATTGATACACTTTCTTGTATGAATATTTTTTCTATATCATTATTTGATCACTGAGATTCATTGGAAAGAAAGAAACCGAGGTGAAATTTGCATATATATATATATATATATATATATATATATATATATATATATATATATATATATATATTTTATATGCATCTCATAACAACCTGCACCATGTCACCAGTCTACTGTATCTCATAACAGCCTGCTGTTTCTCACTACTGCATATTTCACCACAGCCCCTTGCATCTCACCAGAGGCCCCTGCTTCTTACCACAACCCACTGCATCTCACCACAACTCCCTGCTTCTAACTCCCGCCCCCTTCATCTCACCAGTGTCAACAAAACCACCCCTGCTGCTTTCCTTCAGCCGGCTGGGGTCCGGCCACTGGAATGTGCAGGGTAGGCCAGGAGGATTTGTATTGCAGCTACCGTAAGCATCAGCAGCAGCATGTACCTGGGGCTGGGGCACCTGTGCATATTTCTGCAGCCTCCATGCGCACCCCTCCCCACCTGCCAAACATGGCAATGAGCAATGTCCTCTTTGCACAATGTACCCTGTATGTCCTGGGTTTCCTGTTCAGCTTCCTTGCCACGGTGCCCCTGTCCGAGCGTTGACTTCCATGGGAGGTGCCTCCTGTTCTCCGAGGGTGTGTGGCTGAGCCGGAACATCAAGATGGAGAGGAAGCACTACACTGGAGGAGTGGTGGCCGGAGTCCTCCTGTGGGTTCAGCGCAGGATCCGATGAGGTCTAACCATCAATGTTTTTGTTACGATTGTAGCGTTTTTACCATTTAATGGTGGCAGTCCAATGTTTGCCACCATCAAATGAAAATCATATGATGGTGTTCCAATGTTTGTTTTGTATTTTTAATTCCGGATATGCACTTTCCTGACTACAATGTCGGCATCAGCGCAAGTTCATGGGTTACTTAGAGGCTGTCTTTCACTCTGTCTGCCTCAGGCATGACCCTGCTCATTCCCTGACTCCCTCCACTCTCTAGGCTGCTGTTATGCAACAGAGCACATTGCTAACTCTGATTGGCTCTCACGGTCTTAGAGAGCAGATCAGAGCACAGCTCTCATCCCTTGAGCAACAAGCAGCCAGTCACTCGCTCACACATGACAATACTGTTTCAGCACCATGGCAGTTCCTATATAGAATCTTGGTGCAAGATTTTTTTTATATATACAGTGCCTTGCAAAGTATTCACCCCCCTTTGCATTTTTCATGTTTTGTTGCCGCACAACTTGGAATTAAAATGAATAGTTTGAAGGTGTGCATCATTTCATTCACAGAACATGACTACACCTGTGAAGTTGTGTTTTTTTTATATTATGAATCAAACAACATTTAGGACAACATAACAGAAAACTTCAGCGTGCATAACTATTCACCCCCCCATAAAGTCAGTACTTTGTCGAGCCACCTTTTGCAGCAATTACAGCTGCAAGTCACTTTGGATAAGTCTCTATGAGCTTGCCACATCTTGCCCCTGGGATTTTTGCCCATTCCTCAAGGCAAAACTGCTCCAGGTCCTTCATGTTGGATGGTTTCCGCTTGTGAATAGCAATCTTCAAGTCTGACCACAGATTCTCAATTGGATTGACATCTGGGTTTTGACTAGGCCATTCCAACACATTTAAATGTTTCCCCTTAAACCAGTCGAGTGTTGCTTTAGCAGTATGCTTCGGGTCATTGTCCTGCTGGAAGGTGAACCTCCATCCCAGTCTCAAATCACAGGCAGACTGAAACAGGTTTTGCTCAAGAATATCCCTGTATATAGCACCATCCATCTTTCCCTCGACTCGAATCAGTTTCCCAGTCCCTGCTGCTGAAAAACATCCCCACAGCATGATGCTGCCACCACCATGTTTCACTGTGGGGATGGTGTTCTTGGGGTGATGGGATGTGTTGGGTTTGCGCCAGACATAGCGTTTTCCTTGGTGGCCGAAAAGTTAAATTTTAGAGCATCTGACCAGAGCACCTTCCTCCATACATTTGGGGAGTCGCTCACATGCCTTTTGGCAAAGACAAAATCGTGTCTTCTAGAGCCCAGCTATGGAGTGTACGGCTTATTGTGGTCACATGCACAGATACACCAGTCTCTGATGTGGAAATCTGCAGCTCCTTCAGGGTTACCTTTGGTCTCTGTGCTGCCTCTCTGATTAATGCCCTCCTTGCCTAGTCTGTGAATCTTGGTGGGCGGCCCTTTTTGGTAGTATTTTAAAACTGGCTTATTTGTAATATAAATATTTTGCTTTAGACAAATTATCACTCAAACGCCATTTTGTTACAGTTGTCATAGAAATTTGTGTTTACATATGTTTAATCAGTCCTCACGTGAAACACATTAACTAGGGTAATGGTTCTAGGCTGTTGATACACTGTAATCATGTGGCTGTTATAACCTCTGCATTAGTGACAAACATTCAAATTTGAACCTCACAGAACAAAAAGTTATCATACATTCACATTATTTCACAGTCTTCATTATTAACCATGAAATGATTTAGTTTAAAGCCTTATGGTGTGTACATATGGAGCAATTTAAATGAGCGATTTGAACGATATCGATGACCCTACAATCTCACCAACGACCTGCGATGCCCGGGCATGTATGGTCGATATCGATAATCGCCCGTGCATGCAGGTCAACTTGCTCAATATCGAGCAAGTTACTATAGGGACTCGCGATCGTTGATGGCGGGTTGTTATAGTCGTTGGTATGTACATGGTGTGCTGGATGATCGATAGTCCAGCACACCCGGGAGATCGAACAATGATATCGTTATCGTTGTCGATTGTCCCATAAGTATGCCCCATTAGAAGTCTGACCAAACATCTTAAACCAGATGGTACAGAACCACAACTTATGTAAAACTAAGAAAAACACAAGCTAATAAAATGTTTCCATACAAAATTCACCATCATGAAGGGTCAGAAGCTACAGCAATTATAAAATATTAATATGGTTCACAGCGAAAATCATGGCATAGCTGTAGGACATTCACGGTTTATTACTGGATAACTGCAACCTGGAGTGCTTCTTTTTCCTAAATTCAAAGACTCACAATGACGAACGACAACGTTATTTATATACTTGTATCCCAATAGTACTCAAAGTGCTTTACAAAATCTTTTATATAAAAGCCATTAACCATAAAGTACAAAATTAATTAATTTCTTCTACTCAGTGATGATTTCATAAACACAGGACCAGATTTAGACCAGCTCGCTAGGATGCGTTCGCTCGTAGCCAGCCGATGTTTGCATTGTGCGCATGCGTACGCATCGCAGGAACTACTGCAAGAGATCGGGAAGCGTTCGCTTGCTGCGCATAGACTGCCCAGCAGAGAGTGACAGGGGAAGCAGTTTGTGGGTGGTGACAGGGGCTGGCCATTAAAAAAGGGGGAGTGGAGGTGCAAACCCAGGCGTGTCTGAGCATCTCAACGCCGTTTCAGAGGCATGCATAATTAAGAGGCAGCATCATAGTACACGTCACCTGGTTGGATTTTACACTGAAGTGCTCGCAGTAGGGTATGGTCAACCACAAGCGCTGCAATAGCATCCGATGTTACCCTATTTACCGATGGTTGCATACACTTCCTGGAGAACACGTGCGCAAGTGGCAGGCTGGTGGGCGTCTGCATACACATTGCAATCGCACACCAAAACATAGTGAGCGTGCTAATGTCTTGCTGTGCGATCGCCTGCCTTCCCAAATTTGATTACGCATCGTGCGAGCGAACGCAATATAGCGAGCGGGTCAGAATGAGGTCTACAATTCCCGCAGCCCATATGAAGAGCATAGCTACATTCATGAGGGGAGGAATCCCAAGGGCAGTGTGGGGAAAGACTCAAGTAATGTTAAGCTGTTTTATGTAGTGTCTCCACTGGGAGAATAATCAAAAATCTTCTGCAATCTAATAGAATCTATAGAAGCCTGGAAAAGCAAAGTTTAGAGAAGACACTGAGTAGCTCTCAGCCAGACCTCCACAGTTGTACCAGGTGAGATTGTTGATTTACAGCGCCTTGCAAAAGTATTCACCCCCGTTTGGCTTTTTGCCTTTTTTGTTACATTACAACCTGTAATTTATTTTTTTAATCTGAATTTTATGTAATGGATCTGCACAAAATAGTCTAATTTGGTGAAGTGAAATGAGAAAAATATATATAAAAAAAAGAATCTTTATCAATAAATATCTGAAAATTGGCATGTGCATATGTAATCGCACCCTGTGCTATGAAGCCCCTCAAAAGTTCTGGTGCAACCAATTACCTTCAGAAGTCACAATTAGTGAAATGATGTCCACCTGTGTGAAATCTAAGTGTCACATGATCTGTCAGTATAAACACACCTTTTCTGAAAGGCCCCAGAGGCTGCAACACCACTAAGCAAGAGGCATCACACCATGAAGACCAAGGAGCCCTCCAAACAAGTCAGGGACAAAGTTGGGTATAAAAAAAAAATATCCAAATCTTTGATGATCTCCCGAAGCACCATCAAATCCATCATCATCAAATGGAAAGAACATGGTACCACACAACAAACCTACCAAGAGAGGGCCACCCACCAAAACTCACAGACTGGGCAAGGAGGGCATTAATCAGAGAGGCAGCATAGAGACCAAAGGTAACCCTGAAGGAGCTGCAGAGTTCCACAGCATAGACTGGTGTATCTGTGCATGTGACCACAATAAGCCGTACACTCCATAGAGCTGGGCTTTATGGAAGAGTGGCCAGAAAAAAGCCATTACTTAGTGATAAAATTAAGAAGACACGATTTGAGTTTGCCAAAAAGGCATGTGGGCAACTCCCCAAATGTATAGAGGAAGGTGCTCTGGTCAGATGCACTAAAATGTAACTTTTCGGCCACCAAGGAAAACGCTATATCTGGCGCAAACCCAACACATCCCATCACCCCAAGAACACCATTCCCACAGTGAAACATGGTGGTGGCATGATAGGAAACAGAGAGTTGTAGTAAATGGAGTGTATTCACAGGAGGGAAAGGTAACCAGTGGAGTACCCCAGGGATCAGTACTTGGGCCATTGCTTTTTAATATCTATGTTGGTGATATTGCAAATAATATTAAAAGGGAAAGTATGCCTTTTTGCAGATTACACAAAAGTATGTAACAGGGTAGACACACCAGGAGGGGTAAAACAAATGACTGAGTATCTCGGTAGACTAGAGGAATGGGCAAGAACATGGCAACTACAGTTTAATGTAAAAAAATGCAAAATCATGCACTTGGGTCCCAATAACCTAAAGGTAAAATATAGTATCAAGGACTCTATATTGGAAAATACAAAGGAGGAAAGGGATTTAGAAGTTACCATTTCAGAAAACTTGAAGGCAGGCAAGCAATGCACCAAAGCAATGAAGAAGGCAAGTCAGATGCTTGGTTGCATAGGGAGAGGAATCAGTAGCAGGAAAAAAGAAGTGATAATGCCACTGTATAGGTCCTTGGTACGGCCTCATCTAGAATACTGTGTTCAGTTCTGGAGGCCATGGGCCTGATTCAGAGCCACTCGTAAGTGGCAGCTCGTTCGCTCCGAGCGATGTTTGCCCAACTGCGCATGCGTACGGATCGTTATACGCATGCGCGAACCAGTCAGTGCGGCCGAAATTCATGTGCTCGCAAAATAGCGAATGCCTGCTAATTTGAGTGACAGAATGAGGCGTATGTGGGTGGTAACAGGGGAAGGTGCTTGAAAACGGGGAGTGGAAATCCGATCGCAGGCGTGCTTAAAGGTCAAAACGGGCGTTTTATGGGTGTGCATATTTAAAACAGCAGCGTCATTGACCACGTCACTGGGTTATTTTATAGCCAGAACTGCTCGCAAAATTGTGGTAGCAAAAACCAACCACAAGAATAGCGAGCAGCTCATACCCTGTTCGATGTACTCTATTAATCTAATAAATAGCAGACATGACGTAGGATGCGAGCGGCCAGGGGGCGTAGTTTCCCAAAAAACGACCGCAAGTTTTGTTCGCTCGTTCAGACCTAGAGGCGTGAACAGACCGCAAACAGCGAACGGTTCATTTGAATAGCCACCCCTATTTTCTGGACGAGCGAGCGCAAATAGCGACCGGCTCTGAATCAGGCCCCATATCTCCAGAAGGATATAGACACATTAGAGACGGTACAAAGGGGGGCAACTAAAATGGTGCATGGCCTACAGCACAGAACTTACCTAGAAAGACTAAAAGATCTTAATATGTATAGTTTGGAACAGAGAAGGGAAAGGGGGGACATGATAAAACATTTCGTGTATTTGAAAGTTTCTAAAAAGGGACAGGAGGGAAGCATTCTTCAAAGGAAGAGATGTACAAGAACACGAGGACATGCACTGAGGGTCTCATTCAGATCTGTTCGCGAGGGCAGGACGCTCGCAAGCGGGTCGATGGTCCCCAAATGCGCATGCGCACGACGGAGGGAGCTCCGTCGTGCGCATGCGCGAGACCCGGCTAGCGACAGCCAAGCCGTAGCTCCGGGTCTCGCACCAAAGGGGGCGTGCTGTCGATGGTGATTGACAGCACGCCCCCTTTGGTAGGCGTGCCGGGGGCATGGCTGCCATCTGGGTCTGGCCCCACTGACATCACTAGTGATGTCAGTGGGAGTGATTTTGGCTCTGATAGAGCCAAAATCACTCCAGGGCTTGCGGTCACCGAGACCCTACCGAAGGGTCTCGTCGCAAGCCCGATGGTCGCGATGGTCTTGACCATCGCGACCATCATCATGGACGCTCGCATAAGCTATGCGAGCGTCCAAGAGGCCGCTCCAAGTTGAGGTAGGAGGGCCCTGATTCAGAGCGAGCGCTCTGGTCAGAGCGTCCGGCTCTGAATCAGGCCCTGAAACTGGAGGTAGGCTCAGAGGAAATCTGAGAAAAAATGACTTCACAGAAAGGGTAGTGGATAAGTGGAATAGCCTCCCATCAGAGGTGGTTGGAGCTAAAATAGTGGAACAATTTAAACACGCTTGGGATAGACATAAGAATATCCTTGAGAGACTTAAGGAGTAAATAGAGTTGAAGTTGCCCAAAGGATACATGAAAAGGGGCAGACTAGATGGGCCAAGTGGTTCTTATCTGCCGTCAAATTCTATGTTTCAAATTCTATGTTTCTAAGCTGTGGGGATGTTTTTCAGCAGCAGGGACTGGGAAACTGATTCGAGTCGAGGGAAAGATGGATGGTGCTAAATACAGGGATATTCTTGAGCAAAACCTCTTTCAGTCTGCTTGTGATTTGAGACTGGGACGTAGGTTCATCTTCCAGCAGGACAATTACCCGAAGCATGCTGCTAAAGCAACACTCGAGTGGTTTAAAGGGGAAAGATTTTAATGTGGAGCAGTTTTGCCTTGAGGAATGGGTTAAAATGCCAGGGGCAAGATGTGGCAAGCTCATAGAGACTTGTAGAAAAGCGACTGGCAGCTGTAATTGCATTAAAAGGTGGCTCGACTAAGTACTGACTTTAAGGGGGTGAATAGTTATGCACGCTGAAGTTTTCTGTTATGTCGTCCTAAATGTCGTTTGATTCACAGTATGAAAAAAAAAAAAAAAACACAATTTCACAGTTGTAGGAATGTTCTGTGAATGAAATGATGCACACCTTCAAACAATCCATTTTAATTCCAGGTTGTGAGGCAACAAATGCAAAGGCGGTGAATACTTTTGCAAGGCACTGTATATATCACTGCCCCAAGTTCTCCTTCACCCTAAATAGTAATAATGTTATCCCCGTGGAAACAGCAAATAAAACCATCATGAGAAAAATATTTTCACATTGGGCTCGATTCAATTCAACGCGAACTGAATAGCGCCAGGAATGAGCTCCCGGAGCTATTCAATTCAGCGCGCTGCTAAGCCAGACCTAGGATTTCCTTCTGGGATGCGAGCAGAAATCCGCCAAAAGTACAGGCACGATGCTGTTTTCTGCCCTTAGCATGGCAAAAACAGCATCGCGCCGGGAAGTTTAGTCGGAGAATGCCCGTTCTCGAGACTAAACACACAGTTTAAGGCACGAGAATGTGCATTCCCCAAACTAACAGCACATAGAATTAAATAGCACCGGGTGCTCCTTCCCGGCGCTATTCCATTCGCTTTGAATTGAATCGAGCCCAGTATGCACAATAAGTGGCAACTGATTCTCCTGAAATATTGAAACATAGATGATTGTCAGGAGTTTGACATTATTTCTTTATCTTTTATTGCCGGTTGTCTATTCCGACAGCTACCACACGTTAACTGCAGAAGGCAGATTCTGCTGCAGCCTATGGAGGTGCGTGTAGAATCTGCCTATTGTTACTGGCAGATCACTGCACAATGCAAATTTAATTTACCCCTTTATGCAGCACCTTGAAACTGACAATACAAAACTACTCAAAAAATTTTGAGAACACGAATTAAACAAAAAATTAAAAATAAATATCATACTGCCCTCTAGGAATGAAAGAAATCAGAGAAGTTTTATTCCAAATAAAAACAATTCTCAAGACCTGTTGGGTCTCTCTTGCAAAAGATTTATATATAAATACAATGCAGAGTTTCACACAAATCAATTTTGAAGATGGGTCTTGCTACTTTTAGTACTGTGCATGGTCTGTAGCAAAGTACATGCATCTAGGGACAATTCTCAGTAGTAAGCAACTCAGACACTTAAGACAAGGGAGTGCCCTATACAGATTGCATCCCAGTGGCCACCATACACTGCAGAGAGCGTCTCAGTGTCTGCCATACAGCAAAGAGAGCATCCCAGTAACAGTATACAATACAGTTGGCATTTTAGCGTCCATCATACAATACAAGGGACCACCACATAAGATCATTCTTTCATCATTAATTAACCCATCCACATAAATCACAGGAGGCAGTGTGATGCTCTGGGCAATGTTCTGCTTGAAAACCTGCATTCATATAGATGTTACTTTTACAAGTGCCACCTACCTAAACATTGCTGCTGACCAAGTACAATCCATCATGGCAACGTATTCCATAATGGCAGTGGCCTCTTTCAGCAGGATAATGAGCCTTGCCACACTGCAAAAATTGTTCAGGAATTATAATAATACTTTTATGTATATAGCGCTGTTTTCCAACAAAACTCAAGTAATGGTTTGAGGAAAATTACAGAGTTCAAGGTGTTGATTTGGCCTCCAAATTCTCCAAATCTTGGTCCGATCGAGCATCTGTGGGATGTGCTGGAAAAGAAAAAAAATCTGAGCCATGAGGGCCCCAACCAGCAACAAACAGAACTTAAAGGATCTGCTGCAAACGTCTTTGTGCCAGATACCACAGAACACCTTCAGGGGTCTTGTGGAGTCCATACCTCGATGAGGAAACCAACACAATATTAGGCAGGTGTTATGGGTGGTGTGTATGTGTATAGGTTTTCATTTATATTGAAAATATCCCCATTGTGTAGCAGCAAATAAAGTCTCACACAAAACAGTATAGCAAAGTGCATGACCACATTTTTGCCTATTCGTAGGCAGTTGCCTTAGGCATGTTATTTAAAAATGTGCCTTTTTTGCCACTTCGGCATCAGCTTACCTTGACAGTAGACCGTTTGGCATATTTATTTAGATTTTATTTTGTGTGAAGTATTTTATATGTACACATTTTATGGCTGTAAACACAAAGGTTTGGCTTACCAACTCCAAAGTCCTGGCTGTAATAAAGGCAAGACCGGCTACCCTTAGATCCCTTTTGCTAGCATTGGCAAAAATGTCCCACTGAACGACTCATACAGGTAAAAGTCTGCAGATTGGTTTACACAGTACATAGCATATTATAAATGTCGAACGAAAAAAGACTAGTACAAACAATCCCATAGCATCCTTCAAACACCACTGATCGTTTTTAAGGGAATCAAGTAGATTATATCCAGCTTCCAAAAGTTATGCTGGGCATACACTATACAATTATCTGTCAGATATCTGTCCAATCTGGCTGGTTGGAATGAAAACCTGGTAATGTATGGGAGCAAATGACAATCAACCATATGATCTTAAACACTGGAAAATGGACAAAAATGTTTGTTCAAATTGGTTAAATTAATTTAATTTAACCAATTTGTCTGAGAATGGCCATTTTTGTCTGTTTTTTCCAGTGTTTGCCAGCAAATGGTAGATTGCCGTTTGTTCCCATACACTACCAGATTTTAATTTCAACCAGCCAGGTTGGCCAGATATCTGACGGATAATTGTATAGTGTATGCCCAGCATTAGGAGTATAGTTTTGTGTAAGACAATTAAGTAATACTGCTTCTATTACAGCACAGAAGTTAATGATATGGGGGGGATTCGATTGTTTTTGCACACTCAAAAGTAATGGGCGCATGTCGCCCGGAATTCAATTGTTATGCACATCGCCACAACTGCTGCCGGCGCCCATTACTTATTGAGCTTGTTGCGCCCAAATGTACCAGGTCGCGATTAAACTTGTTTAAAGACCGATTTTTCGCTGATTTCTACTAGTCACCTCAGGAGGGTGCGAGCAGAAATCTGGGCACATGCGGCACTCACCCCAGATCGGAGAGGCAATTGAATTGCTGCATCGGGCGACCAAACAACAATTGAATTCCCCCCTGTAACAGTTTGTATGTAGCAATAAGATTTCAGTAGACCAAATAAGACATTTTACAAAAATTTTATTTACACAAATGTGTACACTCCTAGGAATCCAACAACAGTTATTTACACCAAACCACCCTTAGTCTAGTGGGAAAATGGAAAGATACAACGGTATTATTAAAAACAAACTTTCCGGACATTTCTAATGCATATGCGGAGTATTATGCCCGCCTTTAAAATCTGAAAGATGATGTAGCCACACCCCGACCCTCTTCGGAGACTATTTCTGCATTCTTTTCAGATTTATCCCTGCCTTCTCTTGACAATCAGTCCTTAGATTTCATCGATGCTCCTTGGACGGAAGGTGAAGTAAGATGCCATAAAAACCTTGAAAATGTGATAAAGCCCCAGGCTCCGACGGCTTCTATAATAATTTCTATACTACTTTATTTTTAGGTTGATCTTATTCCGCTGCAGGTGTTTGAAGCAGTGACCTCCCTAGGCTCCTTCCCCCTCCCTGAAATGCTTGAGGCTAGACTTCTCAACATCCAAAAATCTGGTGTAGGCCCAGCATATGCCCAGAATTACAGACCCATAGCCCTTTTAAACATGGACATTAAAACTGTACGCTAAATTGGTAGCCAATAGGTTAAATCCGCTGCTACCAGACTTGATCAATCCTGATCAGGTGGATTTTGTGCAGGGCCGACAGGATCACGATAATACACGAAGAGCCCTTAATATTAATGAGCACTTCACACAGGTGGGTGACCCACTATTGGAACTTTCCCTAGACACTGAAAAGGCCTTCAATAGGCTCCACTGGGGATATATGAAGGCAGTTCTCCTCATATTTGGTTTCAAAGGGCGGTTCTTGGATGCTATATTAGCGCTATACTCTTCACCAGGGGCTCATATGTATAGCAATGGTTTCCTGTCCTCCCTGTTTACTATTAGTAATGGCACCAGGCAGGGGTGTCCTTTCTCCCCTAATTTTTGTCGTGACAATAGAGCGCCTAGCAGAACGCATCCGTACTTCTTCACTTCTTAGTGCGCCCCTTATTAATGGCTCGCAACTTAGAGAGTGTGTCCTTTTGCGGACGATGTCCTTCTGTTTGTTACCCATGCGGAAACCTATTCCAAATATACAAAAGTTACTTATTATTCTGCAGCCTCATATTATAAATTGAACACATCAAAAACGGAAGTCCTGTCATTTGAAGTTCTGCCCATTCTTCTGCTTTCTCTTAAGACATAATTTAATTATAATTGGCAATCTATTTCCCTTCGTTATTCCTTGTCAGCTAATGAGGAAACTTGAGAAACGTGTGAAGATAAACTTCACAACAGGCACTTAGTTAGGCAGTTTTTTCCACAGCAGCTGTGATAAATGAGTATAGCCACACTCAATATAAAATACAAGGAATGGATACTGGAAACTTTCCTGGAATGACGCTTCTTCCTAAACTTCAGTATCTATTTAATCTATCCCTAGGATCCTCCCCTCCTCATGGCTAAATACATATTTATTCAAAACTGCATGACATCTATGGAACAACAAGAGAGCCAGACTTAAATCTTATGATGTCTAGATCGGTGGGGGGCTTAATTTATCCTAATCTAGAACTTTATCAAGCAGCGTGCTTGGTCGATCAAATTATTTGTGATTCAACTACAGTCCCCTGTCCTAACCTTAGGTCAAGTTGGAGGATGACATGCTGGGCAAATTTCCCCTTGCGGATTTGCCGTGTAGCTCCAGAGTTTTCCCTAAACCTATATCACTTGCAACCCTTAAAGCATGGGACAGCTTATCTGTTCTTTTACAATTTAATCTACCATTTTATAACCTTTCTATCCAAGGCCTGTCATGTTTAATTCAAAACCTGGACCTTTCTTTCTGGTGTACTACTGGTATTCAGACTCTCCGTGATTTGTTTATTATTAACAATACTCCTCTGTCATTTTCCCCGTTACAATTTTGCTTCTCTCTACCTTCCAGAGACTTTTACAAATTTCTTCAAATAAGACATTGGATCCAATCCTTCCCTCCCTCGATAGGTTCGAATGGTATGGTCCCCTCCCATGTTCTATCCCGTATAACCTCCAATTCCCGCAAAGATGGAATATCTTTTAGGTATTCCCACCTATTGGCTTTAGGACAACCTGATAAGACCCAAGCCACTTTGAAATGGGAACAAGACTTAGACATTTGTTTAGAACCTGTATGGTCCTAACATTTTTTTTCCATCTTCAAAATGTTTAAATGCATATCACATACTGAAATGTATATGAAGTTATTCTCTTGTCTTTATCTGACGCCTGACAGATGGCATAAAATATGGCTCTCCCAATCTATATTGTGTTGGCATTCATGTTGTCAAGTAGGAGAGATTTTCCATGTTTTTTTGGAAGTGACCAATCATACGTCTCCTTTGGTCTGAGTTTGAGGATTTGATTTTACGTTACTGGCTTACAGTTGTCTCTGTCCCCCTCCACTACACTCCTGAACATTTTCCCTGATGATGTTCCAGTGTACCATAGGTATTTCATAAGCCATGTTCTCATTGCTACTAAAGCAGCTATTGCACAGTTCTGGTGGAAACAAGACAAAGCTCCACCTCTCACACTGATTAAGACCAAAATTTACTATAGCTTTCTGATGGAGAATATGAATTGTCCATATTCCTCCTCAACTAACTCTCCGATTATGAAGTGGTTTAGCTGCCATGAGTTCTCTACAGAGGTCCATGTCTTCCACTAGTCACGCAATGATACTCTCCATTGTATTTTTCCTATTCTGAATATTTTCAGTCAGTTGTTGTCTTATTTCCAACTAACTTTATTTATTATACTGATTTTGATCTTTTTTTTGTGTGTTCTCAATGTACATCACATGCCTGTATCCCCCTTTGTTATTCCCATTTCTTTTTTCTGTATCCCCATATAGTTTGAAAACATCCAATAAAAATCAATGTTTAAAAAAAAAAAAAAAACCTTTCTAAATAATATTTAGGGCTGTATTCAATTTCACACCCGCGATATTTTTTCGCCTGCCACACTTTTCGCGAGTTTTAGCCGCGGAAACTTATCATGTGCGTCCCCGGTATTCGCCGTATTCAATTGCAAAGGACGCGAAAACGCGTCCCGGCGAAGCTCTAACAGTCGAAAAGTGTTGGCAGAATTGGGGAAATCAGCCTGACACCCCCCAAAAGATGCACCTACATTGGGGATCAATGCAGATGTCCCCGATTAGCCATTCTGAAGCTATATGGGGTACTTAAGTGCTGTCAATTGATCCAAAATAGTGGCTTTGCACAAGTGCTGAAGAATAGCATTAAGCAGGGGGGTTTTTTGGTGAAAATCAGTAGTCCTGTCAAATTTGAAAATGGGTGCAAGCATAGTTAAAAATCGCTAAAATCAAGTTTTAAGTGCTGCAAAAAACGCACAAACACCTGAAATAAATAAATAAAAACAAACAAAACAAAAACACCTCCCCCATACTTTCAGAGCCCCCAAAAGTCTATTTCGCTAGTTTTTGTGTTTGTACCCTCACTTTGAACTTTTTCACCACCCATTTTCAAAGTGCTTTTTTGGGGTGTTCTTTTTGTTTTTATGTTTTTTTAATGCAGTTATCCTTTGGGGGCTGTCCAAAGGGTGCAGAGTGGTTTCCACACCTTTGCACCCCAAAACTGCAATTCTGCACTTTTTTCCACTGGGTAGTCATTACATTGACTTTCCGCTGTCGAAGCTGGATTATTGGCTGAGACAAGATCAGTTTAAAATTGAATCGCAGCAACGCCATTTTACGACTGGCCGCAAGACGCCATCTTGGAAATTAAATCACAAGACGCCATTTTGTGAATGGCCGCCCAAGCGCCATTTTTTTTAATAAACTCACACTTTAGTACATGTGGCAATATTACTATTAGCATCATGCGATTGCATTTTACACCATTTCTCACACACACATTAATACGCACAATTGCGCAGTTAACTAGTCGCATATTAGCGAATACATAAGATCCTGTATGAAAATGCCGAATATTAGCTTCATGCACACGCATCTGCCCCAAGTTAACTAGCGTCTTTACATCAAACCCCACATACTCACACATTACATATTCACATACAAGGTTCAATAAGCTATAAGGTATAAGATTCAAGTATGCACATTTACTATAATTGCTATGAAATAAAGATTATTTTTTAACTAAGGTTTTATATGCGATAAGTAAGCCATGTTTGGTATTGTACTGATGCGTACTCTCTCAACAGTATTCCGGTAACATCGATGTAGAGATCGCGACAGGCATTCTCAACTTATGGACCGCAGAGACTTCACGCAACAAAATGTACATTATATGACCAACTGTTAGGATTAGCATGAGGCGGGAAACCAGAGACCTCCAGTTGTTAGAGGCTGGACTGTGTCTATTTGAACCAACCTGTTAGATGCCCTCTCCTTTAGGAACAATGGTATTAGCAACAAACTTCTCTATTGTGTTGTTTATTTCTGGGGGGTATAAATATGTGTGCTCTGACCCTGGGTGCCTGGTCTTCGTGCTGAATGCTGATTGACGAGGGGTTTCTTGCTGATGCCTACATCTGGTCCAGAGAGCTGCATATGTATAACTGTACTTGGGTCTGTATAATTCCTTTGCGCTAAATTGTACTTATAACTAGCGTGTAACTGACTGTACTTTTACTTGAATAATACTTTGTGCTTTGGAACCACAGGTTCTAGGTCTGGAGTCTTTATTTACTGTATAACTGCGTACGCAAAATAGCGTCATCCTTAGAGGTTTATAGGCAGGATATCAGAAGGTATAGGCAGGGGTGTATAGAGGTTCAAAGGCAGTATCGTTACCGCGTAAGCGAAAAGTCTTTGCAATTGAATACGGCGAATAGTTTCCGCCTGGTGAAAAGCCGCAATCTGCAATACTTTTTCGCCGATCACGGCTTTTCGCACCTAATTGAATACGGCACTTAGACAGAAAAGTATTGTGACCAGAAACTCTTTAATTAGTTTTGCACTCCATAAGTATAACACCCACAGAAAGGCCAGATTAAGGGACACATGGGCCTGGGGCTGAAAATTACAAAGGGCCTATTGTGAGAAGCAGAGGAGTTGTGGCCAGTGCTCTGTGGCTGTAGCCAGTGCAATTTGGGCATGTATACTCCTACATTATCAGCCCCAATGTCTCCATAAAGTAGAAACAATGGCATCATTTCGTGAGGAAAATAGATATACAGTTTTAATACTGGATGAGTGGATCTGAATCGTGCAGTCCTGTCTGTTTAAAAAGAGACGAGTGACAGTCTCCAACTAAGGCAGGCTGCGGTATCAGCATCGAGTGATAAAACTGTAGGAACTAAATGTATTCTGAATCCCAAACTTGAGGACGGGTAGTCTAGAGAGGAGTGCTCTCTCCCAGGCAGGGTCCTACTTCACCAATTGTGGTTCCCATCATAATTTATGGGTTTGCGTAAAATCTATAAATAAATCATCATCATGCTGAAATGATTATGGACCTATTTTTATGTGGAGGCCTGGGGGCTGTAGTTCTATACACCCCATTGTTAATCCAGCCCTGAACCAGAGGACAAATTAATATTTATCTGAGATTTTATTTGGAAAATAGTTACCTCCGCATTTTGACCAAAGCCAAGGAATTGATTTGATTGCTACCTTAATTCATTTAATAATCAATTAAAACTTATTCAACAAATTGTGACAGGCACACAACAAGCACCAATGACACTCTATCCAGCCAGGAGATACAGTGATCAGGGTCCCTTACAAATGGGTGGGCGTGTCCTTATGACTAACAACTGTGAAAGATCTATATGGATTCACACATCATACTACAAGGCGGCAGCCTCTTAGTTATCAGTTGCTAAACAAAAGGAGTTAGCAGAAGAGATATTAAACTTCCAAATATTCTACCTGAGGATGTGGGGAGCTGGGGCCACAATAATCCCACAGCCATCTGCCACCGAGGGACATAGTCAGTTCCTCGAGGAGGTTCTGTGAATTAAAAAGGAAAACTTTTGTAACAATCTTCATGGAAATGCTTTTCAAAGACATGTTAACAGGCCCCAAACGTGCATTGCATTTTGGAATTTGCTTAGAAATCATTGTTAATTTGTGCTTTGAACCGTTTTACAGGTAATTCAGTGTTAGAAATGTATAATTAGGCTTACGAAGGCTTTAAACAGAACAAACTATTGGATTGTATACATCTTCCCTTGAACATACAAGAACACCTGATAAACACAGACACTTTGAAATTTGACTGGACGTGGCTGAAGTGGCGTTTTGCACCAGATGATTGGTAGTTTTCTTTTTTTTCAAAACTTAGTCCAGAGAATCCCAAAAACTCTGTAGGAAGTGAGGGAAACTCTGCTAAAGCCTATTCCACTTAATAGGCAGATCTATTCTAGTTCGATCGTCCAGCGCTGGAGGTAAGTAGCGATGTAGCCGGGGATGGGGGGAGGGGTTCGGTTTAGGGAACCCCCGGGGTGATTTAGGGTTAGGGTAAGGGGGGGTTAGGTTTAGGCACTAGAGAGGGGTTGGGGGGGGGGGGGGGAGGGTTAGATTACTTACCTCGGCTGTCAGGATTTCCTCTGCCTCAGGCTAGCGCTGTCAGGATTTGAACCAGCTACACAGCCACCAAAATTTGAATCCTATTCCCTGCAAAGATACACCGATACAGAGTGCCGGAATCACAATGGGAGTACACTGCTGTAAACATTGGAACTGGGGCCTGGAGCACTATTAAAGCAGGCTGCAGTGATATATGCTGTGAAGCAATACTGGAGCAGGTTTGGTGGAACACACTAAGGCAGAATGCTGTGAAGCACAACTGGAGCAGGTACTGACCCTCTGAAAGCTGTTGTACTGGCAATGTGTTGCCAGCAGTTCCTGGTATGAATAGGGTGCTCGGTGCACTGATATCTTCTAGGGAACATGTAACTGAAGTTGCTGGAAACTGATAGGCAGAGTGAGTCATGTTATCCAATCCAAGATGGTGGCGCCCACGGTTCAGAACAATAGTAACCACCGGGAGGAGAGCGCCAGCTATAACAACAGATGAGTTCCTACACAGTTTAGAGGTACAGCAGGTGACCAGCGGGGACATGTAGGGCTGCAAAGTGTCAGCATCAGGCTCGGTAACAGGGTCCCGGACTCCGGCGTGTGACATTATCACGCCATTAAGTTATGAATATTGTGGCACACACTACTAGGGTAATAAACATTGGAACTTTGCCGCTATGTAATAATTGACATGTATTTAATTATATAATTAGTACAAGAAATTTTTTAGTGTGCTAACCTTTAATGTGATTGGGAGTTTGTAACATATTCTGAAAATAATGTTTTGATATATCAATCTGTGTGTGGGCTGCCTCTCATTAGAACCACTTCAAAATTGCTATAGTCTGAGTGCTTGATTCAGCAAGGAACGCAAGAGAGAACGCACGAACTTGGCCGATGTTTTCACACTGCGCATGCACTGTGCGTGCGTGTACTAGCCAGTTCAATCGGGTAAGGGTACGCAGACTCTTCCTATTCCCGTTTGTGGGTGGTGACGGGGTGGTTGGGTGAACACAGGCGTGCCTGTGCGTTGTGTCACCGTTATAGGGGTGTGCATAATTAAGTCAGTGCGGCAGCATACGCAGCCAACCTCAATGCACGCAGGAAGTGGCCAAAATCCTGCACGACATCAGGTCAACCTCTATTGTGCGTATGGTTCTCGATGTACCCATGGTGCCGCTGTCTTGCAGACTACTCAGGCTTTGAGTAAAGGGAAGTGGGCAGCATTGTGTAGTGCTGGGAATCTGAATCTTATGCTGCGGTTGACGTGTATATGCATTGATTAGCATATACACGCAGCGGCCGAGTGTGTGCATTCTCTCACTTGCGTTCCTTGCTGAATCAGACCCAGAGTACTGCTCAGACTTATGTTCTTGAACTGAGTTAATTCCATAACCCAAAAAGTTAGATTTCAGCATCAGAACTTCATTAACTGCAATCATTCTAACACAAGGTATTTTATCTATACCAATGTAATAAGAACGTTGTGTCTGTCGGTTTGTTCCAGGTAGCGCTGGACCGATTTTCATGAAATCTGCAGAATTTTGTAGTGGAAACTCCTAGAAATAATCTGCACTTTGTTTCTATCTCGTCTGTCAAGTTAAAGCTGAGCAATAACAAAGACAAAATTAATTGACATAATCAATGCAAGAGGCATGTGCGGCACCATGCGTGCGGCCAGTAAGGGGTGACGGCAAGAGGGCTATTGGGTCTGCGTTCACTTTAATATGATAGGCTACTTAGTCTGTGCACAGGGCACACAATGTAATTGGTGTGAGTGGAGTAGCTGCTGCCACCAGTCTGTATAGCGCTGATGGTCACGTGTGTCATTCCCAGGACAGGGACACTTTGCAAAGCAATATAACTAAAGGTGTGTATCCACTATGCGATTAAACAGGACGATTGAACGATAACTACATCGTTATTGTTCGCAAATCGGCCATGTAAATGTCGAAAACGACCAGCAATGCGCACGCGCGCTGGTCGTTTTTAACATCCATCATCGCCCGAACATGCTCGTCAACCTGACGACGACGTCAGGTTGCCCATGTTCGGGGATGATTGATGTGCCTACACTGAATGTTCAGTGTAGGCTCATCACAGACTGTGAAACAACTGCACGATTACAATGTCGGCAAGTGGATGTGCACCTTAAGACACCTCAAACAACAACATATTTTGGCAAAAGCAAATTCATTGTGGGCAACAGTTAGTATTATATATATTTAAATTAAATAGCTATCATGCAAATTAAACATAATAAATAATATATATAGTCAGGTGCATAAATATTGGGACATTGACAGAATTTTCATATTTTGGCCTCTATTCACCACCACAATGGCTTTGAAATGAAACAAACAAGATGTGCTTTAACTGCAGACTTTCAGATTTAATTTGAGGGTAATTACATCCAAATCAGGTGAACGGTGTAGGAATTACAACGGTTTCTATATGTGCCTCCCACTTTTTAAGGGGCCAAAAGTAATGGGACTATCAACTCAAAAGCTATTTCATGGACAGGTGTGGGCTATTCCCTCGTTATTTCATTATCAATTAAGCAGGTAAAAGGTCTGGAGTTGATTCTAGGTGTGACATTTGCATTCAGAATCAGTTGCTGTCGACTCTCAATATGAGATCCAAAGAGCTGTCACTATCAGTGAAGAAAGCCATCATTAGGCTGAAAAATCAAAACAAACCCATCAGAGAGATAGCAAAAACATTAGGTGTGGCCAAATCAACTGTTTGGAACATTCTTAAAAATAAAGAATACACCAGAGAGCTCAGCAACACCAAAAGACCCGGAAGACCACGGAAAACAACTGTGGTGGATGACAGAAGAATTATTTCCCTGGTGAAGAAAAACCCCTTCACAACAGTTGGCCAAATCAAGAACACTCTCCAGGGGGTAGGTGTATATGTGTCAAAGTCAACAATCAAGAGAAGACTTCACAAGAGTGAATATAGAGGGTTCACCACAAGATGTAAACCATTGGTGAGCCACAAAAACAGGAAGACCAGATTAGAGTTTGCCAAACAACATCTAAAAAAGCCATTACAGTTCTGGAACAGCATCCTATGGACAGATGAGACAAAGATCAACTTGTACCAGAGTGATGGGAAGAGAAGAGTATGGAGAAGGAAAGGAACTGCTCATGATCTGAAACACACCACCTCATCAGTGAAGCATGGTGGTGGTAGTGTCATGGCGTGGGCATGTATGGCTGCCAATGGAACTGGTTCCCTTGTATTTATTGATGATGTGACTGCTGACAAAAGCAACAGAATTAATTCTGAAGTGTTTCAGGCAATATTATATGCTCATATTTAGTCAAATGCTTCAGAACTCATTGGACGGCGCTTCACAGTGCAGATGGGCAATGACCCGAAGCATACTGCAAAAGCAACCAAAGAGTTTTTTAAGGCTAAAAAGTGGAATGTTATGCAATGGCCAAGTCAATCCTCTGACCTGAATCCGATTGAGCATGCATTTTACTTGATGAAGACAAAACTGAAGGGAAAATGCCCCAAGAACAAGCAGGAACTGAAGACATTTGCAGTAGAGGCCTGGCAGAGCATCACCAGGGATGAAACCCAGCGTCTGGTGATGTCTATGCGTTCCAGACTTCAGGCTGTAATTGTCTGCAAAGGATTTGCAACAAGTATTAAAAAGGGAGAGTTAGATTTAGGATTGTTTAGTTTGTCCCATTACTTTTGGCCCCTTAAAAAGTGGGAGGCACATATAGAAACCGTTGTAATTCCTACACCGTTCATCTGATTTGGATGTAATTACCCTCAAATTAAATCTGAAAGTCTGCAGTTAAAGCACATCTTGTTTGTTTCATTTCAAAGCCATTGTGGTGGTGAATAGAGGCCAAAATATGAAAATTCTGTCAATGACCCAATATTTGCGTGTGTGTGTGTGTGTGTGTGTGTGTGTGTGTGTGTGTGTGTTTATTTATTTATTTAGAAAGAGCAATTTTAACATCCTATAGGAATAATGGCACATTATCAATCTTAGCGAATTGTCTAAAGCTGGGTGCACACTGACAGATACATTGGCCGATCAACTGATCAGCCAATGTATCTGCTGCCCATTGGGAAGTGTGTACCCGCGATATGTCGGTGAACGTCGGCGTTCAATTACATATCGCATTGGCTGTGCTGCACAGCTGATGGACAGATATGTCTGCAGACATAATTGTCCATCTGCAGGTGTGTACAGGCGGTCTGCAGACAGCCCGTACACGCACAGCAGCAGCCGCAAGGAAGGCACAAACAAATTATGGACGTTCAGTGTGTATGAACGACCATCATCTGCAGATATATCTGTTGTTAGGTGTGTACCCACTTTAAAAGAGAAGCATTATCACCACTACTATCTAGCAAACTGCCATTTAACAATATAACAAAACCCTTATAAGCTTGTGTATATTTTCTTGCTAAGACAAAGCTTGCTTGCAAAATGGTTGTCAGTGTGTACCACTAATGACTGTGTGAATGTGCATAAAATAGATCACCCAAATTAGAATGTTGTCAAATCTGTGATTATAGAATAGGTGAAATGCAGATGGTGTGCATGCAATATTGAGGTGTACTGAATGGACCAGATTGTAGCAACATACTAAAAGGGCTCTCAGAACTATCCATTATCAAAACAGGGCAAGGGAACAGTCATATCTGGTTAAGTCCGTGCAACATAATTTAAGCATACCAAATGTGAATCAATATGTATTACTCCTTACAGTGAATTGGAAAAGTAAACACAATAATTGATATATACTAATATTCGCGGAACTGCCGCGATCTATTCATATCACAGGGGATATTTTAATTTTTAATTAAATATTCCCGCTATGTACAAATGGGAACTCACAGGGACAGCGGTTGCGGTAACTGTTGTCCCTGCGAGTTATATCCCCGGAAAATTGTAGAAGTCTTTCCCGTTTGGGGAAGACTTCTCCTGTGGAAGCTGACACTGCGCATGCACCTAGTGTCAGCTTCCAGAGCAGGCCGGAGGCTGCGGGAGAAATATTGAAGGATCTCTCTTCTGCTCCTAGAGCAGGGGTGGGGAACCTTATTTCTGCCGAAGGCCACGCCCCATTCGAGTGATGTCACACAGGGGTGGGGCCACAATCACCAGTGATTACAGCAATGCTAGGAGCCTCCTGAGGATGCCCGGGAGCTGTAAGGGCAGCGGTGTGACTGTCTGAAGCGTCCTAAGGACGCTCCTAGTGGCACTGCTGCATAGATTTTGGCTGCAGGGTGCTATTCTAGGCACCATGCTAGCCAAATTAGGCTTGCAGAAAAAGCTCAGAGGGCCAGACCAAATGGCTCCGGGGGCCTTATACGGCCCCTGGGCCTGAGGTTCCCCATCCCTGGTCTAGAGCCTTCATAGGCTTAAAGCAGTTTTACACCATCTGAAGACTGAAGATGGTGTGAACTAACAGGGGCAAAACTTTGCTACATAGGGGTCAGATCCTAGTCCCCATTGATAATAAGGACTGCGATCTGCAGTGCCAATTTGTACTTTGCCGGAGATTCCTGTGAAATCTCCTGCGTTGTGCCATTAGTACATATTAACAATACATAAAATTATGCAGAAACTGCAATTTCTGCATAATTTTATGTAACAAACAGCTTAATGCATAGGCCCCATAAACCCTTAATGAGAAATGGAAATGCATGAATAGAAACCAGATGTGATTTTATATTCAAACATCCATAACATTTTTAAAAAAAAAACATTTCCGACACCAATATTTACACAAAGAATGAAAGCAGGGAGAAAGGGACTCTGAAAAATAAAGTAGCTGAAACAGCCTTTCCTAGCTTGACACCATGTATCAAGTAAAGAAATACAAAACACACAACCTGTAAAATGGCGAGACAGTGGTAATTAGTTACATCAGCACATTAATACTGCTTTTATACCTAAATTCCGGGTTTGACCCGGAGGTCGGAACAGGGTTCCAATCCGGATCAGACCCGGAATTTCCCCGGCGCCGACCCAGGAAATTCCTGAGTTGGCGCCGTTCACACCGGAGCCGGGTCTGCAGTGACCTGGCTTTTCTAGTGTTGAAGTGGACGCTTGGAGATGACGTAATCTCCAAGCGCCACTGAAGCCGGACAATCGGCAGGCATGCGGCACGATCCAGGTCATCCTGACCAGGATCACGCCGTTCATACTGCAGGGTTTCACAGGTTATTCCCGTGTTAAACCCTGCAAGTTACCTGGGTTGGATTACCGGGTCACTCCTCCGGGAATCCAACCCTGTCCCCTTTTACACCAAGAAACTACCCGGATTAACCCTGCAATAACCCAGGTTTTAGCTCTGGTGTAAAAGGGGTATCAGTTGTAAACATTGTTTCAGAAGTGAACATTCTAACATTAGGAGCTAAATGTTATAGATCACGATCTTCAGTCTCCCCGTATTTTTAAAGTGGCAATCATTCTAAAGGCTAAACCAGCTTGGTAAACAGCCCCATGTGTGCTTTGGGAAGATATCTAATAATAAAACCAGAATCATTAGGCAGAACATTCTCTCCATATTATCTTGAGCAGGTCAAATAATTAAAAAAAATATAATTATCAAAATTGCTATTTTTAGTGACATATTATACAACAACTGAATTCTACAATCTATAAAAAGGGCAATAATATTGGTAACAGACCAACTGAATGCACAGCACAATAAACGATTACTATTTATCTACAATAGGCCACAGGTCTACAAAATACATCTTCATACAATCACTCTCCATTTGCCACAAATAAAAATAATTAAAGTGTCTTAATATAGTAAGTGCGTTTTCGGTTAACAAATGACACTAACCTAGGTGACATAATGGAAGACTAATTGTATTTACATCAGAACTAATATTTAGTTATGTACGTTAGTAACCCACATACAAATCTAGAGCACCTACCAGTAGCCACATTAACAGAACATTATTCTGCATAGACTGTTGGGGGTATATTTACTAAAGTGTGGGTTTTTAAAAGTGGAGATGTTGCCCATAGCAACTAATCAGATTCTATTATCTTCTAGAAGGTGCTAGATAAATGACAAGTAGAATCTGATTGGTTGCTATGGGCAACAACTCCACTTCTAAAATCCTGCACTTTTTTAAATATAAGCCTTGGTGACCATTGCAATATGTGGATGAGATATTACCTGCACAAATATTGTATATATGGAATATTTATACCTAGGCATGTACAGAGAATCTCTTTTAAATCAAAATTTCAATTTTCTTCTTTATACACTGTAGACTAGAGGTTGCATCAGACTATAAATTACTAATGAACATGTCTCACAGAACATAAAAAGGCTGCCTCAAACACTGACACTGTATGCTTTGATAACTATTACAATGCAATGCAGGACAAACTCCCTGACTTTAGTAAAGTGTAGACTGCTGCTGTATCATTCCTTTGGCAAAATCACATAAGTCTTAAATGATTAAGCTAAGCTGATGGCATTACCCACAGGTAAAGGTCACGTATGGAGCTTGCACTGTGTGTAGGACCCTCCATGCAGACACTTGTGTGACTCAAGCTGCAGCTGGGGTCACCTGAGGACAAGGCTAGGAGAAGGAAGGACACGGAGACCTGCATGGGAAGGTGGATGAGAAGCCACTTGGGTCCCATTACTAAAGTGCCCTGTGGTTGTAGATCTGACGTGGAACTACAAGTCCCAGCATACCATGCAGCATAGTCTAGCCAGGGGGACTATATTAAATGTAAAAATGCTCTGTAAATATAATTCCATATATAGACATATTACCATTTATCTGGCAGCGGTCCCGGGCTCAGATGTACCGGGCCTATACTATCACCGGACCAGGCGGGCGCTATTGTAGCCAATCAATGGCTCTCATCTCCGCACTCACCTGCTGCTGCGCTACGGCTCCTCCTCATGGAGCCTCATCGACGGCCTGCCGCCCTCTTACCGCTCACCCGTGCCAACTTCTTCCCGGCCGCTACGGGGCCCGTTGCTGTCTGGCGGCGACTTTACCGGAGCTGAACCGGCCCCGGCGACAACTTCCGGGGCAGCTGCCAAGCGACAGGGTGCAAAGATGAACTCAGAGCAATACACCAGCAGCTGAGCTAGACGTGTCTAATCGAAGTCAGAACTGATTAATCAGAACAGGTCAGGACGGTGTACTGTAAACAGTGCAGTGCTGATGGAAAGCAGGAACAGGAAAACATGGTTATATAAGTCTTATGTCCGCACCTCCGGCAATATGTGCCTTCCAGCTTCTGTGGTGCTGTAGTATCCCCTACTAGTCAGTGTTGTAACAGCGGCAGAACTACAAGGTTTCTACTCCCATTTTACACCTATTACATTAAGGGGTCTATTCACTAAGCAGTGTTAGGAGACAGATTGAAAAGTGATAAGAACTGATAAGGTGCCAGCCAATCAGCTCCCAACTGTCATCTCACAGGCTGTGTTTGAAAAATGTCAGTTGGGAGCTGATTGGCTGGCACCTTATCACTTTCTTATCACTTTTCACTCAGTCTCCTAACACTGCTTAGTAAATAGACCCCCTAGATTTTGTAATACTCTAACATTGGAGTGCGGCAAGATCAGCACTTCATTCTCCCAGTGAAGCTTACAATCTATGTGACTCATAGTTGTATGCAGGGACGTTTTAAGAGAGGAGGGGGCCCATGTGCAGCCTCCGTTTGGGCCCCCTCCGCTCTGTCAGCGCACTGAGCACTGTAGATTCTGGCTTCATGCGCCTACTTTCCAGAGGACATCTTTTCTGCACATGCGCAGATCACTGGGAAAATGGCCGCCGCCATTTTCCCAGTGAGTGTTTTGCTGCTCCGCGGAGCAGCACTTTGGAATCTGCGGAGAGGTAAGTATAGTTTTAACTATGGGTGCAGGGTGTGCACCTTGCACCCATTATAAAGATGCCTATGGTTGTACGCTATTGCATAGCCGCTGAGACTTTGTACGGAGCGGTTGTGCAATAATAAGCTAATGCCGCAGGAGGCGTCGTGTGTTAACATCAGCCATCTGTGTAACCCTCAGGTTACTCAGGATAAACATGAAATTCACACAGCCGGGGCCAGTGATGCTGTGTCAGAAGACAGACACTGGCCTAGGCATGCCTCAAAAACGCTACCTGTCGCCACCCCTTCCCCGCCCTCAAACGACCGCATCATGTGAATTATGCTGCAGCTTAGAGAGCACTGCGATCATCGCCGCATATACTGATTGGCAGATGCGCAGTACAGAACCTGCGCATGCACCGATCAGCAACCATTGGATTTGTACGCAAACCATCGGGTTTGTGTACAACTCTGTATATTTGTGGCATCACTAGGGGGGTGACACCAAAATAGCAGAGCAGCTTGGATGGTGTCACCAAGCAGAGGCTTTATTGTACAATGTCAGAAATAACATAAAGAAAAGATAAACATAAATCCTAGCCCTGTCGGGGCACTAACTTCACAGGTGGTTCCCTCACTACCAGAACCTGGCAGGGCCTAATGCCCTCACCAGCAACAAAGGCACAGCACAACACTCACAGATAGGTTTTCCAAGTGTCTCTGAGCAAACTCCCTGTCTGCTCTCCCAGGTGAGACACTCAGCCCTAAACACACTAGGCTCATATTGGCCACTCTCAGGTGGAAACCCTAACAAGCCTGTTACCAGGCTGCGAGAACCAAAACCTGGAGTGGCCGTGGGTGGAGCCCTCCCTCTCCTCTCACCCACAACCCCCAGGTCCCAAACCGGCTTTTCAAAAAGCCGAGACTCAAGCCTGCTACACTGCAGACTTTCTCCTGGGGGTTTAAAACACATAAGACAGGAATCTGGGAGAAATGTACCTGCCACAGACCACTTTACCAGTGATCCTATCACATATCCCCCCCCTTTGTTTCGACCTATGGGGCGGAACAACTGAAGCCCCAAACAACGCGTCTGCTTTAGACAAAAGGGCCCCTGGCCTGTGTTCCACTGAAAATGTAAAAGTTTGTAACGCCAAGAACCATCTCGTAATTCTCGCATTACTGTCCTTATTTTCGGACATCCACTTCAAAGGGGCATGGTCAGTGATCAATTTGAACTTTCTTCCAACCAAGTAGTACCTGAGAGCCTCTAACGCCCACTTTATGGTCAACGCCTCCTTCTCCACTGTGGCATCGAGTAGGCATCGAATTTTGAAACCCTGTTCAACTTTCGGAAGTCATTGCAGAAACGCACACTCCCGTCGGGCTTTGGAATCAACACAATGGGACTTGACCATTCACTATGTGATTCTTCAATAACCCCTAACTCTAGCATATTTTTAATTTCTTTCGACACCGATTCTCTTTGTGCTATTGGTAACCTATAGGGCTTTAGATTAACTTTAACCCCTGGGTCAGTGATGATGGCATGTTTAACGACCGAGGTTTTCCCAGGTATGTCAGAGAACAGCACCCTATTTCTGATCAGAAACTCCTTGACCTCTCGTTGTTGAATTGCCGACAGGGTTTTTGCCACTGACACTTCGGGAACTAAGGGCCCTGGATTTACTGGAGGGGCTCGGACGGCCGGCAGTACCGGTCTTTCTTTCCAGGGCTTTAACAGATTTATATGGTATATCTGTTCCGGCTTTCTTTTCCCCGGCTGGTAAACTTTGTAATTGACCTGTCCCACTCTTTCTAAGATTTCAAAGGGGCCTTGCCATTTAGCCAAAAGTTTATTTTCCACAGTGGGAACCAACACTAACACTCTGTCCCCAGGAGCAAAGCTGCGTAGCTGAGCATTGTGGTTGTATACCCTCTGCTGTGCCTGTTGAGCCTGTTCCACAACATCTTCCCCCTTCTTAGTCACCTGATATAACAAACCCTGACACATTGCCATGTGGGGATAGGACAAAGGACTATCAGGGTCTACGGGTTTACCATCAACTACTTTTACATTCTCCCTGGCTTTTACCAAAGTAGGGTCATTCAACTGCTCCACGGCAAAGACCTCTCTTCTGACCTCTAAATCAGGCAGACGATCAACTGGCCCAACAACACTTCCCACCTCAATGGGAGGCACATCAGTTGGCGGGCCACCGTCACGCTCCGCATTCTCTAGTTCGCCAATCATAGTAGAAAAAGGGAATAACTCTGACTCAGAAGAAACTCCCTCCTCCACTACATCGACAACCTTCTCAAATGGATCGGGGTTGTTCACTTCTGGAACAAAACGGCTTTCCCACAACTTCCAGAAGTGAGCAAAGTCTTTCCCCAATATTGCATCGTACATCAGACCAGGCACCAAACCCACAGAAACTATAGCAGAACCACATGGTGTCTCGATGTACACCTCGGCAGTAACATAATATCGAGTATCCCCATGTATGCAGGTCACACCAACAGTTTTCCCCTTACGCCTCAAGGGGTTCACCAGCTCAGCTTTCATAAGTGTCACCAAGCTAACAGTGCCTCTACTAGGTTGCCATCTATGCCATCTACAGTGAGTACACACATGTGCTTATCAGTCTCAGCCTGCCGGTCAGCCGTACCGGCTGTCTGTGCAAAGAAAGACGCCCTGCGGTAGACACGAGCAGTATCACATTGCATAGGTTCAGTTGTAAGTGAACAATTAGCGGCAATATGGCCGAAGTCACCACACCGGAAACACTGAATCATATTAATGTCTAGTTGTTTACGGGGCAAGAACCTTACTGGCCTGGCAGGCCTGTCTCCAGGTTCTACACCCTCAGTCTTAGGTACATTCCACCGCCCAGCACCCTTCTCCCCTGGAACAGTCTTACCAGTGTCTGTGGGAGCTCGCCGGTGCGCCATCGGGGCTCGGTGGGGCATACTCATCAGCTCCTCAGCCACCACGTACCTCTCCACCAGCTCGACCAACTGGTCCGCGGACTTAGGGTCTGCATGGCTCACCCACTTGCGCAGAGTCGCAGGTAACGATCGCAGGTACCGGTCCATCACGACCCTTTCCACGATCTGTGGTCCCGTCAGCATCTCGGGCTGTAGCCATTTTGAGGACAGATGGACGAGGTCATGCATCTGCGAACGTGTAGGCTTGTCCATATGGAACTCCCAACGGTGGACCCGTTGGGCACGAACAAAGGTGGTGACTCCCAAGCGAGTTAGGATCTCCTGTTTTAGTTTTTTATAGTCCTTGGCATCAGCCAGGCATAAGTCGAAATAGGCCTTTTGTGGCTCCCCAGACAAAAAAGGTGCCACCAGACTTGCCCACTGCTCCTTGGGCCAACTCTCCCTTTCGGCCGTTCTTTCAAATGCGGCGAGATAGGCCTCCACATCATCGCCCAAAGTCATCTTTTGGAGGAAGTGACTGGCTCGTACAGAGTGAGTGGTGGTGGTGGGAGGCCCCGTATTAACATCTCTGGGCCGGGCGACCAGGTGCTGTACCACCTCTTTTATGGCCTGGCTGTTTTCCGCTAAGGCCTGGCGGGTTTCCTCGATGGCAACCTGTTGTTGCCCCTGGGCTGTCTCAAAGGCCAACAGTTGCACCCTGGTGGATTCCTGCAGAGCCCTGGTAGCTTCCTGCTGAGCTGCTGTAGCTTGGAGCAAGGCCTTAATTATGTCCTCCATTTTGTCCTGGGGTGTAGGTTGGAAGCTGAACCTTGCCTCTCTGAGCATTGGCTAACGCCTCCTCTATGGGACTCCAAGGACACAGCGTTATTTCCACACTCACAAATTGGGTGTCTGTCCCTTTAATTTTTAAACGGAAAGTTTTCCTCTCGCTGCAACTTCAGTGTGTGTGGGTGCCCGCATTCTCCACCATATTGTGACACAGTCAGGTTAGGGGGTCCCTCTCCTGGGTAGAAGGACTCCTTTCTTACACACACCCACAGCAGCAGGGAAGCAGCACACCAGTCTGGATGCGAGTACAAGCTGGTCGGCGCCAGTCTTTATTGTACAATGTCAGAAATAACATAAAGAAAACATAAACATAAATCCTAGCCCTGTCAGGGCACTAACTTCACAGGTGGCTCCCTCACTACCAGAACCTGGCAGGGCCTAATGCCCTCACCAGCAACAAAGGCACAGCACAACACTCACAGATAGGTTTTCCAAGTGTCTCTGAGCAAACTCCCTGTCTGCTCTCCCAGGTGAGACACTCAGCCCTAAACACACTAGGCTTATATTGGCCACTCTCAGGTGGAAACCCTAACAAGCCTGTTACCAGGCTGCGAGAACCAAAACCTGGAGTGACCGTGGGTGGAGCCCTCCCTCTCCTCTCACCCACAACCCCCAGGTCCCAAACCGGCTTTTCAAAAAGCCGAGACTCAAGCCTGCTACACTGCAGACTTTCTCCTGGGGGTTTAAAACACATAAGACAGGAATCTGGGACAAATGTACCTGCCACAGACCACTTTACCAGTGATCCTATCACACTATCTATCCTCGTACCAGAAACATATAAGAGTATTCAGGTCTCCATGTAAGTTGAGGGTCATTCCATGTCAAGTTTACCACCATCTCCAATTTTGATAAAATTTGACATGAAGGTGGGCATAGATGTCAGACTAACTTTGGGAAAATTTGAGCTCACAATATGCAGCGGCAGGAAACTATGAGCCTCAAAGTGGGGGTGTGTGCAACTGTCACCAATTCCACAATGCACAGTCAGCAGGTGGGGACGATCTTCAAAATTGGTCCACTTAACATGTAATGAACCTTGATGCCTCCAAAATAGAGACTAACGGTAGTGTGTCTAGACTAGTATCATTATTATATAAGAATATTATTATGCTTACCTACAGGTGTATGAACATTCACGTGGCATCATAAATCTTGCTTCTTAATAGATTCCTTGTAGGTAGAGTGATCTCAACTAGGATCACACCCTGGCCTAAAGCAAGCTTTCATTGCAGCTTCCAGGCAGGAGTGTGGTGTGAATAAAGCCGCCAGCACTGATGGAGAGTTGGGGCCTGCTCCTGCATATTGATGCATTGTGCCCTGTCCCTCAACTATAGCCCCAAGACAGCGGGACAGTGGATAATGATTGGCTCCTTTATTCAGAACCCATGGCTGGCTATGCTCTTTAGATCAGTAAGTATGATTCCGCCGGTGCTGTGCTCTTCCCATTTGTGCTCAGTTACTGTCTGAGCACCTCTGCCCTTGCCTGCTCTCTTTACTTCACACTGTATGTCTGTCTCTCCCAGTCACCAGTGTACATTTTGTCATGTTCCCCCCCATTAGCAAGTGTGTATGTCTCCCTCCCCCAGTCACCAGTGTGTATGTCTTCATGTCCCCCCACCCCCATTCACCAGTGTGTATGTTTCTATGTCTCTCCCCCAGTCAATAGTGTGTATGTCTCCATGGCCTCCTCCCCCCCAGTGTGTATGTCTCCATGGCCCCCTCCCCCCCAGTGTGTATGCCTCCATTTCCCACACCAGTCACCAGTGTGTATGTCTCCATGCCAGTCACTAGTGTGTATGTCTCCATGTCCCATGACAGTCACCAGTGTGTATGTCTCCATGCCAGTCACTAGTGTGTATGTCTCCATGTCCCATGCCAGTCACCAGTGTGTATGTCTCCATGCCAGACACTAGTGTGTATGTCTCCATGTCCCATGCCAGTCACCAGTGTGTATGTCTCCATGTCCCATGACAGTCACCAGTGTGTATGTCTCCATGTCCCATGCCAGTCACCAGTGTGTATGTCTCCATGTCCCATGCCAGTTACCAGTGTGTATGTCTCCATGTCCCATGACAGTCACCAGTGTGTATGTCTCCATGTCCCATGCCAGTCACCAGTGTGTATGTCTCCATACCAGTCACTAGTGTGTATGTCTCCATGTCCCATGCCAGTCACCAGTGTGTATGTCTCCATACCAGTCACTAGTGTGTATGTCTCCATGTCCCATGCCAGTCACCAGTGTGTATGTCTCCAAGCCAGACACTAATGTGTATGTCTCCATGTCCCATGCCAGTCACCAGTGTGTATGTCTCCATGTCCCACGTCAGTCACCAGTGTGTATGTCTCCATGTCCCACGCCAGTCACCAGTGTGTATGTCTCCATGTCCCATGCCAGTCACCAGTGTGTATGTCTCCATGTCCCATGCGTCACCAGTGTGTATGTCTCCATGTCCCACACCAGTTACTAGAGCGTATGTCTCCATGTCCCATGCGTCACCAGTGTGTATGTCTCCATGTCCCACGCCAGTCACCAGTGTGTATGTCTCCATGTCCCACGCCAGTCACCAGTGTGTATGTCTCCATGTCCCATGCCAGTCACCAGTGTGTATGTCTCCATGTCCCATGCCAGTCACCAGTGTGTATGTCTCCATGTCCCATGCTAGTCACCAGTGTGTATGTCTCCATGTCCCATGCCAGTCACAAGTGTGTATGTCTCCTTGACCCCCCTACTCCCCAGTCACCAGTGTATAATACACCAAAATATAAATTGGGTGCTGTATTCCACCAGCGCTGGAACCCTTAACACTTCAATTATAATAAATAGTCACATTCCTTAAAAGGTTTTCAGACACAGTCCACTTTTCCTCGTGAGGCTGTATGCAGTAAAGTACTCCTTATTTATTCTCCTTTTTCACTATGTGTTTCTTGACCACCCAATGTTCTCACAAATGATGATATATGAGGTATATATGTGGGATAAAACACAAAGGAAAAAAAATAGTGTAATACCATTTAATAAAATACATATATTTAACATATAAAAAACAAATCTATACAATCCACAGTTAAAATCAGTGGCACTTCTCCCCAAGGTTAGATGAATTCAAAGCTATTACCAGCAGGGCTTTTAGAACTGGATGGAATCAGTTCTATAAAGCATGAGATGTAATCCTCAGGAATCCCGGGTATCCACCGGATCCACACCGTCTTACTGCTGGAAACAACCCTTAGAATCACTGGGGGACAGCCACAACGGAACTGATGTATTTTGACCCTTGCTAGGGTCTTTTTCAAGGCAAATGAGCAGATAAATTCCAGACCTCCCTTCCCCCTTAAATACCACTATCATCCAATCAAAAAAGGTGGACTGTGGAAAGTGGACTGTATCTGATCACCTTTTAAGGAATGTGACTATTTATTATAATTGGAGTGTTAAGGGTTCCAGCGCTGGTGGAATATAGCACCCAATTTATATTTTGGTGTATTATTTATGTATAGGTGGTGGGGATCACCTATTGGTGTGTTTTCCATTAGCGGCAGGTTTTTGTGCGCATGGTAAACCTAATTTCTTCTTCATTTCTGTTGAGTATATACATCTACCTGCCCCCCGCCCATCACCTGTTTGTATGTCTCCATGGCCCCCAAGGCTCAAGTGTTTCTCTGTATCATCTTTGCCTGCGCTTCCTATTACTCCTCTTATTATGTGTCCCCCCACCTAATTCTAACATCCCCCAGCACCCACCTTTTTCCAGTGTCCCCACCACCCATTTTTTCCCCATGCCCCCACCACCCACCATTCCCCTTCCTCATCCCGCCACTTTTTCTTTTTCCACTTTTCCCTTCTTCATCCCTCACCATTCTCCTCCTCTTCTGCTGAAGGCGATAGAGTCCTGATGGCCGATGATCAGAAGCGGCGTGGATATACCTGAGCATGGCAGGTAAGCACAATCTTCTAATTTTAATAATTTGTTCCTTCTAATGCTGCTATCGCTGGAAAAAACCCTGGCGGCAGTAATATTTGCCGGTTTTCGCCAGTGAAGCCATCCTCATATGAACTGCTTAATGGTTATGGTGGTGCTTGTATCGCCATATTACCTATTTTATGATCTGGCTTTTTCAATGTATTGTATGTGGATCTGACTTTTTCAGTGTATTGTATGTGGATCTGGCATTCTCAGTGCTTTGTATGTGGCTTTGGGTTTTTAAATGTAGTGTGTGTGTGTGTGTGTGTGTGTGTGTGTGTGTGTGTGTGTGTGTGTGTGTGTGTGTGTGTGTGTGTTTACAGCAGTTTTCTCCTATTTGTATAGTTTTATTTATTGTATGATAGATTGACATGTTATAATAACAACCACCCACAGCCCAAACTTTGACCATTTTTTATTTTTTATTGTTTTATGCTCTAATTCAGTGATTCCCCACCTCGATCCTCAAGGTACACTAACAGTCCTAGTTTTAGTGATATCCATGCCAAGCACAGATGGTTAAATCAAAATAACTGAGGTACTGATTACGTTACCTGTGGTCAAGTATGGCTATCCTTAAAACCTGTACTGTTATTGTGCCTTATGGACCATTGTTGGGAACCCCTGTCCTAATTGATGCCCTACCCTGCTGTAGCTCCTCCCACATTATGCACAGCTCCACCCACCTCTGACACACCCCTCCACTCCAGACGTTCCTGAACCTATTTTCTATAAATTAGCAGTTTATACATTTCTCATCCTTAGGGCTACCAAATCTCTTACTCGTGCCCTTGTCATCAAACACCAGGACCTCCAATAATCTGTGCTTCCTCTCTCCCGTCTAAAGTCTATACTCAAAGCTGCTGCATGTCTAACTTTATGTTTTAACTTTAATTCAACCTTCCGTCCTCTACAGCATCCATTTTGAGTGCTTTGAATTTTAGGTTGAGGAGCTCAATCACACCTCGTCCTATATCTCGAAACTCCACCCAATCAACTCTCTCTCTCGACTTTCAGCTCTTTCTCTGACTGTTGTCTTTAACTCTGCGCTGATAACCCCCTCCTACTCCCTCATCTAAGACTTTTCATGTGCTGCTCCCCTCCTTTGGGACTCACTCACACTTATATCAGACCATCTACCAGCCTGCATTGTTTCAAACGTACACCTGTTCACATGGTCGGACTGGACCAGCAGGGAGTCGGGGGTTTCCCTGATGGGCTCCACCCCCTTCCACAAATGGGCAGGGCTTCCAGTTCCCTGTGTCTCCAGTAGCACACTTTGTAAAGTATTATCATCCCCTCAGTTCCTGAGCAGGTAATGTGACTCTGTTGGTCCTGTTCATTGTGGCTGGCCACACTACTGCTGTGTAGATGTTTCTTCACCCTTCCCTCCCTGAGGCTCCAACCCTTTCTCCTCCTCTGTGAATCCCCACCCCTTTCTCCACAATATGCTATTCCTGCACTTATCCTCCCCTAGTGCCTGTTCCATCCTGCTTCCTCTCCTCTCCCTGGCCTGCCAGCCTGTCTGTGGGGTCTATTTACTAAGCAGTGTTAGGAGACAGAGTGAAAAGTGATAAGAAAGTGATAAGGTGCCAGCCAATCAGCTCCCAATTGTCATCTCACAGGTTGTGTTTGAAAAATGACAGTTGGGAGCTGATTGGCTGGCACCTTATCACTTTCTTATCACTTTTCACTCTGTCACTTAACACTGCTTAGTAAATAGACCCCTCAGAGTCTCTCCTCCTCTGCAGCTCCGCAGTCAGTGTGCTGAGACCACAACCCTCTTCACAGAGAAAAGGTTATGGGGATTTGGAATGCGATCTGGGCATGACATTACCGCTACATGATTGCATTGCAAGAGGCAATCACAGCGCTGGGATGTATCATCCAGCACATGCAGGACCGGGGCTCCAAAAGGTTCCCGTTCCTGTGATCTACCCGGAGTGCTGCCATGGCTGCTGTGCATGCGCAGTCCCGCTGATTGCACATGTACGGCCGCCATTGCCATGCTGGCTAATTATGCGTGGTGTAGCCCATAGCTAACAGCGGCTAGTGCCATCTTCAGATGGCGTTAGCTGCGGGGGCCAATATCAAGAATGCATCGCATTCCAGATGTTGATAAATTTGGCAGCATCGCATCACCCATAGAAACCTATGGGGGAAGCGGCTGCGGAATGGAGATACCTGCTGCGGTCCCTCTTTCATACATCTGGGACATACACAGATCAGTGTAAACCTTATCTAAAGGATTAATAGAAAAAAAAATGACTTAGGGTCCCCCCAAAAAAAGCATAACCAGCCCCGGACTGCTCAGCTAGTCCTGGTTCCTAAAAATACGTGGGAAAAAACGAGTACAGTTTTTCCATATTTTAGGAACCAGCATTGGGCTGCTGAGCCTGTCCTGGTTTTAAAAATAGAGGTTAAAAAATGCGTAGGGCTCCCCCTATTTTTAAAACCACCACTGGACTCAAATCCGGCCGGGGTGTAATGCCACGGCCAGGTGACCCTTTTACCAGGTCACCCCAGCCAAAGCATTACCCCCCCAAGCCGGTCAGCCCAAGCCAGGGATCTCAGGGATCCCAAGCACCCCAGGCTTAGGCTCTTCCCCGCACCCCTGGGCTGTGGGTGCGGAGGTAATAGTAGTGAAAATAGATAGAAACTATTGTTTTTTACCGTGGAACTACAGGTGCCAGCATGTCTGCCCTTTGGCACTTGTGGAACAAGTGCCAGCGGGCGGCCGGTACCCGTACCCCTGCTGTAAAAATAATAGTGCAAAAACCACAAAACACACATATTCCGTAGCACTTTACAGAGAATATTTGGCCATTCACAACAGTCCCTGCCCCAGCGGAGCTTACAAACTATGGGCCTGATTCAGACCCGCTCGCGAGCGCTGAGCGCTCGCAAGCAGGTCGATGTTGGCCCAGTGCGCATACGCATGACGGAGGGGGCTCCATCGTGCGCATGCGCGAGACCCGGATAGCGACGGGCAAACCGTCGCTCCGGGTCATGCACCAAAGGGTGCGTGCTGTCGATGTTGAGTGACAGCATGCCCCCTTTGGTGGGCGTGCCTGCCCAGACAGAGGAGTTCCCATGGGAACGCCTACCGTCTGCGGCCGGCCCCACTGACATTACAAGTGATGTCAGTGGGAGTGCTCTCGGCTCTGATAGAGCTGAAAGCACTCCAGGGCTTGCGGCAACGAGATCCTACCACAAGGGTCTCGTCGCAATGGTCTTGACCATCGCGACCATCTTCCTGGCCGCTCGCTATAGCTGTGGGTGGTCACCCACAGCTATACGAGTGGCCAGGAGGCCGCTTTAAAAATGAAGAAGGACAGCCCTGATTCAGAGCAAGCGCTCTGTCAGAGCGTCCGGCTCTGAATCAGAGCCTATATTCCTACAATATGTACACACACACATACTAGGGTAAATTTTCTGGGGAGCCAATTAACCTACCAGTATATTTTTGGAATGTGGAAGGAAACCCACGCAAGCACAGGGAGAATATACAAACTCCACACAGTTAGGGCCGTAGTTGGAATCAAACCCACGACCTCAGCACTGTGAGGCAGTAATGCTAACCATTACACCATCTGTGCTGCCTAAGTATTACATACTAAAGTATTTTTGTAGTAAAGGAATTGGTATAAAGTCGCAGATTAAGCATTATAACTTGCAGGTCACTCGTATCGGATTTGTGTTTTACCTCTTTACACAGACTGCATACTTTTTCCTCAGTTTTGCTTCTTAGTTTGCTTATAGTGTACTGGGTTCTTAGGATTAGTGATTTGGCGTGGCTAAGACACAAAGTCCGTTGCGCGCTGAACAGGGCTATTCGGTGCGATTTGAGAGTAGGTGTATGTGGACATATCTGAATCTTCGTTTTTGTGTATCGTATGGTGCAGTGGGTCTTGAGAACATAGACGCAAGTACATCATACACAGTGCTGTGACTGCGTATATGAGACAAGACAATATTATGTTGTATTCTTTGTGAGATGACTCCACCCTCCCAGTGTATGGTCACACCCTTCCAGCAGGCCCGAGCCACTGCACTTCAGTCCAACACTGTCTGTTCATTAAAATCCACCAGCACACCTCACACTCTTAACTAAAGCCTCCAGTCTTCTTCCTCATCTCTTCCCAGTTAATATCCTATTGGAACTTGTATTTGTTAGGACTTACATCCTTGGAGTGACACCAGTTCTGTTCCAGAATCTACTTTAAATTAGTTCTACCTTATGTTTGTGTCACACGTTGTACTACCAATACAAACTGCACTTTAAAGATAACAAGTTACCTATAGTGTTTCTGTAGTATTTCTGCAGACCATTTCATTTAACTTTTTTTTAGTATTGCTACAATTGTTCTACATTGTCTTTTGTGTATTATATATTTTTTTTCCTTGTTTGTAATTGGTATTAAATTTGTTACATAGATTATCATCTAAGGTATCTTCTTCATCGATTTTTTTTTCTGTTGGAACAAACGATCACTCCTTTTTTTTCTTCTGTTACTTTAGTCCTATGATTGATTTCCAACTCGCACCTTGGTTTAATACGTTACTAAATATTATTATATAAAATGACCAGTGTGTTTTTCTTGTAAAGAAGAGACCCACAGGTGTCTTAATGTCTGGGAATCAACTTTATTTTATATTAAGGGGTCTATGTACTAAGTCTTGGAGAGAGATAAGTGGATGGAGATAAAGTACCAACCAATCAGCTTCTAACTGTCATTTTTCAAACAGCCTGTAAAGTGACAGTTAGGAGATGATTGGTTGGTACTTTATATCCGTGCACTTTATCTCTCGCCAAGGCTTAGTACATAGACCCCTGAAGGTGGCTACACACTAGAACGTTATTTGCCTGATTTGTTGTTTCCGGGCAAATTTGTTGTTTCGGGCATATCATTAAGTTTGTATATGCAATTTGTGCGCTCCCACAGTCGCATGCGATATCTTCTGGTTTGCCGTGCTGCATGGTCAATCAGAAGATATTGTGCATGATGCCATGCTGCCGAATGCAGCATGGCATCCTATATCGCACCATCGCCCCCTGTATCATGCAGGTGTACGGACTTGCCGATGCAGGGTCCCGTCGTCCGTCGTGTCGAAGCTGGATTAGTGGCTGAGACGGAATCAGCGTAAAAATTAATGTGCGCGACGCCATCTTGCAAATGGCAGCTAGACTCCATTTTAGAAACAAGAATCTGCAAGATGCCATTTTGCGACCAGCGCCATTTTAAGTTACAACTCACGAGCTGAGTACAGATGGCAATGTTTTTGATAATCTTTTTAGAAGCCATGACAGGCCCATTCTGGGGACAACCTTGCATAAAGAAATACCAAAACAACTAGAAAAACAGCCTCCTGAGAAATGTAAATAGACAATACACCAGAATACTGTGAGTGTTTTACATACAAATTGGGAATCCCTGTATATAGACAAGTATAGTTGTGGCAATTGTAATATAACCCAGACATTGATCTACACAACTGAATTTGTCTGAATCCTAAACAGGTTTTAGTTTCACTCTCAGACAGAATGGCCCCAGCTTCACAGCTGGGGGTCTCCACCTTGTTTGAGAAGTGAAGCTCACTGCCCATAACACATTTGCATTGCAGTTTGAAACTGTTAGTAAGGAATGAGATATGTCAGATAAACCTAACTAGCGTCTTTTCCCATATCCCTAATACTATATATATATATATATATATATATATATATATATATATATATATATATATACAATCCAATAATCCCGGCACTCAGGACCCCTACAAGGGGTAATGTGCTCTGGTGCCTTCCTCAATGGGGCCTAAACCTCCACATACAGCATACTCCAAAAAAGAGGCGTCACTCAGAGACTTGTACATCCAAAACAGTATATTATATTGATATAAGAATTATATGCTTATATCAATATAATATACCGTTTTGGATGTACAAGTCTCTGAGTGACGCCTCTTTTTTGGAGTATGCTATATGTTAAATCCATCATAAATAGAATCACATGCAAAAACACCGCACATTACGCACAGTAGCGAATGCACAATATCCTGCATGCGAACGCTGTTTATTAGCTGCATGCGTGCACATCTGCCCCAAATCAGATAAACCTAACTAGCATCTTTTCCCATATCCCTAATACTTACATAATGCACACTTACACAAAAGGTTCCATTACTATAAAGTAAAAGATCCAAGTTTTATTCATTTATTACAAATGCTCTGAAATAAAGACTATTTTGGTATCTAAGGTTTAATATGTGGTAAGTAAGCCGTGTTTGATATTATACTGATCCGCACTTTATCCACAGCTTTCTGGTATCATCGGTGTGAAGATCGGAACATGCGTTCGCAACTTATGGACCATAAAGACATAAAGAACCAAAATGTACTTTGTAAAACCAACAGTCTAGATTTGCATGAGGTGGGAAAACGAAGGCAACCAGCTGTTGGAGGCTGGACTGTGGCCATTTGAATCAACCTGTTAAATGCCCTGTAACAAATGCACCCGCACTGGGAACCAATGGGATCAGCAACAAACTCCTCTATTGTGTTGTCTATTTCTGGGGGGGTATAAATATGTGTGCTCTGACCCTGGGTTTCTAGTCTATTCTGCTGATTGCTGATTGACGGAGGTCTCTTGCTGATGCCGGAATCTGGTCCCAGAGCGCTTGTGTATGTATGACTGTATCTTGGGTCTGTATAATTTCTTTGTGCTAAATTGTACTTAGATCACAGCGTGTATTATCTGTACTTTGGTTGAATAATACTTTGTGCTTTGGAAACACATGTTCAAGGTCTAAAGTCTTTATGTTACTGTATGACTGCGTACGCAAATAGCGTAAATCTTAGAGGTTATAGGCAGGTTTTAGAAGGTATAGGTAGGAAGGTATATAGCCAGTATCCTTAGTCGGATCGGCCAGCTACACATTGTTCTAATGTGTAGCAGCTTAAGTCCCTTCCCCCCTCCACTCCTAGCTCTGCAAGCTAGAATTAGTTTAAATTGTTTTGCTAATATGGTTTTGTTTTTTTTCTTTGACCGGTTAAAACGAAGTACATGCATAGCATAAGACCATACTGCATAAACTAGAATTACATAGGGATAAGACATTAGATGCTGGGGATAAAAGTAGAGGAAGATAAAAGTGAGAATGATAATAAACAGGAAAATTGACATGTCCAATCAGCGCCCCCTGCCCTGCGGTGCCCTGTGCCATGGTACAGGTCACAATACCCTAGTTACTGCCCTGGTTCTCACTGCATTAAGTAAATGTATGTAAATATACCCCTATGTTGCATTAAATTATACAAATGTAGTAGCACAGGTATACTTTTTTTTTTTTCTTTTTAAGGGGTGGTCAGAGGGTGGTGGAAGAAGGAGGAGGTAAGACAATAGGGTATGGGTGGAAGCTAGAAGCTGGTCATAGTCACATATCAATAAAATGTGACCAAAATTCAATAACTACAGTCCAAACATTACAAGCACTGGTGGGCAAGTGTCAGGAATCTGTTTTGCTTATGGGCACAGGAACTGGGACCACTGGGCTGTATGGATGATGATTGTGTAACTGGTGCTTAACTGTAAACAATATTTGAATTCTTTATTAGCATGTCCGGGCTGGAACCGGAAGATGACTGGACTGGACTGGGCTGGGACCAGCCAACACACACTGGACTGGGATTGGTAGAAACAATGGATGCCGGGCTGGGACCGGCTAAGGTACACTGGAACGGTCTGGGACCAGTAGGCTCAATGGATGCCGGGCTGGGACTGGCTAACGCACACTATAGCATGTGCCCTCTGCAGGTGGAGGTGAGAACTGAAGTCTGTGTGCAGTGTAGGGGACACTGCTGAAGCCAGGTGTAGAAGCACACTGTAGATGGATCTTGGAACTTGCACTCTTAACAGGCGATGGAAGTTTGCAGGAATATGAAATATAAACTGCACACAGGAACCAAAGTTCAGAGGTGGATTGGACAGATGGATGGGAAACACGCAGACAAAGTAACCGTCTGTCTCCAAATAGTATGCAGATGAGGCACAATGGTATATGATATCTGAGCGCTGCAGGATCACTGAAATAATAATCACAGGGTGACTACAAATTACACTGAAGTAGTGTCAGACAGATGAAGATGGAGCTGGATGAGCCAAGTATTGCTGGAAGGTAATCGGTATGATTTACCGCCGGCCGCATGATTCAAATCCCGGCAGCGACACGCCGATACAAGTGGAAATCCCGAACATCGGAAGGTAGGTATAAACTAACCAATTCTACCCCCTAACCCTAACCCTCCCTTAGGGGTGCCTAACCCTAATCCCCCCTCTAAGTGCCTAAACCCTAACCTCACCCCGGGGTGCCTAACCCTAACCCCCACTTCCCCTAGGCTGATCCTAACCTCCCGGGGGGGTGCCTAACCCTAAGTCCCCCCCGGGAGCCCTAAACCTAACCCCCCCGCGCAGCTGTCCGCGCCCGGCATCCCTTCGATCGAGATGCCGGGCGCCAGTCTGCCGGCGTACGTAAAATGACAGGCGTCAACATTTCGACGCCTGTCATTTAACCCTTGCCGGGATTCAGCAGTCGGGAAGCCGGTGGTCGGCATTGCGTCTGCCAGCTTCCCGACTGTTTCCCCTGCAAGCTGTAGGGCAGGTCAGAGCTGGAAATCAGGTTTAACTGGTATCCAGGGGTCTGTAGTGCTGCAATTTTTTCAGAACTGAAGCAGGATTAATCAGGTTTAAGTGGTATGCTGGGATCTGTAGTGCTTTAGAGTAGTTTAGAACTGAAGTAGGATTACTGCAGCGCAGGTAAATGCTGTGAGTACTCTGAAGATCTAGAAAGCAGTAGGGTGAATGATTAGCTGGAGTTTCCCGGGTGGACAGCACAATTAGCAGACTCACTGAAGCTCTATAATGCAGGGACCAGAGCAGATCTGTGGAATGAAATCCTAGCTAAATGATTTAGGAACACAAGAGCAACTAGGAATAATAGCAACTTGGAGAGCTGAGGGTAACAGCAGAGCTGACACATAGGGGCATATTCAATTGGGCATGAGGTTTAGTAAGGAAAAAAACTTGCGCCCCTCGCGCCCAATTTTGGATTACCACGGGTATGCGTGCTCCCGATACCCGCTGTATCAAATTAAAAAAGGTGATCTCGGGGGTTTTCAGAGCTGAAAACTCTGCAGCGCGTAAAAAAAAAAGAAAGCAAAGAATTACACTTACCTGCTCGGGGATCTCCAGTGTTCTCTGTGGCTCCCGGTGGCCTCCCCTCCATCTCACTGAGGAGGGGGCTGCAGGGAGGCTGCAGGGAGGCACAAGGGCTGCTGGGAGATGTAGTTCTCCCAGCGACCATTACGGGGGGCGGCATACTTACACTGGACACACACACCGGGGGTCACACACTCATGCACACACACACTCATAAACAATCACAAACACTCACACACACTGACATATTCACCGCTGCTGCAGGAGACCAGGTCCTGACGCTGGACGCAGAACACAGCACGTAAACCTCCAATTGCTTAATTAGTCATTAGGAGGGGTGCCGCCGGGGTCCCAGAGCATTCCCGACCTTTTTTACCAAAAATTGTGGACTTTAGGAAAAACTGGTCTCGCTCAAAAAAGCAAAAATCCTGCTCCTAATTGAATAGCAAAAATCCTGCACCTGTAGGAAAACCCTATTCTCACCCCCAATTGAATATGCCCCATAGGAACTAAATAACTGTAGCTTGTAAAGCTGAAACCCAGCAGTACTAGATTACTAGGATCCCAGGGAGTTAGGCATATGACTTGTTGATCTGGCAATGTGCAGGTGAACTGGAAGGGTTTAAACAGGTTGTCCCGGGTGCGGATAGGGTGCAAAGATTACGTTGAGAATTGCATGAACCAGATTGATGTAGGAATGATCACATGATCAGAGTCGAGATGGCTGCGTCAAAACTGTTGGGCCTAGTTGCACAGTCTAACAGGAAACAGAGGCAATGCAGGGCATCCCTGTGCTTGCGTGTATTTCCTCCGGGTACTCCGGTTTCTTCCCACACTCCAAAAATATACTGGTAGGTTAATTGGCTCCCAACAAAATTAACCCTAGTGTGTATGTGCATGTGATAGGGAACATAGATTGTAAGCTCTACTGGGGCAGGGACTGATGTGAATGGGCAAATATTCTCTCTGTAAAACGCTGCGGAATATGTGTGCGCTATATAAATAAATGGTAATAATAATAATGACATGCACAGGGATATCCAGGAGACATGGCATACACAGAGGACCATAGAACACGCCAGGATTCTACGTGAGCAAGTAATTTGATTCCGAGAAGTGGAAAGTGACAGCAAGATGACAAAAACATCTCCAATCTTAGCGGATGATGTGAAATTAAATAGGAGTGCTGCTTTAAAATTGGTTTGTACAAGGATGCCAAATATTGTAAAAAGACATTTCAGAATCGCAGTTGTGGCCAGTCTGTCTTGAGGAGGCCACAAATTGACAATTTGCTGTATAACAGATTTGTCTGATTAATGCATTAGTCAGTTTTGAAATTCTGGGTGATGGGAGAGGAAGAAGTAAGAACTCCAGAGAGCTGGGGCCAAATGTAATAGGGTGAGAGTTTAGAAAATGTGAGTTTTCTCACACTTGTTAAACTTGGCCAGTGTAATAGAGTCCGAGATCAAAGCAACACAGCAAACTCGCATGTTTTTCAGACTCGAAAAACTCACACGATTTAAAATCCCATCCAGATGTTTTCCCATTTTGAAGATAAAACTCGACCAATGTGATAGTTTACTGCTAAATTCTCACATTTTCGAAACGCTCACCCTATGACATGTGGCCCCTGGTGTTACATAGAAATATAGAAACATAGAATTTGACGGCAGATAAGAATCACTTGGCCCGTATAGTCTGCTGTTTGGGTAGATTGTGTCCATAAAGCATCAATTATCAGGTAGGCTGTGGCATTTAATTTATGCTCAATTGGTATTAAGGGGACTAATGTGTGTAAGAAAACATTCCCTACCAGGGCCGGATTATAGGGAGGGCGACAGGGGCGGTCGTCCTGGGGCCCCAACACTATCCCCGGCCGGCCCCTTCCCCAAGATTAACTGTTTTTTTTTTTCTTTATCGGAGCCGCCTCCCGCGGCCCGTGACTAAGCTCCGCCCCCTCCCGACATTTGGCTCCACCCCCTTTTGCTGCTGCTGGCCTGCTGCCTCTGAACTTGGTAAGCAATAATGTTTATATGTATGTGTGTGTGTATATGTACATAGACTTGTGGCCAAAATTGCAGACACATTTTCAAATTAGAATGTTTTTCAACTTTGAATGCTTATAAAAACTGTTTCACTTCACACAGTGCAATGATTCTTGTATCAAATGAAAGGAAATTTAATGCTGAATACAACACAATAAACAGAGGTCAAATATTTTCATTACAAGAGAAGTTATGCTACTTTCAGTCTGACAAAGAAGCACAGATGTGTGAGATTCAAGAAGCGGATTGTAGTAACAGCTACTACCAGCCAATCGGAATCATCGTTCTGAGGACCAATCAGCTGTCGTTTATGAGCAGGTGCAAGGTCATGTTCAATGGTGGGAAAGGTCAGTTTGGCTGTTTCATTTTGCAGAATAAAGTTGGTTACTGAAGTGCAATTACGGTTGGATGTTTGTGTGTATTGTTTAGTGCTATTGACGGTGTAAGAAATAAATACAACAATGTTGTCCAGGCAAAGTGGTCACTGGTCAACCAGGAAGAGATCCAGGATTGTGGTGTTATGTGAACATGGTCTTTCGTGTGCAGCAATTGCAAGAGAAGTTGGTGGGAATGTGACAACATCAGGAGTACGAAAGTTTTGTTTACGCTATATGGAAACACAATCTATACAAAACAAAGAAGGAAAAGGCTGGAAAAAGTGCACAACAGCTGTTGGTGATAGGAGAATAAAACTAATTTGCGTCAGGACAGATGGATGTCATCTGCGGCCATTAGCAGTGAACTGAGTGCAACTGGTGTTTTTGTCAGTGCAAGAACGGTACGGAAAAGACTAACGGAGGTTGGCCTAAAAGGGAGGATTTTCCCCAAAAAAGCCATTGCTAAATAAAAAGCAGCATTTGAAACAAATACAGTGGGCAAAAGAACACATTGCATAGACAGAAGTGCGGTGGAAATAAGTGATATGGAGTGACGAAACTAAGATATCGATATTAGGCAGTGATGGGAGAAAATATGTGAGACATTGCATCGGGGAAAAGATATCCAGATTGCAATCAAGCGACAACAAAGAATCCTACAAGTGTTATGATCTGGGCATGTATGACAGCAGATGCTGTAGGCCGCCGTTATGTCATAGATGGCACACTGAACAGCAGAAAGTACATTGACACCATCCTACAACCAAAACTTCTACCTTCTATCAGGGATCTTTTTCCAGTTAATGCCCCATTTTTTTTCCAGCAGGAATCAACTCCCTGCCACACTGCACGGACATACAAAAAGGGGTTCACGGAGAATGACATACAGGTGCTGGGATGGCCAGGAAACAGCCCAGACCTGAACCCCATAGAACATTTGTGGTTCCGTTTGAAAAAACTGGTACATCTGAGGCGTCCATCCAATAAAAGACAATTAATTGAGGCTATGATTGTCTCATGGCACCACATAATAAAGGAAGAGCTCCAAACATTGGTTGACTCAATGACACGTCGCTGTGTTGCTGTCTTGAAAAATAAAGGATACCCAATGAAATACTGATAGGACAGTAACGTAAGTACACAGGGATTTTCACCCTAAGTGTTGTTTTCACTGCATAACTTCCCTTGGAATGCAAATATTTGACCTCTGTTTATTGTGTCGAATTAAGCATTAAATTTCCTTTCATTTGATATATGAATCATTGCACTGCATGAAGTGTAACAGTGTTTATAAGCATTCGAAGTTGAAAAACATTCAAATTTCAAAAAGAGCAATTTTGGCCACCCCCGTATGTGTGTATCTATATATATTGTATATATGTGTGTCTGTATATTTATATATATATATATATATATATATATATATCGTTCCCGCTAGGCTGTTTCAGTGGGGCGCCGTGCCCTGCCCTATTTCTGAAGAGCAGAAAGCACCCTGCCCTACAGCGTGGCACCCCTCTGAAACAGCCTGCTGCTTCTGTCAGGCTGGGAAACTGACAGAGCAGCAGTCACCGCCGGTATCCATTCACTGTGATACCGGCATCACATGGATGCACCCGGCATCACATGGATGCACCCGGCATCCATTCACAGTAACTGCGGAGCTTGGGGACTGCCCGGCATGTCCGTAAGTGCCGGGCATTCACCCAAGAGTTCCGAAAAGGGGACGCATCATAATGACATGCCCCTTTTCATTGGGCCCACCCTCCTTTCGGGCACGCAGATGTGCCCTAGCTCTAGGTCCGGTGCCCTGCCTGCCGTCGGACCTAGAATGAACACTGTGTATATATGTATATATATATTTATATAAAACCTTTATTGAGAGGGGCCCCCACAGACCTTAATCCGGCCCTGTTCCCTACACCATTACATCACCAACATTAGCCCGAACCATTGACACATGGCAGAATGGATCCATGTCTTAATTGTGACCCTACCATCTGCATGTCACAGCAGAAATGAAGCTTTGTCATGAACATCCTTTAACTGTCCAGTTTGGCAAGGCTGTGCCCATTGTAGCCTCAGTTTCCTGTTCTTAGCTGACAGAAGTTGAACCTGGTGTGGTCTGCTGCTGTAGCCAATCCACTGCAAACTGTGCATTCAGAGATACTTTCTGCGTATCACAGTTGTAACACATGGTTATTTCAGTTACTGTTGCCTTTCTGTCAGCTTGACAAAATCTAGAACCAATTTTGTGTGAAAGCACAGGTAAACATATAACATGGACCGCAATCAAGGTTCAGCAGTAATATACATATTTATTAAAATAGTTACTAAAAGACATATGTCTCAACAAATAGAAATAGTTATGTTTATAAAAAGTGTCTAAATATATACCGGTATATAGTTTCAATCAGATAGCATTGGATACTTCAGTATTTCAGGCAAATAGATACATTCACAATCACAGCTAACACGTAGCAATGTGCCAATACTAATACAAGTTGGCACTATCCAGTTGTTAATACTAACAGTTTGCCAATTGAGAAGAACTAGTTTAGTAATTGACCGGAGAAAACAATGTTAACAAAAGTTCCAGTGACATATGTCCGTATCAAATAGTCACAAAGAACCAAAACACGTTGTAAACAGGTCTCATTTGTCGGGAGACCAGCACACTGACTAAATAAAATCCCTCTTTCCTTGTCGTCCTGTAGCCGTCAGTAGGCTAATCTGCGTGACACAAACAAGGATCCGGGGTAGCTGGTTGCTGGTACTCACAGTCACTACCGCTCCTGGCTGATCAAGCAGCACGCTCACAGATATCCGAATGCCGGCTGCTGGGTGCAGCACTATCTGCAAAATATAACAAAGATCCTAAAGATATTACTGTAAACGGGGTAGAAATGATGATGGTGGGTACACACTATACAGATATATCTGCAGATCGAGAGATCTGCAGATGATGGTTGTTCGTACACACTGAACAACCATCCTCTGTGTCTGCCCGCAGGTCCCGGCTGCCAGGGGATGTGTCCCGGCAGGTGGGGGGGCCTGTCCCGCCCCCTCCTCGCAGCTGCGGACCGCCCGTACACACTTGCCGATGGGCAGATATGTCTGCAGACATATCTGTCCATCGGCTGTGCAGCACAGCCAATGCGATATGTCGGTGAACGCCGACGTTCAACGACATATCGCGGGTACACACTTCCCGACGGGCAGCAGATACATTGGCCGACCAATTGATCGGCCAATGTATCTGTCAGTGTGTACCAGCTTTAGAATACCCTTAGGGGTGGTGATAGGTTTAAACAACTATGTATAGCAGAATCTAGGTGGATATTTTGCTTGCATACACTCCACCCTGAAGGTTTGAATGAGGCTCTTGAATTCTATGATTAGTATGTGAATTATACTGTGAATTATACTGCAGTTCAACATGAATTGCTGTCCACACACTGGGTGATCCAGATGAAGCACATGTACTGTCTGATCAGTGCTTTGTCGGCTCTCCCATTGTGTGGATATCAAGAACAAGAGAGATAGATATGTCCTGCATATATTGTCATTTTTGGGATGTGTGTGTATATTAATTAATGGCTATATGTTAATATACAGTATGTAATTTTCTTATAAGCTATACTACTTTAGAATATTAGATTAACTAGCATTAGAATGAGATAAATAGTGTAATCAATTAGTAGATGTATGAATATATATATTAAATTGTTACTATTACAATTTTTACTTTATATTATATTTATTTTTTATATATATTATTTATTTTTAATTTATTTATGTGCATATTGTTGCATACTTTTAGTAATTACATATTAATAAGACATTTTTTTTGCACATCTGTTATTTTTATATTATATTATAACTATATGTATGTTGGTGGACCGCAACTAATGGTCAGTATTTATAACATTATTACATGTATGAGATATGAAGAATTGAGAGGGATATGAGTTTACAGTATAATGGTTATCAACATATAATTTAAATAAATGTCCCTCACAATGTCGGTAAGAAATAGAACAGAGGAGGTTAGACAATTCCCAATCATTTGGAACCAATGGGATTTAAGGTCTTCCTATATTAAGTGAGAGCCAAAGGAGAGGTTATTCAGCTTCAAAAAGTCCAGAAGACTGGACTAAATGCATTGCTGTGTGCCTTTGGACTTTATTCATTGTGAGCAAATCATCTATAATTCACCAACTCCTGATGGACTGGTAAATATGGCTTGCACCACAGCCCCTGTACTAGCAGCCAACAGGTGAGGCTGTGAGAGCCTACTCACTACCTGATACCAGGAATCATCTTTTACTGGGTCTGTGTTTGCTCCGGAACTCGGATAGTGCCACACCCAGCAGCCGTCATTCGGATATCTGCGAGCGTGCTGCTTGATAGGCCAGGAGCGGTAGTGACTGTGAGTACCAGCAACCAGCTACCCCGGATCCTGTTTGTGTCACGCAGTTTAGCCTACTGATGGCTGTATTACCCAGCTACAGGGCGACAAAGAAAGAGGGATTTTATTTAGTCAGTGTGCTGGTCTCCCGGACAAATGAGACCCGTTAACAACTTATTTTGGTTCTTTGTGACTATTTCATACGGATAAATATCACTGGAACTTTTATTAACATTGTTTCCTCTGGTCAATTACTAAACTAGTTCTTCTCAATTGGCAAACTGTTAGTATAACAACTGGATAGTGCCAAATTGTATTAGTATTGGCACATTGCTACATGTTAGCTGTGACTGTGAATGTATCTATTTGCCTGAAATACTTAAGTATCCAATGCTATCTGATTGAAACTAAACACCGGTATATATTTAGACACTTTTTGTAAACATAACTATTTCTATTTGTTGAGACATATGTCTTTTAGTAACTATTTTAATAAATATGTATGTTACTGCTAAAACTTGATTGCGGTCCATGTTATATGTTTACCTGCGCTTTCACACAAAAATAGTTCTAGTTTATTGCTTTATAGGATTTTTTGCAAATTATCCTTTTGTGAAGTTCAGCAGGTGAACTTGGTTGATAAAACATATTGATTCACAAGCGCTAAGGTGATTCGTGGTTTAGAGCTTGACAAAATCTGTTCATTCTCTTCTGATCTCTTATTATCAAGCCGGCATTTTCACCCATAGACCTCCCCCCTCCAGTGCTTGCTGGTGCAACGACACACAATGATGATGACTAGAAGCAGAACTATCTAGCTGCTTCTGATTAGCCATTAGAATTTTGACACATTGTATAAGAAGATATAGGGGCTGATTCAGAGATGTACACTAACCCAATGGTTAGCGCACATCTCCGATTGTGCCTCCTCTGCGCAGGAGCATTGACCTGTACTGTGCATGTGCAGTACAGGTCTGCCATCTCGTACACAGAGTGACAGTGACTGACAGTCTGCTGCTGTTTCTAGGCGAGGAGGGGATCGGCTGACGGAGATTTCCTGGCATCTTTTGTGATCTGCATTGGTCGGCTAGAGTGACCCCATGTTCACTCAGCCGGCTGAGGATCCCACAAATGATCAGATGCTGTGTCCATGCACACAGTTCGGATCAGTAATGCATGCAGGAGGCGTTACCATAATAGTGCTATCTCCGTCTGAGGCTGAATCACCCCCATAGCTCTCTATTTATCATTTCCATTTGGATTACTCTAGGAAAGAAGATTACCATTCTATTTTTAAAGGCGATACATAAAAGGGAGGTAGACATAGACTTATGGAGGATGGCCTGGTGTCAAGAAGGGCAGCAAAGAAGCTACTTCTCTCCAGGAATAACATCAGGGACAGACTGATATTCTGCAAAAGGTACAGAGATTGGACTGTTGACGATTGGGGTAAAGTTATTTTCTCTGATGAATCCCCTTTCAGATTGTTTGGGAAATCTGGAAAAACGCTTGTCCAGCGAAGGAAAGGTGAGCGCTACCATCAGTCCTGTGTCATGCCAACAGTAAAGCATCCTGAGACCATTCATGTTTGGGGTTGCTTCTCAGCCAAGGGAGTGGGCTCACTCACAATTTTGCCTAAGAACACAGCCATGAATAAAGAATGGTACCAAAACATCCTCCAAGAGCAACTTCTCCCAACCATCCAAGAACAGTTTGGTGACAAACAATGCCTTTTCCAGCATGATGGCAAAAGTGATAGCTAATACCCCTTTCAGATATACAACCCGGGAAATATCCTGCTCAGACCCGGGAATTTCTCCAGTGTAAAATCCCGGGTATTTGGTAGAGACCCCACTTTCACACTACAGCTTCTACCCGGGAATTTCCCGGGTAGACCCCTTTCAGACAAGAGCAGGGCTTTTCAGAGTTTTACACAGAAAATCACAGTTTTGTCATTATAAGTGGATGTTATGCTGGCACACTATAATGAGGTCATGCAAAGGTGGGGCTTTGGTATAAGGGGACTGGGAGCTATTGTTATTGTAATAAATACAAAGACTTAATATTTGAAATGTTCAAAAAATATTTTATTTTAATAAACGCCTTTGTTTAAGTTGCATACGAAGTTTGAATTACTTCCATATTTCTTACATAAGAAATAATGTTGCACAAAATACAACACAATTCAAAACCAAACAATAGTATAAAAATAAATAAAAATACACATTTACTTCAGAACATTATTAAGTGCGCATATAGCTGTGAGGCATTAAACAAGCCTTTATAATAAAACAAATAGGACCAGAATTTTTTGGTAGATCCTTGTTTATACCAACTCAATATCCTTAAAAAAAATGACAAAAGCAGTAACCATAACAACATTTTCAACATCATCATATGGGATATGTCTAGTTAAAATCACTAGATATATTTGATTACCACAGTAAAATATTTCTGTAAACTGTAAACTCTGGTTTTTTTTTTTCAGGAGTACATTCCTGTGACAGAGTATTAGCTGGCAAAGTATCTTTAAATCGACCTTCAAGTACATTATCTAATGTATTATCTGTAAATGTTAAGGATGACTGAGGTGTTTGCGGATGCTTGGATATATGGGATGTAGGGGGACTTTACTTGTTGAGCATACTGGGATGTTTGTCCAAATGCTGGGGTGGGCTTTGCTTGTTGAGCATACTGGGATGTTTGGCCAAATGCTGGGGGGGCTTTGCTTGTTGAGCATACTGGGATGTTTGGCCAAATGCTGGGGTGGGCTTTGCTTGTTGAGCATACTGGGATGTTTGGCCAAATTCTGGGGGGGCTTTGCTTGTTGAGCATACTGGGATGTTTGGCCAAATGCTGGGGGGGCTTTGCTTGTTGAGCATACTGGGATGTTTGGCCAAATGCTGGGGGGGGGGCTTTGCTTGTTGAGCATACTGGGATGTTTGGCCAAATGCTGGGGGAAGGCTTTGCTTGTTGAGCATACTGGGATGTTTGGCCAAATGCTGGGGGGGCTTTGCTTGTTGAGCATACTGGGATGTTTGGCCAAATGCTGGGGGGGGGCTTTGCTTGTTGAGCATACTGGGATGTTTGGCCAAATGCTGGGGTGGGCTTTGCTTGTTGAGCATACCGGGATGTTTGGCCAAATGCTGGGGGAAGGCTTTGCTTGTTGAGCATACTTGTATGTAGTTTGCCCAAATGCTGTGGGGAAATTAGCGTGCTGGTCATACTGTGATGTATGCTGAAATGAGGTGGGAGACTGAGGTTGTTGCACATACTGGGATGGTTCCCCAAATGAGTTTGGATAATTAGCTTGGTGCCCAAAATGGGTGGGTGGTGGAACATGTTTTGTTTTGTAGTGGATTGTGCTCAAGATTTGAGTAAAAAAATTGCGGTTATCGCGACTAAGCCTTTCCTGCATAGCTATCATTTCCGTTAGCAAATTACTCTGCATTTCTCTCTCATTGGCCATGAACCGCTGCAGTCCGGCATCCTCTTGTGTCTGCCATTCCGAATCTAGGTCGCGTAGTTGTTCATAAAGAATATTTGTCATGGCTTTGGTAGCAACATCAATTTTGCTCTTCTTTTTACGTGTTGGCACTGTGAAAACTGAAAGTAAAAGAGAGAAAACATTTAGCAACAGATGTAAAAAATATTTGAAACACAAAACAATAAATGGTCCCAATTCAAAAAGCAGCACGTCTGTTTGCATGCAGTGCCCATCCTCCACTACAAGATATAAACGCAGAAACAATACGGTTTATACTATATACTAGAAATTGTACTACAACATTACATAGATTAATGCAGCAGAACATAAGTTATTTGAATTAAACTTACTGTTACCGCGTAGGGTGGGCTTGTCTCCTTGGGTCTGTGGCTCAGACTCAGACTCTTGCCTTTGCGTTGGAGAGATCACATCTGTGGCAGTGCTTTGTTCAATGATGATGGTATTAGATGAGTCCTCATCTGGGTCATCAAATAGGACCTGCGATAATGCCGGGCTCTGCTGGCTGCTCTCAGGAGTTGTTGAAGGCGAGCATGTCGTTGTTGCAGACAGTGTGCCAGTATCACTTGAAGAAGATAGAGCAATGGGGTTGCATAGTGCTGTATGCCCAAAAGCGGAAGCGCGTAAATTGTATAAGGGCCACTCCATCCTTCCCACACCACTGCGATTACGATTGTGGTCATGGACCTTTGTGTATTGTTTCTTTAGGCTCTTTAGCTTATTAAGGACTTGCTGCTGTGTCTTCACAATACCCCGGCTGGCCAGGATTTTGGCAATGTTGCAATAGATCATGGCATCCTTAACAGTGCCTGTGATTTGAGCTTTTATTTCCTCCTCTCCCCTCACATGTAAGAGCTCACGGACCTCCTCATCCTTCCAATGTGCCATGATCAGCAACCACCTGTACACAGAAAAAAGAAAGATTACCGCGCTAAAGAAAACCCAGAAAATTTAGATAAAAAATAATAAATAAATAAGCAAATGAATAAAAAATAAATCTCTTGTATGGTGTATTAATAATGTTTTCAGTATTTTAAAATATATGCCATATATAATAAGAAACAAGCTCTTTTAATAAGGTAATAAAAAACAGTAATTTACACACCTGGCACCACTCTGCAAACACCTGGCACTGCACTCTCTCCTCTGTCAGCACCAAGTTCACCTCGTAGTGTTGCGGGTCTCTCTGCAACTGTTGCGGCACCTAAATCCGCCGTGTAGCACTACACTGCCTTTCTTCTGCATTTATGGTGTCTGCCCTCCACTGTCCGGCTGCTGCTGCTGATGATCTCATCAACAGGCAGCCGCATCCGGCCAATTAGGAGCTGTTTGGGGAAGCCCGGGAGTAAATTCCCGGGTAGCACCATTCAGACAGAAGCAGGGTAATTTCCCGGGATTTAATTCCCGGGAAAAACCCTGGTCGATTGCAGGGGCGGCTACCCGGGAACGTGTTCCCGGGTAGGTACCTTTCAGACAGACGTGGCTACCCGGGAATTTGGCTGAGGCGGGCCAAATTCCCGGGATTCTCGAGATGTCTGAAAGGGGTATAAGTGGCTCGGGGAACAAAACAACAAAATGTTGGGTCCATGGCCAGGAAACTCCCCAAACCTTAATCCCATTGAGAACTTGAGGTCAATCCTCAAGAGGCAGATGAACAAACTAAAAAACCCACAAATTCTGCCAACTCCAAACATTGATTAGGCAACAATTGGCGGCCATCAGTCAGTATGTGGCCCAGATTGACAGCATGCCAGGGCGAATTGAAGAGGTCTTGAAAAAGAAGGGTCAACACTTCTTTTGACTCTTTGCATAAACTTAATGTAATTGTCAATAAAAGCCTTTGACACTTATGAAATGCTTGTAAATTTACTTCAGTATACCATAGTAACATCTGACAAAAAGGTCTAAAACCACTGAAGCAGCAAACCTTGTGAAAACCAATACTTGTATCATTCTCAATTTTTTGGCTGTGGCTGTATATAGAAGTGATACAGGCATTGAGTTTTACTCATGCTTTTAGCATATCTTATAAAATACACATCACATATACATTATTTGCACAATCAAATGCATTTTAATATGCCAGCCACTGAAGATTTTTAAGAGATACAATTTTACACGGTATACGTTTATGAAGCCGGCGGACGGAATCCCGACCGCCGGCTTCTAGACTACTTAGTCCCGGCGATGGTTAAATGACAGGCGTCTAAATCCCGATCAAAGGGATGTCGGGGGGGAGGGTTAGGTTAAGGGCTCCCGGGGGGGACTTAGGGTTAGGCACCCCCCCGGGAGGTAAGGGTTAGGCTAGGGGGAGGGAGGGTTAGGCACCCCTGGGGGGAGGTTAGGGTTAGGTTAACCCCCCCGGGGAATTTGGGTGTAGGCGGCGGGGAAGGGTGGGTTAGGTTTAGGTACTTAGAGGGGGGATTAGGGTTAGGCACCCTAAAGGAGGGTTAGGGGGTAAAATTAGGTTAGTTTATACTTACCTGGGGACGATCGGGATTTCCTCCTCTGTCGGGCTGCTGCTGCCGGGATTTGAACCGTGTGGCCGGCGGTTAATCATACTGATTCCAATTTACACCTACTATTTTATGTAAATTGTGTCCAGATCTACATGATTAATACAGAACAATTATCAATAATATTATTCAAATCGTCTAAGAATTGATCTAATCTTTGAATGCTAAAGCCTTAAAAATACATCAGAATGAACATATTGGTAACATAACAAATGGCCCTAAAACCTAGCCATTACAGTCCAGGTTTTAAGGATATCCATGCTTGAGCACAGGTAACTTATACTGCTTTTACACCAAAATTCCGGGGCTGACCCGGAGGTTGGAACAGGGGGCCTGATTCAGACCCGGTCGTAAGCGCTGAGCGCTCGCAACCGGGTCGATGGTGGCCCACAGTGCATGCGCACGACGGAGCCGGCTCCGTCGTGCACATGCGCAAGACCCGGCTAGCAATGGGTACTCCGTCGCTCCGGGTCTAACACCAAAGGGGGCGAGCTGTCGATGTTGAGTGACAGCTCGCCCCGTTTGGTGGGCGGGCCATGTGGGTGGCTGCCCAAACGGAGGCGTTCCCATGATAACGTGTGCCGTTTGGGGGCGGCCCCACTGTTAGAGCGGAAAGCTCTCTGGGGCTTGCGATGGGCGAGACCCTACCACAAGGTCTCGTCGCAAGCCCGATGGTCGCGATAGTCTTGACCATCGCGACCATCATCCTGGCCGCTTGCAATAGCTGTGGGTGGTCACCCACAGCTATGCGAGTGGCCAAGAGGCCGCTCCATAAAAAAAAGCCCGGCCCTGATTCAGAGCAAGCGGCTCTCAATCAGGCGCAGGGTTCCTATCCGGATCAAACCCGGAATTTAGGCGGCGCCGACCCAGGATTTTCCCGAGCCAGCGCCATTCACACCGGAGCCCGGTCTGCATAGGCCCGGCTTTTCCGGCGTGGAAGTGGACGTTTGGAGATGACGTCATCTCCAAGCGCCACTGAGGCCGGCCAATCGGCAGGCATGTGGCACAATCCAGGTCATCGTGACCCGGATTGTGCAGTTTACACTGCAGGGTTTCAATGGTTATTCCCGTGTTAAACCCTGCTAGTTACCTGGGTTGGATTGCCGGGACACTAGACCGGCAATCCAACCCTTTCCCCTTTTACACCAAGGAGCTACCCGTGTTAACCCAGCAATAACCCGGGTTTTAGCTCTGGTATAAAAGGGGTATTAATCAGCACCTCAGTCAATTTGATTAAACCATCTGGGCTCAAGCATGGATATCCTTAAAACATGTACTATAATGGCAGAGTTTGGGAACTTCTGGTGTAGATAACCATTGAATAACTGCACATTTAAACAAATTACATAATTGTTCAGTAAAATGTATGAGGAATCCAACATATAAAGGAGAGATAGGGTTTGTGATTGGCACATTAGCCAAGGCTGAAATGCAGCGTATATTCAATTTAAAAACATTGGTCCTGATTCAGAGACAAACGGTATTGCAAACGCAATTACATACTCACGGATCACAGTTGCTAAAATATGCTAATGCCATTCAATACGTAACCGAGTATAGGGGTGCTGCCTTCTCATATCTGTTCAACAACACACAACAGCTTAAACATTGGTACCATCGACAAACAGCAGGCAGTCACGCCACATGTAAGCCAAGTCTTACCAGCTGCAAACTCTGCAGCTCTCCTGACGCGCAGAGAGTTCTCACGCTGCACAGGAGATCGCAATGGCTAATTTATGCACACCCATGTAACGGGGCTTAAACAGCCAGACACATCTGCATTCTTCTAACAACCCCCTTTTACCACCCACAAATGCTGACTACCTGTCACGCACTTTGGTTGCTCTATACGAACGTAGTCACAAAACAATCGCATGCACAACAGAAAATATCGGCATTGCGTCAGTCTCTGAATCAATGATTAACCTACTAGAAGTGTCAATAGTAGATTTTAAACTCTCAGGGCCCTTTTCCCTCATGTGCTTTTCCTTCCCTCATTTATACCATCATCTCCTCCTCTCTGTATGACTGCTGCTGCAGCACTGTTTATACACCTTGTCCATGTTCCGCAATGTTTTTATTGTTTTGCTCATACTGTTTCTGTACTCTATAAGGTGAGGAGGACCCCTTGTGACACCATATAAATAAAGGACAATATTAATAATAGTCTTTGCGATCCACTGCTGCCGAATGGAGGCGTCTATGTACTGAAGACACCTCCTGCGGCATTAGCATATGTTAGCAAAGGTTACATCTCTGAAGCGGCTGATGCAAGCTTTCGCTTCTCAGCAGGTTTGAGGTGAAAATTTAAATCGGCACTAACATGAAGCGTAAAGCACACCGGAGTTTACAATTAAGGGGCATATCCAATTAGCAGCGGTATTTACCCCACAGCTAATTGACAGCCAGGACCTATTCAATTAGGTCCTACATCCCAGCGCTTAACGCTCATTTTTCATCACGAGGAAAACTTAGTGTTAATTGCAGCCTCTGGGGTTTCACACGCAGGGAAACCCATAGATTCCAGCATTTTACAAGGAAACTATGGGTTATCGCGCATTAGCCCAGGGTTTACTGTGTGGGGAAAATGGAGATTAATTGGATAGCTCCCAGTGTGAAGTCCGGAGCTCCTGCCCGACTGGTAAACTTTGCGCCTAACTGAATATGCCCCCTAATGTGTAATTTTACATTTTTATAGCGGTCTACCTTTAGATTTTCTTTTTTGTCCATACACCTCTATAGGGTTCCGTGTGCCTAGCAAATCATGTGGTGTGAATGTTTGCGTTATCTGTACAGTATTTACACTGTTGTTTTATATGTCCTTGAAATTGAAGAGAATATTATCTGGTTTGATCTCTGTAATTTTTGTGTAAAAAATCAGTGTACTCCCATTTGATTCTGTATAATACCTCTTTTCCACCAAAAACCCAGGTCTGACCTGGGTTTTTGGACATGGTTCCAACCCTGGTCAGACCCATTTACACTGCACCTTTGATCTTGGTTACTCCCAGGTCAGCCCTGTTCACACTGAACTCAGGTCTGCCCTGCTAAACCTGTGAGGTCATAAAAAGTGGGAGGTGAATGCGCCACAACCACCAATCCTCTCATTTTAGGCATGATCCAGGTCAGATAACCTGGGTTGCACCGTTTACACTGCACCATTACCTGGGTCCAACCCTGGTAGCTACCTGGGTTGGATTGCAGGGTCACTTGACCCAGGTTATTTTTCAGAGACCCTTTTACACTGAGCTGTGACCCGGGTAGACCCAGCAAAAACCCAGGTTTTTGCTCTGGTGTAAAAGGGGTATAACATGCTTCTCTTCTTAATAGTTGGTTGTTAAGTCACATCATCTCAAACACGTTCCATTACAAATGCTTTCAACTTGTTTCAAGTAATGTGGATTGCTTCAGAGTAATTGCGGTGTGTCCTCAGGTACACACCTTTGGGGATACCTGTGATGACTGGTTGGGGGGGTGAGAGCTTGTGGCATTAAGGATGCTATTGGTGGCTGTCTGCTTCCTATACATGTCTGAGACCAAGCATCCTTCTTCTGTGATGGAAATTGACAAATCAAGGAAATTAAAACTAAAAAAATCACATGTACATAAGTATTCACAGCCTTTGCCATGAAGCTCAAAATTGAGCTCAGGTGCATCCTGTTTCCACTGATCCTTGAGATGTTCCTACAGCTTAATTGGAGTTCACCTGTGGTAAATTCAGTTGATTGGACATGATTTTGAAAGCCATACACCTGTCTATATAAGGTCCCACACTTTACAGTCCATGTCAGAGCACAAACCAAGCATGAAGTCCAAAGAATTGTCTGTAGACCTCCGAGACAGGATTGTCTCGAAGCACAAATCTGGGGAAGGGTACAGAAAAATATCTGGTGCTTTGAAGGTCCCAATGAGCACAGTGACCTCCATCATCCGTAAATGGAAGAAGTTCGGAACCACCAGGACTCTTCCTAGGGTTCTAAACTGAGCGATCGGGGGAGAAGGGCCCTAGTCAGGGAGGTGACCAAGAACCCAATGGTCACTCTGTCAGAGCTACAGCATTCCTCTGTGGACAGAGGAGAACCATCTCTGCAGCAATCCACCAATCAGGCCTGTATGGTAGAGTGGCCAGACGGAAGCCATTCCTTAGTAAAAAAGCACATGGCAGCCCACCTGGAGATTGACAAAATGCACCCGAAGGACTCTCAGACCATGAGAAACAAAATTCTCTGGTCTGATGAGACAAAGATTGAACTCTTTGGCATGAATGCCAAGCGTTATGTTTGGAGGAAACCAGGCACCACTCATCAGCAGGCCAATACCATCCCTACAGTGAACCATGGGGGTGGCAGCATCATGCTGTGGGGATGTTTTTCAGTGGCAGGAACTGGGAGACTAGTCAGGGTAGAGGGAAAGATGAATGCAGCAATGTACAGAGACATCCTGGATGAAAACCTGCTCCAGAGCGCTCTTGACCTCAGACTGGGGCGACGGTTAATCTTTCAGCAGGACGACCCTAAGCACACAGCCAAGATATCAAAGGAGTGGCTTGAGGACAACTCTGTGAATGTCCTTGAGTGGCCAGCCAGAGCCCAGACTTGAATCTGCACCGATGCTTCCCATCCAACCTGATGGAGCTTGAGAGGTGCTGCAAAGAGGAATTGGCGAAACTGCCCAAAGATAGGTGTGCCAAGCTTGTGGCATCATATTCAAAAGGACTTGAGGCTGTAATTGCTGCCAAAGGTGCATCAACAAAAGTATTGAGCAAAGGCTGTGAATACTTATGTACATGTGATTTCTTAGTTTTGTTTTTTTATTAAATTTGCAAAAATCTAAAATAAAACTTTTTACACGTTGGGGTATTATGTGTAGAATTTTGAGGACAAAAATTAGTTTATTCCATTTGGGAATAAGGCTGTAAAATAACAAAATGTGGAAAAAGTGAAGCGCTGTGAATACTTTCCGAATGCACTGTATATAGTGGCTGTTTCTTCCCTAAATTCATTGATTACTAAAGTTAAATTTTCTTCAGTGTGCCATATGTATCAACCTATTGTATATCAATCAAAAAGATTTTTTTCTAAGACAAAATAAGCTCATATACTAGACTGCCTCACTGCAGACTTATGGAGCGTACACACGGTCAGATTTGTCAGACTTGTCAGATTTGTCAGATGACGACTGAACGATTAAACGATTTGAAAGATTTGAAAGATTTTACCAAAGTTTTGAACGATTTGAACGATTGAACGATTTTTGACTGCATTAAAATGAATGGAATCGTCCAAGTCTGACTGCAAACCCATCAGATGTCAGATATCGTTATCTGACAAACGGGAACGCGCATCGTTGATCGTCCATCGTTCAGGCATGTCAGATATGAACGATTTTCCTTCAGATATGAACGACTGAACGATTTTTAAATCGTTATCGTTCATATCTGAAGGAAAAATCTGATCGTGTGTATGCACCATTACTCTTTCACTGCCACAGATTATTAGCTGGCCGAATGTGAGCCCGCGACACTGTGACTGAACAAATCTTATATCTGTTATAATAGCTTTAATAACGGGAAGATAAGTTTCAGCATTTGACTACTGCACTGAGGACCTCTATTCCCTTTCTGCCCCGTATTATAAACATGGATGTACCACGATATGAACAACCGATGACTGCAGTTAAATTGTATATTTTTATGTTTTTTAGGCAATAACTACTTATAGCTGATTGTTCAGCAGTATAACTGCAGTGACAGCAGGTTTGTTTATTCATACATTGTAACATTGTATTCTTTATAACGATCAGCTCTGAGTTCGTGATTTTTATGTTTTTTTGTGAAGAGTTTGGTTACAACAATACACAGACGATTTATATACATAGTAATACAAATATTTAATTTTATTACTACGGCATTCAACAGTATAGAAAATAAAGTGCATTGAAATAGTGCAGTGTCAATAACCACACCAGTCATTACTCAATAAACATTTGTTGATTAGAATTATTTTTTTAAACCTATTGGCATTTGATATACATCTTCTAAAGGGGCACATCCACAAGACGATCTACTCCCTGTCCAATCTCTAAACGATTTTCCCTTGAAATTTTATCTTTAAGTCTGAACGATTTGCAAACTATCTTTAATAGATCAAGTGAAATTGACCTGCATGTTCAGTAGACTGACGAGACGATCAAACGACCAGCGGGAGCGCGCATCGTTGATCGTTAACGACCAAACACTGCACGATTTATAAACGATTCAACGATAACGACGTCGTTATCGTTCAATCGCCTGCTAAAATCGTGTAGTGGATGCCCCCCTTTAGACTCCCTATATTTGTCAGTTGAATAGTCCCTGACACAGAATTTATATTTGATTTTAATATTTCACCATGTTTGTGCATATTTAATGTTAATAGCAATATTAAAAGTTAAATTTTAATAGAATTCTAGACTGGTGCACCAAAACACTGTCCTCTCTGTGCCCTTTCTGTTAACCTCCGTGTTTATAGCAGATTTCACAGCTTTGGCCACCGAGAATTCAGAGTTAGTTGTGTGATGGGATGTACAGCCATGGCCAAAAGTTTTGAGAATGACACAAGTATTGGTTTTCACAACGTTTGCTGCTTCAATGGGTTTAGACCTTTTTGTCAGATGTTACTATGGTATACTGAAGTCAAATTACAAGCATTTCATAAGTGTCAAAGGCTTTTATTGAAAATTACATTAAGTTTATGCAAAGAGTCAGTAATTGCAGTGTTGACCCTTCTTTTTCAAGACCTCTGCAATTCGCCCTGGCATGCTGTCAATCAACTTCTGGGCCACATACTGACTGATGGCCGCCCATTCTTGCCTAATCAATGCTTGGAATTTTTCATAATTTGTGGGTTTTTGTTTATACACCCGTCTCTTCAGGACTGACCGCAAATTCTCAATGGGATTAAGGTCTGGGGAGTTTCCTGGCCATGGACCCAAAATTTCGATGTTTTGTTCCCCGAGCCACTTGGAGCACCTTGCCATAAGGCAAAAGTGTGATAACTATCATGCTGGAAAATGCATTGTTCGTCACCAAACTGTTCTTGGATGGTTGGGAGAAGTTGCTCTTGGAGGATGTTTTGGAACCATTTTTTTTTTTTTTAAACATATTTTATTGTAAGACTGCAATGAACAATACAACATATTGGTCAAAAAGTAACAAGACATCAATAGGTATACAGCAGTAAGTGATAACATGATCCATGAAGAACATAGAATTGCAGGACTTAAAATGGGGTCTACCTGAGGACAAGGTTTCTTCATTATACCAGGCTGTAAGTTGGACTGCAGCACGAAGCGTGTCTTTGACCTGAGGCATTAATGTGCGAATATATGGAAGCCAAATGTCAAATAATTTCTCTGCACCTTTGTCTTTATTAAGGGATAGTTCTAGCCAATCCATATTAAATAGATACGATATTCTAGGCTGTAGGAGATTGAGTGTTAAAGTGTCAGCAGAAACCCATTGGGATAAGATGGCTTTCTTTGCAGCTGCTGAAATCTTTGCTAATAATAGGTGGGCACCTCCAGGGGGACAGAATGATCCGGACGATGGTATAATATCCCACATGGCCCACTCAGGTGTTAATTCGAAATGAATTGTGTACTAGGGACCAGAATCTCTGCACAATGCCACATACAATGCATTAAGTCCGCATCAGATTGTCTACACTTAAAGCAATTTGAGTCTGTAGAAGCACCTGTAATGAATCTTAGTTAGGGGTTAAATAGGCACGATGCAGTAATTTATATTGCATTTCAGCATAGGATGCCGAGATTAATTGCTTGTTGAGTCTAACAAAAGATTTGAAAATGGTGGATAAGGGTATGTTAGGGAATGTAGAATGCCAATTGGCTACTCCAGCTGTCTCCACCTCCAAATTTATTTGTCGGCATATATAAGTATATAACATGGAAGTGGAAAATGACATAGAAGGGCAGCGAGACAACACATCATCCAAACCGCTTTTTCCAGACATAATGGGAATTCTACGGAGTAAAGTAGTGATATAGCTGCGTACTTGGAGGTAAACGAATAATGCAATTTGAAGACAAGGAAATTTTTCCTGTATTTGGTTGTGAGAGTAAATATAATATGTAACGAAGTCCCTGTGCACTCCAGGTCCTAAAAATCTGTGTTAATAAACCAGCAGCCAAACCCCGGGTTATGACCAATGGGAAGGAATAAGGAGACGTTAGGAGGGACCTTCATTTGAGCTCTGGTGCGTCGCCATGCCATGCATGTAGTATGAAGTAGTAAGTTTTGTGTTATATGAGGTGGGAGAGACGAGGGATGTGTGTATAATAGACTAACTAATGGGGCCTCAGCATTAAAAGATTGCTCTACCAAAGTGTCAGCAAATCCATTTGTTCCTTTGCTCCAATTAATTGCGTAGCGATAATTTGACGCTATAGCATAGGATCTTAGGCAAGGGAGGTTGATTCCTCCTAAAGTGAGTGGTTGGCTAAGTTTAAATAATGAAATCCTGGGTTTTTTGTCCGCCCAAATGAACTTGCTGATCGCTCTGTTAATCAATTTTAGGTCAGATTCCAAAGGAAGCAGAAGAAGCATCTGAAAGAAATATAAAATCCTAGGAAAGGATATCATTTTGATTAACTGACATCTACCGATATATGAGAGTGGGAGGTGTTTCCATTTTTTAAAATCTAAAAGTGTGCGTTGTATTAAAGCAGGGAAATTGACCGAGTATAGGGCTGAGGGATGTGCCGGAATGTTTAGGCCCAAATATTTCAAAGTTGTCCTAACCCATTTAAAGGGAAAAGAGTCCTTTCAATCGTTAGTGGTATCTGAGTGTAAGGCCAAGGCCTCCATTTTGTTGTTATCTATCAGAAAGCCAGAGATTACATGGAAATCCTTCGAGATATGAAGAAGTTTAGTTATGGCAGAATCTGGGTTCTTAAAATATAACAATAAGTCGTCTGTGTATGCAGAGACTTTCAGAGTGTTATTTCCGGTGTTCACTCCCTGCCACTGTTGACATAACAAAAAGGTGCGAATAAGAGGGTCTATAGCCAAATTAAATAATAAAGGGGATAGGTGACATCCCTGACGGGTGCCCCTATGTAGACTTAAGGCCCCCATACACGGTGAGATTCAAAGTTGGTAAGATCAGTTTTACGATTTCCCTTGAAATTCTTCATAAGATGTGGTCAAATGGTGTACGATTGATCATTAAGATCATAGGATAAGATGCATAGAAGTGTATGACATCGTACACGATCAGTTCAGATCTCTCTGCAAAACCATCTGATCTGCGATCGAACTAGACGACGGCGGGGACGCGCATCGGGGTTGCCGAAGACTCAAAATACATCTATTTTCAAACGATTGGTCTGTCCAACTTGTAGAAACTGCCAAAATCGTTTTAAAAATCGTCCCGTGTGTGGCTAGCTTAAGGGATGGAGTATTCAGGCCATTTATTGTTAGGAATTCTAAAGGGGTGTGGTATAATGTCTTGAATAACGCAATAAATTCAGAGCCAAAATACGCAAAAGGTGAGACCACGACACCCTATCAAAAGCCTTGTCAGCATCACAGCTGACAAGGAGTGTCTGACTATTTTTCATTTGATGAGTTTTGGTTAGCACTGCAATCAAATGTCGTACATTTCATAAATCCAGTTTGTGCGGTGTGTATAAGGTGTGGTAATACTAATTTTAGACACTGAGCAATAATACCAGTGAAGATTTTAAAGTCCTGGTTGAGTAGGGATATTGGCCTGTGTGATTGGGTCAATGTAGGGTCTTTCTCAGGTTTCAAGAGTGGGATGATTCGGGCCTGATTAAAATCTGGTAGTGTTGTGTCCCCCTTCAATATCGAGTTAAGTAAAGAAACTAAGTAAGTAGTCACATGGGGGTTTAGCATTTTGTAATATTCGGCACTAAGGGCCTGATTCAGAGCCGGTCGCTCTGACAGAGTGCTCGCTCTGAATCAGGGCCGGTCTTTTTTTAAAGAACGGCCTCCTGGCAGCTCACATAGCTATGGGTGACCACCCACAGCTATAGCGAGCGGCCATGATGATGGGCGCTATGGTCAAGACCATCGGGCTTGTGACGAGACCCTTGTGGTAGGGTCTCGTGGCCGCAAGCCCCAGAGAGCTTTTGGCTTAAACAGAGCTGGGGCTGCCCCCAGATGGTAGGCGTCCTCATGGTGCGAGAACGCCTACCGTCTGGGGGCGAGAACGCCTACCGTCATGGTGCGAGAACGCCTACCGTCATGGTGCGAGACCCGGAGTGACGGATTGCCCATCGCTGTCCGGGTCTCGTGCATGCGCACGGCTGAGCCGGCTCCGTCGTGCGCATGCGCTATGGGCCACCATCGACCAGGTTAAGAGCGCATAGCGCTTGCGACCGGGTCTGAATCAGGCCCTAAGGCCATCTGGGCCAAGTGTCTTTCCGTTAGCTAGGGATTTAATAGCTAGGGAAACCTCCAAGTCCAAGACAGGGGTTGTTAGGGAATTACGGGCTTCCTCAGAGAGGGATGGTAATTTAGCCTCTTTCAGAAAACTCATCCCCAACGCAGGGTTGTCGTCTTGTACTGAGTATAAGTCTGTGAAGATATTGCAATCTCATTCTTACAATACTACAGTTTTATGTAGTGGGAGGGGATGTTTTCTGACTTCGCACTATGTTAGCCAGAAGCTTGCCCGCTTTATTCCCCCAGCGAAAGTAGCAATGTTTCTGAAAATCTAGATGATATTGGGCTCTCTCAGTGCACAATGTGTCGTACAGGTTCTTGTTATTCAGGTAGCATTGTCGTGTCTCCTCAGTGTTAGTCTGTAGCATAGTGGAATATGATTGTGATAAAGCTGTACTCAGTTTTGTGAAACGTGAATTAAGTTTACGGCGTTTATGAGAAACATATCCCAGGATATGCCCTCTCATCACCGGTTTAGATGCGGCCCAGAACAAGGAGATATTCTCAATATGAGAAGCATTATCGTTACAACAATTCCTCAATTATAGTATTTTTTGAGATCTGGAGAAGTGAATAAGTGTGAAGGGAATCTCCAATTAAAGGAAGATATTTTAGGGGCAAATAATTGTAATGTAAACCATGTAGGCGCATGGTCGGAAATTACTATGTTTTCGATATGTGAAGTCTGAATCCTAGAGATTAGGCAGCTTGAGACCAACCAGAAGTCTAATTGTGCTGAGGAATGATCGAGGTTTGAGTAAAATGTGTAATCACGTGCTAAGGGGGGTCGACTAGGATGAGGGAATCAATTAGAAACTGTAGTGTTGGAGATGTGTTGCCTCGCCACTCACCGGATGCTCCTGTTCTATCCAGACTACGAGAAAGAGTGGTGTTGAAATCCCCTCCTAAAACAGTGGCGTAACTACTGCCCACGCAGCCCCCGCGGTGGCTTGGAGGCGCCGGGTAGCTTGGGGGTGACGGGGGCAGTGGTTACGCCACTGCAACTGTGAACGCTGGCCTCTGAAATTATCGGAGGCTAAGGAAGCCTCCGATCACTTCAGAGGCCAGCGTTCCCAGTAATGCAGTGCGCGGGTGATGTCATAATGTCACCCGCGACCTGGGGAACCTGCGCGGCCACGTATGCTGGATCTATTTAGATCCAGTCAGCGCGGCAGCGGGAGAGACAACGTGGATGACAGCGCGCAAAGTCAGGAAAGTGAGGGGGGGGGGGGGAGGGAGAGAGGTTTGGTGAGGCCACAACTACAGGAGAGGCCACAACTACAGTGGGCACTACTAAAAGGGGCACAACTACTGAGGGCACTTCTAGAAGGGGCACAACTACCGAGGGCACTACTAGAAGGGGCACAACTACAGGGGGCACTACTAGAAGGGGCACAACTACAGGGGGCATTACTAAAAGGCGCACAACTACAGGGGGCACTACTTTAATGGGCACAACTACAGGGGGCCCTGCATAATTGGCATTACTACAGGGGGCATTGCATAAGGGGCACTTGCTACAGGGGGCATTGCATATGGGGCACAACTACAGGGGGCACTACTTTAATGGGCACAACTACAGGAGGCCCTGCATAATGGGCACTATTACAGGGGGCATTGCATAAGGCGCACTATTACAGGGGGGCATTGCATAAGGGGCACTAGTATAGGGGGCACTGTATAAGGGGCACTAACTTGATACACGCAGTTTACAGGTTATAAACTATGTTCCCAATAATCTGGTTCTACACGGACATAAAATCTGTGCAACCTGTCTTGAGCTGAGGTGACAGACTGGCAGGAGCAGAGAGGAGGGTTGGTGAAGTAGATCTGTCAGGGTGGGATGTAATGGGCATTACTGTTTGGCATAATATATATTTGGCATTACTGTGTGCACAATGTGCTATTAGGGACATTACTGTGTGGCATAATGTGTTGTATGTGTCATTACAGTGTGGCATAATGTGAAATAGGGGCATTACAGCGTGGCATAAATTTGTTATAAGGGCATTACTGTATGTCATTATGTGTTATACGTGGCATTATTGTGTGGCATAATGTGTTGTAAGGGGCATTCCGGTGTGGCATACTGTGTTATAAGTGGCATTACTTAGTGTGTCATAATGTGTGAGGCACATTACTGTAACATGTAACCACACACCTTAAATGTCGTCTTTGGGTGTGTTTGATCTTTGGGCGGGGAAGGGGGGGGGGGGGGAGGTGGCACCTGAAACTTTTTTGGCATGGGGGAGCAAAATTTATAGTTACGCCACTGTCCTAAAATAAGGACGCCCTCCGTCCAACGCTGAAGTCGGGCATAGAGGTCAGAGAAGAATGCATTGTTGTGACCTGTGAGAGCATACAAAGTAACAAGCGTAATTAGTTCACCTTCTAGAGTCAATTTAAGAAATAGGAATCTGCCCTCGGTGTCCAGAATGGAGTCTATAATTGTGTATCTTAAAGATTTATGGAATATCACTAACACCCCTCTTTTCTTGGATATGAAGGATGCGGCTATATAATCCTTTATCCAAGAATCTCTAAGAGTATTGGCATGCCCTTGTTTCCAATGAGTTTCCTGTAGTACTGCTATATCAGGTTCAAATTTTGTAAGACGTAAGATTTTGCGACGTTCAATTGGGGTGTTTAAGCCCTATACGTTCCATGTTAAGAATTTTATATTTTTCTGTATCTTAGTGGAGTCAGTGATAAAGACATACTGTATTATCCTATACCTGTCCTATGAAATAAAAGGGCGATCCAACCTAGAGAGACCGTGACGCTCTCAGTCCCAGCGCGCAGAGAGCGTCTGCAGTAAATACTACCGTGAAGATATGCCAAACACAAAAACATGACCTGCAGTAATATATAGAAAATAACAAACATAGGGCCTGGTTCAGATTAGGGAATAGAGAGAGAGATAGCACTTAACTGTGTACCTGGACAAATCATGCTGCAATGCAATGGGTGTAAATACATATTATTATTTTTTTCATGTAGGGTAAATACTGGCTGCTTTTACAGGTAGCCCACAAATACTGCACAGCTTCATTATTACTCTACAATTTAGATGTCACCCATAGTGCAGCCTTACAATTATTAGACATTTTAAGAACCAAAAAAATAAGGGTCTATGCAGTAAACTCGTTCTATGATGAGAGTGCTGGAACGGGTGGAGCAATTGAGTTCAGAGGGTAAACACCTAGAGACTAAGTCCATGAGATATTTTTGTTTTACAGATTCCTATTAGCCGTAGATTGTTGCGGTGGTTTCTATTCTCTAAGTCTTCTAGTTTATCCTGCATAGCAGAGATAGCTGATTCCTGTGTGCAGATTACATTTTGTGCCTCTGCTAGCTCATCTTCAACATTGGAGATGCGTTGCTCTGCCTCTTAAGCATTGGCCATGTTCTTTAAGTTGCAAGACTGCAGATTCTATAGCTTCTTTGAGGCCGGCAAATTTTTTGTCTAGCAGGGGAGAAAGGAGCTCGGATATTTCCTGAGCTTTAGCTAACGAGGCAATGCTAAACTGAGTCGAGTTAGAAACTCCGTCCAGGATGTTGTCAGCGGGAGGCGAAGCAGGAGAGCTAGGGGATGAAGCTGAGATTGTAGTTTTGTCTTTCCCTTTAGCCGATTGACCTTTGGGCACGCGTTGTGGTCTGGCCACAAACTTTTCCAATGTTATAGTGATGTGTATTTGGGTCAGAAGCCACTAGGGGGAGCTCCAGGTATCTAGATTATAAGTGATGTAGGATCTGTGAATCAGAGCCTGTATTGTGGCTTGTGGTTACAGCCCTTGAGATGGGCAAGGTGAGCCCTGAGTGTGGAGAAGTGGCTGTGCCACATTACAAAGTGTGCAGTAGGGAGAAGAGACCGTGGAGGGAGGCAAGCGCCGAGTATATCAGCCTATCCAGGTCTCAAGATGGCGGCCGCGGGGTGTATAGAGTAAGGCGGGAGCTTTGCAGCTGGGAGTCAACCCCGAGGTGATGGCCGGATATCCCGCTGGCTTCTCGGGTCTGGTAATTACTCAGACCGGCGCTGATGAAGGTGGGGAAGTGCCCGGCCGCCATCCAAGATGGCGGCCGCGGGCAGCGCCGCTAATCCTGTGCAGCTGTACTTTGGTGCTAGAGCAGTGTAGGGGGCCGGGGCGTGTGCCTCTCTTATCCGCTGTATCCCGGGGACTTCAGAGTGGACTCAGAATGTCCAGCAAGTCCCTTCGGTAGCGCAATGGTGCGGTTTGGTGTAGCCGTTGCGGGAGCCCTGTAAAAGCGTGGCCAGGTCGTTTGGACCACTCCCCGGAAGTCTGGAACCATTCTTTACTCATGGCTGTGTGTTCTTAAGCAAACTTATTAGTGAGCCCACTCCCTTGGCTGAGAAGCAACTCCACACATGAATGGTCTCAGGATGCTTTACTGTTGTAACATTACCAACTAAATGGGTTCTTGAAAATATGCATCTCGCTAACCTTTCAATTGCCTGCGGGGAATAATGGCAGACATAGGTACTTGACTGAATACAAAAACCTGTCTTTGATGAAATGTGATCATGAATGTGATATAATTTTCTAATTTAAGTGTATCACTGGTCTATGAATTAAATTGTTTGTCTACTCTGCTGTCATATTATGCACTGGCCCCATTAATGCAGATGCCCATATATATTAGTTACTTGGTACAGAAATGTATACTATGAATTTTCCCACTGCATTGTAGGTGATTTTACATAATGCATTGTAATGAAAATCTGCATATAAGAAAAATATATATAGTAAGTTACTCATTGGTCATATTCTGATTATATTGGGATTCCTCATAAACAATTAGCTATCCTTTGTGTGGTTAGTATTATTGGGTATTTACTGTCAGTATTGAATTGGATATTGTGGCTGTTATGTACTGTCTGCAGTGTGCTTGTTACAGTGGAAAATCATGTTATGATTAGACTTTATGAATAATCATTGTATATATGTTGAGTGTATACATTGTACATTAATTATGGTGTTTTAGATACAAATGTTTCAAATGAAATTATTTTTTTTTAATCTATTTTCTTATCTGGCATAATCCATTAGCTCTACCGTTCTGTATAAGCGTCACTTTTAAAATATTTGCCTCCTTTGTGTATTCAGTAATTAGGCTGATAATTTGATTTCTCCTCATGAAGTAGCCTTTACTAGACAAGCTACTTTTTGATTTATTATTTATTTGCTCTTTATTTTAGGTCAATTTAATTTTCTCCATATTCCTCTTTCCCTTTCCTTTTTTGTATAGACATTACCTGGCTTACCTGACATCTGGTTTCTAACCTGACCAGGATGGTCTTTTCCTAGGTATTATCTCTTTGTACTACTTTGAGCACATACCGTACATTTTACCAGTGTAAAATTTCTGGCACTGATTTCCAAACACTAATAAAATGGTGTGCAATTTCAATTCACAGCTACCAAGCTTCAATTGCATTGTGGGGTGGTATGATAATATGAACTGGGGACACTACAGTGTGGCATAATATGAACTGGTAGATACTTACATATAATATATATATATATATATATATATATATGTGTATGTATATACAGGGCCGCCATCAGGGGGGGACTGCCGGGACTGGAGTCCCGGGCCCGGACACTGGGGGGCCCGCCCGCTCCTACCCCAGTAGCGCTAAGACTCCCCCCTTTTGGCAGACCACAAAGGCAGCCAGGGACAGACTGGGCTGGGGGCATGCAGGCAGAGGACGCTCCCCGACCGTTCCAATTGTACTTGCAAATACAATTAGAGCGGTCGGGGAGCATAGTTCCGCCTGTCACTGACACTCACCACTACACACGCACGCAGCACCCGGCAGCTCTGTTTGGCTGCAGTCAGTGACGTGCCGCTGTGCGATGCTGATTGGTTAATGGCTCCAGCCATCCACCAATCACAGTGATGGGATGTATTCATGCACTGATTGGTAGATGGCTGAAACTATCCACCAATTACAGTGCAGGAGACGGTGTGGTTCTGTAATTCAGGAATCAGGAGGACTATCATGAGATGGCAGGGCCAACCAAAGGCAGCCAGGTGAGGATTACAATAGATATTTTAATATTTAACAAGAGGTGGGTAGAAAATGGTGGGGTTTTTAATCAGTGAGTGGGGGGCATTGTAGATTTGGGTCATGTTTTTCAATGATAGATGACAAATTGATTATGGGTTTGATGTTCAATTAAGGAGAGGGACTCTGATTTGGGGTGTGATTTCTCATGAGGAAGTATGGGTATGCATATGTATACAGAATAGTGTATATATATATATATATATATATATATATATATATATATATAACTGAAAGGTGAATATAGAAACCCCTACTGACAAAACTTGCGCTTGCCCCTGTAACCCCCAGCTACTACCCCCCCACCACACAATAGCAGTGAGTGACTGATAGGCCCAGACCAGGGATGCCCTCCCGCTTAGCCTCCTACCAACGTCGCAGCCAGACACTCGGGGGGCCTGCTCGCATCTAGTACCGCCCGCCTGCCTGCTACTACTATCCCTTTGAAAGTGAGGAGAGAGGCCTAGCCAGGGGCTCCTACAAGCAGGCCACCTACTGCTACCCCCCGCATGAGTCACTTCTCACCCAGCTTCCCAGGGTAGCCCTCTTGCTCCGCCCCATACCGAAATCGCAGCTGGCCCGTGCAAAAAAACGTTTTCTTGTTAGCCGGCATGCGCACCGCTGAATGAGAGAGGAGTCGTGGCGTGTGAGGGGGGGCCCTGCCTTTTTTGTTAGTTTCAAGCCCCATAATTTCTGATGGCAGCCGTGTGTGCGTGTGTGTGTGTGTGTATATATATATATATATATATATATATACATACACACACATACACACACACACACATATACAATCTGCCAGCACTCTATATCACCAAACAACTTCCTCTGGTGCACAGTAGAAAAAAACACATACAATAAATCCAGAAAAATCTGATTTATTTTATATATGTATATATACATACACTTACTATTGCTTTACCAGATAAGCTTTATTTTTATTCTAAATACGTGTGATGTTATATGTATTTTATGTTATGTTATTTGTTTTTTACAAATATTATGCACAGTACTTGATTACTGAATGCTAACCCTACCTCATATGCTTAGAATTTGTCTTAAATAAACTATTCACTTTAAATTATTCTATGATCTATTTGTCACATAATTCTTATTTATATGTACACGTATTTAGATGGGTGGCATTATCATTGCATACTAAATACTGGGGTTGACAATTTTTAAACCACCTTGATTGTATATTGCATTTTATTGTATAAACATTGTTCTTTGGATAAACAAGGGACAGAGGTCAGATCCGATTCATTTATATTTATACACAACATACTCTGAAAACGATATTTCTTGATATACTTGCTCTGCACAATGCAGTTTATGGTATAGATGTAGTATTATGACTTTTTCCAAGTACACAGTACACTGAAGCTATCTTATGTTCTTCGTTTACCGTATTTTGCATATTTTTTTACACACAGCACTTTGAATATTATTTTTTTAATACTCCGCACTCATTCTGTATTCATGTGCTCTAACACAGTTCCAATTTCTGTGTATGTGTGCTATATATATATATATATATATATACATACATACATACATACATATGTATATATATATATATACATACACACACATATATATGTGTGTGTGTGTGTGTGTGTGTATATATATATATATATATATATTAGTGAAAAAAATAGCTGGCACTCAATGCTTAAAATGATCCATCTCACCTGGGTGCCTCCAATATACGTAATATACAAATGGATCCAAAGTGGTGGCACTCACCGGATTTAATCCAGCAATAGAGACGTGGTGTAAACACACCTAACTCACAACGGGTACCTTAATGTTGTCAACGTTTCATTTATTTCAAAATGTCATCATCAGGTCCTGCTGAAATTTTTGAATAAATGAAACTTTGACCACATTAAGTTACCAGTTTAGAGTCAGGTTTGTTTACACCACGTCTCTTTTGCTGGATTAAATCCTGTGAGAGTGTGTGTGTGTGTTCTAAAATCTGTCCTTAAAAAATCGTGCCTTGACAATTTTAGCATCTTGTTCAGTGTGCCTTGAGTTAAATAGAAAAAAAAAGGTTGACATTGCCTGCTTTAGCCTCTGCATTGGCACCAGCCATATTTCATCTGCAGTGTACATTACATACTTACTACATGAAAGTTCAACATAAATATTTAAACCCTGCTTTTATCTGGTACATCACCCACACTTCCTACAGAAAGACATAACTTACGTGTGGAGTAACATACTTACTGTCATGCCTGAGGGTTGGTTTGGGTAGGAACAGGCATGGGAGGCTGAAGGGGAGATCAGAGATGCGTGAAAGATTTTGGGTGATATGAGCCAGGACTTCCTCATGTACTGATGTGAGGAGATAGAGATACGTCACTGGATGATGGACACGAAGGAGAGGACAGAAATAGAATGTCTTTATTACACAGCAGGTTGGAATAAGAACTGGAGATGATAATACTGAATGAATGAGTAGAATCGGATTGGGACTGCTGATGATGGATTTAGAGCTGGATCAGTTTGAGACCAATGCTGATGATTTTAAGAACTTGATGCATTTGAATCCGATGTTGAAGATTTGATTAACTTGATCGGTTTGAGACCGCCGTTGATGAATTGAGGAACTTAATTGACAAGAGTCCGATGTTGGAAGCATCAGCTGGAACCGATGGTGGCTGTAAGAACAAGTCTCATTGGTAAAAACCAGACTGGTGTGCAAGATGGTATTGGAGACTTGTTTACAAGATATAGGAACTGGGGACCTCATTCAGCAAGGATAACTGATGCAATTGTGGCCGCAATCACGCACGCAGTTCTGCTGCAAAAGTATGCTAATTATTGCAATTGCAAAGCACTTGCACGGACAACATGCAGACACCCACTTCCCATCTCGCACATCCGTAATACCTCGCAATGCAGCCAAAGCATTGGTAACTTCCTGCAGTTGTACTGCCATGATAACATTGTGTAAGCCCTGACAGTGTTCCGGAAACCTCCGTTCTTCCCCTGTACACATCAGTGATTTATACAGCTCTCCTGCACCAGCCCTCCCGTATTAATGTGTATAGTGACCCCGCTGGCGAGTGGAACGCTCCCCGTTGTTGGTTACAAGAGACACTTACCATCTGGATTACTAGGCATAAATAGTGTGCTTTTGTTCCAACAACCAGCTTGGATGGACTAAACATACAGGTACCTTCCTTGGCATTCAACCAATTATTCTGGGGGACATTTCTAATATGGCTCAATTTAATACATACATACTTTTCATATTTTGGCCTCTATTCACCACCACATTGGCTTTGAAATGAAACAAACAAGATGTGCTTTAACTGCAGACTTTCAGATTTAATTTGAGGGTAATTACATCCAAATCAGTTGAACGGTGTAGGAATTACAACAGTTTCTATATGTGCCTCCCACTTTTTAAGGGGCCAAAAGTAATGGGACAATCAACTCAAAAGCTATGTCATGGACAGGTGTGGGCTATTCCCTCGTTATTTCATTATCAATTAAGCAGGTAAAAGGTCTGGAGTTGATTCTAGGTGTGACATTTGCATTTGAAATCAGCTGCTGTCGACTCTCAATATGAGATCCAGAGCTGTCAGTATCAGTGAACCAAGCCATCATTAGGCTGAAAAATCAAAACAAACCCATCAGAGAGATAGCAAAAACATTAGGTGTGGTCAAATCAACTGTTTGGAACATTCTTAAAAAGAACGAACGCACCAGAGAGCTCAGCAACACCAAAAGACCCGGAAGACCACGGAAAACAACTGTGGTGGATGACAGAAGAATAATTTCCCTGGTGAAGAAAAACCCCTTCACAACAGTTGGCCAAATCAAGAACACTCTCCAGGAGATAGGTGTATGTGTGTCAAAGTCAACAATCAAGAGAAGACTTCACAAGAGTGAATATAGAGGGTTCACCACAAGATGTAAACCATTGGTGAGCCACAAAAACAGGAAGACCAGATTAGAGTTTGCCAAACAACATCTAAAAAAGCCATTACCGTTCTGGAACAACATCCTATGGCCAGATGAGACAAAGATCAACTTGTACCAGAGTGATGGGAAGAGAAGAGTATGGAGAAGGAAAGGAACTGCTCATGATACAAAACATACCACCTCATCAATGAAGCATGACGGTGGTAGTGTCATGGCGTGGGCATGTATGGCTGCCAATGGAACTGGTTCCCTTGTATATATTGATGATGTGACTGCTGATAAAAGCAGCAGAATGAATTCTGAAGTGTTTCGGGCAATATTATATGCTCATATTCAGTCAAATGCTTCAGAACTCATTGGACGGCGCTTCACAGTGCAGATGGACAATGACCCGAAGCATACTGCAAAAGCAACCAAAGTTTTTTTTAAGGCTAAAAAGTGGAATGTTATGCAATGGCCAAGTCAATCCCCTGACCTGAATCCGATTGAGCATGCATTTCACTTGATGAAGACAAAACTGATGGGAAAATGCCCCAAGAACAAGCAGGAACTGAAGACATTTGCAGTAGAGGCCTGGCAGAGCATCACCAGGGATGAAACCCAGCGGCTGGTGATGTCTATGCGTTCCAGACTTCAGGCTGTAATTGTCTGCAAAGGATTTGCAACAAAGTAAACAATCCTAAATCTAACTTTCACTTTTTAATAGTTTGTCCCAGTACTTTTGGCCCCTTAAAAAGTGGGAGGCACATATAGAAACCGTTGTAATTCCTACACCGTTCACCTGAGTTGGATGTAATTACCCTCAAATTAAATCTGAAAGTCTGCAGTTAAAGCACATCTTGGTTGTTTCATTTCAAAGCCATTGTGGTGGTGAAAAGAGGCCAAAATATGAAAATTCTGTCAATGTCCCAATATTTATGCACCTAACTGTTATATATATTTATATATAACAAAGTGTAGGGTGATTGGTAAGAGCACCACTTCAGCTTGTCACACAATGACAACCACCTGAACAATTTATGTTGCTGGGCTATTATTCAGGAGCAGTGTTGGATATAACAAACAGTTAAATAAACTTTAATCATGTCTAAAAGGACAACTTTAAAATCCATCCATTTTATATTTCACTACAATAGTTTTACAATATAACAGACAGACCTTTTATATAGTGTAACTTGTAAGCAGTCATAATTACATGAAGTACGCAAGATTGTAGAATTCATTATTAATTATAATACAATTCCAAGAAAACAAAACATAACTAAAAGGCACCAGTTGTTTTAACAAGCTTTAAAAATAATGTTAGACGTAAGCGGCTACCCATCACCCCTCTGCCCACCGGACTCTGCAGCAAGTGTACGGGCAGTCAGCTGACCGCCCATATACACAGCACAATGAGCAGATATATCTGCAAATGATGGTTGTTCATACACACTGAACTACTGTCATCTGGCCACGGGTGCTTCTGGCCGGAACAACCCCTTCCCTGCAGCAAGTGTAAGGGTGGTCGGCTGACCACACAGCATGACAGACAGATACAGTACCTTACAAAAGTATTCACCCCCCTTGGCTTTTCACCTTTTTGTTACCTTACAACCTGTATTTATTTTTTTAATGTGAATTTTATGTGATGGATCTGAACAAAAATAGAATTTTGGTACTTACCGGTAAATCCTTTTCTCTGATTCCACAGGGGACACTGGAGGTGCTTACGTTGGGGTATAGAGGCGTGGATAGCTGGAGCTGGCACTTTAAATAATTTAGAAGTGTGAAGCTCCTCCCCCTCTATTCCCCACCAGCCCTCAGTTTAGAAAATGAAGACCGAGAGGAGATGGAGAACAACCGGAATGAAAGGAAGAGGATATCACACAACAACAAAACCATCCAACATATGGAACAAACTGAACAGGCAGGCGAAGAGCGCTGAGGTGGGCGTCCAGTGTCCCCTGTGGAATCAGAGAAAAGGATTTACCGGTAAGTACCAAAATCCTATTTTCTCTTTCATCCACTAGGGGACACTGGAGGTGCTTACGCTGGGGACGTCCCAAAGTTTTCCCCACGGGTGGGAGCGCTATGAGGAACCTGCAGTACAAGGCGGCAAAACATGATGCTGAAGCCGCAAATGTATCAATTCTATAAAACTTCACAAAAGTGAGCACCGAAGACCAAGTGGGCGCACGGCACAATAGTAAAGTAGAGGCACCCCTATGTGCCGCCCACGACGTACCCACAGAACGTGTGGAATGAGCAGACATGGACATAGGAGGCTGATGATCATTGCTGACATGAGCTTGACAGATTGTCAGTCTAAGCCAACATGCCAAGCCTGTTTGGACGCTGGCCAACCTTTCCGAACAGCCTTCTAAAAGGACAAAAAAAAAAAAAAAACTCAGACTCGCGTAAGGACACCGTCCAAGCAACATAGAGGTGGAGAGCTATAACCACATCCAGGGTAGAAGAAATACCGGAGTCCCCTACCAAAGAAGGTACCACAATAGGCTGATTTATGTAGAAAATAGACACAACCATAGGAAGGAAAGTAGCTTGCGTCCTGAGCCCCGCCCTATCATGAAACACAAGGCTTATAAAACAGAGCCCCCAATTCAAACCCCTATGAGCCGTAGCCAAAGCCCGGAGGAGGACAGTCTTCCAAGACAAATACTTAATATCAACCTCCTGGGAGGTTCATGGAAGACTGAAGAAACAAAAGTACCAAGTATAAGACTTAAGGAGCCATAGGTGGTAACAAAGGGTGGCTGCACCCGCAACACCCCCTGAAGAAAATCTGCGTTGCAGGTAGGAGGGCCAACCTGTGTTGAAATAAAATAGAAAGAGCAGAAATCTGCACTTTTAATAATCCTAGGCGAAGACTAGAATCTAATCCCGTTCGGAGAGAAGTAAAAACGGGATAACGAAACAACCTTGATGGAAGGCCCCGACTGTAACACCATATGATAGAAGAGCGCCAGATGCAATGATAATGCGCATCCGAAACCAGTTTCCTGGAGTGAAGCATGGTGGGAATAACAGAGTCTGGGATGCCCTTCCATCCAAGATATCGGATTGAAGAACCACCCCGTTCCACGCAGTTTTGCTAAGTTGGGGTGAACTAAAGGACCCTGCTGCAGAAGGTCCGGATGAAGAGGAAGCAACCCGGATCAACTGCCAAGAAGGACCGAAGAACCAACTCCTCCAAGGCCAGTTTGGTGCCACGAGAATGACTAAGGCCGACTAGTGTTTTATTCGATTTAGTAGACAAGGAATTAGTAGTATCGGAGGAAACAAGTAAACCATGTCGTCAGTCCATGGAACTGTTAGGGTGTCGACAGCCTCTGCCTGCGGATCCAGAGTTCTTGACACGTATCCTGGTCACTTATGTTTAATCGAGATGCCATGAGGTCCGCCTGAGGACGACCCCAGTGCGTGAAACACGTGTGGGTGAAGCTTCCATTCGCCGGGATAGATATCCTGGTGACTTAGGTAATCTGCTTCCCAGTTGTCCACTCCCAGGATGAATACTGCTGACAGGATTACTGACCGACTCTCGGCCCACTAGAAAATCTGAGATACTTCTCACATGGCCACACGACTTCGAGTGCCGGCGGTTAATGTAAGCGACAGCTGTCGCGTTGTCTGACAGAACTCGTACCAGACGGGACCTTAGAAACTGCGCTGCTTCTAGCCGAGCATGGGAAACTGCTCCGAGTTCCAACACATTTATGGGCCACAGTCTTTTCTGTAGGGACCACCGATGAGAGTAATAGTTGAGGACCATAGTTCACCATCCTCGGAGGCTGGCATCTGTCGTATCCACCAGAGGAGTGCCACCCTGGTTGCCGGGGCCAAATGGATCAGTTGATTTAGATGCAGGTGAGACCCTGATCCCTGTGTTAGCAGGGCCAGCTGGAACACTCGGAAGTGGAATTGTCCGAATTGTAGTGCCTTGAAAGCAGCTACCATCTTCCCCAAGAGACGAAGACCAAGAAGCAAGGACACCCTCCTTGGTCTGAGGGCTAGCTGAAAGAGCAGCCGGATGCCAAGTCTTCCAAAAGGAAAAACCTCTGTAATGCCGTATCTAGGATCATCCCCAGAACTGGAGTCTTTGGGACGGACTCTGATTGGGTTTCTTGAAATTGATTATGTCAGTGAGGCATGGTCCAAGACAAGTGGTCCGATGGAACCTTCATTAACTGATCGACATGACAGACATAATTTTAGCGAAAACACGGGAAGCCGAGGATAACCCGAACGGTAACGCTCGAAACTGATCGTGAGTTTGCAAAATCGCAAAATGCAGTAAAGCCTGATGCGGTTCCCAATTTGGGACATGGTGATGAACATCCTTTATATACAGAGAAATGAGGAACTCTGCCGGTTCGAGCAATGACAGACTGAAGTGACTCCATAGTGAAACGATACAGCTTCAGATACTGTTTGAAGACTTTAGGTTTAACAGGGGCCTTGTCAGTGAACACTGGCAGACTCGTAGAGAAGAACCGATGTGGAGTGGAAACCTCGAAATCTATTCGGAACCGCACGGAAAGTAGCTTGCGAATCCACGGATCTAAAGAGGTCTGGTTCCAAGCTTGTTGAAAAGTCTGTAAGCAAGGTCCCATTGCAGGAGATCCCAGTTGGGATGGGAGACAGTCAGCCACCTGTTGGTCGACTCGTCTTTGATCCTGTCGACGTGTAACTGTATGTGGGCGACCTCTACCTCTGCCACCCCTAATGTGCGAGGGGGTACCTCTGGCCCTTTAACGAAAGGGATGCATGAAAGGAATGAAATAAGGGACCAGTGTAAGTCCTCCTGGGTGACGGAGCATTCTAAGGAAGGAAAGAAGACTTACCCCCCAGTGGCTTGGGATATCCATTTTTTTAGTTCTGGACTAAAAAGCATATCACCTGTGGACCGTAGACCCTCAACAGCCCGTTTGGAGTCTGCATCTGCCTGCCAAGAGAGCAAGCAGAGAACTCTGCGGGCAGAAACAGCAGAAGCGGACATACGAGCACTGATCTGACTGATATCATGTAAACTGCTGACTCACGGAGAGTTCTGCTAGTAATCGTAACTCTGCTCTAGAAGTATCCAAGCCCATAATCAACTGGCCCACCCAGCAATTACAGCATTGTTAACCCAGGCGCTAACAAGCGTAGGCCTAAATTGGGCTCCTGCTGCTGTAAATGGATCGCGGTGTTTATTCCAACTTGCGAGCAGAAGAGTTGGAGAGCCACAGTAGTATTATATGATCAATAGGCAGCAGAAAAACAGCCACACACACAACTATGTCAAAATGCTGCAAACCTTTACTGACTGATGCAGGAAGTGCTGCGACTTGTCCAGCAATGAGCCTATAGGTAGCCACAAGACTATAACCAATCACATCGCTGGTTACGTGAGTGGCCCGGCAAAGAAATAGTTGTTTCCTTAAAAAACAAAACAAAAAAAAAACAAATGCATCTACTGGAGGAGGTATTTTCCACTGTTCCATCATGGATAATGGAAATGGATAGCCAGAAGGGAAGCAATGTGGATTTGGAACCGCTTATCCAGTTGTTTCCAGGCCACAGAGAGCTTGTCTAGAAGCGGTTGTGTGAGCTGCAGGATCTACTTCCTCAGGTAGATTAAGGATCTGCCCGACAGCTAGAATTTTAAGGCTCCACCCCGAGTGACAGATTCTAAATCCGGCAGCGCGGAGCTGCGAGAGGTTCCTCATACGACTAGAGGACAGTCGGCAGAGGACGCTCACTGCAGGCTTATGATAGGCAGTGGAGGACAATGTAGAAGCGGTACACAATCTGTACCAGTCCAAATATTTGGTTAATCCTCCTATTAGCCGTCAATTCTGACATTACAGCCGTCATAACTCCTGCCATGTCAGCGGCCCATGGAGGAGTAGGCGATACAGTAATAGCCACAGAGATTATATATATATATATATATATATATATATATATATATAGTGGGAGGAAACCGGAACACCCGGAGGAAACCCACGCAAGCACAGTGAGAACATACAAACTCCACACCTAAGGGCCGTAGTGGGACCCACGACCTCAGCGCTGTGAGGTAGCAATGCTAACTATTACACCATTTGTGCTGTCCCTTGTGTTACTAAACAAGCATCACATAGCGTGGTGTCAACAGCAATTGGCTTAGTTTGTTGTTACATTTAGAACAACCAAACATTTTCTGATAATTGGTATACGCCACTCAAACAGAATCAGTACAGAGACAGAAGGCTAGTGGGAAACAGAGGAGGAGGTTCACACCACTCCCTCCCAATAATTCAGATTCCCTGGACCTTGTACACCCCAGTGTTATCTTCACAGACCCTTTTGGAAAGGATCCTGTAGAAGGGGTGTGTGCCAGGAGATCATCCTTCTGCCCACACTGTGTGGCTTCTGCACTCTCCTGTAATGTGGAGAGATGCAGGTAGTGTGTTAGAAACGTCAGCCACGCTGTTGTAACAGCCGCTTGCCGCGTATAGAGAGAGACCGCCCGCTCATTAGACTCTGCCCCCTTCCTCCTCCTGAGGCATGCAATATGGCTGCTTAACGCTGGCCATATATTAACTTCCCCCTCTGACTGCCCCGCTTGCCGCTCTACTAGCGGGGGAAGGGGAGCCTGTGTAACGCTGGCTGCCGCACCTGCCAGCCTCTCTACAGCCCGCGATGTTCTAAACTAGCGGGGAGAGGAGAGACTTAGTAGATAGAAAGCAGCGCTGTAGCGCTGCTCTAAACCAGCGTCGGGAAGCAGGGCGGGAGACGGGGGAAGCGCAGCTGAGTGTACTCACTGCGCTCCCTCAGAGGTCTCTTCTCTCATTCAGCTCAGCCCTTCTTCTTCTTGTGACCTTCTCACTGTGTAGAAGTGTGCTGTGGCGATAAGGAGCTGTCAGTTGCTTTTAGGATAAGCACTGTGCACTCCTTCCTGCTCTACTAAAAACAGGGCGCCAGGTACCCGGAACCCACCTTTAGAGAGGTGGCGAAGGGTACCTAATATAGTGTAAAAGATGTAGTAAAAAAAACTAACCTAACTTAAAATAAAAATGAAATGTATTGCTGGAGCACAGCAGATTGTGACCAGCTCCATGAGGCACATTTTCTAAACTGAGGGCTGGTGGGGAATAGAAGGGGAGGAGCTTCACACTTCTAAATTATTTAAAGTGCCAGCTCCAGCTATCCACGCCTCTATACCCCAGCGTAAGCACCTCCAGTGTCCCCTAATGGATGAAAGAGAAATAGTTAATTTGGTGAAGTGAAATGAGAAAAATATATATATAAAAAAATCTTTACATATGCACATGCCAATTTTCAGAATTGTATTTATAATCACCCCCTTTGCTACGAAGCACCTCAAAAGTTCTGGTGCAACCACTTACCTTCAGAAGTCACATAATTAGTGAAATGAAGTCCACCTGTGTGAAATCTAAGTGTCACATGATCTGTCAGTATAAACACACCTTTTCTGAAAGGCCCAAGAGGCTGCAACACCATTAAGCAAGAGGCATCACACCATGAAGACCAAGGAGCTCTCCAAACAGGGACTGTTGAGAAGTAAAATTCTGGGTTGGGTTATAAAAAAAAATAAAATATCCAAATCTTTGATGATCCTCCGGAGCACCATCAAATCCATCACCACCAAATGGAAAGAACATGGTACCACAACAAACCTGCCAAGAGAGGGCCACCCACCAAAACTCACAGACCGGGCAAGGAGGGCATTAATCAGAGAGGCAGCACAGAGACCAAAGGTAACCCTGAAGGAGCTGCAGAGTTCCACAGCAGAGACTGTTGTATCTGTGCATGTGACCACAATAAGTCGTACACTCCATAGAGCTGGGCTTTATGGGAGAGTTGCCAGAAAAAAAGCCATTACTTCGTGATAAAAAATAAGAAGACACGATTTGAGTTTGCCAAAAGGCATGTGGGCGACTCCCCAAATGTATGGAGGAAGGTGCTCTGGTCAGATGAGACTAAAATTTAACTTTTCGGCCACCAAGGAAAACGCTATGTCTGGCAAAACCCAACACATCCCATCACCCCAAGAACACCATCCCCACAGTGAAACATGGTGGTGGCAGCATCATGCTGTGGGGATGTTTTTCAGCAGCAGGGACTGGGAAACTGATTTGAGTCGAGGGAAAGATGGAGGGTGCTAAATACAGGGATATTCTTGAGCAAAACCTGTTTTCAGTCTGTCTGTGATTTAAGACTGGGACGGAGGTTCACCTTCCAGCAGGACAATGACCCGAAGCATACTGCTAAAGCAACACTCGAGTGGTTTAAGGGGAAACCTTTAAATGTGTTGGAATGGCCTAGTCAAAGCCCAGATCTCAATCCAATTGAGAATCTGTGGTCAGACTTGAAGATTGCTATTCACAAGCGGAAATCATCCAACATGAAGGAGCTGGAGCAGTTTTGCCTTGAGGAATGGGCAAAAATCCCAGGGCCAAGATGTGGCAAGCTCATAGATACTTATCCAAAGCGACTTGCAGCTGTAATTGCCGCAAAAGGTGGCTCGACAAATAGGGGGGTGAATAGTTATGCACGCTGAAGTTTTCTATTATGTTGTCCTAAATGTTGTTTGATTCACAATATATAAAAAACACAACTTCACAGTTGTAGGCATGTTCTGTGAATGAAATGATGCACACCTCCAAACAATCCATTTTAATTCCAGGTTGTGAGGCAACAAAACATGAAAAATGCAAAGGGGGGGGTGAACACTTTTGCAAGGCGCTGTATATCTGCAGATATATTGGGCATAGTCTGTGCAGCACAGCCGACGCGACAGGTCTGTGCACGTCGTTCAGACATATCGCTGGTACACACTGGCCGACGGGCTCACAGTATACTGGGCGATCAACTGATCGGCTAATATATCTGCCAGTGTGTGCCCAGCATATGAGAATTTGCAACTTCCATAAATATTGATTTATAGAAATCTGATTGATAATATAGAAACTGAAAAATTACCTGAGATATGTGTTATATTGTTGGAATTTTGTATGGCATCAAAATTATGCTATGTGTTGTACAATGATGTTATGTATAATTGTGCAAAACTATATATTACTCTTATTTATGTGCTAAAGAGTCATAATAAAAATATTTTGGAAAAAACTAAATATTGATTTATAAAGGATTGATTCACAATAAGAGATTGTGAGATAACATTTTCTTTACGGTCATTTTATGGCAGCAAATCTCCCCTAACGGATCTATTTTGTAAAGAATACAAGCAACGTTTTGATCAAACACCTAAATTATCATTTGAGTGTTATTTGCACAAGGTAGACATTGCATGTATTTTTTTTTTAACAACCCATTATACATATCAAAGTTTGAGTGCATACCTGAATGGTTCACTATTACTAATGTAAACCTCAAAAGTAGTATGTAACACATACAGTAATTTGAGACCAAAATATTCTAAAGAAAATAAAATTAATCTTTGTAGAATTTCTAAAAATGGATTGTATGTGGCCCTCCATAGGAATAAGTCGACACTTCTAGGGTTAGCCAAATTAATGCAACCCTCAGTGTTTTTAGTTGAACATGCCTGCTAGTATATAGCATTACATTCTATAGTATCTGGATTTATATATGAATGCTGGGTTTTTAGTAAATGCTGGAAGGATTTGTAAAAAAAGAAAAACCCAGGGGGACAGCCCCAAATCTAACCGTGATTTGGGGCTTTCCCACTATGTTACCCGGCAAACTGAATATGGGTTAAACGTAATGGGATAAACTCATAGCTGGTAAGAGGAAAAACATTAAGGATTGGAGATTGGGCAATTAGCACGGAATATACATTTGCCTTTATATGAATCCTATTTATAATGTGTAATTTGCAACCATATAAATTTACTTTCCGGATTATTCTAATCTGTTTAAATGAGAGATTATGGAATATTTTCCCACCCAGCATGGCAGTTACTCATAATATATGGGCGGCACAGACGGTGTAATGGTTAGTGTTACTGCCTCACAGCGCTGAGGTCATGGGTTCGATTCCCACCACGGCCCTAACTGTGTGGAGTTTGTATATTCTCCCTGTGCTTGCGTGGGTTTCCTCCGGGTGCTCCGGTTTCCTCCCACACTCCAAAAATATACTGATAGGGTTAATTTATATTTGGAGCCAATTAACCTAGTGTGTATGTGATAGGAACATAGATTGTAAGCTCCACTGGGGCAGGGACTGATGTGAATGGCCAAATATTCTCTGTAAAGCGCTGCGGAATATGTGTGCGCTATATAAATAACTGGTAATAAATAAAATAAAGAAAAAAATAAATCTACAGTATTAGGTGAATACCTCTTTTGACCCACTAGCTCTGTTCCAAAGGGGGTGGAAACGTTCAGGAAATTTATCAAACTTGTCCTCCTAAACATATTGTAAAGAAAAAAAAAAAACAACAACTTATAAACAGATTATTTCCACTGCAACTTTGGGATATCCAGTTTAGTGACCATCATCAAACATCACATCCCTTATGCTTGCTACATGCACTGATATTTTTAAACTTTCCGGAAATCACTGTAACTACCTCCCCCTGCCAGTAAAAGTTTGCATGTATGCAATTTTGGTTAGCATATGACCGCTATCTGCATACCTCCCAACGTTTAGACATGGAGAACCAGAATATTATAAGACCTGTCCCCAATTCAGCCTAAATTCCCAATAGAAAAACCACTTTTGGGATGAAAATCTGCCCATTTTATATAAGCACCGCTCCTTTCAAAATCTGTGATTTGGGGCTGTCCCACTGCAATTAGCACAGTTGGGTGGTATGCGGTGTGTAGTCATGCCAGCCACAGTACAAGGCCACCATGCCACTTGGCCCAATCACGGTTAACCTTTTCTCATCACTCGCAGGATAATTATTTTATCCTTGATTTGCAAACTTTATCACACACACAAACTGGCTGTGGAAGGGACAGGAACGACACTTGACTAGTTGTATATATACATTTGAGTTATTTGAATCATTTAACAATACAAAAGTGTGATTATATAAAAGATATACTATTCGACTGTAAAAGGACAGAATATGAGTGGCAAGAGGGAGTAAATATATTGATTAGGATGTTTATTTCATCAACCTTTCAACACACAGGTACATAAGCTATACAAGCTGCCTAATAAATGTATAAAACACACTCACACATACATTACATTTTAAAGTCTCATTATATGCATAGCACTGAGTGGGAGAAGTTAGTTACTCTGCCCCCACCCCAATTAGTTTTGGTCTTTTAAACCCTAAAACTGAAATAATGGCCCTACAGATCTACTGTCACACCTCCCTGCTAGTTTTGGTTGTATTTAGCAGCATATGCCAAGTTGGAACTGGCCCGCAGACATTGATCAAGGGTCCATGCAGATAGTCAATCGCTTCCAGGGCACAAAGGCAAAGTAATCTCTATGAGAGAGGATAATAAAAGAGGCTATCCATCCTTTACTATGTTACACGCATTAGATCCATTCACTAAGGACACCTTGGTATCCCTGCAATTGTTATAGGTTGCAGAATACATTTTGGGGTGTATTTTGTTGCTTGCATTAAATTAAGGAATATATCACGGGTTAATACTATAATTAAGGTTAGGATTTCCAGGGTCTCCTCTATATGCTTTAAAAATATAGATGAAAAAAACCCACAGGGCCATAACTAGAGGTGTGCCACCGCACGGGGCTCTGTGGACAGCACAGTCACTGCTCCACAGTCCTTGCTTCTGGCTAGCAGGGTACCTGGCACAGCATCCCTCAGCCAGTACCAATGTGGCAGAGCTGCCCGGAACCCCACCCCCTCTGCGCGACATCATGCACTCAGGGGGCAGAGCCAGCACAGGGCACTCAGAAGCCGGGTTACAGCACTGATAAGCCATATACTAGACAGAAAGGAGGGAATGCTATTGCATTGCTATAGAAAGGGCACAGGAAATTACTGTCAACCATGTATCTTATCCAGGTTTATGTATCCACAGTGACTTGCACATGGTGCCATGCATTGCTCAATACTCCACGCAAGTTCCATATTGGGGCCACATTATCGGGCTGCACATTGTAGCTGCTATCTACAGCTTTGCAAGTGATTGTCAGTTCCTTGTCCCCGAAAGGCAGAGTTTCCTCTAATTTCCACAATTTCCATGCCCATGCCTGTCCATCATTTTGCCCCTCCCCAGTTAGCTCTGCAACCTTCCAGGTCTTCCCTCCATCCAGGGACACATCCACCCGTACAATCTCTCTCCCACCTCCACTCCAAGCGTAGCCCTTGATAGTAATTTTCCCATCAGGATCAGGGCTGACCGTCTGCCCAGGACGTGGCTCTGTAATTGCAGATTGCACAGGCAGTTCCTGTATGGCCGGAGAGGAGGAAAAATCTACTGTGTCCCAATCCACAGATGGGCTGAAACCCTTGTAATCATTCTGTTGCCAGTGGCTGGCACTCTCTTGTGCACTCACCACTATTCTTCCCAGCCACTTTACATTGCGGGCACCCACCACACCTGGCACAATAGTCCGTAGAGGAAAGCCATGGTCTCTTGGTAGCTCTTCTCCATTCATTTCATAAGCCAACAGCACTTCTTGTTCTTTGCTCATTGCACGCTTAAAGGTGATGGACGCTCCATAGTTGGTTCCTGTTAGATCTTGATCTAATCCTTCAAAGTGGACATGATGAGCATTGGGGGTGTCTTCAGTGTATCCAGCATGTAACAAAACATCCCTCAGACGTGCTCCTGCCCAGCGAGCTGTACTGATTGCTGCTATGTCCCAGTTTAGTCCTTTTACTAATTTCACTGCATTTATCTCAGAGCGTCGGTTTCCAGCACACTGCAAGGTGGCAGTAATCTCATGTCGGGGAAACTTCATCTTCAGTTCATTGAGGGACAATTTCAATGGTTTACTCTGATATGCTCCATGCGGTCCTTCTATGATTAACTGGAATTCATCGGGGTTGATGTCTGGCACTGGCAGGTGGTTCCTCTTGAAAAACAGCTCACTTGGAGTGATAAAGTTCTCAGTCAGAATATCAGGGGGTGGCTCAGCATTAAAAGGTGTTTGGCTATTGACCTTTAGAATAGGGTGTCGAGAAGGATCATTAGCGTAAGGATTAGAAAAGTCCTTTAACTCCTTCTCATCAGGATCAAGCACTCCCACCTTGTACTCTTGCAATATTTCCATAACATGTTCACTCTTGTGAACACCATAAAGTGCCCAGAAAGGTTCTAGAGCTCCCCCTGCAGCCAGCAGGATTCTTTCCCCTCCAGGATGCAATTCCACAAAATCTGTAATGTCAAACACTTCTCCTGCATAGGTCACCCACACCCGGTCAGCTAAACTTTTGTGTTTCCTCACATCCTCCCGTGTGTATTGGGGGAAGATCGGTATAATAGATGACTGCTCCTCAGAATCTGCGTGGGCAACCTTTAAGAGAAAAAGTCTGCAATGAATAATGACTTCAATTCCAAATATTTCTAACTACTTATTTCAATTTTAGTAAAATCCTATTAGTAAGTTACTTATAGCTTATTTACTATTAACTCTTTTTCTATACAACATTCTGCAAAGTATTAGAATCATGTTTCACCATCAAGGTCAGTCTATGATAAAGTTACAGGTGTTAGTGTAGACATTCCATCCAAATAACCCCTTTATGGGCTGGCCAGATGGATAGAACCCCATTAAGCAATATGTGCAAGCCTGAGCTGGGCAGACAGGGGCTGGTGGAGTATATGACATTTGACACAAATTTGTAGAGTACAGGCTTACTGGTTCTTCAATGATCCTACACCAAGCTACTTTCATAGTAATGGTGAGAAGTCTGCAACATGCATTTCCTACTTATCATACTTAGTAACTCCATTGTGTAAGGAAGATAAACCTGTGCATATTTTACTGGTTATTTAATAGTTATATATCAGGCTTTTTTATTTTGATGGGGTGGTGGTGTTTGGGGTAATGCAATAGTTATCTAAGCCCTGCTCAGCTGCAATAAAAGGTCTATGTCAAGGGTAGGCAACCTGTGGCACACGGGAATGTTTTGAGCAGCGCTAGCAGAGTCAGTCCCTCTCCTACCATGCACATTGCGCTCCTCCAGCTCTACATTCCTCCTGCCGAGAAGCATGGCCTACATGGTCAGCGAAGCCCAGACCTCTGGTGAGTGAAGCCTGCCACAGTTAAAGGCCTATTTATCAACAAGTTTTATCATACGCAACGAGTGATAAAACTCGTGGCATGTGATAAATGCCGCTCAAGTCAATTAGCTTCTAACTGTCATTTTTCAAACAGATGACAGGAGCTTATTGGCTGGAGCACCATTATCATATGCAGCGAGTTTTATCACTCGTTGTGCATGATAAAACTCATTGATAAACAGGCCCCTAAACCTTGATCACAGTGCAAAACAAATTCTGAAACATCTTTGTCCCCAGAGTACAAGTTTACAACCTAACCTGAACAAACTAGGTTTAATAAAGGGAGGATTGGAAAGCCACTAACAGTTTTAGGGCTGGATGTACGAAGAGCAAAAATGCAGTCAAACCACCAAAAATGCAATTTTTGGGGGTTTCACTGCATTTGTCATATGTACCAAGCTCTGGAATGCGATACATTCCTGGGCTTGGACTTGGTGGGTAACGCCATCTTTAGATGGTTGTGGCACTCAATTTTTTTTTTTTTTTTGTCTAGCAGTGTCTAGTGCAGCGTTTTTCAACCACTGTACAGCGGACACAGTGTGCCATGAGCTGTTGGCAAGTGTGCTGCGGTGGTCAGCTCAGCGCACTTGTACTGTAGTAGATTTTATTCCTGAGGAGGTCAATGTAGTGTGTTTTATTCTTGTGGAGGCCAATGTAGCATGTTTTATTCCTGAGGAGGCAGTGTTTAGGTAGGGGTATATATAGCAGGGCTGGGTATGAAATGCCGACGGCCGGGAAGCAGTCTGACAAAATCCTGACGCCGCAAGTCCGAACGCTGAAAATCCCGACTGGGGCTGGTAAGTACCCTAACACTCCCATAGTGGTGCCTAACCCTAACCTCCCCCCCGGGGGGGCCTAAACCTAACCCCAACCCCCCCCACACCCTATACCTAACCCTCCCGGGGTGGTGCCTAACCCTAACCTCCACCAGGGGTGCCTAAACCTAACCCTCCCAAGGTGGTGCCTAGCCCTAACCTCCACCAGGGGTGCCTAAACCTAACCCTCCCGAGGTGGTGCCTAGCCCTAAGTCCCCCGGGGGGTCCATAAACCTAACCCAACTACCCCCCCCCCCCCCCCGCACGCGGCTAAGCGCTGACTCAATGCAGACGGCCGGGAAGCAGTCTGACTGGGGCTGGAAAGTACCCTAACCCTCCCTTAGGGGTGCCTTACCCTAACCTCCCCCCGGTGGTGCCTTACCCTAACCTTCATTCAGGAAGCTGTCTGTCCAGATCTCGGCTTCGGGATTTCGACCCGCGTCGGTATTTAGACAGACGGCCTTATATATTTCTATATCTCATACCATCTGGAAAGTATTCACAGCGCTTCACTCTTTCCACTTTGTTATGTTACAGCCTTATTCCAAAATGGAATAATTTCATTTTTGTCCTCACAATTCTACACACAATACCCCATAAAGACGAAGTGTAAAAAGTTTGAGATTTTTGCAAATGTAATAAAATAAAACAAAAAACAAAAAAAAAACCTAAGAAATCACATGTACATAAGTATTCACAGCCTTTGCCATGAAGCTCAAAATTTAGCTCAGGTGCATCCTGTTTTCACTGATCATCCTTGAGATGTTCCTACAGCTTAGTTGGAGTCCACCTGTGGTAAATTCAGTTAATTAGACAGGATTTTGAAAGGCATACACCTGTCTATACAAGGTTCCAGGCTTGACAGTGCTTGTCAGAGCACAAGCCAAGCATGACGTCCAAGGAATTGTCTGTAGACCTCAGAGACAGGATTGCCTCAAAGCACAAATCTGGGGAATCGTACTGTGACCAGACACCTTTCGTCTATGCCGGCCCTGGTCACGGGTTAGCGCTTTCGGACTCCCACTCACCGTCAGTGACCGCCTGTCACTGACTCCGCCCACTGCGCTGTGGGCATTTACTGAAGCTGCCACCAAGCTCCTTTCAGCGGCGCTTGGAACCGCTTTCTACGTATAATCAGGCTCCTACCTCGGCACCTGGAACAGCTTCTACGTTGATTAGCTGCAGCCACACCCCCTGATTGGCGTCGGCTGATTCCTCCTGATCCCTCGCAATGGACCAGGTCTGCACGGTAGCTTGGCAGAGGGCTTGAACTTGGAGACACGGAGCTCTTACCCAGAACAGCCGGAGAACGGAATAGCGTTTGGCGCAGTTCTGTTGGTCGCTGGATTCGGATGTAATTGAAGTAAAGGCAAAAAGGTGTTTATTGCTCAAAGTCTTAAAAAAGACTCAACCTTCCGAATGAAAGGGTACATTTAGCATACAGGAGTCTTATCAAGTCAGCAATTCTTCTCCTCAAAGAATTTACATGGTTGTACAACATACAGGGCTCACATGCCCTCTTTTTAGATCATTCTAACACCCAATATCACAGGGGTGTAAATCCACCCTGGGTTCCACTCAACCAATCACGATTCCTCACATAATATAATTTAACAACATATTACATTTCAAAAAGGAGTCACCCAATTTCCTCCTTTCTAATCTACCACCTAAAAGCAGTTGCTTCCTAAGCATAAACTGATTTAGCATACAGTATAGCTGTCTCCTAACATGTTGATGTAACATTTCACAGGAAATTGTAAATGACATTCAACCTTTGAGACATCTATCACTTAGGGCTCTATTTACTACAATCCGCATTGGTAATGCAGATTGTAGTGTGATATTACCGAGTGAATTCGCAATGCGAATTCAGGCAATATCACAGGGATTTACTACAAATCCCTTACAGGGACAGAGCTTGCGATAAAGCTCTGTCTCTGCTAATCCCCTTCGGAGCCTTATCACGGTATTTTCGCAAAAAATACTGTGATTAAGTGCCCGCGCATGCGCCGACCGGTCGCCGCTGCTACCCCCCTCCGGCACTAAGCCCCGCCCCCCCCGGCGCTAAGCTCCGCCCCCGCGAACCTCCCCACCCCCCCGCGACCCCCCTCTCCCTTACTTACACTTACCTGCATGCTGCAGGCCTCCGGTGATGTTCTACATTCCTCCGGTCAAGTGATCTCCCATACTGCACTGGGACCCGATCACCTGATGACCGGGCAGCAGTGCACTGTGGGAGACCAGCTGACCGGAGGGGAGTCATCACCGGAGGCCCGATCACCGGTCCCTGGAGTCAGGTAAGTAAATTTTTTTTTTACAGTAATCAGCTTGCGGTCTGTTTAGACCACACAGCTGATTACAGGGACCGACTCCCGGCTCTGCTCTCCCCGTTAGAGCAGGGCAGGAGGCCTGTAACCAGGGGGACCCTGGATAACGCCACCTCCAGGTGGCGTTATTATCACAGGGCTTTCCCAGGTATTTTTGTCACATTTATTTTTAGTAACTATGGTCAGATCATATTTCCCATTACAGTTATGGGAAATGCGATCTGCTTTACTAAAAATAAGTGATACTTAGGGCTTGGAGTAGAATTTTACGAATTCTACTCCAATTGCCCTGTAATAACTATAGGTGATACTAAAATAATGTGAAAAGGGTGTGAAAACACCCTTTTTCACATTATTTTAGTAAAAATAATGTTGATAAATAGAGCCCACAGTGACAACATATCAATGTAGAATAACCAGCAATAGTATTTGCTTTCGTCTTCTTGCAATATTCAGGAAATCAGGAAAAACAAAAACACTTTTTCGCCAGAAGTGCAGACACACAAGAGACAGTCTCAGGGACATATCAAAGGACGATTTGGCCATTTGACTCTCTTCACACCTTCCCACAGAATGCTTTGTTACACAAAGGGTTTGACCACTATCATAGGTCAGGATAATTAACATATCACTTCCTATGTCAGGAGGACAATCCCCATTACTCTAATATACTCTTGAACCATATTCCTATAAGTGCATAGCATATTAAATATACTCTGCTTCATGCACTAATGCATTGCAGATCAGCTGCAGTGCATTACAGCAATAAATATATACTTTAATACAATTTATTATAAACCACGTGCAGTGTGCTTTTACACTGTGTCCTGTGACTAACTGTTTCAGCGCTGGTTGCAGTGGGAGCTGGCTCTCCCAGTCTCCCAGCGTGCAGCCACACTCTACCCACACTCCCGCAGGTCCAGGCCGTGGCATATAAAACACTAAAAGCACACTTAACATTCAGTGCCTAGCGTAGAGTACACAATTACAATGGGGATCTGGCGCCGTTTGTACTTTTAAAAATGACGCCACAGCACGGGGGTTAACCCCTTCAGTGCCACGGCTGCCATTATACACGTGGGGCCGGCCTCCGGCCACAGGTACAGAAAAAGATCTGCTGCTTTGAAGGTCCCAATGAGCACAGTGGCCGCCATCATCCGTAAACGGAAGAAGTTCGGAACCACCAGGACTCTTCCTAGAGTTGGCCGGCCGTCTAAACTGAGCGATCGGGGGAGAAGGCCTCTAGTCAAAGAGGTGACCAAGAACCCGATGGTCACTCTGTCAGAGCTTCAGCATTCCTCTGTGGACAGAGGAGAACCATCTCTGCAGCAATCCACCAATCAGGCCTGTATGGTAGAATAGCCAGACAGAAGCCGCTCCTTAGTAAAAAGCACATGGCAGCCTGGAGTTTGCCAAAATGCACCTAAAGGACTCTGACCATGAGAAATAAAATTCTCTGGTCTGATAAAACAGAGATTGAACTCTTTGGCATGAATGCCATCCCTACGGTGAAGCATGGGGGTGGCAGCATCATGCTGTGAGGATGTTTTTCAGCGGCAGGAACTAGGAGACTAGTCAGGATAGAGGGAAAGATGAATACAGCAATGTACAGAGACATCTTGCGCTCTTGACCTCAGACTGGGTCGACGGTTCATCTTTCAGCAGGACAATGACCCTAAGCACACCGGCAAGATATCAAAGGAGTGGCTTCAGGACAACTCTGTGAAAGTCCTTGAGTGGCCCAGCCAGAGCCCAGACTTTAATTCGATTGAACATCTCTAGAGAGGAGAGATCTGAAAAGGTCTCTGCACCGACGCTTCCCATCCAACCTGATGGAGCTTGAGAGGTGCTGCAGAGAGGAATGGGTGAAACTGCCCAAAGATAGGTGTGCCAAGCTTGTGGCATCATATTCAAAAAGACTTAAGGCTGTAATTGCTGCCAAAGGTGCATCAACAAAGTATTGAACAAAGGCTGTGAATACTTACGTACATGTGATGTCTTAGGTTTTTTTATTTAATTAAATTTGCAAAAATCTAAAAAAAAAAAACAAACCAACCAAAACTTTACACGTTGTCATTACGGGGTATTGGGTGTACAATTTCGAGGACAAAACTTAATTTATTCCATTTTGGAATAAGGCTACAATATAACAAAATGTGGAAAAAAAAAGTGAAGCGCTGTGAATACTTTCCAGATGCACTGGTTGCATGTATGAGAAAATATATATATATATATATATATATATATATATATATATATACATACATATATACACACACATATATATTTTACCTCTTAAAACCCTGTATGACTGAATTAACAGTCTTCTCTGCTTGTGGCTCTCGAATGTGTCCAATGCAATAACAGTTTTATGATTTACTATGCAATAATGTTTCTCTTTAGTGACTGTTCATGTCACTATATTATGGCACATTAATCATTCCTGTAAACCACAAAGGTCAAAGCAATTAACTTCTTCAGCACTCGCCTGTGTTATAGGAAAAGTTTCTCCTTAGTTCTGTTTTTTTTACACAATTAGCTCTTAACATTTCTGGGCTGATCTCATACATACTTTATAAATTGGGTAACAGGGGGGTAAGTGTGTTACCGCACCGACTATAGATGGAACTATGTTAGGTTGAAATGAAAAACAAGAGGTATTATGGGCTGTAACCACTTTGATACTGAGTAAAGTGTGACGTTCACATTAAAAAATCAAGGTGGTGGTGCTACTCAGTTGAAATGTGGAGATGTGCAAAAAGGAGGATATCAGTTCTATGAAGAGACTGTAGCCTAAGAACTCTATAGCTAACAAGCCGGGGAGCTGGATCCTTGGACGTCTAACAGCGACGAAGCTCAGGCACAGAGTGCTGTTGGTGGAGGATCTTTATACCCTGGCCGGAACCAACATGGCGGCGGCCAGTGTCCAGAGCCGGCGGGAACACCGGGCCCCTGAAGCCACTACCACGCTGGGAGCCAGACAGTAAGACATTTAGCTGGCTGGGAAGGACATGGCAGCACCAAGTTCCAGAGCTGGCGGGAACACCTGTGGAGTTCCAGGCCCCTGAGACCACCACCATCACGCCAAGAACCCGTTAGCAGTATACTCTGGGAGCCTTGAGGTGAGGACCCCCGCCAGGACAGAGCAGCACAATGCCGATGGAAAGGACGATTTTTGACAGTACCCCCTCTGAGGGTGGCCTCCAGACAGCCTTTGGGTTTGGACGGATTTTTCTTGTGAAAAACTTTTACAAGCTGCAGAGCATGAACATCCATAGAATCAATTCAGGCCCTTCTAGTCAAGGAGTTATTGCAAATGACAAACGATGACGGGAATCTAGGATTTGATCGATCATCTCAAACTCCACTCCTCTGCTAGTTTTTGTTTTAGGGGCTTCGGTGTTGAAGACTGGAATCAATTTAGAGCCAATGGTCGAAGAAGAGATATATGGAACAAGTTAGGAATCCGCAAGTGAGGTGGAAGCTCCAATTTGTAGGGCCACAAGAAATTGGAAAAAGGACAGAGTCGAAGATTCCGGGTAGAAAGCCAAACACTGTCTCCAAATTTTAAGGGAAGTACAGCTCGACATTTCCAATTTGCAAATTTCATATAATTAGAAGAGGCCTTCTTAAGGGAGGCGTGATCATAATACCAAACCTTGGTGAAGGACTGAAGAGTATTGACAGCCACAGGATCATCCAAAGGAGAGTAATTATTAGTGTCCATCCTCGTGTCCCAAACTTTCAAAGACTGAAGAACAGAGTTGTGTTGGTAGCGGTATGGTACCTGGAGTTGTGGGCAAACTCTGCCAAATGCAGTAGATCCACCCAATTGTCCTGGAAGGAAGATAAATACAAGCATATAAAAAGGTCGGGATCTTGGTTTACCCTCTCAGTTTGCCCATTAGTTTGGGGGAAAATATGCTGTAGAGAGTTTTAATTGGACTTGTATTGCAGAACACAACGCTCTCTAGAACCTGGCCATAAACTGTACACCTTGGTCTGAGGAGTTTTGCTTTGGGAGACCATGGAGACGAAAAATCTCACGTATGAGGATGTGTGCACAGCATGTATTCACCAGCGGTAATCGTTACACCGCTATTTTTCCCACCTGCGGGACTCTGTGGTCCGCATGTGGGGGTGTTTTTCCGGGCGCCGCCGAAAGGGCAGGGCACATTCTGCCCTTTTGAAATCGGGAAGGGTGCGGCTCCCCGCTAAAACAGCCTAGCAGGAACGCTTACCTGAGTGTTGGCAAAAGAAAGCGGATTGAGAAGAGGACAAGATTCTTGGCGATTAGCATCCTCTTAAGTAGGCCAAGCACATGACAGAATCTGCTTTACGATTTTGAACTCCCGGGCGGAAGGTGATCTTGTGTTTGAACCTTGAGAAGAAAAAAAGTACTCAACGAGACTGCCAGGTTGAGGTACTGGGCGGACTATACAGCCATGGCCACAAGTTTTGAGAATGACACTGTACTGGTTTTCACATAGTTTGCTGCTTCAGTGCTTTTAGACTTTTTTGTCAGATGTTACTATGGTATACTGAAGTCAAATTACAAGCATTTCAAAAGTGTCAAAGGCTTTTATTGACAATTGCATTAAGTTTATGCAAATAGTCAATATTTGCAGTGTTGACCCTTCTCTTTCAAGACCTCTGCAATTCACCCTGGCATGCTGTCAATCATCTTTTGGGCCACATACTAACTGATGGGCGCCCATTCTTGTCTAATCAATGCTTGGAGTTTGTCAGAATTTGTGGGTTTTTGTTTGTCCACCCACCTCTTGAGGATTGACCACAAGTTCTCAATGGGATTAAGGTCTGGGGAGTTTCCTGACCATGGACCCAAAATGTCGATGTTTTGTTCACCAAGCCACTTAGTTATCACTTTTGCCTTATTGCAAGGTGCTCCAACATGCTGGAAAAGGCATTGTTCATCACCAAACTGTTCTTGGATGGTTGGGAGAAGTTGCTCTTGGAAGATGTTTTGGTACCATTCTTTATTCATGGCTGTGTTCTTAGACAAGAGTGTGAGTGATCCCACTCCCTTGGCAGAGAAGCAACCCCACACATGAATGGCCACATGTTGCTTTGTGGTTTACAGGAATGATTCATTTGGTATAATCTACTGACATAAAAGACAAACATTGTTACATAGTAAATCATAAACTGGTTACTGCCAGGGGCATTTAAGAGAGGAGGGGCCCATGTGCAGCCTCCGTTTGGGCCCCCTCCTCTCGGACTGCGGCTCAGCGACACTGAGCGCTGTAGATTCTGGCTTCATGTCAGAATCTACAGCGTATGCGCAGGTCTCCGGGAAAATGGCGCCTGCGCCTTCTTTCCCTGGGACATCTTTTCTGCACATGAGAGTTTGCTGCTCTACAGCACCGGTCCAGCGCTGCGGAGCAGCACTTTGGGAATCGGCGGAGAGGTAAGTATAATTACCTATGGGTGCAGGGTGTGCGCCCCCCTGGACCCATTATAGATACGCCCCTGGTTACTGCATTGGATACATTCGAGAGTCACAAGCAGAGGAGACTTAGGGCCTGATTCAGAGCCGGACGCTCTTTCAGAGCGCTTGCTCTGAATCAGTGCCCTCCCTCTCTTTTTTTAGAGCGGCCTCCTGGCTGCTCGCATAGCTGTGGGTGACCACCTACAGCTATAGCGAGCGGCCAAAGAGATGGTCGTGATGGTCAAGACCATCGGGCTGGCGACGAGACCTTTGTGGTAGGGTCTCGTCTGCCGCAAGCCCTGGAGTGCTTTTGGCTCTATCAGAGCCAAAAGCACTCCCACGGACATCACTTGTGATGTCAGTGGGGCCGGCACCAGACGGTAGGCGTTCCCATGGGAACGCCTCCGTCTGGGCAGCAACACCCCCGGCACGCCCACCAAAGGGGGCATGCTGTCACTCAACATCGACAGCACGCCCCCTTTGTAGAGAGACCCATAGCGACGGCTTGCCCGTCGCTATGCGGGTCTCACGCATGCGCACGACCGAGCTCCCTCGTGCGCATGCGCACTTGGCCAACATCGACCCGCTTGCGAGCGCTCAGCGCTCGCGAGCGGTTCTGAATCAGGCCCTTAAGTCAGTCAGAGGGTTTAAAGAAGTAATCACTTAATTAAAGGTGGTAATATACCTGTTTTCTGTTTGTCTTCCCCTTCCCTCTAGACTAGGGGTGGGCAATAAGTGCCCCCCCCAGATGTTGTAGAACTACACATCCCAGCATGCCCTGCAACAGTTTTGCTATTTGGCCATGCTAAAACTTTTGCACAAAATGCTGGGATTTGTAGTTCAACAACAGCTGGAGGGCCGCTTATTGCCCACCCCTGCTCTAAACTGTAAGCTCCATGAGCAGGGCCCTCCTCCACTACTTCTCTTGCACACCTGCTACATATCCTCCTTTGTCTCTCTGCCCCTGGACCCCAATTATCTGTCATTTGCGCCCATGCCAACAGCTAAAGGTTTCAGCTGCCGCTGTACTTTTGAAACGCACACATTGCATCAGTGGCTGTGTGGAGATTTGTAGTGCTATTTGTACTGCACTGTTTTTCCTTGTATGGTCTTATTGTTTTGCTCTCTGTACGGCGCTGCAGAGCACTTGTGCCGCTCTATAAAACAACAACAACAACATCATCATCACTAAAACCTGCTGCAGCCTAGCTCTAGGCATACACTGGAAAGGCTGCGGAATAATACCCCATAATTGGGGTGTTCCTTTTTTTTTAACAGACAATATACGTTTGTTGTACACCACAATATCAGTTTTATAATTCACTTTTAAATAGATGTAATAAAGGTTATATTGTATGATACACTGCCTAAATGAGTGCCCCACTGTAGAATACTTTCTTTTCTAGTTTTGTGCATGATATCTATTCTAGGGTGCACCTCCCACAAAAATTGTAAATTATAGCAACCAAATTATAATATGGGAGCAGTAATCAATTTTGTGCGGGTAAAAAACAAAAAAAAACCCTTCTTTTTAGTGTCATAATGTGTCAGCAGAAAGACTGAATAAGCACTCACCACTTATGGTGATATTCAGTGCGGGAATAGGATTTCCAGCAGTAGACGTTTCACTCTCAATATGGTGCCAAACGATATGATCCAGTCCAGCAGCATGTGATTTCAGTAATTAGTTTTATTAGTGATCAATTAAAAGCATAGAATCAAAAAGGTACAGTCATTGGCAGTGTCCAAATGATACACAGTTAGGAGTACAACTGTATGGGTTTGGACAGTGTCTCTGCTACAAGATAGTATTCACATTTACAGTGTACAGTACACAATTTAGATTTTTCATTTCCAGCATCAATGGGGGCGATTCAATTCAGCGCGATGCTGAATAGCTCCGGGAGGGAGCTCCCAGAGCTACTCAATTCACAACGCTGTTTGCTTAGTCGGCAAGTGGTTAAGGGCCATATTCAATTAGCCACCCTTCCGTTTCCGACGCTAATTGAATACGGCCCTAAGACTGACAACGCCGGATCTTGCGACTTAACCGGAGTGATTAGTCGAGGCAAGAACTGGCATTCTCTGACTAAAGTGCCAGCCACATGGCTGTCATCACCGCGCTAAGCAGTAAAACAGCGGCGCGACTGGCACCCAGGGGGGTGCGAGAAGAAATCCTTAAGTCTGACCAAACTGCGTGGTGAATTGATTAGCCCCCCCAATGTGATCGGTGCATGCCCGAACGCTCCAGTTACCATGATTCTGTCTTTGGTGCAATAGGATGTGATTATGTGACAATTACTGAGGACTGTGCAACGTGGCTTTAAGTTATATTTACACAGATGTGAATATACGAATACAAACTGGCATAACAAAAGATAACACTTTCATGCACACACACTTTATATTAATACAAATAGACAAGACCCATGCACTCGATTGTTCACAAATGTAATCATTTTAAGAATTTGCAGTACGACATACAGATGTGTCCTCATAGCTGGATGCCTGGTGCGAATGACCTGCACCGAGCGGAGCAGCATCATTTTCGCAATGCGACAAAACAGATTCACGAGACTGCACTGATTAATTTGATATGCGACACTTGTATATCTCTGTGCGACTGACTGGGAATCTGTACAATGGAACATCGCGTGATAAAGTCGCAACACTGCATTTACAGATTGAGACTCACACAGACATAAGTGTTGCAATATCAAATTAATCAGTGCAGTCTCGTGAAGCACTTTTGTTGCATCGCATTCTAATATAGGGTGGAATTCAATTAGAGGCGAAAAGTAGCGGATGGCGAAATCAGTCTATACCCCATAAAAAGCCGAACTGACCATGGAAATCAATATAGAAGTGTATTACTAGCCCTAATAAAAGTATTTAGGGTTCTTAAATTGAGTCAAAGGACTGTTATATGCATATTTGTATAAGTGTGGAAAAATGGCTGTAAAACAATTTATTTTGTGAAAATAATTGTTAAATTGGGGGGTACATTTAAATGGGTACTAGTATATCTTTGGATCTCTAAAGTGCCTTTTCAAAAAAAACTTAATACACCTGCTGCAGCCTCCTGCAATCCTAAAAACACCTGTCCCATTCATACAGCCCCCCAAAATATCAGACCCAGTACTTTATACCCATTTTCAACCACTTTTTACATTTTCACCCCAAAAATTACATTTTTTTATTTTTTATTTTTAGGAGGAATTGAGATTTGTGTTTTTTTGGCCTAGTCAGTCATTAGGTGGGTGTCCAAAGGGTTCTGGACCAAGTCCCCATATTTTTAGCCCAAAATAGTGATTTTGCACAACTTTTCTCCTGTCTCTGGGTGGAGAAACTTTTACGCCTGTTTTTGCCTATGGACTTTTCGCACTTACGAAAACGTCCTGAAATTGAATAGGGCAATACGCGGGACTGTGGCGAAAACATCGTATCGGCGAACGCTTTTAGTCGATCGTGGCTTTTCACCTCTGACTGAATCCAGCCCTAAGACGCAAATTTGAGCAAAAAAGACGTTTGGTGCAAGTCAAGTCGCACGGAACCTGGCGCACAGAGAAGGCCTGTTTGGTGGGCCTGCGGCAATAGTGTATGAGGACATATCTGTAGATATTCAGGTTCCATTCAGAAAGTGCTTACCTTTCTCCTCTGGGTCTCATAAATCAAGAAAGAACCTAATCCCAACAGAGCCCCAGCCGTGGAGATACCCCATTTCCAGCGGTTTGTACTGGACCTTGCCTCAGTACTATGATTCCGGCAGGACGTGGTGTAAGGTGTACAGATTCGCACCCATAGAAACATCGGTCGCTGCAGCCTATGTAACAAGACACATAAAAAATTCATGATCCTTATAAAAAAAGTTTATATACAGTCAGGTGCATAAATATTGGGACATTGACAGAATTTTCATATTTTGGCCTCTATTCACCACCACAATGGCTTTGAAATGAAACAAACATGATGTGCTTTAACTGCAGACTTTCAGATTTAATTTGAGGGTAATTACATCCAAATCAGGTGAACGGTGTAGGAATTACAACGGTTTCTATACGTGCCTCCCACTTTTTAAGGGGCCAAAAGTAATGGGACAAACTAAACAATCCTAAATCTAACTTTCACTTTTTAATACTTTGTTGCAAATCCTTTGCAGGCAATTACAGCCCGAAGTCTGGAACGCATAGACATCACCAGACGCTGGGTTTCATCCCTAGTGATGCTCTGCCAGGCCTCTACTGCAAAGGTCTTCAGTTCCTGCTTGTTCTTGGGGCATTTTCCCTTCAGTTTTGTCTTCATCAAGTGAAATGCATGCTCAATTGGATTCAGGTCAGGGGATTGACTTGGCCATTGCATAACATTCCACTTTTTAGCCTTAAAAAACTCTTTGGTTGCTTTTGCAGTATGCTTCGGGTCATTGTCCATCTGCAGTGTAAAGCGTCGTCCAATGATTTCTGAAGCATTTGACTGAATATGAGCATATAATATTGCCCAAAACACTTCAGAATTCATTCTGCTGCCTTTGTCAGCAGTCACATCATCAATACAAGGGAATCAGTTTGATTGGCAGCCATACATGCCCACGCCATGATACTACCACCACCATGCTTCACTGATGAGGTGGTATGTTTTGGATCATGAGCAGTTCCTTTCCTTCTCCCTACTCTTCTCTTCCAATCACTCTGGTACAAGTTGATATTTGTCTCATCTGTCCATAGGATGTTGTTCCAGAACTGTAATGGCTTTTTTAGATGTTGTTTGGCAAACTCTAATCTGGTCTTCCTGTTTTTGTGGCTCACCAATTGTTTACATCTTGTGGTGAACCCTCTATATTCACTCTTGGAAAGTCTTCTCTTGATTGTTGACTTTGACACACATACACCTACCTCCTGGAGAGTGTTCTTGATTTGGCCAACTGTTGTGAAGGGGTTTTTCTTCACCAGGGAAATAATTCTTCTGTCATCCACCACAGTTGTTTTCCGTGGTCTTCCGGGTCTTTTGGTGTTGCTGAGCTCTCCGGTGCATTCTTTCTTTTTAAGAATGTTCCAAACAGTTGATTTGACCACACCTAATGTTTTTGCTATCTCTCTGATGGGTTTGTTTTGATTTTTCAGCCTAATGATGGCTTGCTTCACTGATAGTGACAGCTCTTTGGATCTCATATTGAGAGTTGACAGCAACTGATTCCAAATGCAAATGTCACACCTAGAATCAACTCCAGACCTATTACCTGCTTAATTGATCATGAAATAACGAGGGAATAGCCCACACCTGTCCATGAAATAGCTTTTGAGTTGATAGTCCCATTACTTTTGGCCCCTTAAAAAGTGGGAGGCACATATAGAAACCGTTGTAATTCCTACACCGTTCACCCAATTTGGATGTAATTACCCTCAAATTAAATCTGAAAGTCTGCAGTTAAAGCACATCTTGTTTGTTTCATTTCAAAGCCATTGTGGTGGTGAATAGAGGCCAAAATATGAAAATTCTATCAATGTCCCAATATTTATGCACCTGACTGTATTTAAATGTAAGAGTGAAATTTACAAATCATAATTAAGAATATTGATATAAAGTATAAGGAAAGCTAGACAGTTTCATTCTTTCTTATTATTTGGATATTAATGCATTCACATCATTTAGGTGTGTACACTAATTATATCCATAATTAATGGTGGTTGGATTAATATATTTAAACTTCAAATATGGTTTGACCAAAGAAAAACAAACCAAAACTGCATACCTAAGTAAAGACTTAACATGAACATGAACACAGGAGCATAGCACTGAACAGAATATATCAGCTGCAAACACCACGATAAGATAAAAGTCATAAAAGTAGTTAACTATGGATAATGTAGAAAACAGAAGCCGATAAGAGGGATAAGTCCTTATGAGCGATAGGGAAATTAGAATAGGACTACAGTAAAGTTTAAAAGCCCATATGTGGCCCTTTTGTTTGGAGTTAAATGGGCGTGGTGTACAGTGACTACATGAATAGGTTATGTGATGATAGAACATCAACAGGCGGAAGTCAATTGTTTCGCCCCCTACAGGAGCTATTCAAATTGTTGCTCCTGTCGGGCACAATGAGCTGCTGGCGCACCATTTCAGCTTGCACCCTACGATCTGAAATGGGCGAAAAGTGACCTGTTCGGGCGCCAAAACGGCACTTTTCATTATCGCGCCCAGCACTGGTCGGTGGTAGCAGTTTTATGCGTTTAAACCTGACCTCTATGGGCGCGATCAGCACGATAACAGGCATCAATTGAATAGCGCCACGCGATCTCCTCTCACTTTAGACAGGAGATCGGGTGCACTAAAACAATTGAATACAGCCCAATGTGTATTACACAATAACTTATCAAAATGTTCTCTATTTGAAGTGCCACATGTACAGGTCTCTGCAGGCTGACTGGATGAGGAGCTGAACTATGCACATGTGAAGTCTCTGCAAGTGTCCATTGCACCATAGACTGACCTGATTCTAGCCCATCAAATGTCCCAAAAAAAGGAAAACAAAATAGAACACCTGACAGGCACCAGAATGTCCATGACCTTAATGAGGAAGAAAATGCTGCTTCTATACAGGGCTGACATCATGAAAAAGGAGGGAAGGGGGGTTTGGCCACCGCCGGGACTGCCCGCCCATTACTATCCCCTGGCCCACGGTGCCAATGCACAATAATAAGAGAGTTACCGGCTGCTGACAGACAGTGACAGGCCCAGGCGGGGGCCACTCCTACCAGCGCGCTGCAGCCACCCAGTGCCCTGCCTATTTTGTCAGTTCTGGGCCCCACAATTTTCAATGGCAGCCTTGTATCTATGCATTATTATTACCACACATTCCGCAATGGTTTACAGAAAATATTTGGCAATTCACATTAGCCCCTATCCCAGTGGAGCTTACAATCTATGTTCCCTACCACATTGGGATGTACTTTATATCCTGGCTGTCGGAATGCTGGCACTCAGAATGCAGACACCAATGATAGGCTGCGGATAGAGAAGGTTAGGTTTAGGCTGCGGGGAGAGTTAGGTTAAGGGGAGGGGGACAGTTAGGATACTTATCTGCAGGTGTCGGTATCCTAACCCAGTCAGGATGCCGGCGTCGGGATTCTGAGCGCCGGCGTCCCGTACCCAACCCACCACATTTACACACACTTTCTTTGTCGGGAGCCATTTAACCTACGATTATATTATTGGAGTGTGGGAAGCAGTGGCGTAACTAGGGGAGGGTGGGGAGGGGTTGGGGGTGTCGAGCGGGGCTTGTGCCCTGGGAACCGTGGCAAGCCCAGCAGAGAGGGCGCCGGCAGGGCATTGTACCCGCACGTCCACCCTCCCCTCCGCTACCAGGTGTCCTGAACGAGCAGGCAAGTGTGCTGTGCCTGCTAGCCTGGTGCTAATTGGGCTGCCTCTAGGGGGAGCTGCAGCGGAAGTGCGCAGCCCCTCACAGGCAGTCTTGTTGCCGAGAGCTCTATCCTGTTTCCTGACCTGCCTGAGACTTGAGCTGCCGTCTGACTCCGGGTACAGTGACGAGTGATTTTCCGCTGACAGCAGGTGGGTAATGGAGGTGGGGAGGGAGGGAGGTTGGTGTGTGTTCATTTTTCATGCGTGGGGTGGGTGGTGAATATATGTCAGTGTGTATGTGTCAGTATGTACTGTATGTGTATATGTCAGTATGTGTGTATATGTGTCAGTGTGAATATATGTCAGTATGTGTATGTCAGTGTGTATATGTCAGCGAGCATATTAGATTTTTATATATATATATATATATATATATATATATATATATAAAAACAATTACTTCAAGGGCGCTTCAACACACTTAATAATACGAACAGTCCTTATATTCTTCATAAATAACAATCCCTTCAGGGCTTATAGGTTCCAGTTACTTCTGTTTTGTGGATGTATATAAAACAACCTCTTTTAAATATGGTTCTAATAAACCCAATTCCCCAAATTAAATAGCAAAACAGTTCTACTAGTAAAGCGCTTATCTATTTATAATCTTTCTGTACTAAAATGGATATAATAGAGTAATTGACAAATCAATCCCTGCTTCCCTTTCGTTTTTGTAGTTCTCTCATAATTGGTTAAACAGAGCTCATGTGATCGCTCATAGCTATATGTCCGGCTAATATCACCATAGTAACGGAAATAAACAAAGTAATATGATCGCGTGGTGTGTCCTAAATTCACTACCCGGCTCGTGGCGATCAGCGTCCTTGTCTGCCTTAGGGCTATCTCTCCACGATAGCTATCTCTCTAGAGATAGCCCTAAGGCAGAAAAGGACGCTTTTCTGGTATGAGGGTATCTTATAGAACCTCAAGAAGGACGTTAAAACAAGTTTTATCATATGAACTCTCCGATCAGCTCTGAAAAGCGAGCACGAAAGTTGTTATCTACAGCCACAAAACAGAAGTAACTGGAACCTATAAGCCCTGAAGGGATTGTTATTTATGAAGAATATAAGGAATGTCCGTATTATTAAGTGTGTTGAAGCGTCCTTGAAGTAATTGTTTTGTATTTATGTGTTGGTCCTACTAACAGAGGACTTACTGAAAGGAGCGGTTTTTTTTATATAGCGCAGGTTGGTTTTGGTTTTATATATATATATATTATATATATATTTATTTATTTTAATATATGTGAGTGTGTGTGTGTATAATATATATGTATTTATATTACACACACACAGTCAGTGTGTGTATATATTTGTCAGTGTGTGTGTGTGTGTGTGTGTGTCAGTGCGGAGAGACAACACGGGGGGGAAGATGATGGTGTGACTTAGAGACGACGCAGGGGGTGAGCTGATCGCCTGACTGAGAGACGACGCATGGGGGTGGTGACTGTGTGCTGAGAGTTCACACACAGGGGAGGCTATGGCGTGGCTGAGAGACGACGCAGGGAGGGAGATGATGGTGTGGCCGAGAGACACAGGGGAAATGAAGTTACACCGGAGGCACGAGTCTGGTTGAACCGCTGTTGTAGGATGATGACTGTTATTATTACCACACAAACAGGCATCTTCCGGACGATGTGACCTACATGAATAGTGAATACCGACTGAAGACGCCGTCGTCCCAGGGAGGATACATTTCTTCAGAGGTTCCACACTGTGAGAAACCACCGCAGAGGTAAGGTGCATATGGAATGTAAAGGAATGTGCCCAAAAAATGGGTGTCGTGTCATGTTGGTATGCCCCATTTTCAGTAGCCACACCCCTTCTGGTAGGTGACCATGCCCATAGTTGTCGCGCGCAAGATATAATTGTGTGTGTGGGCTCCGAAGACCCTAGTTACGCCACTGGTGGGAAGACACCGGAGAAACCCACACAAGTATGGGGAGAACATACAAGCTCCACACAGTTAGGGCCGTGGTGAGAGTCAGTGCAGTAATGCTAACCATTACATCAATAGGTAAATGACAGTGTGAGATCTCCAACAATAAGTAGGTAGCACGGACAGAAAAAAGAAAGCTGATGGGGGAGAGAAGTAGTCTAGGCGTCATTAGAAAGAGTTGGAAGCTTCTCAAATATATTTTGAGTATAAAAGCAGCAAGACTAACAGGTGGCCCCAGTTTCAGGGATCACAATAGCACATTCCAAAAGTGACGATAGGGAACATCATATCAGAGGCATCACAGAGTCTGGTGACACCCGATGTGCAATCCACAACCCCCCCCTTGTGGCCGAAAAAGGGGAGTGACCTAACATGAGGGGGCATGGCCTGTCGGGAAAGCCCGATTGCATCACTCCGGGGGGGAGGGGGGGGGCTGTCCCAGCATCCCGGGAGATGCTGGGCTGTCCCAGGAGGCTAGTGCCTGCTGCACTGTCGGCTCCTCCTCTGTGACAGGAGAAGAGTGCTGTAGGATAATGTCACACTACAGCACCTGGCTCCTGTCACTGAAGAGAAGCCGGCATTTGGTGTCACCTCCTCCGGGTGACACCAGGGTGTGGCCTGCACCCCCATAGTGACGCCACTGCTTCATATGGCAGCTCTCCTTTAATATTTTCCTACATAGATTCCGGACAATAAACATTATGCTGCAGAAGATTGGCAATGAAATCTGCATTGTTTTTAACACACAATTTATTATTCATCATATTATGGGCCTGATTCTGAGTTGAGAGTAATGCAAAAAAGAGCAAATGACTGTGCACCTTGGTAAGACCATGCTGCACTGCGGGTGGGGCAGATATAAAATGTGCAGAGAAATTTACATTTGGGAGGGGTGTGTCCAAACTCAAATCTAAATTGCAGTGTAAAAATAAAGCTGTTCAGCATTTGTGAACTACATGCAAAGGCAGCCAGTATTCCCCCTGCATGCAAACAAATTAAAAATGTTTTCATTACAACATGGTCTGTTCAAGTGAAGTTATTTGCTTTACTACCAATTTAATATCAGACCCGAATAAGGCCCTATGTGTCTATTATATAATCTCTTATGCGTGTGTCTATCTGCCCCATCCCCCCTCAGCTCTCACCGGCTGGCAGACTTCCAGACACAGCCTCACTATTATCTTGTCCCCCCAGCACTGTTAGGACAGAACTGTTCTCTACTGTGAGCATCTGCATCCAGCACGCCCCACCCCGGCTGGGTATGCAGTCGGGATGCAGACGGTCTAAATGCCGACTTTCGGCATCCCGACTGTCTAATCCCGGCAAGGGTCTAATGATAGGCGTCGAAATCCCAACGCCTGTCATTTTACCTACGCCGGGAGCCTGTCATCTCTATCGAAGGCAAGCTGGGCGAGGACACCCGCGGTTTTAGGTTATGGGCTCCCGTGGGCGACTTAGAGTTAGGCACCTCCCCGGGAGGGCTAGGTTTAGGCAGCGGGAAAGGGGGGGGCTGCGTTAGGCACTTGGGGGCACAGGTTACGGTTAGGCACTTGGGGGCGGAGGTTAGGGTTAGGCACCTAAGCCGTAAATCATACCGATTCCCCCCCCCCCCCCCCCAGCTGACCTGTCCCATTCCTCCGCAGGATGGGTAGCATAGTGGGTTTGTGATATGGAGGAGGTTCAGGTGCTAAAACAGAAAAAAGAAGTCTATCAGGCAGTGCACTAATATAAATAAAATATAACTTTTATTGATCTATATTAAAAGAACACATATAACTCACTGAAAACCAAAGCTCAACACGAAATATTAAAATATAATTTTTAAATGATAAGTACAAAGTGAATTTTATACAAGTGAAAAGTGATTGTGTGAATATGTTCTAATACAATATAAAATCACTGTGTTCCGCTGTAGAAATTATATTAATTATTCTAGTAGTGGGTATAAATTACTACAGGGGTATAAGAATAGATAACCTGATAGTATCTCAAGATATAATCAATCTTTTGGAGTGATAATATGTTAAATCATATGCAAAAACGATACCAGTTTCAATCTAATGTATAGATATTTATATGCAAATAGATTTAGTGGCAAATTTAATTGTGATACCGAAGTTCATAAATTGATATATATATCATATATGTCATATTAAATGTGACTTAGACTATGCTGATTGGTAGGTCAGATATTCACTATTATATTAACCAACAAAAGCAGATCTCCTGCTATATATGGATGTGCTCTTATGACAATACAGTGACTAGGACACAATCTCTATCACTCAATTGAACAATATTAGTTATTAGCTCATCCACATTATATGTTATAATGTTTTATATGTTAGTGAATCTGATCAAACTATGTAGACTGACACTAGATATTTATTTTAGCACAATGATATCACTTCATTCAGCATTTACCTTTTCTTGGCCATTGGTGTTAATTGATTGCTAGTGACCCGCCGTGGTCAGGTGCTGCAGGAGGGAACAGTCCTGATCTAACAGTGTCCCCACCTGCTCCCCTCCCCCAGTCACATATGCCCCAGTTGAGGATTTGAGATAGCGATGTAAGAAACTACTGGGGGGGGGGGGGGGTGTGGCTGGGACAGAGATGAGAGAGATAGAGATGGGGGAGGGGCACAGAGATGAGAGCGAGACATAGGGGCGATATGGAGATGGTGGTGACGGGGATAGATGAAAGGCGGAGGGAAGGGGAGGTTTGGGGACAGATGATACAGGTAGATGGAGGGGGGTTAAGGGGTACAGAAGTGAGAGGCAGGGAGATGGGGGAGGTGCGAGATGAGTGACATGAAGATGGAGGGTGAGGGAGTCACGACAGGCAGGGGAAAAAGCATGGTCATGCTGGGCACAAAAAAATCTTGTTAAATGTTAACTTACAAGTGCAAAATCCATCTACCTAATCTCAGTAGATACTTGAGTAAAATTAAAAAGTTTAATTCTCAAGACTTAAAATAGAGTAAAATTTAGTTTGATGGTATGTAGAAAAATTTATATAGTTCTGCAAACATCAAATACTCTTTCTGCTATAAGGAATTCATGAACGCGTGTGGTGTAGTTGCTGTTATATATTGCAAGTTAAGTTTGGCAAAATGAAAAACACAATGTACTTAGAAGGTCGCTGCACTATAGGGTTGCATGTCCAACTCTGCTAACGATAAGGCTACATGTGTAGTGTTCCTAATTAAACAGAATACGTAAAAAAAGACATGGTATTGTAATATACTGGTGCACCACTAGCACCAAGTTCAGGTGTGCTCAGAGGGCCTGATTCAGAGCTGGTCGCTGGTCGCTCTGAATCAGGGCCGGGTTTTTTTTTTTTTTTTTTTAGAACGGCGACCACCCACAGCTGCAGCGAGCGGCCATGATGATGGCCGCATTGGTCAAGACAATCGCGACCATCGGGCTTGCGACGAGACCCTTGTGGTGGGGTCTCGTGGCCGCAAGCCCCAGAGAGATTTCGGCTCTAACAGAGCAGGAATCTCTCCACTGACATCACTCGTGTCAGTGGGGCCGTCCCCAAACGACAGGCGTTCTTATGGGAACGCCTCCGTTTGGGCAGCCACCCCCCCGGCCCGCCCACCAAAGGGGGCGAGCTGTCACTCAACATCGAAGCTCGCCCCCTTTGTTGCGAGACCCGGAGCGACGGAGTGCCTATCGCTAGCCGGGTCTCGCGCATGCGCACGACGGAGCCGGCTCCATCGTGCGCATGCGCTGTGGGCCACCATCATCCCGGTTGCGAGCGCTCAGCGCTTGCGACTGGGTCTGAATCAGGCCCAGAGTGCTTTGGTGACAGATTCTTCTGTAGCTAAGATAGAACACACCGTGACAGAGAGGCAAGTTTACTAATGTTCCCTTTTTGCAGACACAGTAACCAGACCGGAAGGAGGGTACAACGCAGTTTTATTATTTTTACAAATAGGTGAATAGCAGCGATTTAAAATGTATCATAAAGAGAATACAATCCTGCTAAATTTAACACCAAGCTGATTACTCAACACCTCCCTGTCCTCTACCGGTGACCTCAGTTGGCAAAGCAATAGTTCTAACCACAAACAAGAGAGAAGGATTTACCTAAGGCTATTTCAGAACACCTGTACTCATCACTAATGCACATGCAACGGGGAGTGGAATTAAGAACGCAGGCGTGCTTGAAGGTCAAAACGAGCGTTTTATGGGTGTGCATAATTAAAACAGCAGCGTCATTGACCACGTCACCTGGTTGTTTTATAGTCAAAACTGCTCGCAATATAGTGGTAGGAAAAACCAACCACAAGAATAGCGAGCAGTTCATATGCTGATCGATGTACTCGATTAATCTAATAAATAGCGGACATGACGTATGACGCGAGCGGCCAGGGGGCGTATTTTTCAAATAAACGTCCGCAAGTTTTGTTCGCTCATTCAGACATGGAGGTATGAACAGACCGCAAAGAGCGAACGGTTCATTTGAATAGCCACCCCCTTTTTCTGAACGAGCGAGCGCTAATTGCGTCCGGCTCTGAATCAGGCCCCACTGTCAATGAGAGTTTAAATGGCAGGCTAGTATAAACTGATGAACCCCCTGTGTGGGCCTAAGAGTAGGTACTGGGCACAACTGCACAGCGGCAGCTCCTAGGATGGGAGAAGGGACCCACTAAATAGGCTGGGGACCCCCTAGAAGGTACTATGGGGAGGAGGCAAAGGGTAGTCACAGTCTCACCACAGGCAAGGGCTCTTCCGCCCAAATCAGACTCCTGGTTACTGGAACAGGCACAGCCCGGGATGCAGAGCACCGCCCAGGCATGCGCAATTCAAGTATGCTGCTCTCTCCTTGTCTCAGCGGCGATTCTTCCCAGGCGTCGTCCTCTCCGGTCAGCGCAGAGGTTCTCTCCCCGGCGACAGCGTTGCTCCTTAGCAGTATCCTCTTCAGAGGATACTGCTAAGCACCAGGTGCAGTATTTGTAATCCAGGGTAAATGAGAGGGGTTACTGCACCCCTATTTTTACAGATCCAAGGACATTCCACAGAAATGCCTCACAGAATCCTTTTTCAGGAATTCTTCAAGACTCAGCACTGACAGCCCTGGGGAGGGTATTTATAAACTCTTCCATACTCTCTGGCATCTATGAGTGGACAGGGGGACCCCAGCAACAGGCCGCCTACAGGTATCTCTGCCTGGACACCCAGGCTACCAATCAATGAGGCAGGATTTTCCCTCCAAAAATGGGTCGCTGACCAAGGGGCACTTTCTACCTCCCTGTTTGCACATGCTCAATATGGTCCGAGGGAGTAGGGTCAGCAAAAGTTCACTGTAATATCCTATGGGGCCAATGGTGCTATATGATCTTATGATAAAAAAAAAAAAAAAACTGACAGGGGCTTGCAGGGTAGCTATATCCCCTAACTAGTTAAAGGGGTAACCCCATAACTATGGGGGAACCACAGTGTGAATAGAGGGAAACTTGTATTGAGAGTTAGACCACTATTAGGTTTATAGAATCACCACAAAGAATTTAGGGGTCTATGTATTAGGCCTTGGAGAGAGATAAAGTGGATGGACAGGCGGTTTAAGAGAGAAGGGGGCCTGTGTGCAGGCTTGATCGGGCCCCCTCCTCTCTGGCGGCGCAGTAGACTCTGGCATCGTGCCAGAGTCTACTGCGCAGGTCTCCAGGAACATTGTGTCCACGGTGAGTTCCCAGGACATCCCTACTGCGCATGCGCAAATCACAGGAAAATGGCCGCAGTGGCCATTTTCCAAGTGATTTCTGCAGCCCTGCAGTCAGCGCCAGGCTGACGGAACGGTAAGTATATTTATATGGGTGCAGGGTGTGTGGACCACCTGGACCCAGAGGCCTGTGTGCACCGCACATCTTGCACCCATTATAGATACGCCAGTGGATGTAAATAATGTACCAACCAATCAGCTCCTGTCACTTTACAGGCTGTCTGAAAAAATGAAATTTAGGAGCTGATTGTTTGGTACTTTATCTACATCCACTTTATCTCTCTCCAAGGCTTTGTGCAAAGATCCCTAAGTAACAAACTAAGCAGTAAATAACTGCAATACCTGGCGCTAAATTGTGATTTAAGCTGTACACCTGCTGCAACTATTAGAGGTCTAGTTTGCACCCCAAAACATACTACTAAACAGAGATAGAAAAGGAAATACTGCGCTAAATGTACAGTGATGATCAATAAAAATAATAAAGTGAAATATTGCTCTCTATTATGTATACAAAAAGGCTTGTTTGAATGTCAAATATTTAGTTATAAAACATATATGCAAAACATAACATTTACACATACAACATTAAATGGTAATAGTCAAGCCTAGTGCGACTTGTTAGTAATGTGAGTACACAAGGCACAGAGAACTTCAAATATAAAAATCTATGAAAAAATATTAAAAATACAAGTGAGAAATGTTCATATATTCCTTAGAGTATTATAGTTCAATCAGCATTTGATACCTATCTATGAACCAAGTGATACTTAGTATCAGTTTTTAAAAATAGTAACAGTTTGTTTCCACTTTAGCAGCCTGTTATTACAGCTGAATAGTGTGTGAATGCAATCCGTGAACACTGATGTCCCAGCAGTTCACTAGTCAGCTTATCAAACTCTGCCGTCAAACTGTATATTACCTCAGTCTAATATTGTAGAATATCCAACCCCTCAAGGTATCGTGGCCACTCCGGGGTGCGCAATCAAGACGCTGCTTCCCTACCACGGGATGACAGCAGGAGGTAAATTACCGGCTTCTCAAAGATATTCAGCGGCTGTTGTATTGATTTACGGCTGCTCTCACCAACAGTGCGTACTCGACGGCTGCTGAGATGGTATACGGTGTGATAGAAGCACTGGAGAAGTCTGGGATGGCATATATGTGTGTCCCAGTTTCCTATCATATGTGTTTTAAAAACCCCAGGAAAAGTCTGTTATGCCAAACAGACCAGAAGTGTCGGCTTTTAGTAAAATCCGGATAATGGGTCCTAAGGGTGTGGATGTGAGAAGAGAAGGAAGGGCTCCATCCACATGACATTCCAGGTGTTGGGCCTTTCAGTCTGAGAGCAGGCTGATTAGCAGATAGGTATTCCAAAGCTTAACAGAGCATAGGGACAACCACTGATGCCTTCTCAGATCCATCTGATGTACAACAGTGTAAACATCAGTACCGTTGAAGCAGATCGGACAGTCACGCAGGTTGAAAGTCAAGTCCGACCTGCCTTAAACACTGCGGCTCTCCTGACACACAGAGCTCTCATGCGGAGAAGGAGATTGCAATGGCTAATTTATGCACTCCCATGAAACAAAGGTTAAATGGTCCTGACACGCCTGTGTTTGCCTGAACACCCCCCATTACCTCCCCCAAGCGCTGACTACCTGTCACTCACTTTGCAAGTGAATCCTATGTGGAAGTGTAATTGCAACAAACCAAATCGCCATGCGTGTGCAGTGCGGCTTACACGCATGCACAATAGTTAACAATTGCTCAATCTGCGTAAATATCAGCATTGCGTAAATCTCTGAATCAGGCCCTAGGTACTCTGGGTACAGACTGCCACCACCACACATCATAAATGTGAAAGCGAAGGGATGGAACAAAAGTAGCCAGAACAGATTTTCTCCAAACCTCTAGATCAGCAACATAACATGGCTAATGAGGATCAGTACTGAGAAGCAACTAAAGACCCGGCAAGCTGCAGGAGATCTGAGCCAATTTTCTGCATTTCAAATAAAATTATTCTAAAGTTTTGGAATTGCCAATTTTTAAAATACCCAATTACCAGATAAAGAAATACCTGCAATGATCCTTTACCCCTCCCGACAGATGAGATCATGTAAATTAGACAGCTTGCATGCAGTGTGTGGTTAACAACTACTTATTACTAAATAATCATAGAAGACAGTTGAGCATTCTGGAACATAGCCTGACGAAACATTTAGTATCTCCAGCTACGTAATAAAAGTTAATCATCAATTAAAAAAACAGCAGGCCTTACCTTTGTGGCCTGGTGAGGCCGTGTATAGCCAGGGCAGGAATCCCATGTAGAAGCTTCATGTCTTACGATGACCAAAGAGAAGAATGTGGATCCCTCTGTAGTATACACCTGACCAAACTAAAAGAGGAGAAGATGAGGTTCAATACAAGATACAAGTTTAAAAAAAAGAAGAAAAAAAAAAAAAAAAAGGATTAACAGAACCTTAACTGGAATTTTAATTTTTAATTATGTAAATCTTCAGCTGAAGGACCTTACTCAACTACGAATGTGTAGTCTACCCCCCACTACACAACGATATTGGACTTGGCACATTTACCCTACGTACATTTCTTGGTGACTGCAACCCAACGGGCTTAAGTATTTTCCGTCCTCAAACTTTTATTTCTTTACTACTTCATAGAAAGTGGGTATATTCTCTCTGATCATCATTTTGGACCCATGCTCTCTCCCTGAAATGTGCATTCTCAAAGTATTGAGCCCGGTGGGAGCTTAGATTTGTCTGCTTGAATGTGTTATATACTTAATGGCTGCTTGACGACAGAGTCATTGGCTCGTACTCTGTGCGGGTACCTGGGATGAGCTTCCCAGGAGTATTTGCTACGGAAGACTGGGGCATTGACAATTACTTGCAGAAACTGATCAAGCAGATAGAGGTCAGTATGGTCAGATCCTCAGTTATCAGAGGAGAAGTATACTTACAACAATATCTCTGACTAAAACAGATCTTAAAATGGGATGTATACACCAGTGACATGTAATTGGCCAGTAAGATCAGCAATAGCTTGGAGTAACTGGCTGAAGAGTAGGAGCCAATCACACCACACATCCATATTGCATGATGGCCGCTTTGGCTGCTCACTTTACATAATGCAAATCGGTTGCTTTTATTGATCTCATACAACATTGTCAGGCTTTGGCAAATTACGTCTGGGAAAGAGAAGTATGAAGTGTAAAGCTACCATATGTTTATGCCCTTGTATAGCATAGCAAATTGTTATGGTGAAATTCCTCATCTCGTGTTTGCACTTGTACAGGTCAGTATTATTACTGTGATATAGGTGGTTGGTAAAGGTCAAATAGTAAAAATAGAATACAATACAAAACATAATTAAAATTTGCATTTTATTGACAACTAAAAGTTCAATAAATATCTATGCTGGTGCCTGAACAGTGTGCTGTTCTGTCTAGGGATGCTATACGTCCCGGTTTTCCAAAGATCAAGACAGATTTTAGGTATCTGTCCCGGCGTCCCGACAACTATTTTGGAAAGTCCAAATGTCCCGCTTTGCGATGGAGCTGGGGCCAGGCACTGCGAGGTGGAAGAGAAGCTGGTGGGAAGGGCACTGGAGGGTGGAGAAGCCGAAGATTAGGATGGTGACATGGGTGGAGGTTATTCCCCAGCGGCATGTTATGACGTCAGCGCGGCCCAGTCCTTTAGCTCTTCCTGCCAGCCACAGTGGGTGCGCAGTGTGAGTGTGCATATAGGCGTTGTTCTGGAAGGATCACTGCTTCCCAGACAATGTCCAGAGACTAACCCAGAGCCAGTCTAGTGAGCCCAGAGGACATAGTTATATAGTAGTATCGATAGAGACAGATTTAACAAATGTTACCCTGCAATATAAGGGGAATATATTATATATATTTGTTGTATTTCAAGCTGTATTTGGCTTTATGCATTATTACACCAAGCCTGACAAATCATTTTTGCACTATAAAAGTGTTGTGCAAAAGACTACATATAGTAGTTTTTGGGGTTTGTTTTTTTTTGTATTTCAAGTTTGCCTTCAATCTTTTGACTCAAAAGACTGTCTCCCATCATTGATATAAAATCCTGTTTTTTGTTTAAGATCATAATTCTAAAATATAATTATTTAAGAATGCCACCACCAAATAGAAAATGTCAGCTAAAGCATAATAAAAAGGAAAGTCACTACGCTGTTTAAGAAAAGTAAAGATAATTACAAAGAAATTCTGTTATGCTCAATGTGCCGTGCAGTGTTTTCAATTAGCCATAGTGACTTTCCTGGGAGGTCTGACATTACGGTCCATACTAAACCAAAGAAACACAAACCTGCAGCTCAGGCTTCTTTAACTTCTGAGAAGGTTTCCAGTTTTTTTACACCTGTCAAAGCGGATAATGAGTCTCCTATGCTGCTTTTCCACCTAAGTCCTGGGTCTGACCCGAGATTTGAAACACCATTACAAAACGGGTCAGACCCAGAACTGAACCCTTTTCTACTGCGGCGCCGATCCGGATTATTCCTGGATCAGTGCCGTTCACACTGCACATGGGTGTAGTGGAACACTTCACCCTGCGCTCGGAGATAACAATCTCCAAGTGCCGAGAAACCTGGAAGTTCCTATGCTGTAAACGCGACCCGGCTTGGATGACCCGTGGTACCCATTTACACTGCAGGGTTTCACAGGTCGTTCCCATGTTAAGCCCTGAAGTTACCTGGGTTGGATTGCCGGGTCTCTCGAACAGGGAATCCAACCCTGGCCCCTTTTACACCAAGGAACTACCCGGGTTAACCCTGCAATAACCTGGGTTTTAGATCTGGTGTAAAAGGGGTACTAGTCTCAAAACCAAATGAAAGCGATGGAACATCTATATCATAATTGGAGTTTTTAAAAATAGGTCTTTATACATTCAGAAGGCACATTTGTCTTTATACGTTCAGAAGGCACATTTGTCTTTATGAAAATGCATATAGTCATTATAAATTGTGAACTGTAAATATCAGCACATGACCAAATTCTTAGCACAGCCTGTAATTTGCCACCATGGCAGTATAATTCCCATATTATGGGGTTTATACCATAGTGTACGTTGCAGGTTGACTGCACCGACAAGATCCTCGCGAATGTGTACTGGTTTTTTATTTTTGAAATATAGCAACCCTAGTTTGCCTAGATCCTAGCACCTGTAGATACTTCCTGTACAGAGTACAGATCTACCCAGCTACATTGTTGTCCATAGCGCAGCGAATCGCGCTAAGCGTAGCACGAGTCAGACTCCCGTGATCAGGGACGCGCTTTTGCGTCTCCATAGGATTGAGTGGAGACTACCCCCTCGATCGGGGACGCGCCATAGCGTGGCGCATAGTGCGATTCACGGGCATATTTGTGTCGCGATCAGCCACAATGAACGTGGGCGTATCTGCAAATTGGGTCATTAATGCATTTATTTAACCAGGTCCTCCATATGGTCTTACTTAGTTTGTATCTCACATGTAAGGTGTAAGTACAGATAATCTGGAACTAGTTAAGCATTTACAATAAACCACAGACTGAAGAGCTTTCCATGGCAGTGTACCTTTATTGCCAAGTTCAACACGGTTCACAAGGAATCAATAACATTTCTTATCTTAAATTAGGAGGACTGATAACCTTCGCTACTAATTACAGGATCATAAACCCAACTGCATCATTTCCCAGATCACCAAGCAGGGTAAACCAGCTCAACACTATTGGAAGAGGAAATTTACCAAAAATTGATCAGGATTTTTTGTCACCAATAGATGAAAACAAATTGTAATTCAAATATTCTAATATAGATGTATGTTCACTTCTCAAGAAACCCAGAAAACAGGAGTTTGAGCCAGTATACAGCAGGTGGAAGCTAGTAGCGGCACTAAAATGTGACTATTTTAATTTTTAAAGGGGCCTATGTACTAAAAATCCCTGAAGCGCCGCTATTTTTCTCATTGTACACTGCAGAGGGTATACTAATGTTTACAGGATTATTACTGCTATGTACTATACGGTATACATTCAGGAAGCTGGCTGACGCAATGCCAACAGCCGGCTTCCTGACCACTGAAACCCGGCGAGGGTTAAATGACAAGAGTCGAAATCTCGATGCCTGTCATTTTACCTACGCCGGGAGGCCAGAATCCCGATCGAAGTGCATATACCCAGCAGCTGCAGAGAGCAGCAACCGCCAGGGAAGCCTGCCTTAGCAGGGGGGACTGATCATCAGTCTCCCCTGACAAAGTAGGTATGGCCAACAATAGTGGAACCATCAATGGTTTCATCAAGATTGTGCCATCGATAGTAAACATATTGATGGTTAACCCACCGATGGCCATCCCGGGCAGCGAGCTCTGCTCAGCTCGCGCCCGGAGCCAAGCTTCTCCTGCCGCCACTTCACCAGGTACCCACCGCGATAGCTTACCCGGCGCTGGAAACAAACACTATCCCAGCGCCGGGCACGGACGCTGTGCTGATGCTGGGATCAGACACTTGATCCCAGCACGGCTTTCCACAGCAACAGCCAATGAGAGTCTCTGACTCTCATTGGCTGCTCTAACAGACAGCGTTATGTCTGTCTCTGCAGGGGGACGCGCTGTGCTGCAGCCAGCTGTCAGGGACTGGCCACAGCACAGTGCGTCCCCGGGTACTTTAAAAAAGTGAGTCCCCATTGCCCGATATCGGATAAAATACACATACATATATACACATACACACAATCAGGCTGCACTTGTAGAATAGAAAGAAAAATTCTTAATTTGTCAGCAATGGTGATTCTTCATTGCTGACATTTTTCAATAAAGGAATTTTTCATATATATTATATTTTGCATACCTTCTAACTGTCCCCATTTCAGCAGGACAGTCCCACTTTTTGGGCATTGTACCACTCTACAAACTGCAGGCCACAGTCGCGCATGTACTCGTCATCTGCATTGTGACAGAAGACCATGGGGGCTGCTCCACAGCTCCTTGAGCTATAGCCAAACCCCCAGTATGATGAGAACGGAAACATGATACGCAGCCCCATCCCCAAAATGTGCTCACAAAATGGCAGGGCTGAGCATCAGAGACAAGGGAGGGGGGTGCCAAATTACTGCCTTGCCCCAGGTGACGGCCCTGATCTGGGGGATGGTGTAAGCCAAGAGACCAAACTTCAAAAAACAAAGCTTTTCAGAGCTTGGTACATAGGAGCCAGACAGCAGTCCCCATTGACATTAATTGGGACTGCGGTCTGCAGCGGCAATTAGCATTTTGCAAGAGATTTCAGCGAACCTCCTGCATTTGGCTGTTGTAACATAGCAGTGATACATAGAATTATGCAGAAACTGTATACTTTTTTTTTTTTTTTTTTAAACAAGTCTTAAGAAATAGGCCATACTTGCCGACAATCAGCTCCCTCCTTCTGGGAGGGAGCTGATTGTCGGCTAACAGCAGGGGGGGGGGGGGGCATGTCTGGATAGTTATGGCACATTGAGGTTGAGCTTGAGGCAAGGTCGCGTCATTGTGGCTCCGCCCCATCTTCACAATGCCGTTATTTTCGTCATTGTGAAGCAGGGGGCGGGGCCACGATGACGCAATTCAGCGCGAATCGCATCACCAGCCCCTCCGCTGCGGGGATTTTTCGTTTATTCTGGGGGAAGGTCGGGGGGCTTGCCTGCCTTTCCGGGGGGCCGAGAGCGGCACCCAATATTCAGGAGGCTCCCAGCCAAATCGGGAGGGTAGGCAAGCCTGAAATAGGCCCTTAAAGTCTGAGGTGCTGTGCAGCAAAATGTGCCCTAAAAGTAAAAAAGCAGCATGGATGCAATCTTTTACACCCATTTATAATAATCATAGCTTAAATAACTGGTCACAACAAATACATGCAAGCAGAGCTTCATAACATACAGTATAGTTATAAGAAATATAAAGATATTCAAGTTCTTCTTAACCATCTGTTGTAGGGGGAGCACAAATCAAAGTAACCAGTTCATTATACAAAAGACGGAGAAACAATTAACCAACATAATGCCTCATACAGGCCATTTTCTGTTTCTGTTAGAAAGGTTAAAAACAACATAGTAGTTGTTACTAGTGTCTGGAGCTGACTGCAGACTTCCAAAGAGTTTAATCACAGTAGATGCACAAACAGAGCGCTAAGCATTAAAAAAGAAAAAAACCTAGAACACAAATGAAACCCTGCAAAACCGCTAGTAAAAATGGGCAAAGTATGGTGACGCTACGAACAATAGTTCTATAATCAGACCTATTTATTTACATGTGTTTCACAATTGTTAAATGCTAGGAAAGTGCATGTGATAAATGCCATTGGGTATGGGGCCTTACACATCTAAGTAAAGTTGGGTACACACTAGACGATTTTTTTGCATGATTTGGCAGATTCCAAAAGCATCATACCGACAAATCGTGGAAATCGGGCAGTGTCCACAGACGATGACGATGCATATGCGCGGTCCAGCGGGTCCTTGGTCATATCCTCAGATCTTCCCTATATGCAGTAAGATCTGGCAATCTCGTTAATGATTTGGCGCAGATAGTTAGGTTGTTGGTCAGATGGCAGTTTTATGCACAATATCGTTTGTCCAGGAGTGCCGGGCAACTCAAGGGAAATCTTTGACAACATTGCAACGTTTGCGAGTCGTCTAGTGTGTAGGCACCTTTAGTGTGTCTGTCATTGATATGTATATTACCACAAGTATAAAACATAATTGATGGCAGAGGAAAGGGACAGGAAAAGCTAGATTGGGGGGAGGAAATAATCTTCCCAACTATTAGTTATGACATCATAGTAGGAGAACTGGGAGATCCTTCTAGGAATAAACAAATTGCCGGAAAATCTCCAAGTCTATCATTCGTTAGAAATCTATTCGCAAGATGTTAATAAGTGACTAAAGGTCACTACCAAATAGATTCACGGATAAAATGATTAATGAACAGCTGAATAGAATTCAGAAGCGACTCCAGAGCCATTTTTACATTTCTATTTATAGAAAAACAGGTCATCAGAAGAGAGCAGTGGCAAACACAGGATTTCTATAGAGGGGTTTCAAAATGCTTGATTTTAAAGCAAGTGTAGCCAGTCCATGAAGAGGGCACAATCAGCACTTAACCAGCTATAACAATACATCATACGAAGTGTATGTAATAATTTGGACATATGTAGGACCAGCTATCACAGTATGCCATTATATGCAGAAGTAGGACTGTCCTGTCTGAGCTCAATGTTTTTATTTCAGATGTGGGCTCCATTCCAGGTTCAGGAATCTGGGAGGGCAGAAAAAGAACCTTGCACTGCCCTGGACATATATGTACAGATTGGTCTCCTTATGCACTGGATCGTGTTAAAGTTTACAGTATCAATAATTGCCCCTATAGATGGTCTATATCAGTGCACCCTTAACAGTGCATGTTTACCAGATCTCCTAGTTGGTGCACAGGTGTATTAATTACTAGCTGACACATTTTAAAAGATCACCAGGTGGTGCTAATTATTTCATTTGTGACACTGAGGGGGATCTTAAATAAACATGCAACTTTAGTATCATATGCTATTTCTATTGTGGTCATCATGGTGTGAGCTAGGGAGGGGGCTTCCAGGCAACTGTAAACCCCCTCCCCCCGCGGTTACACTATGGAGAGGGTGTGAAGCCCTGAGCATGACCTCCTCTGCACAGTTCACAAATAAGAGCATTAAGGCTCTTACACATCTTCTACGTTCTCCTTGCTTTTAACAGTGTTCTTGACATGGTCTCAAACCCAGCAGCATAGTAGAGATTCATTAGGCCCGAGGATCTGGAGGAATCGCACACGTTAATATAACTTGTGTTATCTGGGAAGAAAACCTCACTTGTTTTTGCTTGCACCCCATAGAGATGTATGGTTTCCATTTAATGTTATTAAAAAAAAAAAAAAAAAAAAATTTCTTCTTCCAATTTTGATTGAATCTGCATTTGGAAGCCCAAGACTAGGCTTGAAGTGCAGAGAGCGGATAACACAGGAATATGTGGATGTACATATTCCTTCAGCAATTCACGAATATATGCATGCTTATGCATTTTATTTTCCTGCACAGCAATTTAAAGTATATAGAAATAATTGAGAATATATAAATTAGTTGTGCGAGTTGCAGAAGACCGTATTTGTTGAATGGCCTCATGCCTAGAGAGGATAATACCTTCCCTGGTCTCTAAAGTAAGCAAATCTGTGTCTGATGCAGCAGTGTGTCAGTGTGTACAGAACAGCAGACAGCAAGTCTCAGTTTTTATAAACAAAAAGTTAAATCAAGATAGCATTTGTCTGCAATAGTCAGAGGTGAAGACTAGATGAACAATTATGACATGGGAACAGAAAGAGAACACCGAATAGTGTCAATATTATGGTTAAGACACCCATAAACAATTAAGGCCTAGCACGTACGAATATTAAATAAATTAATATTCCACATTGGGTTAACTGGAGGTATAGCCAAAATGATAGTATAAAACTCAGCAGAGAGGGAAGGGGGAAGTCGGAGGACAAAGGAGAGATGGCACACAACAAGAGTCTGGGGGTGCTGGTGCCGTAGGTATGTATGAAATTGGCTGACTGGTATGCTGCACTGGGTGTCACAAATTTATTTTACATGTATTCCCTACTGCTGCTAGTAATGTTTTTGTTGTAAGTCTGCAATGGCAAAATACATGTATAATTACACTGTCTTTAAGTAAAAGCATTGTCATTTATTTTAGAATCTGTATTTGTGTGAATTATTCCATTTCTCTTTGTGACGGGTAAGGTTTATAAGTAATCTAGAACACATTGCGTTATCAGTGCATAATTAGCCCAAAACAGATCACCCAGTTTATCAAATACATAGGGATAATTATCAATCCAGCTTTTCATTCAATGACAATTCCAAAGAAAACAAAGACACAGTGTATTCAGCAGCAGGCTGTCACTCTGTACACATCCCGTTACTACAGAGGCTGCCAACAAGTAACCAGGAAGATGCTCTCCACTGCCAAAGCAGTCAGGGGGGCCAGGTGCCAATTTCAGCATGCTTACAGTTCAGGCTGAAATATGTGGATTCTATAGGCTAATATTTGCAAACATTCAAACTGCACCCCACTTATTTGGCTAGCCAATTATTTTGAGACCTCACAAGCAGTAATTTGAAAATAAAAAATAAAAAATACACCTAAGTTGCTAAAAGTATAGGATGTTACGCTCAGGCTTAAAGTGCAATGCACATAATTAGCCAGGTCACTATTCTAGAGATCTAACCATTTTTGGAAAAGGCGTTCCCTCGAAGAACAAATGGAAAACTTGCCACATGGGTTTCCCAGAAAAGGTTTAGAATTTGGAACACCATGCATAAAATAGAGTGGCAGTTTCAAAATAAGCCCTGTTCTGCCCATTGCCTCAGACATTGACCTACCTTATCTAGCAGTGCTCCTCACAGTGATGTGGGAGGGGTCACTCAGTGATCATCAAAGCCGTAACTAGGGTGGTGCGGCCTGTGCCAGGGCACCGCAGGGCAGGGGGCACTGTTTGGGCCTGTTAATTTTCTGTTTATTATCATTCTCACATGTAGCTTCCTCTTATTTCATCCCCAGCATCTCCTGGCCTCCCCTATCTCTTTCCTGGCCCTTCCCCATGAGGCCATGACCCTTTTTTGGGTGCATTACGTCTCCATTTGCCAATGCTCTTTCTGGCACAGAGCACCAAAAAGTCTAGTTATGGCTCTGGTGATCATGTCTGCATGCATACATCCCCAAGCAGCAGCAATTATATACTTATTTGCCTTTCTGGTTTTCAGAAGTTTCTGGATATACAGTGCATCCAGAAAGTATTCACAACGCTTCACTTTTTCCACATTTTGTTATGTTACAACCTTATTCCAAAATGGAATAAATTAATTTTTGTCTTCAAAATTCTACACACAATACCCCATAATGACAACGTGTAAAAAGTTTTACGATTGTTGCAAATTTAATTAAAAAACAAAACAAAACCTAAGATATCACATGTACATAAGTATTCACAACCTTTGCTCAATACTTTATTGATGCACCATTGGCAGCAATTAGAGCCTCAAGTCTTTTTGAATGATGCCACAAGCTTGGCACACCTATCTTTGGGCAGTTTCACCCATTCCGCTTTGCAGCACCTCTCAAGCCCCATCAGGTTGTATGGGAAGCATCGGTGCATAGCCATTTTCAGATCTCTCCAGAGATGTTCAATTGGATTCAAGTCTGGGCTCTGGCTGGGCCACTCGAGGACATTCACAGAGTTGTCCTGAAGCCACTCCTTTGATATCTTGGCTTTGTGCTTAGGGTCGTTGTCCTGCTGAAAGATGAACCGTCGCCCCAGTCAAGAGCAGGTTTTCATCCAGGATGTCTCTGTACATTGCTGCATTCATCTTTCTCTCTATCCTGACTAGTCTCCCAGTTCCTGCTGCTGAAAAACATCCCCACAGCATGATGCTGCCATCACCATGCTTCACTGTTCGGATGGTATAAACATAACGCCTGGCATTCACGCCAGAGAGTTCAATCTTTGTCTCTCATGGTCTGAGAGTCCTTCAGGTGCATTTTAACAAACCCCATGCGGGCTGCCATGTGCTTTTTACTAAGGAGTGGCTTCCGTCTGGCCACTCTACAATACAGGCCTGATTGGTGGATTGCTGCAGAGATGGTTGTCCTTCTGGAAGCTTCTCCTCTCTCCACAGAGGAATGCTGTAGCTCTGACAGAGTGACCATCGGGTTTTTGGTCACCTCCCTGACTAGGGCCCTTCTCCCCCGATTGCTCAGTTTAGACGGCCGGCCAACTCTAGGAAGAGTCCTGGTGGTTCCGAACTTCTTCCATTTACGGCTGATGGAGGCCACTGTGCTCATTGGGACCTTCAAAGCAGCAGATATTTTTCTGTACCCTTCCCCAGATTTGTGCCTCCAGACAATCCTGTCTCGGAGGTCTACAGACAATTCCTTGGACTTCATGCTTGGTTTGTGCTCTGATATGCACTGTCAAGTGTGGGTCCTTATATAGACAGGTGTATGCCTTTCAAAATCATGTCCAATCAACTGAATTTACCACAGGTGGACTCCCATTAAGCTGTAGGAACATCTCAAGGATGATCAGTGGAAACAGGATCCATCTGAGCTCAATTTTGAGCTTCATGGCAAAGGCCATGAATACTTATGTACATGTGATTTCTTAGTGGGTTTTTTTTTTTTTTTTATTACATTTGCAAAAATCTCAAATTTGTTTTACACGTTGTGGGGTATTGTGTGTAGAATTTTGAGGACAAAAATGAATTTATTCCATTTTGGAATAAGGCTGTAACATAACAAAATGTGGAGAAAGTGAAGCGTTGTGAATACTTTCCGGATGCATTGTAAGTTTTTAAAGATAACTGACCACATACAGATGTACCCAGCTAGTTTGTTGCTTATAACGCGCCACTCAGGCCTCCTGTGTCACACCATGGAAAGTTACGTGATGGCTGTACTGTGGCGTACCATGGTATTCTACAATAAAAGATAAGCCATGGCATGTAATACACTGCTTAACCTCTAGGTGGCGAGTGCTCCACTAATAAAATTTGTACTGCGGTGGGATGTTGAAAGAAATGCTTTTAGTTCAGTAGAGTTCTTTAAAATAACTGAACTTTAGTTGCTCTGTCATTATGTAATGCTTAGTGTGCGTCTTCTGGTCAATGTTAGCTACTGTACGGCTGCTTTATTGGGACTCAGTACAGTAATATGCATCTACTGTAGGGTAACTTTCGGGGACAGGTACTTTGCAGCACAGTAATAGAGATGTGTCCACATATCTATCCTCCGTGCGCTACAAGTTGCTCCACACAAAGCGCAGGAGTGCTGTGTGACTCGGTAGCGCCAGGGCCGGATTAAGGTCTGTGGGGGCCCCAGGGCAACAAACATGTGGGGGCCTCTATTAAATGCGACGAACTGGGGGTATGCGCAATGGGAACCTCAGTAGTGTCAGTGCCCACAGTAATGGTGCCCTTTATGCAGTACACCCAGTAGTAGTGCCCCCTGTAGTTATGCCCCCTGTGTGTGCCCAATAGTAATGCCCCCTGTATAAATGCCCTCAGTAGTAATACTCCTGTAGTTGTGCCCCCAGTAGTCATGCCCCCGTGGTAGTGGCCCCAGTAGTCATGCCCCCTGAAGTAATAACCTCTGTATAAATGCCACCAGTATTAATGCCCCTGTATTAGTGCCCCTAATAATAATGCTCTCTCTGTAGTAGTGCAACCTGTAGTTGTGCCCCAGTAGTAATGCCCCGCCTTCAAGTAGTAATGCCCCCCCCATAGTAATACCCCCCAGGAGTAATGCCCCTTGCAGAAAAAAAAAAAAAAAAGAGCTATTACTTACCTTGGACACCGCTGCTGCTGCAGTCCACGCCACTCGGCTGCTCCTCTGCACCATGGGAGAGACGTCATGATGTCTCTCCCATAGTGCACTGTGTGAGCCGGAGCCCGGAGTTCACGAGTGAGCTCCAATCTCCGGCAGCCGCTGCAGGGAGGTAGCCGGGCGCCCGCTGGTTACAATCTCAGCGGGCGCCTGGAAAGTGGAGCATCCCTGTGGCGCCGGGGTTAGATTGGCCGGAGGAGGCGGAACTTGTTCCGTCTCCTCCGGTTCACTTTAACCCTGATGGGTGTGGGGGCCCAGGGACGATTGCCCGTTGTCCCCCCGTTAATCTGTCCCTGGGTAGCGCCAGGGCCAGATTTATGCGTCTTTTTACCCTGAAATGCGTGTTATTAGCACAAGCAGCTTCTGCTGATTAAAATGATATGCAACATGCCTATGTTCTGTGAGCCAATATGGGTGGTAGTTATAGTCGCTATTAGTGTAAATTAACGTTTCGCATGCAGATACACCCAAACTGGCTCACAGAATATAGGCATGTTGCATATCATTTTAATCAGCAGAAACTGCTTGTTCTATAGATTCGATTCACTGTATGATTCAGATGCATTTGAAGCTAAAAGTCGCATAAAAGACGCTCGCGCTACAGAGTCACGCCATGCCATAACAGAATTCACGCACACCACCAAGTGATTTATTTTTAATTTAGTAATGAAGATTCAAAAGAACAAAAAAAAACAAAAAAAAAACAAACCCTCCCCGTCCATGATTTAAACCCCAGACCCTAAAGTGCAAGGTGCAGACCTTACCCACTAGCCTACACACTCTAGCCACGTTGAGAGCTGCACCTGTCGTGTATGTGATGTGAAGTGTGCAAATTAAAGCAGGCAATGTGTACAATGTCAATAGCGGTCTCAGCATGCGGCAGCATTGAATAGAAGCGAATGATGGTGGGAGTGGGCCATACTATGAGCTCAATGGAGTTGAACAGTAATTGTGTGATGGTGGGGGGAGGTGGAGAAGGAACTTGGATGGCCATACACAGAGGAGGAAGGGAGAAGGGAAGTGCAAAGTAGTGTATTTTAAAAGTATTGAACCTGACATCTCTCTTTATGAAAAACTTGCCCCCTGTTATGTGTACAGTACAATGTCTACTGTATAGCATAAATGCCAAGTGGTGGGATGTCGAGAGAAATGCTTTGAGTCTAAGGTCACAGGAGTGCTGTGTGACTTGGTAGCGCAGAGCGTCTTTGTACCCTAAAATGCGTCTTATTAGCACAAGCAGCTTCTGCTGATTAAAATGATATGCAGCATGCCTATGTTCTATGAGCCAGTACAGGTGTATCTGCAAGCAAATCACTACATTAAAGTGTTATAGTCGCTATTAGTGCAACTTAACATTTCCCGTGCAGATACACCCGAACTGGCTCATTGAGTATATGCTGCATATCATTGTAATCAGCAGGAGCTGCTTGTGCTATCAATTCAATTCGCTTTATGATTTAGATGCTTTTGAAGGTAAAAAGTTGCATAAAAGACGCTCGCACTACAGAGTCACGCCATGCCATAACAGAATTACACACCACCAAGTGATTTCGTTTTAATCTAGTAATGACTATTCAAAAGAAGAAAACAAAAAAAACACAAAAAAAACTCCCCTTCCATGATTCGAACCCCAGCCCTCAAGGTGCAGACTTTACCCACTAGCCTACACACTGTAGCCATGTTGAGAGCTGCACCTGTCGGGTAGTGTACCCAATCATAGCTTCTGTCAGTCAATCATCGGGCGGTGATACAGAAAATGCATTGGAACACTGACACATGTGCTGTGTAGTTTAGGAAAGGTGACACCTGGTGGACAAAAAGTTGTCTTACACGATGACTTCTTTCCAGTTCTACACTACGTTCCGTTAAGAAATATTCTGTGTGGCGCGAGATGCATGGCACGGTATGGCTGTATGGAGTAACAAACTAGCTGGGCACATCTGTACCTATATATATCTCCCATCTTGTTTTCAAGTGTTAAAATCCCTTATGTGTAATATCTTGGATTATGGGCAGAGATTGTGCTGGAAATGTTCATATACATTGTTAAGCTCTTCAAACTTTTCCCGACAGATATGTTGGCCAATCAATTGATTGGCCAATATATCTGGTGCGCGTCGGCCAGTGCATACCAACGATACGTCTGAACGGCATCATTCACAGACATATCGCGTCGGCTTAGCTGCACAGCTGATGGCAGCTATATCTGTCCTTCGGCCAGTCGCCCATACAGATGCGGCAGAGGCCATGTGGGGGGAGAGGGGAGGGGAGGGGGGAGGGGGGAGGGACACCCCCCCCCCTCCCCCCCGGCCAGCAGGACCTGCGGCCAGAAGCAGATGATGGTCGTTCAGTTTGTATGAACGACCATCATCTTCAGATATATCTGCAGATCTCTCGATCTGCAGATTTATCTGTGCATTGTGTACCCACCTCTAGACTTGCATAGTTTCACTCTAACAGGCAAAAAGTTCAAAGGATAAAGTGTTTGCAGGCTGAGCAAGTCTTAGTCTGAAATTTACTGTATTTAGCACAGGGAAGATGTATCTTTACATATAACTGATCATTTTAGGTTTAGCTGTCAGGGAACAAAACAGACAAAACAGAATGCTCAAGCATACAGTTTCACAAGAGCACTCACTGAAAAGGGTAACGTGGCTCAGCCGTTATCAGCAATGGCAGAAACATTTAAGGACAACACCCTGAACAGCAAGCCCAAATACAACCCTATAGAACTGACAAACATCTAAAAAAAAACAAAAAACTTGAGCTGTAGCCACAGGTCAGACAGAACACCACAGATACTAAAAATGCAGGTTTCAGTGGATATGGGCAGCACAGACGGTGTAATGGTTAGCATTACTGCCTCACAGCACTGAGGTCGTGGGTTTGATTCCCACCACGGCCCTAACTGTGTGGAGTTTGTATATTCTCCCTGTGTTTGAGTGGGGTTCCTCCCACACTCCAAAAATATACTGGTAGGTTAAGTGGCTCCCAACAAAAATTAGCCCTGGTGTGTGTGAGCATGTGGAAGGGACTATAGATTGTAAGCTCCACTGGGGCAGGGACTGATGTGAATGGCCAAATATTCACTGTAAAGCGCTGCGGAATATGTGTGCGCTATATAAATAACTGGTAATAGTAGTAGTAATAATAATAATAATAATAATAATAATAATAATATGAAAAAGGTAAAAAACAAAAATCATGCTAAGCTTACAGGCACCATCACCCACAATCAGTGGGGGCCCCAATGGCTCTAACAGTCCTATGACAATGTCAAACAGTTGAATGTGAAAGGGAAGTGCATCAATACAGTCAACTTCTCAGCCTAGGCCAGTAAAGGTGCCCATACATCTGAGGAAATTTCCGATCGCCCACCATCGATGTTCAGAGATCCGTCGCCGGATCGCTGACGATTGTGATAATTTTTTGATCGCGATCCGACAAAATCCAACATGTTAGGTTTCTGCGATCCTGCAATCCTGGGTTGCAGCATCGCGGCAATCCGTCGCAGATGTATGGGGCCTATAACATGTACAGCACCAAGAGGAGTGTGAGGTGGGACAGCTTGTACCATCAGGGAGGCCAAACTATTGTAGATGAGGCAAATGGCAGCTGTTTTGGACTGAGGTTAATCTATACAATTTATATATTATCTTTCCATCTATAAAATCCCACACAAAAGGCTTCAGGATTGCCTATGCAAAATAGTTACCTTTTTAAGTCACAAGAATTATTATTATTATTGCCAGAAATTTATATAGGGCACACATTCCGTGGCACTTTACAGAGAATATTTGGCCAGTCACATCAGTCCCTGCCGCAATGGAGCTTACAATCTATGTTCCCCACCACATGTCCATGTACTTACACACCAGGGTTACATTTTTTGTCAGGAGCAAATTAACCTACCAATACATTCTAGATTAGCAGGAGTAAAAAGTGTAGTCCCACATAGAGGTATTAAGACCACGTCATGTATCGAAAAGGTCCTTTCCTAAGATGCCTATTAAGGTATTTGGGGCTTTAATCAGCCTCAGTGAAGAAGTTGTTCCGAATAATTGACACAATATTTTGTTTCTCTCAATGCTTTTCCCTACTATTTAGCAAAATAGTTCTCAGGGACAGCAGTGGCGTTAGTCCCAGCAGGTAGCCTTTTTGTTTGTCCAAAATGACTGTCCTGCACTGCACATGCCCCATCTCCTTACAGTGTGTGAATAATATATATATTATATATATATAAATCTCCCAGCGCTTGTAAGCCTTATGGTGGGTGCACAGCTGAAAGAGATCTGCAGATCAAGTGATCTGCAGATATATCTTTAGATGATGGTCGTTCATTCACACTGAATGGGGAGGAGGAGGAGGCAACCTTAGCATTTCCCTTGTGTATATGAGCAAACAAAATGACTGGTGGCAAGCAGTCCACAATGCATCAGCGGAGCAGAAGTCTAGTCTGAGCTGGTGACACCAAGTTCCCTTCAGCCACGGATTCAATGTCACAGCACACTGGGCGGGCAATAGCCTTGTCAGTAGCAGGAACCATAGTCCTGTGCACTCGAGATCCCGGTTACAGGAGGTATGTAGGCCCGATGCAGACAGAGAGGGGAGTGCCAAGGAAGACAGGTAGGGACTCAGCGGATGTCACCAGAATTGTACAGTGCGAACAAGGTAGCTCGATGCCTTTTGGGGATGGGATGATTCCAGCAACTGGTAGATTTAACTTCCCCAATTGCATATCTTTAAGATTAAAAGGGAAATCAGTCGTAAAATTAAATCCAATCCTTGGGACACCTCCAGCCCAATATAGTAAGTAATGCAAATGCGTTCCAACAGCCTAGCTGGAAACCACTGCACTAAAATCACTGGGCCCTCAATCATGTGGTCCCTCCCCCATCTAAAGAATAATATGGAGAAAAGACTATCTCCAGCTCAGAGAGTAGTATATTGTTACTCACTGACCTACAAACATTACAAGGAGATTGTTTACATAACATAGGAAGCACACAAGTTATCTAAACACGTAAAACTTTTATTATCAAGGTGGTTAGAACTAGTTGATACTATATCTGTAGAGCCATAAACATAATTCAGATCTCTAATGAAAGAATAGGCTACTGTTCTCTATTGCCAGTGCAAAGCAGAGTGCAACCAGGATGTACTAAAATTAAAATGCTGCTGTAACTGGATGACCTAGCCTCCGCTAAGTGGCCACAGATTACGGTTTATTTATACCAGTTATTTATATAGCGCGCACATATTCTGCAGTGCTTTACAGAGGGAATACTCAGCTATTCACACCAGTGAAGCTTACAATCTATATTCCCTACCACATGCTCACACACACTAAGGTTAATTCGCTCCCAACAAAAATGAACCCATCTGTATATTTTTGGAGTGTAGGAGGAAACCGAAGTACCCGAAGGAAACCCACGCAAGCACAGGGAGAATATACAAACGTCGTATTGGGGATCAAACCCATGACCTCAGTTCTGTGAGGCAGTAATGCTAACCATTACACCATCGATCCCACTGGATCATGGGGTATAAGAGATTCCCTCTTACCATCAGTAACAACCTATTACTGACTCCGCCCACTGCACCACGGACGGGTAATACGCTGTCACCATCAAACTCCTACAATCGGCGATTGGAACCGCTTATGTACACCCAGGCTCCTACATGGACACCTGGAATTACTTCTCCCAGGATCCTACGCCACCACCTGGAACCGCCTCTGCTGTGTGTGCGTAGACAAGCTGCGGCCACACCTCCTGATTGGTTTCGGCTGATACCTCCTGATCCCTCACAATGGACTAGTCCCTACTCGGTAGCTGGCAGAGGGCTTGAGCTTGGAGACACTGGGCTCAATCCAGAACAGTCAGAGAACGGAATAGCGTTTGGCGCAATTCTGTTGTCACAGGATACAGATGCAGCTGTCAAAGTCAAGATGTTTATTGCTCATAAAGGACTCCATTTACTACAATCCACATTTGTAATCCAGATTGTCGTGTGATAGTATCGATTGAATTTGCAATGCGAATTCAGACAATATCATAGGGATTTACTACAAATCCCTTGCAGGGACAGCGCTTGCAATAAAGCTCTGTCCCTGCGAATCCCCTCCGCACACTAGTCACGGTATTTTCGCAAACCATACCGTGACAGTGCCCGCACATGCGCCAACCGGCCGCCGCTGCTACCCCCCCCGTCGTTAAGCCCCACCCCCCGCCGACCCCCCTCCTTAATAGCACTTACCTGCAGTCATCAGTGCTCCGGTGATGTCTTCCATGCCTCCGGTCAGCTGATATCCCATACTGCACTGGGACCCGATCACCCAATGACCGGACCGCAGTGCACCATGGGAGAACAGCTGACCGGAGGGAGAACATCACCTGGAGCCCCGACCACCGGTCCCTGGAGTCAGGTAAGTGAATTTTTAATTTTTTTTTAAGCAGAGATCAGCTTGCGGTCTGTTTAGACCACACAGCTGATCACTGGGACCGGCTCCGGGCTCTGCTCTGCCTTTTAGAGCAGAGTAGGAGCCCGGTAACCGGGGGAGACCCTGGATATCGCCACCTCCAGGTGGCGTTATTATCACAGGGCTTTCCCCGGTATTTTTTTACAATTTATTTTTAGTAACTTTGGTCGGATCACATTTCCCATTTTCCGATCTGCTTACTAAAAATAAGTGATACTTAAGGGTTGGAGTAGAATTTTACGAATTCTACTCCAATTGCCCTGTAATAACTATAGGTGATACTAAAATAATGTGAAAAGGGTGTGGAAACACTCTTTTTCACTTTATTTTAGTAAAAATAATGTTAATAAATAGAGCCCATAGTCTCCCCTTGGCTTAGGAAGTACAGCATACAGAGGTTCACAGCAGTACAATTCTTCCTGATGTCCAAAAAGATGCATATAAACCAGGCTCACAGGCCTTCATTTATCCTAATCCAATACACATTACCAGAGGGGGTAAATCAGCCCTGTGGTTTTTACACAATCAAGTTATGTGCATATGCCTAGCATGCACAAGACATGCTCACCTTTAACATTGTCCCCTATGGACAGTGGGGAGTGGTTACTCCTCTGTGCCTAAGCCCACCCGCAGTGATCATCAGGTGCCGGCAAGTCTGGAATTAAAAAAAAATAAAAAAATAAAATAAAATCTTCCCTATAAAAACGTACTTCCAGGATTCTGCTGAGGGGGACTTAGCTACCTCCTCTACCTGAATCTGGGCTCCAGGACAAGGCAGACAAGATCCCCAGCCAGCAGTCTCCTGGCCACCAAATGGATGCTTTTTGGCGCTCCCTGAAAATAATTAGCTGGCTGCATTGGCCAGCTCCCCATGCACCACCTTATACCACTTTCAGGCATGAGTTTGCATGGGAATGCAATCAGTTTCCCTGGATGGGGCTGGGACATCCAGCAGCCGACACAGAGCCTAGATCCCCTGGTCATCCAGGGAAACAAAGTTACATGCAATTTTACTTTAAAAACATAGATTTAAAAATGAGCGATATGGTAAGAACTTACCCTTGTTATCTCGCTTTCTTCGAAGTCCATAGGGTCCACAGGGTTGACCTTGGGGTATAGGTTGGGAACCAAATCCGGGCACCAAGCAGTTAAAGCTTTCAGATCCCAGGATGCACTGGGTCCACTCTCCCTATAACCCCGCCCCCAAGCCAGAGGCACCTCAGTTTGTAAGTAGCCAAAAGCCGGAGGAGGAAAGAAAGAGAGAAGACTGGAACACTCAAGTACCATACTCACAGAGAAGGAGACGGGAAACTGGTGACCAGTAACACAGCCCATATGAAGCCAGGTGCGTCAGGGCGGGTGTCCTGTGGATCCCATGGACTTCAAAGAAAGAGAGATAACTAGGGTAAGTTCTTACCATAGCTCTCATTTTCTTCTTCAGGGTCCATAGGGGGTCCACAGGGTTGACCTTGGGGATGTCCCAAAGCAGTCCTTATAAGGGTAGGGATGCTCCTGTAATGAGAGGAGAATCCGTCGCCCAAAGGAAGCATCCTGAGAGGCAAAGGAATCCAATGTATAGAACCTTAGAAAGGTGTGGACAAAAGACCACGTGGCCACCTTGCAAGGCAGAACAGCCGAGGCACCACAGCCAGCCGCCCACGAGGGGCCCACAGCCCGAGTAGAATAAGCATCAACAGAAACGCCTTCCTATGTGTAGGCCCCTGAGATAGACATACGAAGCCATCTAGCCAAATGTCTGTTTATCGGCAGGCCATCCTTTCCTGTGAAATCCATAGACTACAAAATAAGGAGTCTGATTTCCTGAAGGAACTTGAACGGACCATGTAAAGCCAGATAGGCCGGACCACAGTCAATGAGGCCACCCCAGCCGAGAGGACTGGGGTGGCCTCTTATGGTATCGTACATGCCTTATCGTATCGCAGGTACGATACCATAAGAATTAGATATGCCACTTACTGTGGTAGATACCAGCAAAAGCTGGCCTATGCGCTCTAAACATCCCGATGATGACAGAGCCAGAGAAGCCACAGTAGGGACGCAGTCAAAGACAAACTTTCCAGGTCCAGGGAAAGGCAAGGACCCTGAGACAACAGGTCCGGATATTGAGGCAGCAGGAACGGAGTGTAGATGGGGAGACTCCGAAAATCTAAGTACCAGTGACGTCTGGGGCAATCTGGAGCCACCAGCAGAAGAGTACGTCAGTCTCGATTGAACTTCCGAAGACATCGAGGAAGAAGGGAGACCGGAGGAAATAGGTACAAAAAAATGGAAGGTACACTTCACTGACAACGCGTCACCGAAGGTTGCTTCAGTACCTCTAGTTCTGGACTCTAACACCAGCAGTGTGTGATAGAGTCAGAAGGCCATGAGGACCACCTCTGGAAGGCCCCCGCTGCTCAGTCCCTGGGATGCACGTCATGACAGCTGAGGAAGTCCACTTCCCAATGGAAAACTCCCTGAATGAACACTGCAGAGATGGCCGGGAGGAAACCCTTGGACTGTCAGAATGTGTGACATTCTGGTCATTGCTGCCAAACTACGAGTGTCTCCTAGATGTAAGCCACTGTTGTGACATTGTCAGACTGAACCTTTACAGGTTTACCGTGAAGTATGTGATAGGCTAGAGCGAGGGCCCAAGACAGCTTAAAGTTCCAATAAGTTGATTGGCAGGGTGGAATAGACAGACGTCCAACTGCCCCGAAAGATGTGCAGACCGGTCACTTTGCCCCAGAGACTGGCGTCCGTTGTAAGGATTACCCTAGATGATATGCCCATAGCCACCCAGATGGAGACAGATGCACCTCCAGAGAGAGCATAATCATCTGAACAGTGGTCCGATGGAGAAACCCGTTCCATCTGGAGAGGATCAGTTTGTGCAAAGGCCTGGAATGGAACTGAGCATATTCCACACTTCCGAAGGTAGACACCCTGGATTCCAGAACCCGCAGTACAAAGTGTAATGACACTTGTCGACTGTGGAGACATCCGCGCACTCGTAGTTGAAGACTGAGGATCTTGTCTGACGTCAGAAGGATTCTCAGATTGGGAAACCAGCAGGGCTCCCAGATGAATCATACCCTGTGAGGGATTCAGGGAGGACTTTTTCCCCGTCGATTAACCATTTGTGCTTGTGAAGGAAAGCAATGGTTAACTTGAAATGGCTTTAAAGTACCTTGGTGATCCTGCTAAGAGCAGGAGGCCGTCCAGATACTGGAACAGTCGGATACCCTGAACAGGTGGGCTGTCATAAAAGCCATAAATCTGTTAAACCCTGGTGGGGCAGTGGACAGTCCCAAGGGCAGAGCCAGAAAATTGGAAGTGTTGCTGTGGCACAGCAAATCTGAGCTAACGCTGATGAGAGGGCTCTATAGGTATGCATGCGCCCGGCGTCTATTCTCCGGCGGTGACCGGGTCACTGCACATTTCTTCACCCGCGGGACACTGCGACCCACGGGTGAAGACAGTTCCCGCAAGCTGTTAGGGCAGGGCGCTTTTTGCCCTCCTTCTGGAGGGCAGGGCGCTTTTTGCCTTCCAGAAAGAGGGCAGGGCGCCGCGCCCCGCTAAAACAGCCTAGCGGGAACGCTACCTGAATATTCAGCAATACCAAAAAGTCCCCAGGTTCCAAATCTCGGATGATGGAGCGTAAGGGTTTCCTCCTGAGCCTAGGCACCTTTAGGAACTGGTTTAGGGATTTAAGATAGAGGATAGGCCAATGAGGACCATTCGGCCTCTGCACCAGAAAGAAAGTAGAATAACCAGTCCCTCGCTGAGATAGTGGGGCTGGTATAAATACCCCTGCCTACCGCAAGGACTGTATAGCTTTCTGGATTTGTAAGGCCTTGTTCGGATCTGAAGAAGGGCCTGTGTAGCAAAACATGTGGGGAGGCCGTCTGAGCAATGAGAGGGCGTACCCGTGAGAGACTTCAACTCCTACCCAAGCATCCGTGGTGACTTGACACCAGCACTGGGCGAACTAAAAAAGTCGGTATCTTACTCTGGGATCCCCCAGATGAAGACCTGTCCCGTCAGGCTGAAGGTTTGTCCTTCGGTTTAGAAGCAGGTGGCGAGTATATTTTTTGGCGCCCCTTTTACCGTGCCCCTGGTAGTGGTCCCCCCTGTACAGTGCCCCTTGTGCCCCCAGTAGTAAGCCCCTTATATAGTGCCCCCAGTATTAGTCCCCTCTGTGCAGTGCCCCCGTTAGTAAGCCCTTATATAGTGCCCCAGTAGTAGTCCTCCTATGCAGTGCACCCAGTAGTGGTACCCCCTATGCAGTGCTCCTTATATAGTGCCCCCAGTAGTGGTCCCCCCTGTGCAGTGCCCCTTGTGCCCCCAGTAGTAAGCCCCTTATATAGTGCCCCCAGTATTAGTCCCCCCTGTGCAGTGCCCCCATTAGTAAGCCCTTATACAGTGCCCCAGTAGTAGTCCCCCTATGCAGTGCCCCCAGTAGTGGTACCCCCTATGCAGTGCTCCTTATATAGTGCCCCCAGTAGTAGTCCCCCCTGTGCAGTGCCCCCAGTAGTAAGCCCTTATATAGTGCCCCAGTAGTACACCCCCCCCCCCTATGCAGTGCCCCCTGTAGTGGTCCCCCCATGCAGTGCCAATAGTGGTACCCCTTATGCAGTGCCCTTTAAACAGTGGCCCCAGTTGCAGTTCCCCCCTATGCAGTACTCCCAGTATTGCCCTTTATATAGTGCCCGCAGTAATGGTCGTCCCCCCCCCCCTTGTAGTGCCCCTAGTAGTAGTCCCCCCTCTTGTAGTGCCCCCAGTGGAGGTCCCCCCCGTGTAGTGCCCCCAGTAGTAGCCCCCCTATGTAGTGCCCCCAGTAGTAGCCCCCCCCCCCCAGTAGAGAGACATGTATAAAAAAATAAAAAAACGAAACACTTACCTGAAACCCCGCTCCTGCTCCTGCCGCTGCTATCAGCTCCTCAGTCTGTCCTCCCGGGCCGCTTTGCACCATGGGAGAGAAGTCATGACGTCTCTCCCATTACCCACTGCGGGAGCCGGAAGATGGCTCCGGCATCTCACACTACACATTGATCGAGTTTGATCTTCAAAATGGGAAAACATCTGGATGAGAGTTTAAATCGTGAGAGTATTTCTAATTGTGAAAAACATGTGAATTTGCATGTTCTCAGACGATTACATTGGCAGAGTTTAAAAAGTATGAGAAAACTCACGTTTTCTAAACTCTCACCCCATTACATTTGGCCTGAAAAGTCATGTGTGTGACCATAATAAACCTAGGTAACAAGCAATTTTTTGACATAAAATTATTCAGAAATTACAGTTTCTGCATAATTGTATGTATTGTTCCTATGTACTAATAGCACAATGCAGGAGATTTCACAGAAATCTACAGCAAAGTGCTAATTAGCGCTGCAGATCGCAATCCCTTTTATTGATCCCTATGTACTAAACTCCAAAAAGCGAAGATGGTGTAAACTATTGTAAGCCTATGGGGGCTCCAGGTGCAGGAGAGAGATCTTTCTCTCTTCCCCGCAGCCCCTAGGCGGTTCCAGAAGCAGATACGTGCGCATGCGCAGTGTCATCTTTCCCCACATAATTCTTTCACTTCTGTGAAAGACTTCTCCTAAAAATACCGGGGATATAACTCGCTGGGACAGCGGTTACCGCAACCCCGTAGTACATAGCCAGGATATTTTTATTAAAAATGAAAATATCCCTGGCAAGTTAGGTACATAATAACGACAGTACTGCGATTATTAGTACATAGACCCCATAGTCTCAATGGGGTAGATGTATGAAAGCGGCACGTTACCGAGGCGCAGCAGGAAGCACTACCGATGAGATGTAAGAACATCTCATCGGCCGGAGAGGGGGAGCGATAACTCCCCCCTCCAGCGCTACCCGCTAGAGGGAACAGCGCATCAGCCTAGTGCTGATGCCCTGTGTCTCTGTCTCGGCTGGCTCCATTGAGCATGCGCGGGATCTCGCAAATATCGCAAGATCCCCGCGTGCAGCCTAGAGCGCTGTCCCTGCTGTGGGTATAGGCTAGCGCCGGGCTGTAGCTGTCGATAACGACAGCTACAGCCGGCCGAACGGTCATGCAGCATGACAGTTCGTACATGGCACTGCCGCTCGGCGCTGCTATCTTATAGATAGCAGCGCCGATAATGACAGAGGCAGATAACGCCCCTGTCATTTACCACCCAGACCCCCGATCATACATCGGGGAGAAGCGGTATCAGCGCACATAATGTGCGCTGATACCGCTTCTGGGCTTCATACATCTCCCCCAATGACTTCTAAAATCCATAATAACTGACAGCATAGAAAATGCATGATTCCTTCACAAGTTTCTGTACTGAACATTGAAGCAATTACACCAGATCTCACTGTTAACACAGATATACTTTACAGGGTTATACATAGATTGACATAACTTGTAACTGTAAAAGCACTGCAGAATATGTGTGCACTATCTAAATAACTGGTAAATAAACTTGTGTATGTTATCAAGAGACATCTGCTAAAGGGATATCTGGCACAGGTCAATGTTCTGTAGATCACTACGGAAGTTAGAGACCCACCAGAACATCATTTCAGCACACTCTATATAGCACTTTCTCTATTACCTAAATCTGCAGCTGCAATAAACACCCAGAAGAAAATAGTACATATTTTATATATATATATATATATATATATATATTCGCAATGCTCTAAACATTGCACACAGGCACCTGCTTTCCAGATTTGTGGAGCTTTCCAAAATAATAACTGGGTCAAACATGAGCATAGATGATCTAAGACAGATGTCAAGAAATAGCAAAAATAAGTAACCTGCAAAACAAGGCACAAGATGATTGTGGTGTGACCACTGCGCTACAATGCTGCTATTGCAGCTTCCCTGCGGCGATATAGCACATGGTTGGCATTCTGCCTCTGTGCGGTGGAGGTGGCTGCTGGGTGTGTGTGGGGGGCCGGGTGGGTGCTGCTGCGTTCCCTCTCCAAGTTGCTCTTTGGGACAGGTCATGGCGCGTGATGGCGCTGACGCCGTCTGCGCTTGTTCTGCCGCTAATGAGTGTCGTGCAGCTCGGTGCGGTTGCTGTGCGGCAGCGCCTTATAGATAGATAATAGACAGACGTACCTCCCTGCGCTGCTCCTTCTTCTGATCGGTTCACCCGGGTCGGGCTTTCTGCCCGAAGTCCCTCTGCTTTTACAGCACGGAAAGCCACGTCACAAGGAGGTGGGTCACCAACACACCCACTTCACCCTGCCGGGAGCTCCTCTCTCATTTGAATTTCAAGTTCATCGCAGGATAATGGATGTTCTTTAATTTGACAAATAGATTCCTAAAACATTAGCACTAAATAAAGCCCCAGTGTCCGAAATTTCGACCCACATTTATAAATGCTGACAATAAATTAGTATTTCTCACATTATACATATATATATATATATATATATATATTTCGTACAGGATCTAACATATTCTATACTCTGAAAATGTATGCAAAGGAGTTCTATGGACTATGATTTGTGTGTGATAACATCTGTACTTTCCTCCTAAAGCAGAGCAGCTGCATTTATTTATGAGGCCACTTGTAGGGTGTCCTTGAGAGATGTAAATAAACTGCTGATATAACTGGAAACATTTATAAAACAAAATATACTACAGCAGGATTTTTTTTTATTGATATATAGGGGGAGAGAGATAAAATTGTGGAAGATAATGTACCAACCAATCAGATCCTAACCGTCATATTTCAAACTTAGGGGAAGCTGTATCAAGCCTTGTAGAAAGATAAAGTGGAGAGAGATAAACTGGCAACCAATCAGCTTCTGTCATTTTTCAAACAAAAACAAAGGGGTCTATGTACTAAACTTTGGAGAGAGATAAAGTGAATGGAGATAAAGTACCAACCAATCATGTCACTTTACAGGCTGTAAGTTTGAGAAATTACAGTTAGGAGCTGATTGGTTGGTACTTTATCTACTTTCCACTTTCTGTCTCTCCAAGGCTTAGTACATAGATCAAACAGCTTTTAAAATGACAGGTAGGAGCTGATTGGTTGGTACTTTATCTCTCTCCACTTTCACCAAGGTTTGATACATCTCCCCCCACAACCTGTAAAATCTAAGTTAGAAGCTGATTGGTTAGTACTTTAACAAATTGTATCTCTCTTCAAGTGAAAGACAATTGGTTCGCCGGTTGGTCAGAAAAGACTGCTGCAGATTACAGAGAGGTACAACATGAGGAATGCATTGTCTGATCTTACATACAGTCCCGTTACTGTCGGGTCAGTACTGGTGCCATCACACAGGCGCGGTCCTGAGGCGCTCCTTGTGACATTAGATATAGGAAGATTTATTGTTTTGTTTCAGACCTGTACATTAATGTGGGCTTGTGGGCTTCCAATGCAAACCTTTGCTTTACAGTCCCTGCCTGGCTCTGACTATGGGAGTGAAAATAAATGTTACTTGTTGTTAGCAGGCATTTAATAATGCTCTTTACTTTTGTTTTAAATTTTAAAAAATCATTGCTAAATTCATTGTCTGAACATTTTTACTGATTCCATAATGCAGTGTATCATAACCTATAATAATGATGAAGTGTGGTGATCTTCTGGAGTAAACTCTTCATCACCACCATGCGGTGTCCCACAGGGTTCTATACTAACTCCCATGCTTTTTGCAGTATACATGCTATCACTGGGTGAAATAATCAGACGTCATGGCCTTGTTTACCACTGCTATGCAGATGATACACAACTGTACCTGTTCTTTGCTCCAGGTACAAATGACCCAATAACAACCCTAAATGGCTGCCTAGCTGAGCTTCAGGAGTGGATGAGTGCCAGTTGGCTGCGACTGAACCCTGATAAAACAGAGGTTGTTATGATAGGTCAGAGGACAGGGCTACAGCATTGCCAATCAACAGGACTTATGCTTGGGGGATCAGAATTACAAAACACTAAACATGTGCGGAATCTTGGTGTTGTCCTGGATAATGGCTTGACACTTAAACATCAGGTATCAGCCACAATCAAATCCTCATTCTTTCATCTGAGGAACATAGCCAGAATCAAGCACTTAATTCCCTCAGAAGATCTGCCTAAAGTCATACATGCATTTATATCATCACGCCCAGACTACTGCAATGCCCTCTACCTCGGTCTCCCAGCAAAAGAATTACACCGCTTGCAGATGGTACAAAACGCAGCTGCCAGGCTATTAACCAACCAGCCCTGTTCCAGCCACATAACACCCATTCTCTACTCCCTTCACTGGCTGCCTGTCAGATGGCGAATTGCTTTCAAGATTGGCTTAGTAACTTACAAAGCCCTTCATGACCATGGCCCAGGGTACCTGAAGCAGCTTCTGATTCCCTACTGTCCCACTCGATTACTGCGATCCGTTGACGAAGGACTATTAACAGTACCTAGAATCTCACGGAATTCGTCTGGGGGTCGAGCTTTCAGTTTTGTGGCTCCAACCTTATGGAACTCACTTCCCCGCACAGTTCGAGAGGCCTCCACTCTAGAATCCTTCAAAAATAGACTCAAGACTCATCTATTCACCCAGCATTTCACTAATGTCCCTTGTTTAAGCTTGTTTTGTATTTTGCACTGTAAATGTAAAGCACTTTGAGTCCTTTAGGAGAAAAGCGCTATATAAATAAAATTATTATTATTATTATTATATAAACTATACAGTACTTAGCTGGGCTAGGAGCTGTGGCTCAGACTCTCTGTTGGAGTAGACCTAAAGCAGTGAGCGGGAAAGTGCTTAGCGCCAATCACATTATATATATTACATTATCAAGACTGTGAGCTCCGCAGACTCTTCTCTGCAAAGACAGGTGAACAACAGCTAATTTGATTGGCCGCGAGGCTGCCTGTCACAGGGATTTCTGTTGAGTCCCATCCTGATGAGTAATTTTCACCACTTTCCCAAGTGGCAGATGCAGGAAAACAAATGGGAAACAGACATCTTTGAGGAAGACGAAAAGGGGGAAAAAAAATATCACCAGGTAGGCGGTCTTCTCTTGGGCCTTCCATGAGGGCCACATATAATGAGGGACACATGCGGCCCAAGGGCCAAAGCTTATGCATGGCTAGTGTAGACTGTTATAGAAGCTGCTAGGGATATATATTACTATACACTATAATTAGTACTAATGCTCACCAGTGAACTCCGGCGGACAATCACAGCAGAGGGTGACAGTTTAATCCGCATAGGAAGATAGAATAGATGCCATTGTCCTGATATGTTTTAACCATTCAGAATATAATTCAAAAATGACAACAATAGGATGTGGGTAGTGCTCACGAGAATAACAGTGGTGCATGCAAAGAGAAGAAAGTTATTGGGTACTTGTGTGGTAGGAGATATTCAAAAATATATATGTATATATGCCATTTTATTTTGCACTTAAAATCATAGCTCTGCGACATAAACATGACAGAGAAAAATCTGGTAAAAGAAGTCAGTGAGAAAAAAGAACTAAGAACAATTGTATCGGCTATTTTAGTAAAGGATACAATAAAAGTACAATCCAGTATTATCCATTAACTAGCTTGGTGTAATTTTTATAACCCAATTTCTGTAACCACAGTTGTGTAATATGCACTTATATAATACATTCTATCTTCAAGGCACCAGAATTAGTTATATGGTGTAAGTAACAATTAGTATAAGAGGTTATAAGTTGATGCAACAGTTGTTTAGCACTTATTGCTAGTATCAAAATATAAGTCTTATACAAATGAAGCAATACAATGTTGCACCAGAAACTTTTATCTACTATAATTATTTTAATAATACATATGGCGCCACAAAGAACCTGTAGCACCATATAGGAAAAACTACAATCATACACCAAAATACAACATATTAAAACAGACGGAATCGATATGAAATACAGACTGCTAAATAGCCACCGGTTCTCATACTGACGCTGGAAGCGTGATGATCTACAATCTGGACTGGGGCTGATAAGTATGCTAACCCTCCCCTCTCCCCCCCACAACCCTCCTTTAGTGGTGCCTAACCCTAATCACCCCCTGGTGATGCCTAACCCTAACCCCCCCTTTCCGCACCCTAAACCTAACCATCCCGGTGGGGGTGCCTAACCCTAACCCTCACGGGGGGGTGCTTAACCCTAATCTACCCCCCAGGGGTGCCTAAACCTAACACCCCAAACAATATACCCGGCTGTGGATGATCGGTATGGCAGGGGTTGGAATGCCGAATCCGGTATCCTGTCATTCGGGATATTGGCGTCTGCATTATGGCGGGCGACTGGATTCCGGCATCGGTATATCGACGTCCGGGATCCCGAACACTGGGAAATTACTGTAACTAAATCCCAAACAGACAGTTCAAAGGGGAGAAGTCAGTGACATTTCTATACAACTAAGTGAATGACAGATAATATAAATACCAGTTAATGACCCCATGCCCTGGGATGGAGAACATATAGGAATATGATGACAAATTGTAAGTGGGAGGGCACTGGCTGGAAGAGAACAAGGAGGGTCAGGGGTCCTGCCTTTGAGAGCTTACAGTCTTTGGGTAGTAATAACTATTGTGAACTGTGGCAAGGTTAGGAGGGAGGATAAGAGCTAAGAGTGTAAGGAGGGCTCTTCTGCTTTTATGGAAAAATGACTTTTCAGGATACATTTGAAGCCCTGCAAGCTGGTAGAAAATATTGTAGGGCAGGAAATGAGTTCTAAAAGATCAGAGCAACGTGAGAAAAGTCTTTGATGCAGGAATTGGAGGAGGTGATCAGTGTGGACGGGAGGCAATAGTCAGAGGAAGCAAGGACTGAGATGAAGGAGGGAGAGGAGTGATTAAATGCTTTGAAAGTGACAATGAGGAGCTTAAACTGGATTCTGTAGGGCAGGGGTGGTGAACCTTTTTTCTGCCGAGGGCCATTTTGATATATATAACATTATTCACGGGCCTGGTGCAGGCCACGCTCCCTCCGTGTGAAGTCACACGGGCCACGGTTCACAATTGCTGGTGATTACAGCAACGAGGAGCTGTAAGGGCAGTGGTGTGACTGAAGTGTCCTAAGGACGCTCCAGGTGGCACTGCTGCACAGATTCTGGGTCCAAGCAACGCTGTCTCCAGGGCCCTCCAGGCCATACAGCTATCCTGCTTCTATACCACGGTTCAAGCATCGCTGTCTACAGAGCCTCCAGGCCATACAGCTATCCTGCTTCTATACCAGGGTTTAGGCATCGCTGTCTACAGAGCCCTCCAGGCCATACAGCTATCCTACTTCTATACCACTGTTCAAGCATCGCTGTCTACAGAGCCCTGCAGGCTATACAGCTATCCTGCTTCTATACCACGGTTCAAGCATCGCTGTCTACAGAGCCTCCAGGCCATAGAGCTATCCTGCTTCTATACCACAGTTCAAGCATCGCTGTCTACTGAGCCCTCTAGGCCATACAGCTATCCTGCTTCTAAACCACGTTTCAAGCTACGCTGTCTACTAGGCCCTTCAGACCATACAGAAATCCTGCTTCAACACCACGTTTCAAGCACCGCTGTCTACTAGGCCCTCCAGGCCATACAGCAATCCTGCTTCAACACCACGCTTCAAGCATCGCTGTCTACTAGGCCTTTCAGGCCAAACAGCAATCCTGCTTCAACACCACGTTTCAAGCACCGCTGTCTACTAGGCCCTCCAGGCCATACAGCAATCCTGCTTCAACACCACGTTTCAAGCATCGCTGTCTACTAGGCCTTTCAGGCCAAACAGCAATCCTGCTTCAACACCACGTTTCAAGCACCGCTGTCTACTAGGCCCTCCTGGCCATACAGCAATCCTGCTTCAACACCTCGTTTCAAGCACCGCTGTCTACTAGGCCCTCCTGGCCATACAGCAATCCTGCTTCTACACCAGGTTTCAAGCATCGCTGTCTGCTAGGCCCTCCTGGCCATACTGCAATCCTGCTTCTATACCAGGTTTTAGAGAAAGGAACGTTTTTTACTCCGCACAGAGTGAAGATATGTAAATGTTAATATAGTTAGACCAAAAATATATATAATTATATGGGAGACAATCTCTCACATGATATTTCAGTTGGTGGTGCACCCAGGAGCGGAATACAATCTTTAGACAAAAAGGAAGGGAAGAAAGAGGGCTCTTTTTTTGAGGTGCCAATAATGGGCATTTAAATATATATAGGTGATAAACCTGAGATTATGGATGGCATATAACACTGTGCATGGCTTTGATAATATCCCAAATTTTGATAATCTCCCTTTCTCTGCTACACAAATTTTGGGAGTCCTACACAGTTGATATAGTAAATCCTACTGTTGTATTTAGGATTAACCTTCAGATATGTTATAACACATGGAAGTAATATATCATTGATACACAATTTACCATTATAAAAAAGGAATATACCCTGCATGAGAATTCCTATTCTCCAATTATATTGAAAAATATTTCGCCACTTTGGTGACAAAACCTCTTATGTGTTTTATGTATGTTTGTGTCACATGTCTATATATTACTTTTTTGGAATTATGTACAGAGGACATAACATCTTTGTGGTTGTCATATATCTTTGTTAAGATTTTTTTGTGGTGCCAAACAAGGCATTTAAATAACGTACCCTGTATGAGAATTCCTATTCTCTAATTATATTGATAAATATTTCGCCATTCTTTGGCTATAATACGACCTATGTGTTTTATGTATGTTCGTGTCACATGTCTTTATACTAAGTAAAAGTCCCATTCATTGGGCATACTCTTTCATTTACCCTAAGGTACTACTATTTTAAAATATATAATAAAAGTTATATTTTAATACATACTATGTGATAAAAGAGTACCCCACAAAAAGAGCCCTCTTTCTTCCCTTCCTTTTTGTCTAAAGATTGTATTCGGCTCCTGGGTGCACCACCAACTGAAATATCATGTGAGAGATTGTCTCCCATATAATTATATATATTTTTGGTCTAACTATATTTACATTTACATATCTTCACTCTGTGCGGAGTAAAAAACGTTCCTTTCTCTAAAACTATTAATTACTGACCGTGTCAGTTTCTGTACTCCTGCACGAGGACTAATTATTGCAATAGGCACTATCTATTAGCACACTCTAAATATTACCTAAAGGTAAACGAGGGTCAGTAAACATATAAGCACATACATAACATTTAATTTTGAATATTAAAGATATAAGATAGGTATCTATCTGTCTATTGAACCAGAAATCAATTATATTCTCTAAATTACCGTATACATTATACTATATTCACGGTCCATCTAAGTGAATTTGATCCATTTAGTACTGTATCATGTCCTCCTTCTCCCTGAAGAATGAATTGACAACTCGAAGAAAAATCCCTGAGAATTTAGATGACATTTTTCCGGATGTTTTAGTGGAGGAAACAATTCTTAAAAATTGGGGTGATGATCTACAAAAATTAAAATCCCTCCTACAATGGAGAATTAGAGTGTCTTGGGACATCACAACTCTTGAAAACTACCTAAAACATAAAATAACACCCAGAGGTCTAAGGATTTTCGGACTTTTAAACTCGCTACTGAGAGCCTAATTAAAGACTGGGAGTCAACTCTATTAAAATGTTTAAATGACTTGATGTCCGTTCTCATTAAACACAATCATCTCATATTGGACACATGTGAAAAAGAAATTGAGGAATTAGGTAAAAAACTTGAAGTATGGGAAAAGGACACTAATTTTCAAAGAAATTTGAGAAAAATAAGAATGATTTGGAAACATATGAACTCAACATAATTGATCGTAAGAAGAATAAATTTAATAGAGATAAGAGAGATTTCCAGTCTGGGAATATCTTCAAATGGAATAAGTCTGACAATAAAACACACATTTTCAGACAACAAGATCAATATACATCATCTGAAGCAGAATCCTCTGGAGGAGAAGACTACTCAGAGGATATTAGACCCAATACTTTGATATATAGAGGGGACAATTATAATGACAATTCATCTGTCCCTTTTTTAGGGGTTGGGAGAGGCAACAGAAGCAGACAACGTCTAAGAGGAAGATGAGGAGGGGGAGGAAGAAACCCCACAGAGGTAGGTTGGGACCCTCAACTAACACCGAGGTATATTACAAGAACACGGAAAGGCAATTAAACACCAACAATCAAAGCCTCAAGATCATCAATCTGTCACAAAGGTCACTGACTGAGACTGAAATCAAAATCCTTGAGAAAGGATTGACTTTCTCACCTACTAAAACCTTCAATAGATTCTTATGGGAAAAAGATCTTAAACTCTTTGGGCGTAAATGACTCCTTAAAAAGTTTTTTTGTAATAAGAGTAGAAATGCAGAGGAGATGGATGATACTACATCTATCACAGGGCCATCCCTACCATCTCTTGAAGAAGAAGATCTTGCAGCATTAAAAATTCTGGAAGACCTGGAAGAAGAGAATACTCTTCCAAATATATCATCAGGAAGACCTCTGTGTAAAAAGAAATCGGATTTCTTTCCACATGAACATATATGCCCCGAGGTCATGATATTTCAAGAACTTGTATCACGTGACCTGGACAGGTTACAAGAAAAGAACAAAAGGAAAAATACAATTCGATGTGGTAACTTGACCCAGAGGGAAATAACAACCCTGAGGTCAATGAAAAAGTGGCATGATGTAGTAATTAAACCCTCGGATAAGGGTGGTAACATCGTAGTTTGGCCCACTGACATGTGTGTCAAAGAAGCTATGCGACAATTAGGAGATGAAAAATGCTACAAAAGGATACTCTTTAATCCCACGGATAATTCCAACATTATCTTAAATTTGATACTGAAAAAGGCCTTATCCAATGGGACGATCCTCAAACAGGAACACGACTACCTCTCAACACCACACCCCAAAACACCTACCTTTTATACCAAAGATACATAAGAATCTAAGGGAACCTCTGGGAAGACCCATTGTCTCGGGAATTGGAGGGATCTCAGAAAAGCTAGGGAAGTTAGTAGATCTCCATCTAAGACATCATGTGTTGAGTCTACCTTCATACATCCAAGACACAGCGGACATACTATGTAAGTTACACGATATTAAACTAGATGAGAATCATGTTTTAGTGACTCTGGATGTTGAATCCCTATTTGCGAGCATCGAACACAAGCTGGGACTCCATGTGGTTAAATATTTCCTTATGATAGAAGTATTCAATGAATTTCATCAATTCATCTTGGAACTTCTCGAATTTATACTCACGAAAAATAATTTTACATTTGGAGATCACCATTACCTACAAATAAGAGGCACGGCAATGGGGGCAGCGTGTGCTCCTACATACACGAACCTTTTTCTTGGGTGGTGGGAGAGGGAAACAGTATTCCATGTGGATAATGAGAACTTCACTAAATATATCTCAGCATGGTGGAGATATATTGATGACATTATGATGATCTGGGAAGGTAATGAAGAATCTTTGATGACATTCATCAATAAACTTAATAACAACTCGATAAATCTGAAACTGACACACTATGTTAGTCATCAATCAGTACCATTCCTTGATCTCACAATCTATAAAGATCCCACAGGCCTAATTCAAACTGAACTATTCCGTAAAGAAACAGCTACCAACAATCTCTTACACCAAACAAGCTCACACTTTCCATCTACTATAGAAAATCTGCCTAAAGGAGAATTTCTTAGATTGAGACGGAATTGCTCTGACAAAACAATATTTGAAAAGAAAAGTTGTGAACTTGCTGAAAGACACCTTGAAAGAGGCTGTAGCAAACGCTCAATCAGAAGAGCAAATAAACTCACGACAGATATTCTGAGAGAATCACTCATATTTCCAAAAAAAGACAATACAGAGAAAATGGACAAACTACGGTTTGTGGGTGACTTCTGTTACGAATGGAGGGAGATACAGAATATCGTGCAAAAACAATTGCACACACTCCATTTGGACAAAGATTTATCTAAAATCTTAGAGAATAAAGTCTTCATGAGTTGGAGACGTTCAAGGAATTTAAGAGATGAATTGGTAAAGAGCCATTTTGTTAAGAATCCACCAAGAGTGACCAAACTTACAGTTACCTTTTCCATGTGGCACTTGCAAGGCATGCCAATTTATTTTGAAAACAAATAAAGTGGAAGATAAATATGGCCAGATAATTCCAATTAAGAACTTCATGAACTGCAATGCAGTAGGATTAATTTACTGCATTATGTGTAGTTGCAACATGAAATACGTGGGAATGACATCTCGTGCCTTCAAACATCGTATACTTGAGCATATTGGCTCTATCAGAAATGCCTCCACGGATTTAAGCAAACACAAAAAACTGACTTCAGTAGCCAGACATTTCCTCAAATATCATCAAAGGTCAAATAAAGGGGTATATACAATTAGCCGCAGGGTTTACCCAGCGACTAATTGTTGCGCTGGTGGTGAGTCAATTAATGGGGACTCCACAAGACCCCGCACGCGAGTCCCCCGCTGCTGTGCTATACCTTGCACCTCATGTAGGTGCGAGGTAACAGCTGCACGAAGCCGCCCTTGTCGGCCTCGCGCGCGTCAGAAAAACACACTGTTTCCACACTTCTCGTGGAAACAGTGTGTTCCCGCGAGCGAGGGCACATTTACCGGTGCGGGGAAAAAGCTATTTATTGAATAGCTTAACCCCGCGCCGCAGGACTTTTGAGCCCCAATTACTCGCGGGAGAAGTCCCGCGGGTAATTGTATATACCCCAAAGAATTCAAGATTTTTGGTCTGGAGAAAATTAATCTAAGAATACGTGGGGGCGACCTAACTCAAGAATTGCTGAAAAGAGAAAGTGCCTGGACCTTCAAACTTGGATCATTGACACCTGGTGGACTCAATAAATACATCAATTATAATTTATTCCTACAAGGACATATATTAATTGGATACATCCCCAAAGACTTGGTTCTATAAGCTATACTTTATCTGGACAAGACTGCATTCATTCTTTCACTGGGTGACACTTCTTGATACTTTTGATACCTCACCTCACAGTAATTATCACTCAATATACTCATCTTACACCTTGTGTATGATACTATTTAATTCTAATTTTTAATATATTTCCCCCCCCCTCTTTTTCTTCTCGATAACAGGTATATTTATCAGCCAGATATAAAACTGATTCATACTTAATGAGACACACACTAATAATATACTGCACCTACAATCTCTCTCAGTTAATTTTACTACACTATACACATCGGATTATATATTACATGCACTCTTCCATATTGTTTATTCTCTAGCACACATGGCACGGTCATACATATACATGTATGACTACATCAATAATTCACATTTATGTAGGGACACAGAATAGATAAATTCTATATATATGTATATGTATTTTTAGCTACATTCGATTTCTTATTTTCAATGTCTGTGGTTTTCCTTATCTCCTTTGATTAGTGGAGATATATATCATGGACAATTCCGGATCCTTACTACTCACACACATATAGGTTATATGAATATACCTTATATGCTATATGAAAATATAGGTTATGTGAGAATACCTTATATCTATACTCAGTTGCACTATTTCTGCTAAATATTCTTATTTCAATACTTGTCATTGTATAGGAGGGGGATGTTTCACATTCTTCTTCGCAACAAACTGCTAGTAGTAGTATGATTGTAGACTCTTCATTTGATATCTATATCATCTTATGCATGGCTTACATGCTCATTTTTCATTAATACTAGTAGACATACTGCTTACACATATGTGTGGTGATATAGAATAGATAGTTTCATTGGGAGTGTATACTTACAGATACTTCTGACAATTCACCTCTCTATAAACACTAAAGTTTTCTTAATCTCCCTGATTAGTAGAGAATTGTCATATATATGGAACATTCCTGACCCTATTGCATACATATATGTATGTTTGATAGTGTACCACATACTTGAACAATATTATCTTTTTCTGGTTCTTGTTTCTCAGATCTCAAGCATGTGATTACGCAGGAAGTGGATGGTTATTATGCTATTATTACGGCTTCTTTATCTGATTTCTGAATCATCTCATGCATGGCCCGAATGCTCACTTTTCATCACTATCGGATGACACATGATTAGCAGTAGCACGGGTTTCCGACCCTGTGATTAATTGTTCTTACTCAATCTTGAGCACTCTCATTACAGACTTTCAGGGAAATTTCCTGCAATTTATTTATCAGGATCCATCCTGCTGATACAATGTAACAGTAGATGCTCATCTTACTTATTCTTTCCCTACCATGCTAAGTCTGCACGCTCACATGTCATCCTATGACATACATGATGACATGCAGCAGCTGCAGTCATAGGCAATGTGTAGAGATACCCTATTTTCATATTCTTCTATTCTCCTCTTTCACCACATATGCTTTGGACATAGTGTAATATCTACAGCAGCACGTGCTATATCTACCAGCTGAATCAAGAACCAATAATTTTCATGTCAGTGTATTTATCTATCCTACTTATGTCTAAATACCATTGGGATGTATACCAATTGATGTTATTTATGATTCCACAAGTCATCTTTCTCATTTATCTGTTTTTTTCCCTCTCCATTTTATACTCTAATATAGTTTAATAATAGCATGCACTATTGATACTTACCAGCATAAATAGTTAGAAGTCTGAAAGATCTATGTGCCTGTCTGTCCTATATATGCGCAAGCACCAATGTTTTTTATTCTACCTATGACTCCCTAGCGTGCCTTTTCATTTGCCGTTTCTCCCTTAAAACTTCCTATTTTGGTTAACAATTATTAATTTCTACAGATCGTATTGACTATAACGCTGATAGCGCTGACACACATTCAATAGACTGGCCACTTTTACCACACTCCCCCTTGTCCTGTAATATTTACATCATGTGATTTGATTATCCAATAGGCAGTCAGATAACAACAGGGACACATCACATGTCCCAGACAACCAATACAATATCCTCTTTCACTTTCATTAAACCGGGAGCTATTCCCGACGACCAGTACTTAAACAGAGAGCTGAGACTCTCTGGCCATGTGCGGGTGACCAAGCCTAACAGGCGAAATGGGCGTCCCGATCTCTACAGGCTATGCAGCGGTGATGGATGGATCATCTCGGCGGGTGCACACGCCGACCTCCACCTCCTTTCTCAATGATCTTCTAATGTGGTAATATGTATCTTCCCCACGTGGGACTCTCTAAACACCTATAGCCCATATGTCTTTCTTTGTGCTGGGTTACCTGAACGTGGGTAGCAATTGTAATCCACACACACAAGATTTTTTATGCTATTTTCATGCACACATATATGGCTCATGACTGAAGGGTTAACCTCTGTTATATGGGCTTTGTTCTCATTTATTTTACCCATCTACTTTGGAATTGTGTACAGAGGACACAACATCTCTGTTGCTGCTATAAACCTTTATATTTTTTTTGAGGTGCCAATAATGGGTATTTAAATGTATATAGGTGATAAACCTGAGATTATGGATGGCATATAACACTGTGCATGACTTAGAGAGTATCCCAAATTTTGATAATCTCCCTTTCTCTGCTACACAAATTTTGGGAGTCCTACACAGTTGATATAGTAAATCCTACTGTTGTATTTAGGATTAACCTTCAGATATGTTATAACACATGGATGTAATATATCATTGATACACAATTTACCATTATAAAAAAGGAATATACCCTGCATGAGAATTCCTATTCTCCAATTATATTGAAAAATATTTCGCCACTTTGGTGACCAAACCACTTATGTGTTTTATGTATGTTTGTGTCACATGTCTATATATTACTTTTTTGGAATTATGTACAGAGGACATAACATCTTTGTTGTTGTCATATATCTTTGTTAAGATTTTTTTGTGGTGTCAAGCAAGGCATTTAAATAACGTACCCTGTATGAGAATTCCTATTCTCTAATTATATTGATAAATATTTCGCCATTCTTTGGCTATAATACGACCTATGTGTTTTATGTATGTTCGTGTCACATGTCTTTATACTAAGTAAAAGTCCCATTCATTGGGCATACTCTTTCATTTACCCTAAGGTACTACTATTTTAAAATATATAATAAAAGTTATATTTTAATACATACTATGTAATAAAAGAGTGCCCCACAAAAAGAGCCCTCTTTCTTCCCTTCTATACCAGGTTTCAAGCATCGCTGTCTGCTAGGCTCTCCAGCAATCCTGCTTCTTCACCACGTTTCAAGCATTGCTGTCTACTAGGCCTCCTGGCCATTTAACAACTTTAGTTTGGATTGTAAACCTACAGTATATTCTATTGACTGTCCTATGGTTTCAGCTCCTTATTGCACCATTGACATGTTGTGTTTTCACTGGTCCATCATATCATTTATTTAGTAAACTGCCATGATTTAACTATACTTCTTGTGTTTGTTCTTCGATGTGCCACGTATCTCCAACACCTCCATCTCGGTCCTAGCAATTGCTAGAGGATCGTAACAGGTAGCTGGATGACTATGCTAAGTGACACGAGTGGGCGGCACAAACACGTGGCCCATCTAGGAGTGACACTGCAGTGGCAGACAGGATGGCAGTTTGAAAAACTAGGCCCCAAACAGTACATAATGCAAAGAAAAAAAAGAGGTGCAAGGTGGAATTGTCCTTGGGTCCTCCCACCCACCATTATGTTGTATAAACAGGACATGCACACTTTAACAAACCAATCATTTCAGCGCCAGGGTCTGCCACACGACTGTGGCTGAAATGATTGGTTCGTTTGGGCCCCCACAAAACAAGCTGGCAATTAATCTGTCCCTGCACAAACTGGCTCTACGGAGGCAAGATGTCGTCCTCATCCACCGATTCCTCACCCTCTTCAGTGTTGTGTACATCCTCATCCTCAGAGTATTAATTCGTCCCTGTTAGAATCCACCACCACACGTCCCTCTGTACGTTCTGGAGGCTGGTCTCCCTGGAAGAGTTGATAATTCATTTTTATGAACATCATCTTCTCCACATTTTGTGGAAGCAACCTCCTACGCCTTTCGCTGACAAGGTTCCCGGCTGCACTAAACACTCTTTCGGAGTACACACTGGAGGGGGGCAACTCATGTAAAATAGAGCCAGTTTGTACAGGGGCCTCCAAATTGCCTCCTTTTCCTGCCAGTACAGGTATGGACTGTCTGACATGCCTACTTGGATGCTGTCACCAATGTAATCCTCCACCATTCTGTCAATGGTGACAGTATCATATGCAGTGACAGTAGACATGTCAGAAATTGTTGTCAGGTTCTTCAGTCCGGACCAGATGTCCAAACTTGGTCCTGCCTGCCCTGCATCACCGCCAGCGGGTTGCTTAGGATACCTAAGTTTTTTCCTGGCAGCCCCAGTTGCGGGAGACAATGAAGAAGGAGCTGATGACGTGTCACGTTCCGCTTCAGCTGGCAGTGTTTTCACCAGCTGGTCTTTGCACCTCTGCAGGCTTGTGTCAGCCGGAAAGAGAGACGTCCACAAGTCCCACATGCCGAGCGGAATCGCTCTGTCTTAGCTCCTCCTTCACTTTCTCGAGCTGCTTCTGCAAAAGCCTGATGAGGGGAATGACCTGACTCAAGGTGGCATGTGTCTGAACTGACTTCACGTGTGGCAAGTTCGAAGGGCTGGAGAACCTTGCACAACACGGAAATCATTCTCCACTGTGCTTGAGTCAGGTGCATACCCCCTCCTTTGCCTATGTCATAGGTGGATGTATAGGCTTGAATGGCCTTTTGCTGCTCCTCCATCCTCTGAAGCATATAGAGGGTTGAGTTCCACCGCGTCACAACCTCTTGCTTCAGGTGATGGCGGGGCAGGTTCAAGAGTGTTTGCTGGCGCTCCAGTTTTCGGCACGCAGTCGCTGAATGGCGAAAGTGGGCAGAAATTTTTCGGGCCACCCAAAGCGTCTCTTGCACGCCCCTGTCGCTTTTCAGAAAATTCTGCACCACCAAGTTTATTGTGTGAGCAAAAGATGGGACGTGCTGGAATTTGCCCAGATGTAATGCCCGCACAATATTGGTGGCATTGTCAGATATCACAAATCCCCAGGAGAGTCTAAGTGGGGTAAGCCACTGGGCGATGATTTCCCTCAGTTTCTCTAAGAGGTTGTCGGCAGTGTGCCTCTTACTGAAACTGGTGATAAACAGCGTAGCCTGCCCTGGAACGAGCTGGCGTTTCTGAGATGCTTCTACTGGTGACACTGCTGTTGTTGCTGCGTAAGGTGATACATCTACCCAGTGGGCTGTCACAGTCATATAGTCCTTAGTCTGCCCTGTTCCACTTGTCCATGGTTAAGTGGACATTGGGTACAACCGCATTTTTCAGGACACTGAGGACACTTTTTCTGACATTTCTGTACAGTCTCGGTATTGCCTACCTAGTGAAGTGGAATCTAGACGGGATTTGGAACCGGGGACACACTACCTCCATCAATTGTCTAAATCCCACTGCACTAATGGCGGATACTGGACGCACGTCTAACACCAACATAGCAGTCAAGGCCTCAGTTATACGTTTTGTTTCAGGATGACTGCTGTCGTACTTTATCCTCCTCGCTAAGGACTGTTGGAGGGTCAATTGTTTAGTAAAAGTAGTGGTGTTCCTACTTCCTCTCTGGGATGATGAACGACTCCCAGCAGCAACACCAGCAGCGGCAGCAGTAGGCGTAGCAATGCAGGATCCTCCGGAGGAATCCCGGATAGGAGAGTCAGTCATGCCAGTGACATGGCCTGCAGGACTACTTCCGATCCTGACTAAGGAGGAAATTGACGAGGAGGGAGTTGACGGTGCGGTTTGCAGGCGCTTGGATACAACAGGACAAAGGGATTTAGGTGTCCCTGGACTGCTTACGGTCTTAGCCAAAGTTTCTGAACTTGACAGTAACTTTTTATGAACGCGCTGCAGGTGACGTATAAGGGAGGATGTTCCTAGATGGTTAACATTCATACCCCTACTTATTTCACCTTTACATATGGTACATATGGCAAGACAGTTGTTGTCCAGATTTGGATAGAAATATTGCCAGACCAAAGAGGTGGACCGTGATGGGCTTTTTCATCCCACGGACAACAACTGTCTCCCCTGGAGCCTGATTTAAACAAACCACATCACCATCAGAAACCTCCTCGCCAACTTCCTCAGCACCAGCTACACCAGTATCCTCATCCTGTTGTACTTCAACAGTGATATCTTCAATTTGCATATCAGCAAGTGGACTGTGGGTGCTCCTTTCAGCACTTGCAGAGGGCATGCAAATGGTGGAAAGAGTCACCTCTTCCCATCCAGTGCTGGGAAGGTCAGGCATCGCAACCGCCACTATACTTGGATTCTCCTTGGGCATTTGTGATATCTTGTTAAAATGCACAGTTCTTCGCTGTGCTTTTGCCAGCTTAACTCGTTTGATTTTTTTAGCGGGATGAGGGCTTCCATCATCATGTGAAGCTGAACCACTAGTCATGAACATAGGGAAAGACCTTAGCAGTTCCTTGCCACTCCGTGTCGTAAATGGCATATTGGCAAGTTTACGTTTCTCCTCAGATGATTTAAATGTTTTTTTTTAAGGTCATTTTCCTGAACTTTGTCATTTGGGATTGTATATGCCCTTGGCAGACGACGTTGATGGCATGTTATCGTCTGTCATGACTAGTGGCAGCAGTTTCAGCACTAGGAGGAAGTGGTTCTTGATCTTTCCCTATTTTATTTTTATCAGAGAAAGTTTGGTCCTCCATTTATGTTATATTGATATATACGTGCGGCTAAGGCGCACACAAACACAGAAAATAATTTTTTATTTTTGTTGGACACTAGGGCACTTTGTGGGTTGTGCCACCCTTTAAGAAATGAGCCAGCCGACTTTTTACTTATAGGACACAGGCGCACGCTTGGCGCTGCTCCTTTGTTGATGCACGTACAGCTACAGTGCACACAATTCACAAAGACAGAAAAAAAAGAAGAATTTTTTATGTTTTGTGGAGCACACTTTGAGGGTTACACCACCATTTAACAGACAGACGCACGCTTGGTGCTGCTGCTTTGAGGATGCACGTACAGTGCACACAATTCACAAACACAGAAGAAAATGTTTTTTTTTTTTGTTGGAGTGCACTTTGGGGGCTTACAGCCACAGTGCACACAATTCACAAACACAGAAAATGTTTTATTTTTTTGGAGTGCACTTTGGGGGTTACACCACCCTTTAACAGACAGATGTACGCTTGTCGCTGCTGCTTTGAGGATGCAGGTGCGGTTACTGCGCATACATTTCACACACAAACACAGACAAAAAGATTATATTATTTTTGTTGGAGTGCACTTTGGGAGTTACACCACCCTTTAACAGACAGATGCACGCTTGTCGCTGCTGCTTTGAGGATGCAGGTGCGGCTACAGCCCACACAATTCACAAAGACAGGGAAAAAAAAGAAGAATTTTTTATTTTTTGTGGAGCGCACTTTGGGAGTTACACCACTCTTTAACAGACAGATGTACGCTTGTCGCTGCTGCTTTGAGGATGCAGGTGCAGGCTACTGTGCATACATTTCACACACAAACACAGACAAAAAGAAGATTATTTTATTTTTGTTGGAGTGCACTTTGGGGGTCTTGACCATCGCGACGATCATCATGGACGCTCGCTATAGCTGTGGGTGGTAACCCACAGCTATGCGAGCATCCATGAGGCCGCTCCAAGTTGAGGTAGGAGGGCCCTGATTCAAAGCGAGCGCTCTGGTCAGAGCGTCCGGCTCTGAATCAGACCCACAGCCCCTATGGACAACTGACTGCACAACACAGCCCAGCCAGCCCCTATGACAGCAGCACAACACAGTCCAGCCAGCCCCTATGGACAACAGCAGCACAACACAGCCCAGTCAGCCCCTATGGACAACAGTGGCACAACTAGTGAGTAGGACAGAGAGGTTTAGCTTCCATGATGTCTGTGTCATTTACAACAGCATAACCTGTACATAATTCACCTGTGTCTGTTTGTCTATGACAACTCTCATCCATATAGAAAGTTACATCCACATTCTCTAAAGGTGTGTCATGTATGTCAGGTCTAGCAGTAAAGGTCTGATTCAGATATGTCATACAATCGTATGTATTATCATGTCTGCTGAACTCACCTCCCGCCAGCAACTCTTCTCCTTCCACCCTTTGTACATCATGTTGTACATATGGTAGGTATGTTGCTGGATTCAGCGTACTGCAACGTTTGACAATAATATTGGAGTGATTAGAGCTAGTTCCCATTTGGTGAACCTAGCCGAGGAGACGTGTCTGGTTTGAGCTGAGTTCAACAGGGTAGATACAGCATGGGGAGTGTAGACAATCATATCATGGCCCAATACTACGTCCTCACTTTTACTCACAAATAAAGCGGTAGCTGCTACACTTCTCAAACAGGTGGGGAGTGATCTTGCTACCGTGCCCAATTGGGCACTGCAGTATGCTACAGGCCTACTGGCATCACCATGTTTTTGTGTAAGGACACCTGCAGCACAACCATCGGCTTCCGTACAATATAAATCAAAAGGTTTTTCATAATCGGGTATTCCCAATGCAGGAGCTTTTGTCAGACTATCCTTAAGATTAAGAAAATCCTGTTCTGATTCCTCAGTGTGTATGACGCGATCGGCCTTTGAGGAAGAGACTAGTTCCTGTAAAGGCAAGGCCAAAATAGAAAAACCTGGGATCCACATTCGGCAATATCCACACATTCCCAAGAAGGTACGAATTTGCTGTTGATTCTGCGGCAGTGACATGTTTTGAATGGCCTGGATTCTATCATTTGTGAGATGTCGTAACCCCTGGGTTAGGCAGTGTCCCAAATATTTTACTCTGGGCTGGCACGGCTGTAACTTGTCCTTAGCCACTTTGTGTCCTGTATGCGAGAGATGACGTAACAAAAGTTTAGTATCATTCACACATGACATAAAAGAGTCAGAACATAGCAATAAATCGTCCACATATTGAATTAGAACTGATCCATTGGCAGGTTGAAAAGCTTGTAAACAGTCATGCAATGCCTGGGAGAAAATACTGGGGCTGTCTATGAAACCTTGGGGCAATCATGTCCATGTATATTGCACACCTCTGTATGTGAATGCGAATAGGTACTGACAGTCAGGGTGGAGAGGCACATAGAAGAAAGCAGAACAGAGGTCAATGACAGTGAAATGGGTTGCATTTGGTGGGATCTGCCTCAGGATGACAGCTGGAATTGGCACTACAGGGAATTGGCTCTCTACTACCTTATTAACACCTCTAAGGTCTTACACCAGCCTATAACCCCTCCCCCCACTCTTCTTTACTGGAAAGATGGGACTGTTGGCTACACTAGCTGTACGAACTAAAATTCCCTGTTGCAATGATCGCTCAATTATTGGAAACACCCCTAGTTCTACTTCCTGTTTTAGTGGGTACTGGGGAATTTTTGGAGCTTGCCTACCGCCTTTTAAGTTTACCATTACTGGGCTTACGTTTGCCATTAATCCAGTGTCCTGTCCATCTTTTGTCCAAAGGGAATCTGGAATTTGGGACAACATTTCATCTACTTGTGATGAATTTTCTTTTAAAACGGTAGAGTGATACATTATCCTTTGAGGAGTGTCTAACATGCACCTCGTATACCATGCTCTCTGGGATATCTAAATATACACCATCAGGGGTGCAATATATGACACATCCCATTTTACATAACAAGTCTCTGCCCAGCAGGTTAGTAGGAGCCGCGGCAGCCAGGAGAAAAGAATGTCTGGTATGCAATGGCCCAATACTAACCTCTGCGGACTTTGTTAAAGGATAACGTTCCACTTTACCTGTCACACCCATTGTTGGTATTGTCTCGTTGGTCACCTGTAAATTAACGGGAGATTTCATCACTGACTTGGTCGCCCCTGTGTCTACAAGAAAAGGATATTCAGTACCAGCTACATCAACCATCAAAACCGGTTCTTCCCTAGTACTTCCCGTTAACCTGACTATCTGTAGACTACAGGTATGACCTGACCCCTAGCGTTGGCTACCATTCTCCAATAAAGCATTTACAGCTACAATTGGAGCTGGTGCTTGCTGAACATTTGCTGGTCTCTGTGCATATCCCTTATGGGGGTATCCAGGTTTCCCTTGATGTGGGGTCCATACTCTTTTTACTGTACAGTTTCCACTTAAGTGTCCTGTTTGTTTACAATTAAAACATGTCCGTGATTCAGGTGAAAGCATGTGTTGTTGTGAAGTTTGAGCAGAGGGTAAAGGTGGTGGGTATGGGTAAGGATAGGGAGGGTAAGGGTATTGTGGGGGATAAGAAGTAGGTGGATAGCCTGGGACTTGTGGTTGCATTGGGATAGAGTTGTTTGTTGTTGAGTGGGGTTAGTGAGAGCACACACTCGTTCTGACATGAGTGTGTGTGTAAGTGCAAGCGTGTCTGTTGGCTGTGATGTTACCGTCATTCCCTCCAGAGCTTGTATACTGACAGCCATTAATTTTTCGCTCTGGGTCTCCCTCTTTTTTGAGATGTTTTTGTCATGTTCTATGGCAGACTCTATGAGGTTATCTATTGTAAGTCCCCTCCAGCCAGGCTGTGAGGTCTGAACCCGAGTTTTTAAATTCTCTTTTAAACCGTCCATCAATATCGTGACTATCATTCCCCTGTGGTGATTGCTATCTTTAATATCTTCTATCCCAGTGTACTGGGCGATAGCCTGCAGAGCCCTGTCGCAATAGTCTTCTGCAGTTTCACTCTCCTTTTGTTTGATTGTGAAGATTTTGTTCCAGTTAACTACTACTGGAAAATATACACCCAACTGAGTCACAATGCGGGAAATGTTACCTTGGTTTACTTGGTCTGTTAAGGGAACGACGCCATCCAATACACAATCCATGATAAATTTTGTCACATCGGTATTGCGTGGTAGACAGGCCCTTAACACCACACGCCAATCTTTATTAGTGGGCTTATGAGAACTACCCAAATTTCTCAAAAATCTTTGACATTTGGCTAATTCCTTTTTTGGATCAGGGAAATCATTTATGATGGAATTTAGTTCTGCCCTTGTCGATGGACAATGCATTACTACTTCCCTCGTGGGCACTACACCGTTTGCATCCGCATTTCCATTCTGAACAGTTATTGTCCGAATGGGATGCAGACTGGCAGCGTTGCTACCTCTGACCTGGTTACCTGGCTGGGGGTTTAATCTGCTGCTGCTACGTATGGTATTAACAACTTCCTCAATGGGTGCAGAGTGTATTAACACTTCCCTTGCTGTTACCGATGGAGATGGCGGTACCACCCGTGATTGTGGTTATGCAGCATCTATCATTTGCACAGCATGGGAAATGGCAGACATTACAATAGGCTCATCATCTACATCATAAACATTTTCTTTATGGTTACTTAAGAGGGGGTACAAATTACTTGTTACATTTTTATGGGTATTCTTGGTAACTGTACTTGCACCTCCATCCACATAAGGTGGGGGAGGTGAGCGTGAACTGTTGGCAATACTCTCCACGACGCTACATTGCCGCACATGCGCGCCGATTTGCGGCTCGCCCGTATTGCAACTCAGCGTTGCGGATGTATTTTCTGGCAATGCGCTCACAACCCTAGTTTGCGTCATTTTGACATTAAGCCAAGCATTCCCTTCATGCTGCCATAGTTTTAAACATTCAAAATACTTAATCTTTTTCTCTCGGGATCGCACCATACTGATGTGATCCTGGACATTGTCTAACACACTTTTGTCAAAACTACCAATTCTGGGAAACGGTCTAACACTCTTCCTCGTCATATTAAACCATAAATCACAATACCTTATTGCATAAGTACCGTACTTAGTATGCATAATACGACGTGCCGATCCAATCGGAGCCTCCATTAGCAGCACATCATTGCCTAACATCACTACTGTTTGCGTGGCTCCCATTCTGAGACAACTCCTACGCTTTTCAATAAAAATTTTAACTGGTGAAAGACAATCAAGATACTTTCACTTACCTGTGGACGATTTTAAGTCAGTGGCGCCCACACACCTGGATAAGATTTAGTAAGGCAACTTCCACACCTGGATAAGATTTGAAACAGGCAACTTCCACACCCGGATAAGCTTTAGTAAGGTAACTTCCAGACCTATGAGAGTTTATATGTCGGCCACTCTCACGCACCTCTATACAACAAAGACAACATGTACACCTGCTACTGTGTATAGAACGGTAAAGCTGCTTACTGAGTGACTAGGCTAACCCTTGCACCTAGCCCTTAAGGATCATACGATACCCTTAACTTTGTTCAACAAGTATTCACTGTTACACACTTTTTTCCTGCGCAGAAAAATACACGTTTAACCCAGATATTGGTAATAGAAAAAAATGTAAACCTCAATGACTTTGTTCAAACACGTGGCAGCAGAACCGGAAGTGCGTATACGCTATTGTGCGACCAGCCGCATACACATTAATGCAACTACCACACAACGTATGACTTTTTAACTGCGTACGCAAAAGTGCGTCTTTTCTGTGCGCAAAACTGCGACTCAGCCGCATACTCAATACTACGGCACCCCTTTAAACGCTAGGTTCTATCAACAAAGGAAAACAAACTTTTTCCTTTCTTGTCCCTGGATTCTAGTCAGCTTCCTTTGCTCACACGAAAACGGATAGCGATTTTTCAGCACAAAGCGGTTGCAGGAAAACCCTGCATGTGGCCACTCCACCCTTTGCTGAGATATCGATAGCCGTATGTGCCGTGTGAGTAGGTAAGTGACTTCACTGGATGAGCCCCCATCTGTTGATTTTAAAATGAACTTCTATATACCCCTGCCTATACCTTCTTAAATCCTTCCTATAAACCTCTAAGAATAACGCAAATTTGCGTACGCAGTATGACCGTAAATAAAGACAGGAGTGGAATCTGTGGTTCCAACGCACAAGTATTATTCAGGTAAAAGTACAGACAGTTACACGCTATGATCTGTTTACAATAAGCGCAAATAAATACAGTGAGAGAGACAGAGACACAAAGAGAGAGACACACTTTAGGCGCAAACGGAAATTATACAGACCCCAGGTAACAGTATACATACGCTGCGCCTCCGGACCCAGAGATAGACCTCAGACTAGAGACCCTCAGTTCATACAACCTTCAGCATGGACTCCCTAACCAGTATTCAGACACATGTATTTATCCCCCCCAGACTAAAACAGGACAAAGGAGAAATTTCCTGCTGATGTCATTGGTTCCAAAAGGAGAAGCATATGTTACAGTACATTTAACAGGCTGATTCAAATAGACTCCCCCTGCCTCTAACAGCAGGGGAATCTTTCTAGTAACGCCTTTTGTACATTCCAACAGTTTAAACATTTTGTTGCTTGTAGGTTCTGCCATCCATAACTTGAGTTTGCATGATGCGATCTCTAGACCGATAATACCGGAATGCTGTAAAAAGCGTATGCATCAGAACAAGACCAAACACAACTTGCTTATCATGTATAATACCTTAGTTATCAAAAACCTTTATTTCTCAGCATTGCAACTAACTTAACAGACTTAAATCATACATTTTGTTGCTTATGGAACCTTATGTGTGAATATGAAATGTGTGAGTATTCAGGGTTTGATATAGAGACATATTTAATGTGTGTGTGAGGATGAGTGCATTTGTCTCTAACATTTTAGCATTCTGGGCCAGATAGTTCTACATCTCCTGTCAGCAGGCCCTCCCACCTTTCCTGTGTCATTGCAGGAAGCTTGCTTATTTATTCTAGCCAGACCACCCGTAGTGAACAAACACTATGCAGAAAGCTTATCTACACAAGCCAGTGGTCACCTGGCCACTTGCATAATGTACTACTGCAAAGCCATTTCTGGAATATATCCCTTATAATACGTAAAGTAATGAAATAGGCTTTTAGTGAATCGCCATAACATATGATAATGGTCACAGATGCATTCGCATGATGCTAATGGTATTATCGCCACATGTACTAAAATGTGAGTTTAGCTAAAATGGCGCTTAAGCGGCCATTCGCAAAATGGCGTCTTGCGATCGCATTTCTAAAATGGAGTCTTGCGGCCATTCGCAAGATGGCGTCGCTGCGATTAAATTTTAAACTGAACTTGTCTCAGCCAATTATTCAGCTTCGACACCCTGTAGCACCTTACTGACTCCCCTCACCCTGTAGCACCTCATTCTCCTCACCTCATAGCACCTCACTCCCCTCACCTCACAGCACCTCTCTCTGACTACCCCCACACCTCATAGCACCTCTCCCCTCACCTCATATATAATGTACTCAGGCGCGTAACTAGAACTTTGTGGGCCCACCAAGTCAGGTATCCACCACAGTGCCCCTCACCATGTAGCACCTCGCCCTGTAACACCTCTCACCATGTAGTACCTCACTCCCTCCACACCTCATAGCACCTCAAACTGAGTCACTCCGCTCACCCTGTAGCACATGACAGTGACTCCCCTTACCTCATAGCACCTCTCCCTCTCCTCACCTCAAGCACCTCTTACTCCCCTTACCATGTAGCACCTCACTGACTCTCCTCACCCACCTCACCTCATAGCACCTGTCACTCCCCTCACACCTCATAGCACCTCTCACTCCCCCACACCTTATCTCACTGAGTCACTCCCCTCACCATGTAGCACCAGGCACCTCACTCTTCACACCTTGTAGCACCTCACTGACAGTGACTCCCCTCACCTCATAGCACATATATAATGTACTCAGGGGTGTAACTAGAACTTTGTGGGCCCCATAGCCCCCCAAAGTCAGGTATCCACCACAGTGCCCCTCACCATGTAGCACCTCACTCCCCTCACCCCGTAGCACCTCTCACCTTGTAGCACCTCACTTCCCTCTCACTGTAGCACCTCGCCAACTTCCCTCACCCTGTAGCATCTAACTCCCTCCACACCTCATAGCACCTCTCACTGAGGGACTGATTCAGAGCCGGACGCTATTTGCGCTCGCTCAGTCAGAAAAAGGGGGTGGCTATTTAAATTAATCATTCGCTCTTTGCGGTCTGTTCACGCCTCTATGTCTGAACGAGCGAACAAAACATGCGGTCGTTATTTTGAAAAAAACGACACCCTGGCCGCTCGCATCATACGTCATGTCCGCTATTTATTAGATTAATCAAGTACATCGAACGGTGTCTGAACTGCTCGCCATTCTTGTGGTTGGTTTTTCCTACCGCAATCATTCGAGCAGTTCTGACTATAAAACAACCAAGTGACGTGGTCGATGACGCTGCTTTATTAATTATGCACACCCTTAAAACGCCCGTTTTGACCTTTAGGCACGCCTGCGTTCTGATCTCCACTCCCCGTTTTCAAGCACCTTCCCGTTACCACCCACAAATGCCTCATCCTGTCACTCAAAATAGCAGGCATTCGCTATTTAGTGAGCACACGATTTTCGGCCGCACTGACTGGTTCGCGCATGTGTATTACAATCCGTACGCATGCGCAGATGTGCGAACATCGCTCGGAACGAACGAGCGGCCGCTTACGAGCAGCTCTGAATGAAGCCCTGACTCCCCCCTCACCATAATCCATCTAATTCCCTCCACACCTCATAGCACCTCTCACTGAGTCACTCCCCTCACCATGTGGCACCAGGCACCTCACTGACAGTGACTCCCCTCACTTCATAGCACCTCACCGGCAACAGCGGGAGGGAGGGGAGTGTATTGTATGGATCACTGGGGAAGGAGTCCATCTGGTCTCTCAGAGTTCAACTACGGCTTCTCCTGTACTGCTTCCGGACTCGCGTGATGAGAGCGTCATCATCTCACGACTCTTTGGCATCTTGCAGGCGGCTCTCGTTAACCTCCTCAGTCCGGGACTCCCGGTGAGACCCGAACGGATCTTTAACCACTTAACTATCTAATTTGTTTTCCAAACACCGCTCAGAAATTGTCTTTTTTATAATTATTGAATTAGGTCAAGAACATTTTTTTTAATACTTATCCAACATTATTTTATTAATAAAAATGTTTTTTTTGTTATTTTTTAGATTTTTTTTTTTTTGAGACCCAATATATGGTACATGAACTTGAACAATCGCCAGTCACATATCAATATTCTTGATCGATAAGGCGTTCACCATAATCAAAAGTATTCCTGGAACCATCTATATGATCAGAGATTTCCACAAATCGATATTTTATTATGATATATCGAAAAGCCTATATATTGGAAAATTGAAGCACACAAGGTTAGGACAGGGGGAAAAAAAGAGGGGAAAGGAGAGGAAAGGGAAGAGAGGAGGGGTAAGGAAATTAAACACACTGCTGTGGTTACACATTGCGGGGAAAGGAGGGGCTGATTACAGTAAATTAGGGATGGCCATCGATGGGTTAACAGTCGATGGTCACCATGGATGGTAAAATCGGTGAATGGCATCGATGGTATGAAACAATCAGCTGGCAAGCATCGATGGTAATCCCTGAAAAAAGCCCCAAAACAACATTGTGTTACTCTGGGCCTGATTCAGACCCGGTAGCAAGCGCTGAGCGCTCGCAACCAGGTCGATGGTTGCCCACTGGGCATGTGCACGATGGAGCCGGCTCCGTCGAGCACATGCGTGAGACCCGGCTAGCGACGGGTGCTCCGTCGCTCCGGGTCTCGCACCAAAGGGGGCGAGCTGTCGAGGGTGATTGACAGCTCGCCCCGTTTGGTAGGCGTGGCCGGGGGTGGCTTCACAAACGGAGGCATTCCCAAGCAAACGCCTGCCGTTTGTGGGCGGCCCCACTGACATCACCAGTGAGGTCAGTGAGAGAGCTTCCGGCTCTACTAGATCCCGAAGCTCTCTGGGGCTTGCGGTCACGAGACCCTACCACAAGGGTCTCATAGCAAGCCAGATAGTTGCGATAGTCTTGACTATCGCGACCATCAATCTGGCCACTCACAATAGCTGTGGGTGCTCATCCACAGCTATGGGAACGGCCAGGGGGCCGATAAAAAACAAAACAAAAACGCCCTGATTCAGAGCGAGTGCTCGTTCAGAGCGTCCGGAACCATCGGATTTCCACCATCATTGCTAAGCAATCGACCATTGGTGATTAGCCATCGATATTTGTTAAACATCGATGGTAGATGGCCATCCCTACAGTGTATACCACAGGGCATAATCTGTGACTGGGGGGAAGCCAGCACTCCATTTACATTGGGGGGGGCAGTTTTACATCTCCCCAGCGGCTGCTTCCCTCTCTGCAGCCGCCGGGTAATCGCTGGGGGACGGCAGTGATTTCACGTCCCCAACGGCTGCAGAGAAGAGTAGCAGCCGGGGACATGTGAGCTTAGCGCTGCCTCCCAGTGATTACCCACCGGCTATACTGAGAAGCAGTACAAGTGGAGCTGAAAGTTACAATTTCCCGGCGGCTGCTAATAGGAGTACCCGCCCCGTGGGGAGGGAGGTGCTGCTCGGCTGCCCATTGTGGGATAATTCACGTTGTAGTCTTCTTTTTTTTACATTTTCAGAACCAGAAAAGTTCTTGGTGGCCTTTATTGGGTGTTCAGTAGTAGAAGTCACTGTTTAATTGCAGTTACTAAACCAGGGTCGGTTCTCCCATTACGCATGGTACGCAGCTGCGTAGGGCGCCACATAGTGGAGGGCACCTCAGCTGCGTACCATGTGGGCCGCGTGCAGTCTGTGTCTCTGTGACACAGCTCCACCGAGTGTGTAGCGCTGACTGGACGGAGTTCGGTCAGCACTACACAGTGCCAAACACACAGCTGCCGGCGCCGGCAGCTGTATGTTTGCTTTAGCAGCTGATGAGAGTCAGACACACTCATCGGCTGCTGCTCCCACTGCCGGAGCCGGGCATCTTCCGGCTCCTGCAGTGGGTAATGGGAGAGACGTCATGACGTCTCTCCCATAATGCAAAGCGGTTCGGAGGACTGACTGAGGAGCTGATAGCGGCGGCGGGACCAGGAGCGGGGTTTCAGGTGTTTTTTTTTTTTTTTAATTAAGGCACCACAAGGGGGGATTACTCCTGGGAGTGCTACAAGGGGGGACTACTACTGGGGGCACTACAAGGAGGGGACTACTTCTGGGGGCACTACAAGGGGGGGCTAATACTGGGGGCCCTACAAGGGGGGGGGACTACTGGGGGCCCTACAAGGGGGGGGGGACTACTGGGGGCCCTACAAGGGGGGGATTACTACGGGGGGCACTACAAGGGGGGGATTACTACTGGGGGCACAAGGGGGGGCTACTACTGGGGGCACTACAAGGGGGGGAACCTTCACTGGGGGGACTACTACAAGGGGAGGACCACTACTGGGGGCACTATATAAAGGGCAATACTGGGGGTACTGCATAGTGGTGGGGGGAGAACTACAACTGGGGCCACTATTTAAAGGGCACTGCATAAAGGGTACCACTATTGGGGGCACTGCATTGGGGGACTACTACTAGGGGCACTATATGAAGGGCTTACTACTGGGGGAACAAGGGGCACTGCACAGGGGGGACCACTACTGGGGGCACTATACAAGGGGCACTGCAAAGGGGGTACCACTACGGGGGGCACTGTATAGGGGGGAGTACTACTGAGAGCACTACATAAGGGGCTTGCTACTGGGGGCACAAGGGGCACTGTACAGGGGGGGACCACTACCAGGGGCATTGTAAAAGGGGAACTGCACAGGGGGAAGGACCACTACCAGGGGCACTGCATAGGGGGGTACCAAAAAATATACTCGCTTACCAAAAAATTTGGGCTAGGGCCAGCCCTGTACTAAACCAGGGCTCAATCACCCAGTTCTGCCACGTCCAAGATGACTGCTGATCAGTGTCAGTGTTTCCTGCAGCTCAGATGGATTCTGTAGAGAATTCCTAGATGGAAATAAAAGTATATCACTGTGTACTCCTGCATCACACGATAGTAGTCCACCAGTACCAAATCAAATAACTCATAATCATTGTGGTTGGAAGCCACTATCACTGGTTTTGCTCGTCACAAACTGTGGACAAGCAGAAAAGCAACCCTGACCACCACTATATAACTGTAATGTGGCTTAAGCCACGTCCTTGTCCTGCATTTTTTTGTGCTGTAAGTCACTGTTTTCTTGTGTGCTCGTTTGTTTATGTACTTTGTAAGGAGCTGAGGAACACTTGTGGCGCCATGTAAATAAAGGATAATTATAATAAGTCTGTCTCTATATATTTCTATATAGGCTGGATGAGATGGATGGCACACAGAGAGCCACAACTGTAACAAACACCACTGACACAGGTGGTCTAAAAATCATATCTATCTACCTGTGGGCTTAAGAGGTTGACATGGTAGACTTGCTCTGTTTGCTGTCTACCCAACTGCCATACTTGACAATTTACCAATCCTCCAGCCTCTATTAGCTCATAAGAGTCTTGTCCATGTGCACACAATTTGACCCCTTTGTGGATACCTGGACAAACACCTTATCATGCGTGTGGTGGCTCGGGCACCATAACCCCTCTTTTGCTGTCCCTGTGCTTTCTTAAAGAGCTGCCCTAATAATGGACCTGGGATTATAGGAAAATGTACCCGAGCACCTTGGTAATCAGGTTTAGGGGCCATCCCTTGGCAGACTGTGCAAGCTTGGCAGTATATCTTGACTGCCATGCGGATGCCCTGCCAATAATACCTCTGAAGCACCCATTTGAGAGTTTTCTTCTCTCCCAAATGACCTCCCCTAGGGTGTATATGGGCGCTGCCAATACCAACAGAAGGTGTACCTCCGACACAAAGAGCTATTTAACTATCCACTGCTACCCTATACAGAAGGTCCCTTTCTACCATAAAGTATGGTTCTTTCTCAGCTGGTCTCTCAGCCCTCCATACTCTAGTCACTCTCACAATATTCTTGTAAGCACTCCCCAATGCACAAACATTTAATTGATCTTGAGCAAAGTCCTGGAGTGTTACAGTTCTGAACACAGGAGACCAATCTTCTCCACCGATTGGCCAGGTTCTTGTTATTTTCAAACCTTCTTTGACTAGACCTTCTTCACGACTTCTGGAATGAGACGCTGGTCTGTTTGCAATAAAAGCCTGGTATCCAGGCTCCAGAAATTTCTGCATCCAAAGTTCGTCCACTGGTTTCGGGGTGTAGTAACAGGATCATGTAGGGGCGGACATCCGGCCAGTGATTAGTTGCCGGCATGTCCGGATCAATCAAGTCAAGGAGAATTTCCCAGAACAGGGAAAAGTCTCGCCCCAGAATAAGGGGGTTTGGCAGCCATGGAGCTATGGCTGCCACCACTTGCACAGTTTGTCCTCTTACCGGCACAGGAAGACAGTCATTCCTCAGTGCCACCATGGGCACATAGTACTTATACTGGTGGTAGCCAGACTGTCAGGTCCTCCAGGGCTAGAGTGCTGGACACCAAGGTGACTTCACTGCCTGAATCCTTCACCGCCAATACCTCCTGTTGCTGTATCATGACAGGCACCCGGAAGAGCAGTGGGCTACCAATAAATGAGGACACAGTCAAACAAACAGGGTACATGGGGCCTAGTCGCATTACAGAAATGTCAATTGGTTCCTTCCTCCTAAAGTGCTGAAAGCAACCTTCTGGGGTCACCTTGTGGTCTGTGCTAACATCTTTTACTGGTTTTAGCCTGACATTTCCCACTGTGTGGGCCATATTTCCCAGGGCATAATAACAGTAAATTAATATCACCAGCTCTTCAAATGACTGTGGATTGCTCTGCATAACCCATCTTTGCAGCTCCTGCTTTAGGCTCTGCACACAATGGTCAATTGCGAGAATTTACAAAATTCTGACAGGCTCTAACCATCTCTTTGTTAAGTTCACTAGGTTGAGCACATATTGCGGACCCTGGCCTAAATCCGCAGTCATATAAATGTTGTGCCTTGCCGGGCCCTGTCACCACTATATGTGCCAGAATTGCGTCTTTTAGTTACCAATAAGTCACCGTCTGGCCACAGATCTAAAGATTATCTGTCCAACTAGCCAACTAGTTGATTACTTGGAATGAAAAACTGGTAAGGTATGAAAGCAAATGACAATCAGCAATTTGCTCCCAAACACTGGAAAATGGACCAAAACTACTGTTTGAACAAATTGTTTAGATCAAACATTTAACAAACGACCATTTTCATCTGTTTTCTGGCATTTAGGAGCAAATTGCTGATCATCATTTACTCCCATACGTTACCAGATTTTCATTTCAACCAATCAACAAGTTGGCTGGTTGGATGTAAGTTGGTCTAGTGTGTGGCCAACTTTAGTCTAAGAGCTGGGGCCTTATGTAATAGGGTGTGATCTAGTACTGCTGTGGGAACTCCTGCGAGTCTTCCCATATTTTTAAAGCGGTAATCTTTTTAAAAGGCATAACTAGCTTGGTTTTGCCTTTAAAATGATTGCCACTTTAAAAATACAGGAAGACTCACAGGAGTTCCCGCAGACAACAGATTGCGCCCTATTACCAAGGTTCTTAAACTCGGTCCTCTGGACCCCAAACAGTGCATGTTTCCAGGTCTCCTGGCAGAATCACAAATTAAATAATTAGCTCCACCTGTGGATCTTTTAAAATGTGTCAGTGAGTAATGAGCACACCTGTGCACCTGCTGGGTGACCTGCAAAACATGAACTGTGTGAGGTCCTGAGGACTGAGTTTTCAAACCACTGCCGTTACATAAGCTCCCTAATGTCCATTTTCCAGGTGTTGACATTCCGATGTAAACTTGATGACTGCATACCTTCTTTACAAAATTATATATATATTTTTTTTTTCCCGTAACCACTTCATCTCCTTTTACTCAGGTATTTTGATTTTTAAAAAGTTTATTTAAAATTTTACAGAAATAGAATAGTATAACTATATTTATTTTATTTATTACCAGTTATTTATATAGCGCATACATATTCCGCAGTACTTTACAGAGAATATTTGTCCATTCACATCTGTCCCTGACCCAGTGGAGCTTACAATCTAAATTCCCTACCACATGCGCACACACTAGGGTTAATTTTGTTGGGACCCAATTAACCTACCAGTATATGTTTGGAGTGTGGGAGGAAACTAGAGCACCCGAAGGAAACCCACGCAAGCACAGGGAAAATATACAAACTCCACACAGTTTGGGCCATACTGGGAATCAAACCCACCCATAACCTCAATGCTGTGAGGCAGTAATGCCAACCATTACACCATGCTGTGGTGCCCTATATGTGCGCAGACAAAAAAATAAGAATATTTGACATATACAGAAACAAAAGTACAGAACAGCATAGTATCATACAGACATACCTAGCAGTAAACTTATCTGAGAAATAAAAAACCCCCAAAAATATAGAACAGTGAAAACTGCTATCCAAGCACATATCAAAATAGATTGTAGATAACAATACAAAATTAGAAAAGAAACAATGGGAATAAAGAACACGTAGAAAAAAGAAAGAAAAATGGAGAAAGAAAAAGAGGAAGAAGAAATTGTTAGGGGGGGGGGGGGGGGGAGACAGGGTAAGTAGGAAGGAGGCCGAATTCAGGTCTATGTAACACATAAGGAGGCCTGAATTAAAAAAATGGAAAAATAAATAAATAAATAAAAATAAACACATAGTTAAAAGTAAATTGTGAACGTCACAGTAGGAGGTTCGAAAGCCTGAGGGCAAGGTCCCACGTGGTGTGGTGCTGTTATATAGGAACCAGTCACCCCAAACCATGAGAAACTTATGAGAGCTATTGTGGAGATAAGCTGATAAGTTTCTCCATGGCCACACGCCAAATTTTGTTTGAGTTGTTGTCGAGAAGGAGGGTCAATATCTTTCCAGTGTCTTGCAATTAGACATAGAGCTGCATTTAAGATAAGCTCTCTTCACATATCAGCATGTTTGTTAAGACCCTCAAGTGGACAGCCAAGGAGGAAAGACCAGGGTGACTGTCAGTTTAACTTTAAGGATTTCTGAGAGTAGACTGATAACCCCATCCCAGAAATGGGCTATTTTAGGGCATGACCACTAAATGTGTAAGTACCCATCTCGCCACAACCTCTCCAAAAGCGGTCAGAGGCTAGATGATACATGATACATTCTGTGCAAACAGGCAGGCACCATCTATAATATACCTTCTAGGCATTTTCCTTAATTGAGGAAATAGAGGACTTGAATACCCTTCTCACGCACCAAATACCATGGTGTCCTCAAGCAGGTGGACTCCCCAGATTTTTCCCACTGAAGTTCATGACTTGGTGTATCCGATAAATTAACATAAAGCAAAAAGTTATAATTGATGGATATGATACCTTTCATGAGAGGATAGCAGAGACACAAAGACTCACATGATGTTAAAGATCCATCAATTGAATTAATTGGGGGGGAATTAATTAAAAGTGTCGTACCTGAATATAGGCAAAAGCGTTGATAGAAGATATATCAAGTTTATTTTGCAAGCTTCTTAAAACTATTTAATATATAATTTCTTAGTTTTAGACATTGCACCTGTGTGTAGGGACGTAACTAAGTATTTGAAGGCCCCATAGCAAAAGTTTGTAAGGGCCCCTATGACCCACCCAAAGGTGACAAATGTGTATAACACATGTAACTTTGACAAGGAAGATGGGCCCCATAGCAGCTGCACCCCTTGCAACTATGGTAGCTACACCCATGCATTTGTGTTATTGCATTTGTTTAATCAAATCCCTCTAGCTCTTTGAACATCATTAGAAGTTGAACTTCTACCTTCCAGACGTGCAGTAGATGTTCCTTACATCTACTCCCATTCTTTATTTTGAATAAAAAATATCTATTGGTTCAATTCCCACCATGGCCCTGTGTGGAGTTTGTATATGCTCCGTGTACTTACGTGGGGTGTCCTCCCACACTCCAAAATATACAGGTAGGTTAATTGGCTCCCAACAATTATTAAGCTTCGTGTGTACTGTATGTGCGTGTGCGCATGCGGTAGGAAATATAGATTGTAAGCTCCACTGGGGCAGGGACTGATATGAATGGCCACATATTCTCTCTGTAAAGCGCTGCTGAATATGTGTGCGCTATATAAATAATTGGTAATAAGTTTTTATTTTTTCCCCCCTCAATTCAATTATTATGTGCGTATATAGATATGTCTCCACAGGGAGATAAATTGTCCAGTGGGTAAATTATACAATCCCCAGATTTGCAGTATCAAGCTTTGATAAAGGGCAGAGTTATGCCAGAAACATTGATGTTTTTCTACAAGCTTAATGTGTTTATTAGGCTTAAAACATAGACAAAGATATCAGCAGAGTGCTGTGCATCTTTATACCATATACCATTGACCATTGACTGTTCTGGCATCCTAAATTGATGTACCCGCTGAGCACTATTCAGCACGCACACTAGTGGTGGGGCAATGTATGCACACACGAAATGAGAGAATCATATATGAATGGTGATTTGCGGGACTCGTGGCAAGATTGCTTGACTTTTCAACGATACCACCCCTTTCACACAGTTCTGTACTTATACTGTAAAGTGATACTAAAGCTGCATACACACACAACGATTTTGTTACCAACGATTTTATGAACGATTTTCTGTCAGATTATCTATCAGATTATCTTTCAGATTTTTTAAAGTGTAATGAACGATTTTTATGAACTACAAATGATTTTTGCATATTCCCTTAATGAAAATCGTTCAGTTGACAAGTCTGACTGAACTACAAACTACAACGTGAACGCGCATGAACGATAATTATTCATCATTTGAGTTAGAAAGTGAACGATTTTTTCAAACGATTATCAAACAATATCGTTTAACGATAATCATTAAAATAATCGTTGTGTGTGTATGCAGCTTTAGTGCTTTTATAAGTTTTAAAAATTGGGAAAAATACACTTAACTCCCATCTGTTCTAAAAAAAACCCCTATCCCATCAATACAATACCTCCACATACATATCACAAATCATTTAACCCTGTTTTGAGCTTTTTAGAGAAATTCACTTGGAAACGGACATTGGCCAAATTATACTATTTAAACACCGCCAAGTGTGTGATTATTCATTAGGAGGGCTATACTTCCTTCTGCGTTGTGTCCCAACATTGTTCCCTACCTTTTAATATGCTCAAGGGGTGCAGACAAAACGCTGGGAAAATGCAATTCATTGTGTGAATTCACCCTTAAAGTGTCTAGCTGGACCCAACTCACTCCTAACTGAATGGATGCCTCCGTATGTATATTCCACTACACATTTCACTGTGGAATTCTAATCGGAATCACTACAAAAAGTATTTTCACAACATGCGTATTGCAAAGAATTTTTTCAATATATTTACCATCGACCCACCCGGCTTCACACGGGATAAATGTTAAATTTACGGTGGTAGTCTAATCGATTGTTTAGTACACAGTCATTTTTTCCTCCTGAAATCAACACAAAGATTTAGTTTTGATGTGACACGCAAAAGGGCCATGTAAAGTTGTCCATGAGCAAAATAGTCTGTAATTAGGTCAACTCCAGTCACATTCAAGGTCTGTCCCTGTGCTATTTATTATTTCCATGTCAAAGCAGACTCTTACTAGGACTTATTGGACTCGTTTGTAATAAAGAATAGTTTTTCACATAAATTAAACAGGAACGGTAAAAAAAAGGGAAAAACTGACATTTTGTATCAGAAAACAGGGCTTACATCAATTTTTTGGGAGAAACCGGATAATAATGCATCAATCTCTACATTGTATAAAGTCCATGGTTATGATATACTGTATTTTTACGGTTTAGGCAGCAAAAGCCAAGAAAGTGCTAGGAAGTCCGTTTTTTTCAGTGACTTGATTCACTAAAATTGTAATTGCTAGGCTCCCTTTTGTCATATATTGTTTCATACACCTAAACCTTACTTGACAAATGCTCTATAGAATAGTAACTGCATCAAAATCCGTCCAGTGGTTCTTGAGATTAGCCCTAACAGACAGCCAGACACCTACCAGGGACGTTATTTTATACTATGTATAGATACCTTTTGAAAAAAAAAGTGTTTTGCTTAAGTGGAGAGCAATTTGAATAAGGTTTGCTAAAGTTTTTGTTGAAAATTGGTTTATACTTGTCACTTTTGTGTTACAATACAGAAGGTTGGTATTTTGTTGGGGAGTCAGTGCTGGATATGTTTCTATGCATGTTGTACAGAATACTGTTGGTATGGAAGTGGAAGATGAGCATGCTTGTCAGGTCTATGAGGTAATCTTCTGAATTTTTTTTCTTTTACCATAACATGTTTTTCAAAACATATGTTCAAAACAATTTTCCAAATGCAAATTTATTTTTTTTCCTTTTCATATGATTTTAAACTCATTCTGCTGCCGCAATAGACTCAAAATTGGCTAAAACATCTAGCCTGGGTTTTTTTTACTTCCGATTATGTCCCAATCTTGCGTCTTCTCTTTATCACTCGATATTTCCGAGACATACATAAAAAAAGAGAAAAGAAGAGGGAAGCAATCGGTCGGTCTTTCTTTTACCCAACAGTATAATTTCTCAATATCAGCAGACGGGGAAGAATTGTTCCTATCACGCACCCCACTCACATATGTACATGAGAGGTTAGACGTATACAGGGTATCTTTAATCTTCCAACTTCAACCACCATCTGACCATACTTGTAACATTAGCAATTTAGTGTTGGGGAGCGTACCATACTCACGTGAAATTAATGATACCTTTATGGGAAAGAACATCTGGAATCAATCATACAGCTAGATCCGAGGTAAGTTAAAAAATATTTTAATTCCCAAATGGATAAATAAAAAAAAAATGTTATATTAAAAAAATGACTAAACAGCCTCACACAATAGGCCTATATACTCAAACAAATAAAACAATTTAAGTCTTCCAACGTGTTTCAACCCACAGGTTTTTTTCAAGGCATCACACATATGCAACTCGGATCTAGCTTAAATACCCTCCCCTCCATCTTCATTGGATGGTGCGGGGTCCTAATCAATTATAATACAAAAACACTTTTTGCAACTCAGCACAATACAAAAACATCACTCCGGTGGATATTAATCTCACCGCTAACATCAATAGATATATTCTCATTATATCGCTATATGTAATCTCCCATAAATGAAGAAATTGACACGATGCGTTCCACAGCCTGGAACGCATTCTTTTCCGCCGGAAATGGAGGGGCACATCCTCTCACTAGAGGCTAAAATGCTTTCCTCTAGTGTCCGGTGGTGAGAGCGGATCCACCCGGCAAAAGTCCTCCCTCCGTCCACTTCCGCGTTTACCTAAAGGAACGCTAGAGGTGCACCCTCTCACTAGAGGGAAAACGACATCCCTACAGTGTCGGGGCGAGGGAAACAAGCCTGTCCGGCCGACATCCTCCTCCCATCCACTTTCGCATTGCTCTATTGACACGCACGCCAGGAACGCACATCACGTGATTGTTCTGACGTGCGTCAATCAGCAATGGGGGTTTGTTTCATTTCCGCGTTCTACTCCTGGAGCGCAAATATATGCAGTATAAATTTCTTAAATACACTGTTCTTATATATTTTAAAACTTTTAACCGGGATATCTAATTTCTTCCATTATCCATCAATAGTATTTATATGAAAACCATTAATTGAGTCATATAAGTAAATTAATTCCTCTTCGTTAGATCAAGAATAATTTTAATTCAAAATCAGAGTTGAGCCCCTTGGGTGCAAGGGTTCCTACCTCAAAAATTGCCCGCATTTCTGCCCTAGCCAGCCTCTCCTCCTCATCACTCTTCCTCCACATACTAGGTATATGCAAAATACCACAAACAAAGGTTAAATGAGGCTGAGTTCCAGACATGTACGCTATCAAAATGTGCCGACACACTATGTGTCGCCAAACCTTTTGTGATATTGCGTTAATGCTCTGCTAAACGTTCCTTTAATTTCTGTGTGGTCCTTCCCACATATTGTATGTTGCAAGAACATTGTAATAGATAAACTACATTTTTACTATTGCAGGAGATGAATCTATTAATTTTACGTTTTGATTTGTTAGAGCTGGATACACAATCAGTATTTTTTGTGTGTTCCATTTTACAGTGCTTACACATAGAACACTCTCCACATCTATAGAAACCTTTTGAGGTCACCAGGCTCCTCGTCAATCTAGGCTGAGGTATTAGGGCGCTTTTAACTATTTTCTGTTTGATATTGTCTTCTCTTCGATAAACAAACTTTGGTCTTTCTGTAATAAATTTGCTGATCTCCCTATCTCTACTCAAAATATTCCAGTATTTATTAATTATCTTTTCTAAACCTTTATGTTGTCCATTAAATTTAGTAATAAATGGAATGATATGGTTGTCCACCCGTTTCTCTCTACCTTCTTTGTTCAATAGAGAGGATCTATCTACACTTGCATATTTATTAAAGGATTTCTCCACCTGATCCTCTTTTAATAAATTTATTTTTCATATTTAAGCCCTGAGCCTCATAGTCTTCCTGTTTCGTGCAGTTCCTACGAACACGATGGAACTGACTATTGGGTATAGCTGATAGCCAATTAATATGGTGGTTGCTTGTAAAATCAATAAAGGAATTACTATCATAGGGTTTCGAAAAGACTTTTGTGCAAATATTACCGTCCTCAATAAATAAAGATAAGTCCAGAAAATTTACTAGTTCTTTGCTTCTAGTGAAGGTTAGTCTAATATTCTTAGTATTAGAGTTCAGATACTCACAAAACTTATCTAAAGTCTCACAGTCACCTCTCCATATGAATAAAACATCATCTATATACCGCATCCAGGACACCAGGTTCGCACCATATTCATGGCCCTCATGAACAGATGTTTTTTCCCAGAAGGCCATGAATAAATTAGCATAACTCGGTGCAAACCTGGTGCCCATCGCTGTCCCTTTAATCTGCAGATAAATAATTTTTTTTTGTTTCAGGATACTTTTTGTCAGGATGAACTTTATAGTATCCAAAATAAAATTCCTCTGGTCACATTCCAAACCTTCCTGTTCTAAAAAATATCTAATAGCTTCTGCACCATGAACATGTTCAATTATGGTATATAGCGAGGTGACATCCACTGTCACCAAAAACATATCTTTATTCCACTTTATTCATTTTAATTTTTTAATAACTTGAAGAGAATCTTTCAAGTAGGAAGGAGTCTTAACCACTATTGGTTGTAATTTATGGTCAATAAATTGGGACAGATTTGAGAAGAAGATTCCACACCTGCTACAATAGGTCTGCTCGGGGGATGATTTTAGTCTTTGTGGATTTTTGGTAATGTATATAGCAATTTATCAAAAGAGGATACAAAGAGGATCAGGTTTAGAAATCCTTTAATAAATATGCAAGTGTAGATAGATCCTCTCTATTGAACAAAGAAGGTAGAGAGAAACGGGTGGACAACCATATCATTCCATTACTAAATTAAATGGACAACAAAGGTTTAGAAAAGATAATTAATAAATACTGGAATATTTTGAGTAGAGATAGGGAGATCAGCAAATTTATTACAGAAAGACCAAAGTTTATCGGAGAGCAGACAATATCAAACAGAAAATAGTTAAAAGCGCCCTAATACCTCAGCCTAGATTGACGAGGAGCCTGGTGACCTCAAAAGGTTTCTATAGATGTGGAGAGTGTTCTATGTGTAAGCACTGTAAAATGGAACACACAAAAAATACTGATTGTGTATCCAGCTCTAACAAATCAAAACATAAAATTAATAGATTAATCTCCTGCAATAGAAAAAATGTAGTTTATCTATTACAATGTTCTTGCAACATACAATATGTGGGAAGGACCACACGGAAATTAAAGGAGCGTTTAGCGGAGCATGTACGCAATATCAAAAAAGGTTTGGCGACAGGGGGTCGGCACATTTTGATAGCGTACATGGCCGGAACTCAGCCCATTTAACCTTTGTTTGTGGTATTTTGCATATACCTAGTATGTGGAGGAAGAGTGATGAGGAGGAGAGGCTGGCTAGGGCAGAAATGCGGGCAATTTTTAAGTTGGGAACCCTTGCACCCAAGGGGCTCAACTCTGATTTTGAATTAAAATGGTTCTTGATCTAACTGAGAGGGAGGAATTAATTGACTTATATGAGTCAATTGTTTTCATATAAATACTATTGATGGATAATGGAAGAAATTAGATATATATTTTAAAACGGGATAAGAACAGTGTATTTAAGAAATTTATACTGCATATATTTGTGCTCCAGGAGTGGAACGCGGAAATGAAACAAACCCCCATTGCTGATTGACGCACGTCAGAACAATCACGTGATGTGCGTTCCTGGCGTGCGTGTCAATAGAGCAATGCAAAAGTGGATGGGAGGAGGATGTCGGCCGGACAAGCTCGTTTCCCTCGCCCCGACACTGGAGGGATGTAGTTTTCCCTCTAGTGAGAGGGTGCACACCTCTAGCGTTCCATTAGGGAAACGCGGAAGTGGACGGAGGGAGGTCTTTTGCCGGGTGGATCCGCTCTCACCACCGTGCACTAGAGGAAAGCATTTTAGCCTCTAGTGAGAGGATGTGCCCCTACATTTCCAGTGGAAAAGGATGCGTTCCAGGCTGTTGGACGCATCGTGGTAATTTCATTTATGGGAGATTACATATAACGAAATAATGAGAATATATCTATTGATGTTAGCGGTGAGATTAATATCCACCGGAGTGATGTTTTTATATTGTGCTGAGTTGCAAAAAGTGTTTTTGTATTATAATTGATTAGGACCCCGCACCATCCAATGAAGATGGAGGGGAGGGTATTTAAGCTAGATCCAAGTTGCATATGTGTGATGCCTTGAAAAAGACCTGCGGGTTGAAACGCGTTGGAAGACTTTAATTGTTTTATTTGTTTGACTATATAGGGCCTATTGTGTGAGGCTGTTTAGTCATTTTTTTAATATAACATTTTTTATTTATTTATCCATTTGGGAATTAAAATATTTTTTTTACTTACCTCGGATCTAGCTGTATGATTGATTAAAGATACCTTTATGGGAAAGAACATCTGGAATTTCACGTGAGTATGGTACGCTCACCAACACTAAATTGCTAATGTTACAAGTATGGTCAGACGGTGGTTGAAGTTGGAAGATTAAAGATACCCTGTATACGTCTAACCTCTCATATGCATATGCGAGTGGGGTGCGTGATAGGAACAATTCTTCCCCATCTGCTGATATTGAGAAATTATATTGTTGGGTAAAAGAAAGACCGACTGATTGCTTCCCTCTTCTTTTCTCTTTTTTATGTATGTCTCGGAAATATCGAGCGATAAAGAGAAAACGCAAGATTGGGACATAAACGGAAGTAAAAAAACCCAGGATTGACTTGGTTTCTATTTTTATTTTATTTCATTGCATTTTATTTCAGTTTAGAGCACCTACATCTGAGAACTTCATTCTCTTTGGTATAATATATGAATTTGGTGTTGGGTGGACACTAGAAGTTTTTGTTGATATTGGCTGCTTGAATTGCGCTTGAGAAGTGGATCTCCCGTTTTGTTTCACTGGCTAAAACATCTGTTGTTCTAATTAAAGGTTAATAATAAAAAAAATAGTATTAGGTTATAAATTAGAAAGGATAAGTCCTATATCAAAACTAAAAGTGCATGGGGTCACCAAGAGGAAACATAAAATTCATACATAAACTTCAATAAGTATTTTAATAGTATGTTGATAGTCACATGTAACCTGTATGCCCAATGCCTGTAACCATGCTGCACTCTTATTCCACATGGTTGTTGGAAAATACCATGTCAGGGTGTTGCCCTGTATATCCTATAACTGTCCAACTGGATTCAGATCTTGGAGCTCATTCAGACCTGCTCGCAAGATGCTGTCGCTCGCTGGCGAAAAGGGGCCGGATAGACAAATTCCTCAATCGCATTACGTGGCGTAAGGTCGCCCTCTATGTCTTAGCGAGCTACGGCACTGAGCGCTCGCTAGTGTATTAAGACGCCCCCTTTCCCCTCGCAACACACGTCATCTCCTGAAATTGTTTGATTAATCAGTAACATAGAGAGCCATCGGAGCTGCTCGCAGCCCTTGAGGTTGCCTTTCCCTGCCGCAAGCACTGAAAATACGTGCGAGTGACGTGTGCAATTACGCTACTTTGCGAATTATGCACGCCCATTAAACAGTGTTTTGTCGGCCTGACATGCCTGCGTCCGCAACACCACTCCCCCGTTTACAAGCACCTTCCCGTTACCACCCACAAACGGCACTGTCACTCAAAGTAGCGACCTGATAATGGCTTACGAGCAACCAAAATCCGATTGCAAACACTGGCTTGCGCACTGCAATTTGTATGCATGCGCAGACGGGCGAAAATCACTCAGAGCGCATGAGCGTGACTTAGCAACCGGGTCTGAATCAGGTCCCTAGTGCCTGAGCAGACCATGATATATGGATAATGTAAAGGTCATGCTCATCTACCCATTGGACAACCACACGTGATGTGGGGATGTACATGACTGCCCTCAAACCGTGCAGGAAAAAGGAATTCCTCATCTTCACAGAATCATTAGAGCCGTATGGCTAGCCATATCTATACGCAACCAGAACAGTCCTGCATTTCTATACTTGACCCCGACCATACTGGGATGTATTTTGCTTAGTTAACATGCAAATCACAGTATAGATCAGTGATTCCCAACGTCGGTCCTCAAGGCACACTATAATGCTGGCCATAAACTAGTAAGACCAGCATAAGATAAGATTCATCTTACGATTTACCTTGACCTCCCCGGCAGCTCCCTGGCAGTCCCGAATGCACGATGTGCATACGATGTGCCTGCTGAAAAACTGATCATCATTCTTCAAAACGTCACTGAAATGATGCACCATGCATCACATGGTGAAAAACACTGCACGATCAGCATACGAAAATGACGGATCATAAGGGCTGCACATCTGATCATACGATACGTTATAGGAGCTGCGGGAGCGCGCATCGGATTGTATTCTACTTAAAAAAATACACAATTTATCTTATGACGCGTCGAAAATCAGGCAATCGGCCTGAAATCGTGCTAGTTTATGGCCAGGTTTTAGTGACATCCATGCTTGAGCACAGATGGTTAAATCAAAATAACTGAGGTACTAATTAAGACACCTGTGCTCAAGTATGGCCATCCTTAAAACCTGGACTGTTAGTGTGCCTTGTGTACTGTGGTTGGAAACCCCTGGTATAGATACTGGTAAAGTCATTGGTCAGACTATTTCCAGCATTATCTATAATGCACCATTATCTGTATGGACTCTGCACTGTACATTGGATAGGGCCCCCTTATTGGCACCTACTGGACCACCACCTGGGAGAAAGTGAGTGGTGCTGGAGACAATGAATCACCGTGCAATTAGATAAAGTGATGCTCCTGAACAGAATTAAACCATATTTTATTAATAAGCAATTTCCCTTGAAATAATGAATCAGACAACTATTAAGAAGCGAAGTTCATTTAATATACACACACACACACACAGTCTTTGTTTTTACTTACATTAAATACATTGGTAGATCAGGGGTATATGTCCATTATGATTATAACTGAAGTTAGATTTTATTTTAAAATGCAAATAAGACCAATGGAGCCAAATACATTACAATTGAGGGTATTTGAACGTTCAAATTTGCAATGTACCAACTTGGTCCAGGTTTCAGCAACATACAACAGGCCAAATAGATTTTTTTTTTAAAAATGATGTGCCCCATGTACCTCCTAGGGACAGCTATAGTTTTATGTGGCAGTGTAGAGTCTCTACATCCTTACATTAAACATGACAGCCCAACACCAACATCTCACTTGTCCAAGAATATCAGCACTAAGATTGTAGCAGTGAATGTCTGCTGCAAGGTAAAGTGTAGTGAGGCCAATCCACCGACTGGAGAGGTTTATCTAAAGACAGGTTTTACAAAAATTGTTAGATATGTTCTTAATGGATCATTGACTTCCCATGAAATGACCCTGCATACATTGCTTGCAAACTACTATTTATTTTAACCATGATGGTAAAAAAATAAATATCACAAATCACTGTACCTAACCAGCAGCTTCCACACAGGACTGGGATTCTCAACAGCATGGTGGTTGCTCGGCAGGAGTGCTCAAGTTGTACCTGCTGGAAAATGGATGAGATCATTCTGACTAGCCCTTCAGGCCAAGCTGCTGGATCCGCTCAGACATCAGTCAGCCCTGGTAATGTGGTTGGAAGAAAACCATACACATACAGTAGGCCGATAGCGATCATCATGAGCTTTTACCCACATTGTCAATCGCATTACTATTGGAAATTGTGGTCATCATTAGGCCATGTATGCTGGGATCACAGGCGAATTGTGCAATATTGTAGGGTTTGTGGCCAGCATAAATGGTCTATTAGGAATGAGCCATTGCCACTGTTGTGCCTTCAGACAGAATGATACCTGTTTATGAAATCAATGCGAGACACTATTATCCGATAGGCTAGGTTTAACTCTAGATAGAACCCATGCTTCAGACCCAACCAATACAGAGGTTTAAAATGTGTTTCTATAAAGCGAGTGGTTGAAATAATTCGAGAAAAAAAAACCAGCCAAATAAGTTCATTGTGTAACATTCACTGACCTGTATATGCCGAGTCATATTCCTGTTACCCTTTTATCCTTAGGGCCTGCTACAGGAAACTCCAAACCATTCCATTTATGAGATCCCTAAACCTTTAATTACACTGTAGTGTAGCTCCAACTATACAATAGCAGTGTGTAGGGTTATTAACATCGCACAAAGGTTTAATTGTATTAAAAAAAAAAAAAGTACAGCTTCAAGAATGTTATTACTTAACCCTTTCTGTCTGGAAAGCAAAAAGCAGCATAAACATTAATCCAACAGCAAAAAAAAAAAGGGGGCAATTCTAGTAAATAATAATAAAGAAAATTGCAATGGAGCTCCGGACAGTCTCTGCAACGAGAGGGTAAACATAAGGTAAGAGCACAATTGCAGAACAGTGTTTTAGCTCCAGTTTAGTGATTATAAACCCTTAGAAAACCTTTGTGTGTGTTTAGGACATGCAAGTCAAAGTGGAAAGGACCTGTACTGTAGGACATGTTCTATGCTTTGTCATGCATGTGCTGTTTACCCTCCACAAAATCCATGCCCACATAGGATCTATAGGACCATGAAAGATCACTACCTAGATAAATCCTACTTTCTGGTGTCCTGTTTGGATTATCTAACACAAAATGTAATTAGAACAGTGACACTTTTCCAGTCCAGCAAGGGGAGGAAGGCACATTTCAAGAGAAAACTGGCAATCCATAAAGCCACAGACATTAGTAAGAACACTTAACACACACACAGAGGAAGGCACATACCCGCCATGCCAACTGGTGTATAGAGGAAAACTAAAGCGACACTTCAGTGTAATTTGGTACATTGACTTGTTTAGATTACCCTTGTAAACGGTTGCAGAAAATAAATGTATGTTGTGATGGGTGATAAGAAAACGTAATAAAAACCACAGGAAAGCCGTGAGATCTAATGAATGGTGTGAAACCAGCTACAGACAGCACAGGAGGTAATGAATCCCATAGCAATATATAGAAGTAAGCAGACAATGTGTGTAAGTGAACATCAGAGCCATTTTATAACCACTTCTGAACTAAAGTGCATGCTGCTGGAAGCAGCCATCGCTGTGCGTAATACGCTTCACAATTAGTATTTAAAACGAAGAAAAAAAACCAAAAAAACAGTAATCAGTAACCATAGTAAAATCCTTTAACAAAGATGTGGTGGTGGATGGGGGTTGTTCCACAGTCAGTAACTGCCTTTGACCTTATAAACCATTTTTAGAAAATGTACACAATTCTTCATTTCATGTAGGTTCAGTAAAATAGCAAAAACGCACTTACCAATGCTCCCCAGTCTGGCAGGTCCCCTAGGTATCTGTAACAGCCTTAGCAGGAGATCCTCTCTCATTACCGGGGCAGTTTCATCTAAACATGGTCAATGCTGCAGGTGGACCTGCCTATTGCTGGCCTTGTCATATCGAGGGAGTGACCATAAATGAGCCTTTGATTTACAGTATTCATCCCACCCGACTTACACCAACATTGTGAGTTTTCCTTTAAACCTTTTAAATAAAGTTTTGTTCTAGGTTTGTGTTACTTGTACAAGTGCTTGTTAAATAGAGTGGTAAGCATTTAGTCCTCCTAGCCAATTTCCATGCTGGAGCAGGTATTGTAGACTGCTGGTTACAGTATGTGTCTCCAGGTTGTGAAACATCCAACCTCAATCTAGTGCTTTAAGCCACACTCACCCCAGTGTACAGACGCTTACAATGGAACTGCAATAGGTCGCAAGCAGACGAGCTGACTATGCTCAGACATTGATGTTCTCCAATTCTCTTGCAAAAACACTGATGATGTATAATATCCCTGAACACTGCGGTATTAACCATTTCAAGCTGCTTATTTTGATTATCCAATCCTACACTCAATTTCCTTCCTTAAGTTCTAGTAAGTCATTTTAGGTACTTTAAAATTCCAGACACAAATGTGTTGTTAATTTACGATAGAGAATGAAGATAGAATTTCACTTCTTCATTAAAGGCCACAAGCCTGGAAGGAGGAAAGGAGCAGCCATACAGAAGACTAACAGAAGATGTACTCACAACTCGCTGTGCTTACAGCAATACAGAAATCTCATGTACACCTTATAAAATGCCCTCATTCGCTGCAGTTCCCCGCCTGCTCCTATGCAAACTTTCATGTTTTGGGGCTAAAAGCACCTAAGAGTTCTTCAGAATGGATCATTTACCAGCTATAGCAGTCAAAGTCCAGGCACACAAATAATGCATTTCTTAGGCAAAGCAAACAGTAAGATGTAAGAAATGTGAGGCTCCTGTGAAATCTGAAGATCTACCGAGTACATGACGGGCTGCAAAATATGGAGAAATAGAAAAAGAAAGCAGAAAATAGTTGGATTGGGGAGGGGGGGGGGGGGCACTTACATGAAATCAAAACAAAATCAATATTAAAGTCACTATATGCAGCTATAATACAAAGTAGTATCAGTTTTTTTGTTTTGTTTTTTGTTTCTTTTCTCGTTTGCTGTATTCAGAAGGTCCGGTCCCCAGATACGATCCCTTGCTGTGTCACCAGGAGTAGTCTGTGTGTGTTTGTTGGAAGCGTTAAGAAGAACAAAACAATTCAAACCCACAATAGTGCAGTTAGTAGGGCGCTCTCCGAGGGCTGCAGTGGTGTGGGAGGTAGAAGGGGAAGGTTCAAGCCGGTCGCTTTGTTCCCATGTGTGTGGTTATCCGTTGGTAAGTGAGGAGGAGGGAAGTGTGGAAGGGAAAGTCCTGGCAGAAGAGTGAAGTGCTGGAAGGGTGTTTAGTTGTATTTCTGAAGCGTGGAAGGGCAGGTGCAGGAGGAAAGGTTATAATCTTATCTTGGATCCCCTTTGTTCTCCCGTTAATTGCTGCAGCACTGGCTCCTGTTCTCCTGCGTCTGCTCATGGAGGTCCACACCTCGGCTCCGGCCAGCTGCCCCACTGGTGTTCTGGGGCTCAGTTTTTGGCAGCTTCTTAGCTGTCAGAAGGAAAGAGAAATCCTTAGGAAATGGGTGCATTAAAAATTAAAATATCTGCCAACCATATCACCATTTCAGGAGATAACACAGCCCTTCACTCCCCAGCTGCTCACAGGCAGAGTGACTGGCGCCATTTCCCTTTGCTATAGGGTGGCACTTACCTGGTCTTATTCCTGAGGTCACATGATCACCATTATCACAGAAGTGGGCTCTTTCAATTGGGCTTCTCTGTATATGCACCACTTTGGTTGCTGCAGTATTAAGGCTCACTACCTTAAGGGACCTACCCATTAGGCGACCTGAAATACTGAACGTCTAGCATCCATACCTTCAGGTCGCCAGATGCGGTGCCCGCACTGAACGGCGTTCACTGAACGTCTTTCAGTTCAGGAGACCGACCTCCTATCTGAGAACATGAGGAACCTGATGAACGTCGTCAGGTTGACCAGCATGTTCCATAGATAGTCGGGGTCGGCAAGGATCCAGCTTGCACGCGCATCACTGGTCCTTGCCGGCTATCCATTAGACTACTTTCTGAACAGTCCGACCAAAACCTCCTGGTTTTGGTCAGATTGTTCAAAAAGTCGTCTAATGGATAGGCCTCTATACTCCAGCGTCTTTAAATCTCTACTGCATATAATCTGGATAGTTTTGGAATCATCTGCAATATCCCTATGACTTCTATGGGACCTCTCTGTATTCTAACCCGGGCTTAGGAGTATATGTAATAGCAAGTTGCAGGCATCAGTAAAATCCTGGCAAATATTTTAAAATGGCGATCACTGAAAAGGGCAAAATCAGGTTGATTTTGCCTTTTAAATGACAGCCACTTTAAAACATCGGCCAGACTCGCGAGGATCTTGCAGATGCCTGCATCATAGTCCGTAACACCTCTGAGCATAATACCTGTATGTATGTATACACACACACACATATATATATATATATATATACATACAGTCAGGTGCATAAATATTGGGACATTGACAGAATTTTCATATTTTGGCCTCTATTCACCACCACAATGGCTTTGAAATGAAACAAACATGATGTGCTTTAACTGCAGACTTTCAGATTTAATTTGAGGGTAATTACATCCAAATCAGGTGAACGGTGTAGGAATTACAACGGTTTCTATATGTGCCTCCCACTTTTTAAGGGGCCAAAAGTAATGGGACAAACTAAACAATCCTAAATCTAACTTTCACTTTTTAATACTTTGTTGCAAATCCTTTATATATACATATACATACATACACAATATTGTGCAAAAGTTTTAGGCAGTGTGGAAAAAATGCTGCAAAGTGAGAATGCTTTCAAAAATAGAAGTGTTATTAGTTTATTTTGATCAATTAACAAAATGCAAAGTGAATGAACAGAAGAGAAATCTAAATCAAATCAATATTTGGTGTGACCACCCTTTCAAAACAGCATTAATACTTCAGGGTACACTTGCACAAAGTTAGGGATTTTGTAGGATTATAGTCATATGATCATCAAATTAATATGTGGGTTGATACAGTCATGAACTGAAACAAAAACAGTTGTGTAGGAGGCTTAAACTGGGTGAGGAATAGTCAAACTCTGCTACAAAAAGGTAAGGTTGTGGAAGACCATTTCATGTTACAGGTCATACACCATGGCAAGACTGAGCACAGCAACAAGGCACAAGGTAGTTATAGTGCATCGGTAAGGTCTCCCCAATATTTCAAAGCAGACTGGGCTTTCAAGATGTGCTGTTCAAGCTCTTTTGAAGAAGCACAAAGAAACAAGCATAGTTGAGAACCGTAGACCCAGTCGTCAGCCAAGGAAACATAGTGCATCAAATGAAAAACACATCATGCTTAATTCTCATCAAAATTGGAAGATGCCCAGCAGTGCCATCAGCTCAGAACTGGCCGAAACCAGTGGGATCCAGGTACACCCATCTACTGTTCAGAGAAGTCTGTCCAGAAGTGGTCTTCGTGGAAGAATTGTTGTCAAAAAGCCATACCTTTGATGTGGAAACAAGGCCAAGCGACTCAACTATGCATGAAAACATGGGAACTGGGGTGCAGAAAAATGGCAGCAGGTACTCTGGACTGACTAGTCAAAATTTTAAATATTTGGCTGTAACTGAAGACAGTTTGTTCGTCGAAGGTCTGGAGAGTGGTAAAATAATGAGTGTCTGCAGGCAACAGTGATGCATGGTGGAGGTTCCTTGCAAGGTTGGGGTTGAGTTAATGGTGTCCTCAATGCTGAGAAATACGGGCAGGTACCATCCATCATGCAATACCATCAGGGAGGCGTCTGATTGGCTCCAAATTTATTATGCAGCAGGACAATGACCCCAAACATACAGCCAATGTCCATAAGTACTATCTTCAGCGTAAAGAACAACAAGGAGTCCTGGAAGTGATGATACAATATGGCCCCCACAGAACCCTGATCTCAACATCATCAGGTCTGTCTGGGATTACATGAAGAGACAGAAGGATTTGAGCAAGCCTACATCCACAGAAGATCTGTGGTTAGTTCTCAAAGATGTTTGGAGCAACTTCCCTGCCGAGTGCCTTCAAAAACGGCCTTCAAAACAGCATAAATTTTTCTAGGGACACTTGCACACAAAGAGTGGTCACGCCAAATATTGATTTGATTTAGATTTCTCTTGTTCATTCACTATGCATTTTGTTGACTGACAAAAATAAAACTATTAACTTCTATTTTTGAAAGTATTCATACTTTGCAGCATTTTTTCCACAGTACTGTATACGGTTATATCTTTATATAGGCGGCCTGTGTTTGTTTGTTTTTTTTGTTTGTTTTTTTCAACCTCTCTGCTGGAATGCTTTACACAGGCTTGTCCAGTTACTTTGTGGGGCATTGAAGGGGCATGTGGGGTGGCCTAAAAAGAATTAAAAGGACATATGGAAGGCTGAATAGGAAAATGATATTTTACATATAATACTGTGCCACGCAATACTGCTCACCATTCTTAATACGCCACAACTGTAACGTGTCGCATCCAAAATTGTAGCCTACATTTTATACCACCCCCCCTCCTCAGTTATCAGTAACCTGTCAGAAGAAAACCCTAGAGTGAGCACCATCATACTGAAACTTAAGGCTTTTCTTACAAGGCACCAGCATTTGTATGTAAGCTGCTTCTTCTCGTGGGGGATGGAGCTGCCCATTTACAGCAGTGCTAACATTGGGTGTAAAGGCCGGCGTGCTTTACACTGAATGTAAGTGCTGCTTTACATTTTCAGCTCCAATGCGCTGCTTCGTAAATAAAGTCCTTAATCTCACAGACCCATGGAGGCTGCAGTCCTAGATACCACATTATACACAAAGTATCCCATTGGAGACACTCTGATCCAGAAAAAAAAATCAAAATTAATATTTGAAACCTTCAATGAATTAAAATATATTCAAACCTAAGCGTCTTCATTATCCTTTAAATCAAAAAATTCTAAAATAAAAATACAGAAAAGTAATGTCCACAGCGCTGTGAATTTCTTTGGGTGTTAAAAAAGTGAATACAAGAAAGAGTTAGGGGTTTCCGAAAGGTTATGTCATAAATTTTTACTTTCTATCCAATATGACTTTATGCACAGAAACAGCAGGAAATCACAAGAAATAAAGAATACATGTATATAAATGTAAGATTTTATTACTATTCATGGCTTACGATATGTTATGTATGAGTAACTAGACAGAAATCTGTTTCTATAACAAGGGTCCTTCTATATAAAAATACCAATCACTTATAACCCTTTTCCACTGGCGAAAATACCCAGGTTATTGCCGTGTCACCCCGGGTAGTGGCTCAGTGGAAAAGGCTCCTAGGAAAAAATCCCAGATCGATTGACGCAGGATTTATTCCTGGGTATCGAGCAGAGTATTTAGCGGGTAAAACCCTGGTCAGGCTCAGTGGAAACTGGTAACTCGGGTCTTCCGATCAGAGACCAGTTTCCAGCACGGTGATTGGCTGGTATTTGGAAGCGGTCTGTGTGACAGCTGTCACAAGGGAGGGAAAGATTACAGCCGCCCCGTTTGGTCAGGACTGTTCCGGTTTTACCCCATCCCCGGGGAGGCTGTAATCTTCCCCTGCCCGTCTCCCCGGTGACAGATGTGACATCAGAGCTTCCCAAAAGGACAACCCTTCCCCTCCCCGGGGGGTCGCTGGTCCACTCCGGACTGGCGTTCAGGGGGAGAGCTGGAGTTTCAAAAGCTTGGTGATGATATCTCCAAGCGCCAGCACTGCACCCATGTGCAGTGTGAACAGGGGTAAATCCCGCAGTGACAGCGGTCTACCCTACACAGTAACAAACACACAGCTGCCATCGGCGGCTGTGTGTTTGTTATAGCATCCAGCCAATGAGAGTCACACAGACTATCATTGGCTGCTGCGGCCACGGAGGAAGCCGGGTGGAGCTCAATCACGAGCTCAGTCTTCCGGCTCCCCCCACAGCCAGTGATGGGAGAGACGTCATGATGTCTCTCCCATACTGGAGAGCGGGCCGGGAGGCGCGGACATTGGCAGTTGTCGGCAGTTGTGTTTTTTTTCTTGCACTGCAGAGGGAGGGAGGGAAGGAGGGGGGGTGTGGCCACTACTGGGGGCACTGTAAAGGGGGTGGCCGCTACTGGGGACACTGTAAAGGGGGTGGCCGCTACTGGGGGCAATTCAGCATAGGGGGGATTACTACTGGGGGCAATGCATAGAGGGGATTACTACTGGGGGCAATGCATAGAGGGGGGGATTACTACTGGGGTCACTGCATGGGGGGGGGGGGACTACTACTGGGGGAACTGTACGGGGAGGGTGGCCGTTACTGGGGGCAATGCATAGGGGGGGGATTACTACTGGAGTCACTGCATGGGGGGGGGGGACTACTACTGGGGGAACTGTATGGGGAGGGTGGCCGTTACAGGGGGCAATGCATAGGGGGGGAATACTACTGGGGGCCAGTGCCTGAAATTATGGGGGGTAGGGGGGCGCCAGTCCATTACATTGCCAGGGCACTCGGATCCCTAGATACACCCCTGCTGACCCGGCTTGGAACAGTGTTCCAAATTTCGGGTCCAACCCGGGAATTTGGTAGAAAAGGGCTATGTCGTCAATTAACATATCAACATTCACAATGTCAACAGTAGATGAACAACATTGATTATTCCTACATCAGTAATGTCGATATCTACAGACTTCCGGTTACAGTTAGGGACAGAATCAGTAGAAAAACATGCCAACATTCTAATAATGTCGACATAACATCAGACTTGACATGCTTTATGTTGACATTATGAACATGTCGATATTGTGAATGTTGAACCCCTTAGCCAGCATGTCTTATTATATCACAAAAAGCTTTGGAGCCAGGGATTATACAAAACACCTGAAAAACACTAAGCAAGCTGTAAACTGGCTCTCTTTAAATATATAATATATATATAATAAGTCTCCGTTTTACGGGGTCTGTCTGTTCATTCAGGCTAATCTCTTGAACTATTTTACGAATTTTTATGGGATATTCACTATTCTATACAGCATTGGTCAAGGGAGCTTTGTGTGTATGAACCATTCATCTGTGACAAAAGGGAGCCGAGCAGCGACTATTTGTGAAGAAAGTCACAGACAAAAAATCTTGCACCAAGCTGCTGTATAGGAGCTGGTCAAGATGCTGAAACAGCAAGAGGCCATCTGAAACTGAGGCGTGGAATGAAGTAAAAAAAAAAGTGACTGACTGTTCCTGCAAGCCTTAGCTCTGATTAGGCTCTCTGAGACAGTGGGAGACATCAGAGATAGAAATGTACCCTGTTGCTTAGCAGCAGCCTAGAGAGGGGAGAGAGTCAGGGACTGAGCAGGGTCACATCTGAGACAGACAGTGAGAGACAGCCTCCAATGAACCCATGAAGATGCCCTGATGCAGACACAGAAGCTAGAAAGGGGCCAGGGTAGGTATAGCTATCAGGAATTTAACACAAAAAAACCATCGGAGCACCCTCAAATGATTTCCATTCAATGGTAGCAAATATCAGACCGCCACCATCAAATGATAAAAACACAACCATCGGAACAAAAATATAGATGGTCAGTAACCATCGGATTCCGATGTCCATCCCCATGCTGAATCTGCAGGTAGGACTCCTGTCACCACTCCTCCGCTGTATAGTGCTCCCTCTTCAGCGTGATGTTCCTGCTCAGCCACACCCCCCCGGTGAACAGGAGGCACCTCCCATGGAAGTCAGCGCTGTTCTCGGACAGGGGCACCACAGCGAGGTAGCTCAACAGGAAACCAAGGAAATACAGGGTATATTGTGCAAAGAGGACATTGCTCGTCCCCATGTTCGGCAGCTGGGGAGGTGTGCGCATGGAGGCTGCAGGAACATGCTGCAATACAAATCTCTCGTCCATGAGCCTGTTGCCCTTCCCAGCACATCCCAGTGGCCAGGCCCCAGCCAGCTGCAGAGTAGCAGTGGAGGTAGTGGTGACACTGGTGAGACACAGAGGGCAAGAGTGAGAAGCAGTGGACTGCGGTGACATGAAATTTGTCCCGTGCGAAGCCAGGACGGGTCGCTAGTGAGAATATAATTTGTGTTTTTGGATTCTTCAGACTCAAAATTTCACACGCTGATTAATATCTTTTATCATTTGCAAATTGTAAGACTTTTTTTTTTTTGCAGCCCTCACTAAAGTAATATGCAATACAGGGCTCAACAAATTTTTCTAAAATCTAGTAGCCAGCTTAAAAATATAGGAGCCAGATCATCATCACCAATCCAAAACCTTGCATACACTACCCCGCATGCTTGGGGTGGCCCACCTGTTAACCATTTAGTGACCTGGGTCTAAAGGCCCCCATATAACAGAGATTGATTGCAGCAATCGTGCAATTTGCAATCGATTGTGTATAAAAATCTTTCCCTTTTTCAATCGATTGCTGATTGCAGAGATCCCACAATCGATTGAAAAAGGTAAAGATTTTTATACACAATCGATTGCAAATTGCACGATTGCTGCAATCGATCTCTGATGTATGGGGGCATTAACGCCCATGTCACTCTACCTATTTTGGGGGCAGATAACTTATATTGGGCCTAATGCCTCCTATGTGGTCCGGGCCTTGTGCCAGCCTATATTGCATGATTTACCCAACGGGCCTAGTGCCCGACAACCCTGGTGGTCTAAGGGAAGGGTTAATAGTAGGTCTCACAGAGGGCCTACCTCTATGTTAGCTCTTTCACTTTCCACCCCCGCACAGTCCTCTCCGTTCCTCAGCCGCATTTTTCTGCCGCTGGCCCGTCCTGGCCAGGGGCGCCACCTCTTCTTTCAGCCGGCGCCTCCTGTCTTGCTCACGGCGTCTTCTGGCCTCTTCCGCGGCCGCCGGAACGCTTCTGTCTTTTTCGGGAGGTCTTATCTCCTCCCCCTCTGCACTGCTCTTTCCCCCTCAGCGGCATCTTATACATGATGCCGCGAGTGCGCTATGACGTGGCGAGCCGCGATTGTCTCTTCGCGTCTGCCTCCTATTGGCTGCTGGCCAGATCCAAACACCCACCAAGGCTACCAGGTGACGCATCCGAATCCAAGTCCTGCCCGCCGCCACTTTACTGCTGGTGGAAGGGACCTGTTAGGATCTGCGGGTAGCGGATCATCTTGGTGGCAGGTTCCAGCCATAGTTGTGACTGGGATACTGCATCTAAGCCTGTCTTGTCTGTGTACAACTCATAGCCTGTTATTCCTGCCTGTCTGTGTACTGATCTCATGTGCTCATTACATAACTGTCTGTCTGCAGAGCAGGTACACACATGCCTTTGATTAGGAATTACTCTCCAGGAATGGTCTCCGATTGGATCCTGTATCTCATAAGTATACAGACAGCCCTGCACTCACGGCAGGTTATATTGTCTGACATGCGTTTGTTGGTCTGTTCTCAGAAGTCCTAGCCAGTATTCCAAGTTTTGCAGTTCCTGTTTATGGAGTCATTTTCCCAGCATCCAAGCTGCACCAGTGCACAGACTGTTTCTTGGCTCCCAAGCCGCTACATCGGCCTCCGGCCACTACTGGCTCTCCAACCACATCCTCGGTACCTTGCAGCACCAACGGTTCCTAAACCGCATCATCGGCTCCCTAGCCGCAACATCGGCCTCCGGCCATTCTACTGGCTCTTCAGTCACAGCATCAGCACCTCGCTGCACCATCAGCTCCTTAGGCGTACCATTGGCGTTCAGCCGCACAGTTTGTACTTTGAACTATTCTTTCATACGTTCATGCCCGTTTTTTGTGACAATAAAGTCACTTATGTTGATTTCACCCTACGTCTCCTGGTGTCTCACTCCTTAAGGTATTCTGGTTGTCTGGAGCCCCAGACAACCGTAACAGGACCAGGCGGGTCCCTTCACCAGGTACCAGCCGCTTCTGCTTACGCGGCGCTGGGAGCAGAAACAGCATCCTAGCACCGGTCAGGGATGTGTCCCACAGGGGACAGATCTCCTTTACCTGCCCCTGCAGCTGTGCCGATGCTGGAATCAGCCACTTGATCCCAGCACGGCTTTCCAAAATGCAGTCGCCAGGTCTGAAACCATGGCGACCAGGATTTGTCGAGCCCGGATGTAATATATTGTACAGTACGATCATAATCTCTATAGTCACAGTCTTTGTAAACAAACAATCTAATCAGGTAGACATAGGGATATTTCTTAACCACTTGCCTAGCATGAACGTAATTTTCTGTCCACACCAGGCTGTTCTTTATCTGTAACTGGACATAAAATTTTGTCCAGACAGATAAACATGAGGGCGGCTGCTGGAAGAAAATCTTCCCGCAGCTGCTGCTCTCAGAGGGAACTTCCAGTCCCTATGCTTGCCAGCACCCTCTCCCCCTCTGTCTGCTGTGCTGCCGATCACTGCTGATCAATCAGCAAAGCAGGACCCCCTACCCAGCGCCTGCAGAACTGAGCAGCCGCAGGGAAAAGTTTAACCTCGGAGAGGATGAATGGGGCCATGTATCATGACATTTTAGGGAAAAACCTCCTTCCCTCAGTAAGAGCATTGAAGACGCAACGTGGCTGGGTCTTCCAGCATGACAATGACCCCAAACACACCGCCCAGGCCACTAAGGAGTGGCCTCGTAAGAAGCATTTCAAGGTCCTGGATTGGCCTAGCCAGTCTCCAGACCTCAACCCAATAGAAAATCTGTGTTGCCCGGCGACAGCCCCAAAACATGACATCTAGAGAAGATCTGCATTGAAGAGTGGGCCAAAATACCTGCTGCAGTGTGTGCAAACCTGGTCAAGAGCTACAGGAAACATCTGACCTCTGTAATTGCCAATCGAGGTTACTTTACAAAGTATTGAGTTAAACTTTTGGATTGTCCAAATATTTTTTTTCCGAAAGAATATACAAATAAATTGTTTAAAAATGTAGAAACCGTTGTAATTCCTACACCGTTCACCTGATTTGGATGTAATTGCCCTCAAATTAAATCTGAAAGTCTGCAGTTAAAGCACATCTTGTTTGTTTCATTTCAAAGCCATTGTGGTGGTGAATAGAGGCCAAAATATGAAAATTCTGTCAATGTCCCAATATTTATGCACCTGACTGTATATACATACACACACACACACACACACACATATACACTTGTTACTTCACCACTACTCGCATTAATGTTTTCTTTATAATAGGTTATGCAATAGGGCTTTCTTGCTAATTTTGCTTATAGGTACTAGACATTCAGTATAGCTCTGACATGCTTTTATGTAAATACATTTATGAGACGTGATAATTCCCTATTTTTTGTTTAGTCTAAATATATGTGGATACTGCAGCTCTAGTGACAGCAATGCATGGAATATGATCCTACAGGTCAGGATCATTCTTCATGTTGAGTTACAATGATCTATGTGTAAATAAAATGTGCTATATTACTCTCATTATATTGAGTATCTATTAATTCTCAGTGTTAATAAGTAGATTTGATTCACTCCCTTGTGTGCTCATTTTTGAAGAGTATTTAAGTACGAGGGTGGCTAATTTAGGAAGGTAACAAGTCCTCTTAAGTGTGTAATGTTCTCTATTTCAATCTAAATTTCTCGCCAGGCCAGAACAGGTAGACCACAGCTTCTCCTCACTTCCTCATATCAGCCATAATGTCCCAATATCAGGTGTAAGATGGCGGGGCGGGCGGTCACATGGTAAAACATTGAGGTGCATAGTGACACATCAGTAGCTGAAATTCATTGCCAACTTGTCAAGGTGGACGGTGATAATGTTATGTCATGGTAACAGGTTTGGGGCACTGCCTTTGATAACGGCAGGACAGACGTTCAAAATGAGCAGCGATCCGGCCGGCCAAGCACATCCACCACAGATGACAATTTGTGCCACATTGAAGGTCTGATTCAGGAGAACAGACACATTTGAGTTATAGATATTGCTGACAAACTGAGCATCAGTGGGTACTGTGCACAATATCGTTCATGAGCAACTGTGTACAGGAAAAAGTGTTCACACTGGGTACAGAAGCAACTCACAGAAGTTCCCAAAACCAATAGAATGGGATCTCTCGTGTACGTGCGCGGTACCTTGATGAGGGGAGTGCAGTTCCTGCAGCGTATTGTTACAGACGATAAAACGTGGGTGCATCATGTAGCACCAGAGACGAAGCAAGCATCCATGACATGGAAACACGCATTGTCCCACTGTCAAAATATTAAAACAACTCCATCTGCAAATATGATTATGGCAACAGTGTTTTTCTGACCACAAGGGCATGCTTCTTGTTGATTTCCGCACCAATGGGAGATACTGTGAATGCTGACCGCTATTGTGACACATTGCAGCAATCCAGGTCGTTTTTTGACTAATCGCCCTCTGCAGACGGTTCATACAGGCGTTATATTGCTGCACAAAAACGCCAGGTCACACTCAGCCAACCACACGCGTGAGTTGTTACAGAGCTACCGGATCATCCTCGCTACAGCCCTGACCTGGCACCAAGTGATTTCCATCTCTTTGGACCTTTGAAGAAGCACCTGGGCAGGAGGAGATTCCCAACCGACAGTGAAGTTCAGTAAGCCGCTATTTCCTGGCTTCAGGCGCTTGATACCGATTTCTTCTATGCTGGGGTAGATGCCTTGGTGTACCGCTGGAATAAATGCTTTGACAAGTATGGGGACTAAGTGTAAAAATAATCTGTACCAAGGCCATACTATTGATTACACATCTATGTAAGAGTTGACTAAATGTACAAAATGAGGTCTTGTTACCTTATTTATTGAATCACCCACATATTTACTCCTATGTGAACAATATTTACACTTATTGTAGATCATTTCACTTTTTGCTTCTGTGTGCGCTCTATGGGCCTGATTCACCACAGATCTCTATTGCGACCGCAGCTGTGATTATGCACGCAGCTCCACTGCGAAAATAAGCTAATGAATGCCATCGCAATTCCGTCACACAGTCAGCGCTCATTTCTCCTATCTCACATCCATAATACCTTGCAGTCCTGCATATACATCGGTAACATCAGCCCCTCATGCAGAATTACAGTTCTGACCTTATTCAGATATTGCTAACCTTGTGGTACACAGCAAGTACACAAGCTGTGTATGCTGTCGCAGTGGCCAATTATTGCACACCCATGCAACAGAGTGTAAACGGACAGGCACGCCTGCTTTTCTCCGACCCCCAAATGGTTTTATCTATAGTGCATTTCAGTACATGGGATTCTCAAAAGCAAGATCTGTGTACGTAATATAGCTTCATTTTGAACATGGTTCCACAGTTACATGCAGCGCTAACTTTTCTCGGTATTCGGGAACTACTGTAACTTAGATACTGCTATAAATACCCAGGCCAATGCTCTTACATCACTTAAGCCATGGGTCACTGTGAGAAAGGCCCTTGTGAAGAACCAAGATGTTGATATTATGGACTTTTGGCAAATGACAAAACTTTATTTTTTGGCTGAATCAGTGAGTGATTTCGCTCATTCTATGATCTGTATACAAATGCCTGTGTGATTGTCTCATGTAAAGCGAGTGATCTGGAATAAGGAGGGCCCATTATTTACACTGCTGTTGCCTGTATAAAATCAGGCCAAAAGTTGTCAAATGCTGAATAGCCATTATAATGCTGTAACCTACAAAAAAAATTATATTTCAAAAATAAATAATTGATAAAGCTGTCAGGTTATATTTTGGATGACACCTTTAAGTCACTGACTGTGGGTTATTTTTAGATTTTTGTACTTCATGTAATATGGAGTAACTATGCACTTGAACACTCCATTTTATGGTCATGCTTTATATATATTGGGAACCATGTTTATTGGGTTTAGTTACAATGCAAACACCATATCCTGTACCAAAACTATTTGCAAACAGCCAAGAGAATGCAGCTATAATAGTCATTAAAAGGATCATTAGACCAAACAAACTTCTTTGGATATGAGCTTTGTAGCTAAAATACAGTGCTCAGTGCTAGCCAACATTTCCCCACAGCTCTGTTAATACTTTTCTTATTAATTCTCCGCTGCACTGCAGACTGCTGAATCCAACCCATGTCATATTTGGGACCGTGTAATAAAAGGAACGGATATAGGTAAAAAAGCTGCATTCATCTGAACTAGTGACATCACCGATCCTGCCCATGTATACTAAAATGTATCCACACACTGTATGCATACTCATACCAACCTGTAAATCACACAGGGGGAGAAGTACTAAGCTTTGGAGAGTAATAAAGTGGAGAGTGATAAAGTACTAATCAACCAACTCTTACCTGCCATTTTTCAAACACAGCCTGAAAAGTGGCAGATAGGAGCTGATTGGTTGGTACTTTATCACTCCCCAAAGCTTAGTTCATCTCCCCCACAGTGTTAGCACAGCATCTTCCTCCTAGTAGAGAAGTAAGAGTGCATGGTGGACTTATTAATAAGCGTAGGCGCTTCCATGTGTATAAATCAGCTCCATAAACACAACTCCTGATATATATAATAAATGCACTATGCATAAACAGCCACGTACAGTTATTTTATTTACATCGTAATGCAGTGGCCAAAAATTAATACATTTGCATGGTTAATTTATGAGGTGGGGTGAAAAGAATTGGTCAATGATTCCCAGTACCAGAGGCATGTTTGCTATTTTAATCTATACAATAAGTATAAGTTCAACTATTAGACCAAACAAGACCAAACGCAAACAGAAAAGCGTGCAAAATTCTTTGCTTTAACTACAACTTTTGAGCTCAGTGTGTACATGGTTTTCAACTTGACAAAAACCACTTATGTGAAGTTGTGATGCCTTTACAAGACTAGCAATATCCGCACATTAAGGGGTTTTAAAATGAGAGATGAGGAGAGCTAACCTGCATGGTTAGCTCACAACATGGTCATACCTAGGCTTATAAGGTAACTGGGGAAGGTGTCCTAATAATAAACTAAAAGAAAAGAAAATTATGCAATGACAAAAGTGTGTGTGGGGATCTATGAGAATCTCACCAGGAGGTCCAAAGCTTAAGAGAGCAGGAATCCGTCTCCTCAACAATTTTGTTAAAATCTGTATTTGTGATTGGGTGTTTCGCCACAGGAATTACTGATGAATGATCCCTGTGAGCTTATTCCATCTCCCTTGATGCTCTGCTTCCATAGCTAGCACTCATAAAACACAGCAGAAAGTAGACATTATCTGACACACTCAGCAACGTCATAAACTTCTATGGTCAACGACAAGAGAAAGGAGCATTGAAATGATTAAACTTCTGTCCATGAGCTAGGGGGAATGTAGACTCAATTGCCTCATTTGCCAGCCCTCCTATAGGGGACTTGAGCATACTTCATTTGTGTGTGCTCAGAGATTATCATCATCAAAACATAAAGAGCAGGGGGTAGGTAACCTGTGGCAGGCCAGCTGCTGTGGAACAACACATCTCAGCATACCATGGCACAGTTTTACCATGCCCTTACAGCAAAACTGTGGCAGGGCGTGCTAGGATATGTAGTTCTACAGCAGCTGGAGTTCCACAGGTTGCCTACCTCTGATATAGTGGAAAGTCCAAGTCCACTATAACGACTCTTGCCTTACAAAACTATGGCCTACATTTACTAAGACATGGGTTTCCAAAGGCATTTATTTTTGGTGGTTTTGCTGGCGGAATTAAAAACTGCAATAATTAATGCATAACCATTGCGCTTATCATTGTCATTTTAATTCTCACCGGTAAAATTGGCAATAATATCCATAAGTGTAAAACATCATAATAGTAGAAAGTGCTGACTTCTGTTAGGTGAACAAGTTCACAAACAAGGTTATTAAGCTGCAAGTCATTGCCCAGCTTGTTCCGCGTACTTTGTACATTCATGAGTCCATCAATTCACTCTCAATGTAACAAATCTTCTAATATAGAGCCAAATGTAACAGGGTGAGAGTTTAGAAAATGTGAGAGTTTGGCAGTAAAACTCTCACACTAATATATTTATTGAGTATTTTCAAAACAGGAAACACCTGGATGAGAGTTTAAATCTGGAGAGTTTTTTGAGTCAGAATTACATGCAAATTTGCCTGTTCTGTGACTTTATTACATTGGCTGAGTTTAAAAATGTGAGAGTTTTCTCTCACATTTTCTAAACTCTCACTCTATTAAATTTGACCCATAGAAGATACAAATCATAGACAACATACACAAGATAAAAGGCTCTCACATCAAGATGTCAAAGCATTGTGTGCTGAAAAACAGAACACATATCCAGATTTGGTGCAGTGTCCGTAACAATTCGGACGAGTTATGGCTTTTTTTACACTATGCACTTGTTTAATCCATTTTACAAAAGTGTGGTCACAGGTTTGTCCCGTCCACATTGCTTATAAAAAGCAAATTATGTGTGTATGTATATATATATATATATATATATATATATCTTTAGGCGGAAATGGCACTTTCCAGATCCACCTTCAAGTGTTAAAAATAAGTATCCAATTTTAATATTTAAGTTGAATATATAATTATGCCTTCACAATTGCTAAAATATACAAAATTACTGTAAAGTGCACATTTAGTTTTATCTGGTTCCTCTTCGGAGGCTGTGAGCAACTTGAGGGAGTTGTTTCTGCTGCTTCCAGACATATTTTAGACTTTTCTGAACCTGTTCACACGCTCTGTGGGGTCATAACCCACGTCAATGAAGTAACATGAATCCCTCCAACATACTCTCAAGCTATATAGTAGAGCGTGTTAGGACACCTAATGTAGGCTGATAGATAGGGAAGCCAATCCTGTTCGATTTTTGTAATCCTAGGATTTGGGGTTGAAAAAAAAATCTCAATCCCGGGATTCATGGGATTGAATTGTACAAAGAAATTATTATTATTCTGTGGTCTTCAAAATGTATTAGGTCTGGTACTCTGTTTTATTCTCAAAGAATCATATTTATTTATTTTTTCCTTCGAAAACTAATTTGAAAGTTTTAGATGACACTTTTTACAAAACATGTATACATATGGGCAGATTCAAAAGGGAGATAATAAATGACTGACAGGTGGAGAATGAGGGTTAGGATTACACTTGTTATTGGTGTCAGTGGTGAAAAGAACAAAGAACTGTATTTATATGCATCGTGCTCATCTGGCAGGCACAGCCTCAGGCAGCCGGCACTGCAGTCACACTTACAGCCTCCCAGATGAATCACTTCCATGAGGCTGTGCTGCTTCTGATCGCCACAGGTCAGAGGAGCATGTGATGGGCTCCTCCAATCAGAGCACAGCACATGCTCCTCCTACCCCTCTACAGAATCTAATGGGATTTACCCAGTAGTGCACTGCAGTGTGCCCTGACCTTCTGCAAGTAGGCCTGGCCATTTTACTAATCCCGGGTTTGCTGCCTCCAATCCAGTGAGTAAAATACCAGACTTTTTGAGGCCAAATTCCAGGATCCCATGGATTGGCTTCCCTACAGACAGAGAAGCTCTGGGAGGAGAAAACAAATAATGGAACTGTGGAAAAATTATCGGCATTGTAGAAACTAGGTAAAGTCCTGGAACAATAATATTTAATACATTCATCCATTCATTTTTAATTTAGCAAATACAAAAAAAAAGAGAAAAAAAAAAAAATGTAGGGTTAGATTCCCCGTAACCAGTCTGTGAATACCCTGTAGATCTGGATCTCTGATGACAGAATATTCAAAAGCATTTAAAATTTAAATATTTCCCTTGTCCGCTGCTGTAAAATTGGTACCTTGAGTGGCTTTTAGTTGCTTTTCAATGAGCCCTTAATAGTCATCCTCTCAGAATTCTAGCATAAAGAATTTTTAGACTAGACGATATAGATGCATAAAACATTGTTAAAAATAATTAAAATCAGACATTTCCTATGTGACTAGCAAAAGCAAATCTTCATAGCCAATGGTATAAAAGATTTTGAAATCTTTATGAAATGAAGTAATTTAGAGCTCACTGAGGATTAGACACATTCTCCTGCCTTACCTATTGCAAGAAATAGGTCATTCACATTCATAGCCGTCTTGGCGGAGGTTTCCATAAATAGCAGACTGTTATCATCTGCGTACGCCTGGGCTTCCTGCAAAGTACATAAAAAAAGGTCAAACTCCCGAGTCACTGACTCTTAGGTTATTGGATAAGGAAGACATTACAGACTACACATAGAAGGGTGCCAACTACCCTTCCAGGATGCACATATACAGTGAAAATCTGTTTATTTTTATCAACAGTGATTACAGTGTGGAACCAGAATCAGAGGCATCACTGCTAGTTAAACAGATTTTCATTGTAATCTGGTACTTTCAAAAAGATTTATCAGACAGCTGCCACCTGTACAGAAGGGAGTGCAGAAGTGGAACTTCATAATTTTGGTCATTTTTTTGATTATTGATTGGCCGTGTAGCGCAAAATACTATTATTATTCGTACATGTACAACTTAAAGCTGACACACTTATGTCTTGCTTCCTAGTATGGAGACTGAATAGTCCCTTATATATAACACCTGTATGGAACGATAATATCAAGAGCTCTTGCCTCATACTCCACCATGCGTTTGTTAGTGAGGTCAGCCTTGTTGCCAGACAGGGCGATCACAATGTTGGGACTGGCTTGTCTCTGCAGCTCTTTAACCCATGTCTTTGCTCTGGCAAACGTCTCCTGTTATGAAACAACAAACCAAGGTATTAACGTATATTTAATTGCTCAAAACAGCATAGATCAGAAATAATATAATGTGACCATAAGAAAACAATTCAAATAGTGACTGCCAACAGTTGTTGCAGAGTTTCTATTTCCATCATCCAGAGTCATCACATCATCTAAGAGACATTTATGTAGATCAACAATAGCTGGAAGTTACCTACTAAACTTCTATGATGCTTCATTTATGAACCATACCTACTACAATGGGTTAACAAATGCGGTCCCAAATTGGTTTACAGTCACTTATGAATAGCCATTGCCTACACTGCGCTCTTATTTCACATCTGCTATGGTCTTGCTGTGTGTGATGTTGGATAGATTCTAATCACTAAGAAAGTTAGTAATATCACATACGTGTTGCAGAAATCTCCCTAATTCACTATATGGGAAGTGAACAGCAACAGAATAGTATTGACAACCACGCGGTTTTGATCAGGTGTAGAGCAACAAGATTTATGAAGATTGCCGACTTGTCCACAACAGGTTACGTACCTGGTTGGTGATGTCATACACCACAATTGCAGCTTGGGCTCCCCGATAGTACATAGGTGCCAGGCTATGATATCGCTCTTGTCCTGCTGTATCCCAGATCTCAAATTTTACAGTTGTGTCATCCAAACAAACCGACTGTGTAAGAAATGCAGCTACAAAGATAAGACAAAAGGGGGAAAAACAACCCAAAGACAGAAGTTGATTTACGAAGTTCCAAAGATACCAAAGTACTTCTAACTCTGCTGCATGGGAAGTCATATTGAATCTTTCAATAAAAAGTTGAATCAAGTCTGTAAAAAATGTTTTTGGGCTATGCTTATTGGCCTCCTAAATGAGTAGCAGCCAAGCAATGGTAACATTTCTGTGTACAACATCATAGACGCAATTATGAGCCACAAGAAACTGCTATAACATTCCTTCATGTCTGAGGGGATTGGGCCAGTAGAAAAATATCACTATCAATTTTATGAAGTAGCTTCTTTATACCAAGTTGTGGAGAACAGCCTAGTTTGATTTACTATAAGATAATCAGTTTTTTCCCCGTTTTGTTCTCTTTCCCTTTAAGGATGAATGGGGCTCATCCTAAGCACTGCAGGGGTTCATATGGGGAGGATTATTACCTGAAAGTCTTCCTTTGATAGTTGCTGTAGCTGCAAGGGGCTGGGCTTGATGACATCACCACACTGAGGGTGTAATGTCATATTAAGCCCCTCGCCCTCTAGGAACTACACTACAGAAGATTACAAAAGCCAGTAAATAGGGCAGATAGAATGAAAAGTGCTTTATTCCACACAAAAAAGTTATTGCCTTGTGATAATGAGCCTGATTCAGATGTGGACGGTATTGCTAAGCCGCAAGAAAGTGGCTGTGTAATGCCGTCCAGCAAATACGTAATTGCTGCAGGAGGAGACTATAGGAAGCAGAAGCCTCCTGACAGCAATAGCGATCCATAGACGCTGCATTGGATCATCATCATCGCGACCAACGGTGGCAGCTTGCAAGGCCAGGAAATCTGCGTACACAGACGCAGAAACTGGCCCCGGCACTCCCGCAAAATGGTGGCGACACGCTCAGTTTCCGGGAATGCTGCCCAGACTCGTACCCTCTTTGCAACATGTCAATCGTGCTGCAACTTGGGGGATCTGCGAGCGAGATCCCAGAACCCATACTGTACATGCAAGCAATCGGATTAGTATGTAAACCATCGGGTCACCAGAGAACACCCCTAGCACTGTAGAGGTCATAAAATTCAAAGATTGATGAACATCCCACTCATGGCTTTAATAAACACAGCCACCTCTCCTCCATTTCATTTGGTAAATTGTCTAGTATTTAAAATGGTATGCCTTGTTTGAATCGGTATGATTTACCGCCGGACCCATGCCCGCCGGTTGGAATCCCGACAGCGGCATCCCGGCAGAGGAGGAAATCCCGATCGTCCTAAGGTAAGTATTGACTAACCTATTTCTACCCCCTAACCTCCCTTAGGGGTGCGTAACCCTAACCTCCCCCCCCCCTCCCCAAGTGCCTAACCCTAATCCCCCAACTAAGTGCCTAAACTTGGAACCCCCCTTCCTCGCCGCCTGTACCTAAATCCGCCCGGGGGGGTGCCTAACCCTAAGTCCCCCCCAGGGGTGCCTAACGCTAGCCCCCCTTCCCCTAGCATAAACCTAACCTCCTGGGGGGGTGCCTAACCCCAAGTCCCCCCCCCCGCGGCTATCCGCGCTCGGCTTCCCTTCGATCGGGGTGCCGAGCTCCCGGAGTATGTCTAATGACAGGCGTCGGCATATCAACGCCTGTCTTTAGACCCTTGCCGGGATATGACAGTCGGGAAGCCGGCTGTCGGAATTAGGTCTGCCGGCTTCCCAACTTGTTGGGCTGCCACATTATTTCTACACATCGTAGTTCCATTCAAAAACAGAAAAAAGAAAAAAGCAGCAGGAAATAATTTTCAAGTACAGATCTTTACATGAAAACCTAGGTGTAGATGTGACTTATTGCCATTTTGGAATGCTGATTAATGTCGAAGCCAGTATTTTTCATAAATACACATTTGCTTTTAGTTCATTATTTCAATTAAAAAATAACTTTTTTGTCCAATTGGGGTAGATCATTTGTATGGTATTAGTGAGCTTAATTCTCATAAACATGGCAAAAACAAAGGGCCTGATTCATTACTGTACGGAACTGCGATTACGCGCAAATTATTGCGCCCTGCGCATGCATTGCAATGCGCGCAAACCAGCTATGGCGATCTGAACTGCGATCGCAGTGACTACGCAGACCAATTGCAGAGTGATTGACAGGGAGTGTCATTTGGGGGGTGGTGACGGAGGGGGAGGGGGGTTGGGCAAATGAAGGCGTGCCAGTGAGATTCAACGCCTTTGCAGGGGCGTGCATAAATTGATGACACAGCAACAACCAACTCTGACACAGCAACAACCAATAGATCTGCTTGTTACGAGTTACAAAAATCTCAGGGATTATAAAAAAAAAAAAAAAAAAAAAAAGATTTGGATTATAACATGGTAATGGAATTCATAAAAGGCACCTCTGATGACAGACTCAAGTTTGGGCAGGGCCGTATTAAGGCCTGTGGGGGTCCCTGGGCAACAAACGTGTGAGGGCCCCCATCAATAAGATATATATATATATATTATACAAACACACACACACACACACACACACACACACACGTCTATCTGCCTGATGTCCAATGCCCCCTGTAGTTGTGTCCCTTCAATGCCCCCAGTAATTGTGCCCCTTCTTTTATGCCCTTTGTAGTTGAGCACCTACTCCAATGCTTCCAGTAGTTGTGCCCCTTGCAATGCCCCCAGTAGTTGTGCCTCTTCTTAAATACCCCCTGTAGTTGTGCCCCCTGCAATGCCCCCAGTAGTTGTGCCTCTTCTTAAATACCCCCAGTAGTTGTGCCCCTTGCAATGCCCCAAGTATTTGTGCCTTTCCTGCAATGCCCCCAGTATTTGTGCCCCTTCTTTTATGCCCTTTGTAGTTGAGCACCTACTCCAATGCTTCCAGTAGTTGTGCCCCATGCAATGCCCCCAGTAGTTGTGCCTCTTCTTAAATACCCCCAGTAGTTGTGCCCCTTGCAATGCCCCCAGTAGTTGTGCCTCTTCTTAAATGCCCCCTGTAGATGTGCCCCGTAAAGTAGTGCCCCTAGTAGCACTCCCTCCCCTCCCACACCCCTGTTAAAAAAAACTTACCTGTCTTCACTCCACGCTGTCACGGCTCCCGAGTCCCTCGCCATCACCGTTACTGCTGCCGCTGCCTGCTGGATCTAACTGGATCCAGTAGAGGCGCGCAGGCTCATCTCCTCTGCGGTGCGCGGGTGACGTCATGACGTCACCCGCGCAATGCATCACTGGGAACGATGGCCTCTGAAGCGATCAGTATTCAGAGGCCAACGTTCCCACTTACCTTAGTTGATCGCGATCTACGGGCAGGAGCTCCACGAGCTTCCAGTAGATCGCGATCAGCCTTTTCGCCGGGCATGTGGCCAGGGATCGGGGACAGTGTGTGGGGGCCCCCCTATGTGTGGGGGCTCCTGGACGACCGCCCCTGTCGCCCTGCCCTTAATCCGGCCCTGAGTTTGGGGTATAAAGGGTTATGAGGCTTTCTGCTTTTGAATACTTCTCTGAAGCTGCTGTACCCTCTCAAAGCCAGTGACTAGTGGCACAGCTACACATTCTGCCTCATGTAGAATAGGCACAGCAACCTTGTCGAGCAATCAGATCTTATCAGTGTTAGTGTGATAGCAGACAAAGTAAATGCCGCACTCCTATGTTCACACTAGACTTGCAAACGATGCAATGTCATCAACGATTTCCCTTGACCTCCCAGACAAACTGTTACATTGCACAGTGTGTGCACTATATAAACGACCAAACAATATATCTTGCATCGTTTGGTGGTTAGATCGTTAACTATATAATGTAACCATATTGTCTGGACGTTCGGTAGTGCGTACACACTGCATGATCTGAGGGGAATCGTTAACGAGATTGACAGATCTTCCTGCATCTACAAAAGATCTGAAGAAGTGAGGGACGCCACCACGGGAGTGCACATAGCGCGCGCACACACACACTTGACGATTTGTCATTCCGATGCATCGCAATCGGTTCAAAATATCGTCTAGTGTGTACCTAGCTTAAGAATGCTTTCAAAAATAGAAGTGTTAATAGTTTAGTTTTACCAATTAACAAAATGCATAGTGCATGAACAGAAGAGAAATCTAAATCAAAATATGGTGTGACCACCCTTTGCCTTCAAAACAGCATCAATTCTTCTAGGTACACTTGCACACAGTTTTTGAAGTAACTCAGCAGGAAGGTTGTTCAAACATCTTGGAGATGTGGATGTAGGCATGCTCAAATCCTTTTGTCACTTCATGTAATCCCAGACAGACTTGATGATGTTGAGATCAGGGCTCTGTGGGGGCCTGATCATCACTTCCATGACTTCTTGTTCTTCTTTACATTGAAGATCTTAATGACTGACTTTATGTTTGGGGTCTTTGTCCTGCTGCAGAATAAATTTGGAGCCAAATCAGATGCCTCCTTGATGGTATTGCATGACGGATAAGTACCTGCCTGTATTTCTCAGCATTCGGGACACCATTAATCCTGGCCAAATCCCCAACTCCATTTGCTAAAATGCAGCCCCAAGGAACTTCCACCATGCTTCACTGTTCCCTGCAGACATTCATTATTATACAGCTATCCAGCCCTTCGGCAAACAATCTGCCTTCTGTTAGAGCAAAATATTTAAAATTTTGACTCATCAGTCCAGAGCACCTGCTGCCATTTTTCTGTAACCCAGATCCTATGTTTTCGTGCATCGTTAGTCTTCCACGTCGAAAGTATGGCTTTTTGGCCGCAATTCTTCCATGAAGACCACTTCTAGCCAGACTTCTCCGAACAGTAGATGGGTGTACCTGGGTCCCACTGGTTCTGCCTGTTCTGAGCTGGCGGCACTGCTGGACATCTTCCGATTTCGAAGGGAAGTAAGCAAGATGCGTCTCATCTGATGCACTAAGTTTCTTTGCCGACCACTGTATCCACGGTTCTCAACATTGCCCGTTTCTTTTGTACTTCCTCAAAAGAGCTTGAACAGCACATTTTGAAAGCAGTGTCTTTGAAATCTTTGCCTGGGAGAGACCTTGCTGATGCAGTATAGCTACCTTGTGTCTTGTTGCTGTCCTCAGTCTTGGCATGGTGTATGACCTGTGACATGAAACAGTCTTCCACAATCTCACCTTTCGTAGCTGTTTGGCTGTTCCTCACCCAATTTTAAGCCTCCTACAGAGCTGTTTGTTTCAGTTAATGACGGTTTCAACCTACATGAAAATGATGATCATTATCACCTGATTGGTTAATCATACACCTAACTATAACCCTACAAAATCCCTGACTTTGTGCAAGTGTACCTAGAAGCATTGATGCGGTTTTGAAGGCAAACAGTGGTCACAGCAAATATTGATTTGATTCAGATTTCTCTCCTGTTCATTCACTTTGAATTGTGTTAATTGATTAAAAAAATAAACTATTATTAACACTTCTATTTTTGAAAGCATTCTTGCTTTGTAGCAGTTTTTCCACACCTGCCTAAAAAAGTTTGCAGAGTATTGGATGTGGTCACTGAAAACATTATTAGCCATATTAAAAAAACTGTAACACACACGGTTTGGCAGTGTTCTCGCTAGGCTGTTTTATCAATGCAGCACCCATTTTGTAAGTTTCCAGAGCACCTTGTCAGAAGCACACCTGCATATTTCATAGATGCAGGCGTGCACCATGTGCACAATGCAGGACACCCTGATCTGCATCTCCCATCTGTGTGTGGCCAACCATAACTACTTCACTGACTGGACCATTAGATAACACAGTCCAAGTTATATTCCCCAGTCAGTCTTCCTGCAGTAAAGCCCTTCTTGCTCAAGGATAGCAGGGCTCCAGATTTTCCCTCATGCCAGATGACAGGTGCTACCCTCGTGCTTCCACGAACAAGAATCACAGGGAGACTACCAGCTTTCCCAAAGCCAGCACATCTGAGTCTCATCTCCACAACTGCCCATGACTATGACACCCCTTCTCCAGCGCCGGAAGCAATAATGGTGCTCAGCAATCGGAGGAGCAACCTGAACACCTCCTTACTATCCTGATCTTACTGAAGGTAGATCTTACACCACATCTTTACGTGACCTGGTGGCCTTCACTTCATTGCATACTCAAACAGGACCCCATACGCAACTTCTTTAAGCCTCAAGAATAGAAAAATGGGATTTTGGTACCTACCGGTAAATCCTTTTCTCTGATTCCACAGGGGACACTGAAGGTGCTTACGCTGGGTATAGAGACGTGGATAACTGGAGCTGGCACTTTAAAATAATCTAGAAGTGTGAAGCTCCTCCCCCTCTATGCCCCATCAGCCCTCAGTTTAGAAAATGAAGACCGAGAGGAGATGGAGAACAAGCAGAGTAAAAGGGAGAGAAGAACACACAATAATCAAAACATACAACATACGGAACAAAAACGAACAGGCAGGCGAAGAGCGCCGAGGTGGGCGTCCAGTGTCCCCTGTGGAATCAGAGAAAAGGATTTACCGGTAGGTACCAAAATCCCATTTTCTCTTTCATCCACTAGGGGACACTGGAGGTGCTTACGCTGGGGACGTCCCAAAGTTTTCCCCACGGGCGGGAGCGCTCTGCAGCACCTGCAGAACTAGGCGGCCAAAACGGTATGCCGAAACAGCGAACGTATCAAATTTGTAAAACTTGACAAACGTGTGAACTGAAGACCAAGTGGCCGCACGGCACAATTGTGACGTGGAGGCTCCCCTACCGGCCGCCCATGACGCACCCACAGAACGTGTGGGATGAGCCGAAATGGACGAAAGAGGCCGGCGGTCGGCATTAACCTAAGCCTGATGAATGTCAGCCGGATCCAACGTGCCAAAGTCTGCTTAGACGCTGGCCAACCCCTCCGAACCACATCATAGAGGACAAAAAACGACTCAGACTTACGGAGGGAAGCAGTCCTGTCAACATAGATGCGGGGAGCTTCAACCACATCCAAGGTAGAAGAACCACCAGAGTCCTCCACCCAAGATGGTACCACGATAGGCTGATTAATATGAAAAGCCGACACTACCTTGGGAAGGAAGGCGGCTACCGTTCGGAGTTCCACCCTATCAGCATGAAACAGAAGGTAAGGTGGCTTATAGGACAGAGCACTCAATTCAGAAACTCTACGAGTCGATGCTAGAGCCAGGAAGATGACAGTCTTCCAAGACAAGTACTGAATATCAACCTCTTCCAAAGGTTCAAACATGGACGACTTAAGAAACAGAAGCACCAAGTTCAAGACCCAGGGAGCTATCGGAGGTACAAAAAAAGGAGGCTGCAATCGCAAGACTCCCTGAAGAAACGTCTGCACCTCAGGAATGAGGGCCAATTGTCGTTGAAAGAAAATGGAAAGGGCAGAAACCTGCACCTTTAAAGTTCCAAGACGAAGGCCAGAATCCAGACCAGTCTGAAGAAAAAAAAACAGAAACCGGGACACCGAAAAGTCCTAGAGGGAAGATCCCGACTGGAACACCACGAGATATAAGAACGCCAGAGGCGATGATAATGCGCAGCCGAAACTGGTTTCCTGGCACGTAGCATGGTGGGAATAACGGAGTATGGGATTCCTCTTTATCTTAGGACAATGGTTTGAAGAGCCACCCCGTTAAACGCAGTTGCGCTAGGTTGGAGTGTATGAAAGGACCCTGCTGCAGCAGATCCGGGCACAGAGGAAGGGGCCACGGATTGTCTGCCAATAGGGACCGAAGGTCCGAGAACCAACTTCTCCAAGGCCAGTGCCACGAGAATGACAGAGGCTGACTCGTGTTTTATCCTTTTTTAGCAGTCAAGGAAGAAGTGGAATCGGAGGAAAAAGGTCAACGAAGTCCTAAATCCACGGAACTGTCAGAGCGTCTACTGCCACTGCCTGCGGATCTCAAGTTCTTGACACGTATACCGGGAGCTGACGATTCAATCGTGACGCCATGAGGTCCACCTGAGGACATCCCCATCAACGTATCAGCACGTTGAACACGTCTGGATGAAGCTTCCATTCCCCGGGATGGATATCCTGGCGGTTTAGGTAATCTGCTTCCCAGTTGTCCACACCCGGGATGAATACCGCCGACAGGATTACTGACTGGCTCTCGGCCCACCTGAGTTACTTCTCACATGGCCCTGCGACTCCGAGTCCCTCCTTGGCGGTTGATGTACGCGACGGCCGTCGCGTTGTCGGACTGAACTCTTACCGGACGAGTTCTTAGAAACTCTGTTGCTTCTATCAGAGCATTGTAAATCGCTCTGAGTTCCAACACATTTATGGGCCACTTTTGTTCTAGAGGGGACCATCGACCCTGAAAGTGATAAATCGAGGACTACTGCTCCCCATCCTCGAAGGCTGTCTGTTGTTACGATGATCCAGTTCCGCACTCTGAATCTCCGGCCCGCTAAAAGATTGTTGGATTGTGTCCACCAGAGAAGGGTCACTCTGGTAGCTGGGCTCAGACGGATCTGTCGATGTAGAAGCAGATGAGACCCTGACCCCTGTGTTAGTAGGTCCAGCTGAAACACCCTGGAGTGGAATCGCCCGAACTGTAGTGCCTCGAAGGCCGCTACCATCTTTCCCAGGAGACGCAGACAAAGAAGGAGGGACACCTTTTTTGGTCTGAGGAGCAGCTGAACCAACCACCGGATATCCCGGGCTTTGTCTATTGGAAGGAAGATCGTCTGTGATGCCGTATCTAAGATCATGCCCAGAAACAGGAGCTTCTGGGACGGATAGAGATTTGATTTCTTGAAGTTAATTACCCAACCGTGTTGGAATGTGGTTCCCAGATGGGAACGTGGAGATAGGCATCAGTGATATCCAGGGATAATAGGAACTCTCCTGTTCCAAGCTCGCAATAACTGACTGCAGAGACTCCATTTGGAACCGATACATCTTCAGATGCAGGTTCAATGACTTGAGGTTCAAGATGGGCCTGACCGATCCATCCGGTTTGGGTACTACAAACAGGTTAGAGTAAAACCCCATACCTCGTTGATGTTCTGGAACCGGAACTAGCACAGATGATACTACTAGAGACTGGATAGCCTCCTGTAGAACCCTGGCCTTGTCTGCAGGTATTGGCAGACTTGTAGTGAAGTACCGAGGTGGAGGGGGGACCTCGAAGTCTATTCGGTACCCCAGGGAAATTAGTCTGCGGATCCACGGTTCTGGAGACGTCTGGTTCCAAACTTGTTGAAATCTTTGCAGAAGGGCTCCCACTGTAGGTGGTCCCAGGTGGGACGGAAGACCGCTATGCCACCTGTTTCTCAGCTGGCTTAGGCTCCTGTCTACGTGCAACCGTGTGTGGGCGGCCTCTACTCTGTTGCCTCTTGCTTGGGAGGGAGCCCCTCTGGCTCTCCCACGAAAGGAAAGTGGCGCACGAAAGGAATGAAACGAAGGTCCAGCGTAAGCTCTTCTGGGAGCCGGTGCAGTTGACGGGAGGAAGGAAGACTTACCTCCCCATGACCTGGGATATCCATTTGTCTAATTCCGGGCCAAACAGCATGTCGCCATTGAATGGTAAACCCTCCACAGCACACTTGGATTCTGTGTCCGCATGCCAGGCGCGCAACCAGAGGGCTCTGCGGCCCGAAATAGCAGAAGCAGATATGCGAGCACTAATCTGACTAATAGCTTTTGACGCTTCTCCCAGGAAAATTGCAGACTCACGGATGTGTTCTGCTAGTATGCATAACCTGCTCTGGAAGTACCAGAGTCCAAACCTGTAATCAACTGGTCAGTCCAGCAAACCACAGCCTTGTTAACCAAAGCAGTAACAAGGGTGGGCCTAAGCTGAGCACCCGCTGCAGTATAAATAGATCTTAGCGTTGTCTCCAATTTACGATCCGAAGGATCTTTTAGTATGTGGCTCCCGGTACTGGGAGTGCCTTAGGGAGACGGACGCATCAACTGGAGGGAGCGTTTCCCACTTCTCCATCATGGATGATGAAAAAGGGTAGCTAGAAGGAAAACCGGCGCGGAATTTGGAACAGTTTATCTGGTTGTTTCCAGGCCACTGACAGCTGCTGTTGAAGATGCAGTGAGAATGGAAAAAACGCCGATTTGGTTGTTTATGAAATAATTCACACTCCTGGGATGCAGGAATAACATCTTCAGGTAATTTAAGGATTTTTCTGACCGCCAAAATTAGAGATTCCACCCCGGGAGAGGTGGACTCTAACTCTAGAGGGGTATCGTCCTGTAATGCTTCCTCCAATTCCCCTTCCTCTTCGTAGCGAGGAATTCCTCGTCAGACTCTTCTGACTGGAGAACAGCCGATAAAGGACGCTTTTGTGTCGGTCCTTGTAAGGAAGTGGAGGGTGCGGACACAGCTGTACCCATAACCTGTACCAGGGTGTCAAGAGACTTGGTTAGCCCAGCAACCCAGGGAGGCTGAGACTTACATGCCTCAGCTACTCAGACGTTAAACCCGTCATTACTCCTACCATGTCAGCGGCCCATGTAGGCGCAGGTGAGGCAATAATAGCCATAGGTGGATCAATTGCTATACAAGCATCACATAACCTGGACCCAGCAGCATGCGGCTTGGTTAGTTTATTGTTACACCTAGAATAAATAAACATCCTTTGAGACGCCTTTGTTCTGTTTGACATGGATACACACAGTCACCACACACAGAGGGACAGAGCATATACAGAAGTAAAGAAAAACAGAAGGCTGGCTTGGGACACAGAGGAGGAGATACACCCCACTCCCTTCCCACAGATCAGATTCCCTGCACCCCCAGTGTATTATGCACAGCCTCTGTACCAGATCCTTCTGTGCTTAACTTGTAGCTTTGTAGCCAGGAATGGGGAGCAAAAGAATCCAGCCTTCAGTTCTGCTGCACTCTTCCTGGATAAGGGAGAGATACAGGCAAGAAACAGTTAAACGGCAGCCACGCTGTTATCTACAGGCGCTTGCCACGTATAGAGAGAGAGAGCCCGCGCTGCTTAGGCTCCGCCCCCTTCTTCATGCCCTAAGGGCTCCATTATGGCTGCTATGTGGTCCATTCCCCCCTCCCCTCCGTGCTACCCGCATGTATCAGCGGGGAGAGGGGAGAAGCAGGGAGCCGCGTGCATCAGCGGGGAGAGGGGAGAAGCAGGGAGCTGCGTGCATCAGCGGGGAGAGGGGAGAAGCAGGGAGCCGCGTGTATCAGCGGGGAGAGGGGAGAAGCAGGGAGCCGCGTGTATCAGCGGGGAGAGAGGAGAAGCAGGGAGCCGTGTGTATCAGCGTGGAGAGGGGAGAAGCAGGGAGCCGCATGTATCAGCGGGGAGAGAGGAGAAGCAGGTAGCCGTGTGTATCAGCGTGGAGAGGGGAGAAGCAGGGAGCCGCGTGTATCAGCGGGGAGAGGGGAGAAGCAGGTAGCCGTGTGTATCAGCGTGGAGAGGGGAGAAGCAGGTAGCCGTGTGTATCAGCGTGGAGAGGGGAGAAGCAGGTAGCCGTGTGTATCAGCGTGGAGAGGGGAGAAGCAGGGAGCCGCGTGTATCAGCGGGGAGAGGGGAGAAGCAGGGAGCCGTGTGTGTAGCACTGTGTACACACAGCTTCCCTTAGACAGCGCAGGGTAGCGCCGACAGTGGGCTTCCCTTACACAGCGCACAGGTGTAGCGCTGTTTAACTGTGCTATGCACACACCAACACAGCGCAACATGCTGTGTTAGCGCTGGGCAGCGGGGCAGGAGCCGGGGGATGCGCAGCTTGTTACTCACTACGTGTCCCCTGTAGTCTCTCTCTGGCAGGTCAGCAGTCTTCTCTTCTTGTGTGAAGACTTAGCTGTGGCGATAAGGAGCTGTCAGAAGCTCTTGTAATGAGCCCTGTGCACTCCTTCCTGGTGTTTGCTAAAACACCAGGGCGCCAGGTACCCAGACCCCACCTTTTAGATAGGTGGTGAAGGGTACCTACAGGAGTGTAAAAGATGCTTTTAAATAAAAAAAATTAAATAAAATAAATGTATTTGCTGGAGCACAGCATAATGTGACCAGCTCCATGAGGCACATTTTCTAAACTGAGGGCTGATGGGGCATAGAGGGGGAGGAGCTTGACACTTCTAGATTATTTTTAAGTGCCAGCTCCAGTTATCCACGCCTCTATACCCAGCGTAAGCACCTCCAGTGTCCCCTAGTGGATGAAAGAGAAATTTTGTTTGGTATACAATTCTGCTATTCTCCTGCCTTCTGAAGAAACCGCTGCCCTTAATAGCAGAGAAATGCGTTAAGCCGCCTATGACTATTTTATTGCCGTAATAATAGATCTCCTGTCTACCAGCTGGACAAGTGTGACAACTTATCATACTCCCTCCTGTAGAGTGAATCCTTTCTTCCACCATCAGTGTGTCGTTTGGAACTGCGGAAGTGGTAAGATCGTAATTAAGGAGACTGCTACACTTCTCGCAAAATCATATGATTTTTAACACCACTTGATACTGTGGGCTGCTATCTTGGATGTCATTAATAATACTAACTATGAGAAAAGTAGAGTTCTATATTATAGCTGGTGCTATTGTTTCTGGAGACAAGGAGGAAGTTTTCTATTAAAGGCTATTGAACTGTGTTTTATTTAAGGATACAAACTGGCTGCCCCCAAAACTGGGCTTATATAAAGCTGAGTTTTTCTTATTAGCAAATTTTTACCAAATAGTATTGAAGACTACAATACATTTCAGATTGTTTATAAGTGTATACTGTGCAATATTATTTATGTGAATATGTATTCTTTTTATTAAATACTGATTTTTTATATTTTTACACGCTCCTTGTTATTTAAGGATAGCAGTTAATGTGTTTGTAGTATATCAGAGTTATATATACAAAATAGCTGTTTAACTTGTACACATTTGTAAAAAATTGGATTATATATGCTCCTGAATTTTATTTGTTTGTTTTTACATTGAATTTAAAAAGTCCCTTTAAATAATAAGGTGTGCTGTGGTGAAGAATAAAAATACAAAAAGGTGTAATAACATGTAGTGTGTAAATGTACTCATTAAAATGCATTATTACAACTTTATATATCAGTTTTCAGAACACAATCTGTCATGTTCATAATTTTGCTCTTCAAATTGAAAATGTGCTCTCCTCAGTGATCAGCCAACATGGAGATCGCTGTTGGATTTATTAAGAAAGGATAATTAACCCATTGTACATAGAGGTTTTATTTACAGATAATATACATTTTAATTGTTTTCTATGCCTGTGCCTGGAAATGTAAAATATATAAAGAAAGCCTTACAAAGTCCTTATGGAAAACCACACAGCTTTTACTAAATAAACAAAAATAATTTTGGAGGTTAAAAGACTGAACATATCAGTAGCGCTGTATAGTGTGGAGTAGAGGAAATTGAATAGTGATTAAATAAGAGCAGCCAAAACAAAAACAGGAATCAAAGCATAGGACAATGTAAAATCCAAAGCATAAACTTAATGTACAGTACATACAAAATAATAAAAGCTCACAAAAAGAACATGCTAGAGGTGAGAGACAAGGACGCATAGGTGAACAAGATTGGGACAGGGGAAAGTACAAGAACCCTGCTCGTTAGAGTTTACAATCTTAAGGTGCATACACACGTAAAGATTTTCTGTCCAACCATCCAACTAGTTGATTGGTTGGAATGAAAATCTGGTAAGGTATGAAAGCAAACGCCAATCAGCAATTTGCTCCCAAATGCCGGAAAATCGACAAAAACTGTTGTGTGAACAAATTGTTTAGATCAAACATTTAACAAACTTGTCTGAACGTCCATTTTCATTTGTTTTCCGGCATGTAGGAGCAAATTGCTGATCATCAGTTACTCCCATACGTTACCAGATTTTCATTCCAAGCAATCAACTAGTTGGATGGTTGGACAGAAAATCTTTACGTGTGTACTCAGCTTAAGGCCCACTGATAAAAGAAATTCTACAGGTCCCTGCAGACCACCTACCTCCGATTGTGCTCTCCTGGAATTCATGAAACTGTCCCTTGACAAAGCGCAATACCAGACTGGACTTCCCCACGGCAGATTCACCCAGCAAAACCAACTTGAACTGGCAGATCTTACTGGCCTGTGACTGACCATTCGGCCTTGCTGCTCCTCTCCCGGCCATTTCCTTGGAACAATTTACAAGGAATGCTCCAGAGGATGGAGAACTGTAAGAACCTTTTTGGGCTTGTGCTGGTGACAGGCAGCAGATTCAAAGGCAGGATCTAGAATGCAGTAAAAATTACCCATTATCAAATTGGATAACCCTATTCATTTATCGTACGGTCTCAACAAAAACTAAAGTTGCAAAAGATTTTTGCATAATGTATGAGCTGTAGGTAAAAAGTGATAATGACTGATAAATGTCCTGGTGAATACAATTGTGAGAACTAGAATAAAATTCATAGCGGTATTTACAGATCACGAAACAAAAATTACAACCTTCTAACACAAAAAATGAAAATTAATACAGTGTTATTTTAATGGGGATGAAGTTAGCATGTTGAGATGGTTAACATGTTCACACCTGAAGGTTTGTGGTTAGTATAAAAATTGGGTGTCGATATAACGTACTGGGTGACATTATGGTGTCTAGATAATGACTGTTGACATTTTGATCATCGACAAAATATACTGAACCCAAATTAACGACACGGCATGTCATGTCATTTGATAAAATGCTGTATATTAAAGGTATACCAGCTGCCTGCGCACGGTACAGAGAGCCACTATTTGGGTTGATATAATATAGAATGCATCCTATCAAGATGCTAGAAACTACTGACGTTAAGAATGACAACATCATGTGATGCCAATAGTTTCTAGTGAAATGAAGCAATCTTTTGAATATTGGACGATCATACAAAATGGCTACATCCACTGTATGTATTATGCCAAGTTGTAACTAGACTTTTGGTGCCCTGTGAAAGAGCAGCGGCGCCTCTGTCTTCCTTATTTTCAAATAGGGATGTAAGATGCATGGGCAAAAAAGGGGCGTGGTCTCATGGGAAGGGGCCATGACCAATCTGATTTGTCCCGTATGATGAAGGGGTACCGACCCTGTGGTGCCACTGTTATCCTGAGGTCACTGTTAAATACAGTGTAAATCCAAGGCTGCAGTAATTATACACAATACTTATGCAGTATAACTCACCAGCTCTAGATGTAGGAGAGCCCTAATAAAGCTGCACCTGCAGCAGGATTTGCACATGCCTGGAGCAGGCAGTGTAGATCACAGACTGAAGGTATAGAAAGAGTGCTGCTTGTAGTGTATATGCAGAAAATATCAGCTGTGGTGAGATCCATGTATGTACCCTGTGCCGGCAGCTGAACTCACTGACAGAGGTACTTGAAGTGTGCTGGTAACACCTGGGTCAGGAATCTGTGGCTATGCCTATCAGGGCTGCCATCAGAAATTGTGGGGCAGATAGCTGTGTTTGTGTGTGTAAGGTGTCTGACTGCCATGTATGACAGTAATTTGAAATGTATGTGTTAACTGAAAGAGGATGTGATTGTAGGTGCTTTTGGGGAGGCGGCCGGATGGAGGGGGGAGTCAGCCAGGGAGGAGATAGGGGAGGCCAGGAGATGGCAGGGATAAAAGAAGAGGAAGTTACAAATGGGAAGATTGTAAACCAAAAAATTGACAGGCCTAAGTAGCACCCCTGTCCTGCGGGGCCCTGTGCTGTGGCACGTCGCACCACCCTAGTTATAAGTGTGGTATTGTTTCATGTAAACGTTTGTGAAAATCTTGTATGACTTGCTCTGTATGCGCCCTGCTTTAACAATACTTGGTTAAAAATAAATAATTGCTGGGTTAATAGAGTAAATTCCAACCAAGCCTCTGTGTGTAGGTTCTCCCCATGTTTCCTCTAAGTACTCAATATCCTCCCACAGGCCAAACATATACTGGCAGGTTAGGTACTAGAATATTTTGTATAGTACCTGCGTAAAATAGCTGTATATTATAGTATTGTGTTAGAGAGCCAAAATGCTGTTAATTGGATGGGAATAAAACAAAGTGCCTCATACTAAGGCAAACAGAGTAAATATAGTGAAATATCCCTTGGCGCATTAATGGGGGATATGGGGAGCAGTAAGGTGTAGAGTATTGAAAGATAAAAGGTAATAGGTAATAGGTGAAATGGAATAAAAGGTAATAGAAAATAATTCTAAAAAAATAATCTGCCTCTTCTCTATATACTAAAATGTAAATGAATGGTGTACTTGTAAAACATGAATACCTGTAATACAAAGCTCAATATATTGCTCTGATATTAATGTGCTGTACATCTATATATGTATTAGTTATATGCAGTCAGTTAAATGTACACAGTAGAAAAAAAATAAATAAATCTGTAAACCCTAAAAAAAACCCTGCACTTATGAAGTCAGAATCAGCAAAATAAATAAAATTACATTCATTCATAAAACAGTATTTATTATACATTCAAAAAGAATGTCAGACAACTATTGTATGGAGTAGAAAGTCTCTATAGTTAATACACTATCGCACTGCAGTGACATGCAAAAGAAAGGGGTGGCCTGATGAAGCCCAATGTATGGGTGAAACATGTAGCTTCTAACAGCATTTTTCACCCACTAGTGTGCTGCGAGCGGTTGTCAAGTGTGCTGCGAGGTCAGCGAAGTCAGAGTTGACTTTACTTGTACTGCTAGCCTGGGCAGTGTTGGGTTCTTCTGGGAGGCTCAGGCGTGCCCTGTCCGTGACCTATGGAATCGCGGCGGCATGACATAGGTCACGCATGCCATGTTGTACACCCACCTGCTCACTGCTCCCGGCTCTGCACTGTGTACTCGCTCTGCACTGTGTACTCAGGGTCTCATTCAGACCCGCTCACAAGCGCCGATGCACTCGCAAGTGGGTCGATGTAGAGGCCCTGCGCACGCGCAGTGGCCACACTGCGCACGCGCAAGCCCCGAAGCGAGAGAAATTCTCTCGCTCCGGGGCTTACTACAAAAGGGGTGGCCGTCGATGGTGATCGACAGCTCGCACCGTTTTGTAGGCGGGGCGGTGGCTTGCCAAACGGAGGCGTTCCCAACGGAACGCCTGCCGTTTGGGGGAGGCCCCACTGTCATCACTCGTGATGTCAGTGGTGAGCTTCCGGCTCTAATAGAGCCGAAAGCTCACTGGGGCTTGCGACAGACAAGACCCTATCACAAGGGTCTCGTCGCAAGCCCCGATGGTCACGATGGTCTTCACATTTGTATTGGTATGTTAATTGGCTTCTGACAAAAATGGACCTTAGGGTGGGTGTGATAAGAAATTTAGGGCCCGATTCAGCTGTGGCCGCACTATCGCTGTTATTAACATAGTAGCAGCTGCGATAGCTCTAATATGGTAATGCAGCGGGAGGCGTCATGCCTCCTACATGCACTACTAATCCGAGTTGTGTTCTACAATGCAATATTAGATCATCTGCGATCCCATCGGCCAGTTAAGTGACCCTTGGAGTCACACAAGAGGCTAGGAAATCTTAGTGAGCCGATTGAGAACATGGCCTCCTCATTCCCCCACCGCCATTTTGGGGAGCGGAGGCCATCGCATCCCCGAAGCGGCAGCAGACTGATAATCACTGAGTCTGCTGCCGGACTGTGAGCGATATCACAGACCGGTACTGCACATGTCCAGCGCATACGTAGATTCCTGAACGTCGGGAATCTGTAAAACACTTCCATGCGTACTCTGCTGAATCAGGCCCTTAGGCTAGAAGCTCCAATGAGGCAGGGACTGAAGAACAGCAAGTGAGCACACACAAGAGGTAGGCCTCACCCTCTGCAATAATGTAAAGTGCTTTTGGAAAAGAGAGAATTATTATTAGTTCTGTAAGTGTTATTAAGTACCATTTTTCCAAGCCAATGCAACTATATGATCTGAAGTGACAGTATATAAATGCATCATGTGAATAGACCAGACTAGTTAGTATAATGCATGTTAAATCAAAAAGAGAAATAAAAAGTAGAAATCATCTGATTCAATCTGTATGGATCCTATGACAAACATGAGTAAAATAAGAGTACCACTATGTCATTAGAGCACCGTGGTCATCGCAGGGGGACTTGGGTAACTGGCACTTGCACATTCTTCCACAGTTGCCAATAAAATTTTAACAAAATAAAAAAAGAAAGGAAAGAAGGAAACAAAGGCTGAGTGCAAAAGTTAATCTTGTGACCAGAGCAGGCAAGTCAATATCACATGGTTAAGGGTTTTTGTAATTATTATTTTATTCTGAGCACATTAACCTCATCACCTAGAAAGCTGAGATTTGTGTGGCAACGGGGGCATGATCAGCCACCCTGACAGTGAACTTTCTTTCTTTAAATGTGAAGATTAATATATAATCTCAGAAGTTGGGTGCAATGTGCACTCTATTTACAACTGCCCGTATGCCTGTGACCAAGCCAGACCTGATTCCAGTGTCACCAACAATCCACTATAAAGAACTAATAAAACCAACTCCCTGTTTGTCTTTATCTAGCACAGATGTTATATTATACATTAGAAGAGTGACAGCTAGTGGTCATAATAAAACTTTTCAAACTTTAGTTACAAAAAATACAGTTTGAGTAGAATACGACAGAACCCGCACACTGGATGCCAGACTTTATACTGTGCAGAGTTCCCATTAGTCTTCATTCTAGCACCCTGCACCTGTCCCAACCCGTGCAGTTCCGCTTTCCTGCTTGGGGTGTCGCTCTCTGTCCTGGTGCTTCTAGCACACAAACTGCTCAAACTCAGCCGTTTGTTGCATCAGCTGAGTGTGCTAAAAACACCAGAGCAGAGAGCGACACCCTAGGCAGGAAAGAGGAACTGCACAGGTTGTGACAAGTACAGGTTGCTAGAATGAAGACTACCCATCATTGGATGCTTGTCAGTATACAGAACCCACACTCAATGGATGCCAGCCTATATACACAATACAGAAATCCCATTACTGGATGCCTGTCAGTATACAGCACAAAATCCAGTCTTACTGGATGCCTTTATAGTCCAGAGGTTCCCAATCACGGTCCTCAAGGCTACCCAACAATTCATGTTTTAGAGATATCATGGTTGAACACAGGTGACTTAGGCCCTCATTCAGAGCCACTCGCTATTTGCGGTCGTTCGTTCTAAAACAAGGGGTGGCTATTCAAATGAACCGTTCGCTGTTTGCGGTCTGTTCACGCCTCTAGGTCTGAACGAGCGAACAAAACTTGCGTTAGTTTTTTTGAAAAATACGCCCCCTGGCCGCTCGCATCCTAAGTCATGTCCGCTATTTATTAGATTAATCGAGTACATCGACCAGGGTATGAACTGCTCGCTATTCTTGTGGTTGGTGTTTGCTACCACAATTTTGCGAGCAGTTCTGGCTATAAAAGAACCCAGTGACGTGGTCAATGACGCTGCTGTTTTAAATATGCACACCCATAAAACGCCCGTTTTGACCTTTAAGCACGCCTGCGATCGGCTCTCCACTCCCCGTTTTCAAGCACCTTCCCCTGTTACCACCCACATACGCCTCTTTCTGTCACTCAAATTATCAGACATTCGCTATTTTGCGAGCACATGAATTTCGGCCGCACTGAGTGGTTCGCGCATGCGTATAACGATCCGTACGCATGCGCAGTTGGGCAAACATCGCTCAGAGCGAACGAGCAGCCACTTGCGTCCGGCTCTGAATCAGGGCCTTAATTAGTACCTCAGTCAAATTGATTTAATCACCTGTGCTCGACCATGGATATCTCTAAAACATGAGCTGATGGGGAGCCTTGAGGACCACGTTTGGGAACCTCTGTTTTATACAGTTTAGAGACCACCATCATTGGATGCCTAGTAGTACACAAAGCTCACTCCACTAGAGCTCCCATCTTTGTATAAACCAGTATACAGTAGAGAACCAACTTATCCAACTCCTTTTAGTACTCCATGCACAGCCCCAAACTACCTGCTGCTCACTCATATACACTGTGCTTATTCACCTCCAACGTCAGCCACCTGCAATGTCTCCTCCATGACATTATCTCACTTGCTACTATTTGTGCTGCCTCTTTTTTCACTAAAAACTAAATTCTTATTTGAACCAATGCAAAGTAACCTCTAAACCTTGCATATACGGTCTGATTTACCATTGCTTTTGCCTAGCCTCACAACTTTGAACTTCTTTTTTTATTACTCATTTTCAAAACACGTATATTTCCCTCAATAAAAAAAACTAAAAAATAAATAAACTCGGCATCAAGCATACGCATTCACCAACTGTGTTCTTTCACCAGCATTTTTGAAAAACCTTCAACACGGTTGTTCTCACACATACACTATTCTTGCCTCATCCACACCGTGACCATGTTTTCTTCAAATTCTCACTTTACTCAGTGCCTACCTAATCCTTTATTCTGCCCCCTGTTCCCACCTCTATCCTTTCCCCCCTAGTCTCCTCCCCTTCTCTCCCCTCATTCCTCCCCTCTGCTTCCCTCCTTCTCCTCTCCCATTACTCCTCTTTCATTCTTATCTCTCCCACAATGGTCCTACTACCCAACCACTAAGCTCAGCACCCACCCTCCTCTCCCCATCACTTCACCACACCTTCATCTACATCACACTAATCTTCCTGCCTCTCCTACAAATGCATCCAACCTCTCTTGCCTATTGATCACTTCCTTCCACTCCTGCCTCCAAGATCTCGCCCGTGCTGCTCCCTTCCTCTGGTACTCTCTCCCTCTCCGACTCTCCACAAATCTTCAAACGGGGTCTCAAGACGCACTACTTCAAAGCCTTCCAGCTCTCATCCTAACCTGCTGCTTACATGCTTCTTCCTCACTGTCTACCCTGTGTCACACCCCCCCCTCCCCCCTATAGTATGTAAGCTCGTGTGAGCAGGGCCCTCTTCAATTATGTGCTTTTCCTTCCCTCACTCATACCATCATCTACTCAAAACTCTCCACAAGGTCACTTAACACTTGGTAGCTGACGCCCTACTGCTTTTTTAAGTGTTATGATCGCTGCAGCAATGTCTATAAACTATGTTCTTATTCTGTATTGTCTTGTACTGTAGGTGACTTTTACGAGTTTGCTCATTTGTTAATGTACTTTGTGAGGCTCTGCGGAACCCTTGTGGCGCCATATAAGGATAATAATAACAAGAATATCCAGGTGCACTCACAGCACTTCGATCCGTTCCCCAATGAGTGAACACTGAATGCTGGAGGGTCTTTCTTTTTATACATTCCTAATTCTTTGTTCATACTTAAGAAGGTTCTCCTCATCAGGTCAGCAAGATTTGAGATCAATAGATTTCCAATACAGGGTTACCTGGCCAAACCAACAGGGTCCCTGCTTTAAACATGTGTGACTATATAACTCCCTCTTAGCCCCCCCACCTTTCTGATTAACTCTCCCAGCTGTAAAAAATTATTTGCATACACACGGTCAGATTTGCCAGATGTGTCAGACAAATGATCTGAACGATTTGACCAACAATTTGAACTATGAATGATTTTTGACTGCATTAAAATTACTGAAATCGTCCAAAACTGACTCAAAAACACATCAGATGTCAGATATCGTTATCGGACCATCGGGAACGCGCATCGTTCAAACATGTAAAATATGTCAGATTTTCCTTCAGATATGAACGATTTTTAAAATCATTATCGTTCAGATCTGAAGAAAAATCTGACCATGTGTATGCACCATTACACACATTCTGCTCTTCAAAGATCACAAGACCATTTCACATTTTCCTCAACTGGTCAAAGGGTCCCATAACTGTCTGTCAGGAGATCAGACACAGTTATATAAACATTCCCAAATCACAGGAATTGACATAGATCGTTATCAACCCCTCTTCCTGGGGTAGCTGTCTTCAAAGGGTCGTAAACCGCAGCCTATCCATCAGCCTCTCTGGACACATGTAGGGCAATCAAATGCAGCAAATTGACATACCATGTTTATACAGAATATAAATGACAGAACGGCACACATTGTACGATATAATATTTTGTGAGGGCCTCTTCGCCACACATACAGTCAGGTCCATAAATATTGGGACATTGACAGAATTTTCAGATTTTGGCCTCTATTCACCACCACAATGGCTTTGAAATGAAACAAACAATATGTGCTTTAACTGCAGACTTTCAGATTTAATTTGAGGGTAATTACATCCAAATCAGGTGAACGGTGTAGGAATTACAATGGTTTCTATATGTGCCTCCCACTTTTTAAGGGGCCAAAAGTAATGGGACAAACTAAACAATCCTAAATCTAACTTTCACTTTTTAATACTTTGTTGCAAATCCTTTGCAGGCAATTACAGCCTGAAGTCTGAAACGCATAAACATCACCAGACGCTGGGTTTCATCCCTGGTGATGCTCTGCCAGGCCTCTACTGCAAATGTCTTCAGTTCCTGCTTGTTCTTGGGGCATTTTCCCTTCAGTTTTGTCTTCATCAAGTGAAATGCATGCTCAATCGGATTCAGGTCAGCGGATTGACTTGGCCATTGCATAACATCCCACTTTTTAGCCTTAAAAAAAAAGTCTTTGGTTGCTTTTGCAGTATGCTTCGGGTCATGTCCATCTGCACTGTGAAGCGCCGTCCAATGAGTTCTGAAGAATTTGACTGAATATGAGCATATAATATTGCCCGAAACACTTCAGAATTCATTCTGCTGCTTTTGTCAGCGGTAACAATCAATAAATACAATGGAACCAGTTCCATTGGCAGCCATACATGCCCACGCCATGACACTACAACCACCATGCTTCACTGATGAGGTGGTATGTTTTGGATCATGGGCAGTTCCTTTCCTTCTCCATACTCTTCTCTTCCCATCACTGTGGTACAAGTTGATCTTTGTCTCATCTGTCCATAGGATGTTGTTCCAGAACTATAATGGCTTTTTTAGATGTTGTTTGGCAAACTCTAATCTGGTCTTCCTGTTTTTGTGGCTCACCAATGGTTTACATCTTGTGGTGAACCCTCTATATTCACTCTTGTGAAGTCTTCTCTTGATTGTTGACTTTGACACATATACACCTACCTCCTGGAGAGTGTTCTTGATTTGGCCAACTGTTGTGAAGGGGTTTTTCTTCACCAAGGAAATTATTCTTCTGTCATCCACCACAGTTGTTTTCCGTGGTCTTCCGGGTCTTTTGGTGGTGCTGAGCTCTCCGGTGCGTTCTTTCTGTTTAAGAATGTTCCAAACAGTTGATTTGGCCACACCTAATGTTTTTGCTATCTCTCTGATGGGTTTGTTTTGATTTTTCAGCCTAATGATGGCTTGCTTCACTGATAGTGACAGCTCTTTGGAATCAGTTGCTGTCGACTCTCAATATGAGATCCAAATACAAATGTCACACCTAGAATCAACTCCAGACCTTTTACCTGCTTAATTGATAATGAAATAATGAGGGAATAGCCCACACCTGTCCATGAAATAGCTTTTGAGTTGATAGTCCCATTACTTTTGGCCCCTTAAAAAGTGGGAGGCACATATTGAAACCATTGTAATTCCTACACTGTTCACCCGATTTGGATGTAATTACCCTCAAATTAAATCTGAAAGTCTGCAGTTAAAGCACATCTTGTTTGTTTCATTTCAAAGCCATTGTGGTGGTGAATAGAGGCCAAAATTAGAAAATTCTGTCAATGTCCCAATATTTATGGACCTGACTGTACATTCAGCAAAAACACAGTGAAGTGTCAAACTTAAAAGTCTACAGAAATTATTTAACTTTCCAGTTTTAGCCAGATAGGCCGGTCCAGAGCAAACAGGATTTCCAGAAAGCTCCGAATGTCACACTGCCCTTCAAGCAAAGATCCATTCCGTAGTGTGAAGCCAACATAACAACGTTTTATATAGGTAAGTTTTGACAAGGGAGCAAAACAAAAAGGAAAACCTCTTTTTGGGGGCACTCTTATTTATAATACTATTTAAAATAAAATTTTTATTAGATATGCATTAAAATAGAAATGAAAAAATGTTCATATAGTTTTTCTGGTGATCAAGAAGACACACAGAGAGGCCTTATAAATATCCTCCTTTAAAAGAACAATTAAACAGTTTGATTCCACTTATTAATAGTTAAAATTTCTCAATATTACTCTACGTATGGGCGAAAATATTTTTTTATTATTATTAGCACCAATACTAAATAGGTGGTTTTATGTGGCAATACGTAGGCACATTTAATAGATATGTTTGTTAATACATAGGATCGTACTCGATTAGGCGCTAAATTTTGGCCGATTACGTCATTTTCGCCAATTCCATTTATCCCCGTATTCAATTTCTCCGACTTTACGCCGATGTGAAAAGTTTGTGCCTTCTAACCAGCAGAAAAGATTCGCCAATGGATACCCGGAGGAATAAAATGCAGAATTGGGGTAAACTTGCAGCAACCACAATAAACCCTTTTTACACCCCCCTTTACGCAAACTGCGTAAAAAAAACAAGAAAAACCCACAAAGGACACCCCAAAAAAGCACTGAAAAAGTGGTGAAGTTCAAAGTGGAGGTACAAATTAAAAAACTAGCAAAATAGCCTTGGGGTGGGGTCTGCAAGTATGGGGGAGGAGTTTTTTGGATTGCAGGTATTTGCTGAAGGTGCGTTTTTGGCGCTTTTTTAATGCTTGACTTTAACTACTTTAAAATATGCTTGCACCCATTTTCATGTACCCCAAATTTGATGGTACTACTTATTTTCCCCCCTAAAAGTGGCTAAATGCTATTCTTCACCACTGTCCCAAAGACGCTAAATAGCACCGATTGAGACCATTCAAAGACCCCAAATAGCTTTTGCAGGGCTATTCGGGGGTACCCATAGTGAAACCCCATGTCATAGCATCTTTTGGGGGGTGTCAGGCTGATTTCCCCAAAAATTACAGGACTTCGACATTTTCTCCAGGTCCAGTTTTCACCGATTTGGAATTGATTACGGGGATAAGCGGGGACGCGCAGGATAAGTTTTCGACGGCAAAACCTGGCCTTGGACTTTTCGCTCCTAATTGAATATGGGCCGTAGTGTGATACCACAGGTAATCAAAAACATACAGCAAAAAAATATAATTTAGACCTGAGGAAAAGTACATGAAAGGCACTGAAAAGAGACCGAGTTATCTTTTACACATCAGGGCAGTATAGCAGATAACAGAAGAATTCCATTTGATTAGCAACCAGATATATTTATATGCATATAATAGTATTAGTTAGTATTCGTTCTGCAGCCTGATGCAATATCACAGGTGGTATAATTCGAACGCCTGATGCAGTACCAAGTTTTCAGGTTTATCATTCACATATCAAAGTAGGAAGGGAATGTGTTACAACACAGGCAAGGGAGGGGAATGTGTTACTACAGGGGTGAGTGGGAGTAATGTGTTACTACAGGGGTGAGGGAGGGGAATAAATGACTACAGGTGTGAGGGAGGATAATGTGTTACTACAGGTGTGAGGGAGGGGTTGTATTTCTTCACAGGTGAGGAATGTTGAATGTGTTACAATATGGGTGAGGGAGGGAAATGTGTTACAGAGGAGAGTGAGTGGAATGTGTTAATACACAGATAAGTGAAGGTAATGTCTTACTATAGCAGTGATTAATTACTATAGAGGTGAAGGGTTAATGTGTTATTGGAGTGGTGAGATGGAAATGGAAACAGTAAATATCTAAGGTCTACCCGGGTTAAACCATGTACATAAGCAAGTAATTATATAATCAATGAGCTGTTTGTGTGACAGTTGACTCTCCCCAACCCTAGAAACTATCTGGCTTGATGATGTTGGGGCTCCGCCAGAATTCTGCTATAGTATGGTTACATTTCTAGTAATATCCTAGTACGTATTAATAAAAAACAGTTATATGAGTAGGACTATAAATACCACTTAACATTGGAGAAAAATACATGCAGGAAAAGTGCAAAAATAAATGGAAGAGCCAGACTACCAACTTTGGAAGAGTTTTATCCACATTAATCTACTCATTGGATAATAATGATGGGGAAAAACAAAAAGACAGGAAGATACAAGTCTCAAAAGAATTACAAGGTTTTAAAGTATTTAATTGGTCAATAAAAAAAGTCTACATCGAATAACTGTTGTAAACAGGATACAGGGAGGTGACAATAATTGTTCAGTAAAGCAGTAAACCTCTGCATTAGAAGTAGGGTGCCTGTGGCACCTAAGCTGTTGAACAAGTCCCAGTGTGGAACGTCACGTTCTGTTATTAGAGGTATAGGAGCATCTAACTCCAAGCACAACTGGAGAGACAGCAGTATCTGAAGGCTCACACATGGTCGCTTACTCACTGAGACATAGAAGCTCCAAGGTCTGTTACTCACTGAGCCAGTTCCACACACAGACAGAAAAATTGTACATGAAAACACACAGACGTGTCCTCATACATTATTGCTGCAGTTGCTCCAAACAGTCCCTCTCAGAGAGCCAGATCCCTTGTGACTCTGCCTGTGTCAATTGTTTTTTATGCTCAAGAATGTGTCTTATGCCAGGTATACACACACACACACACACACACACACACACACACAAGATATGTCGTCTGATCCAGGGCACATCGTCTAGTGTGTACCCTCATTGTGACTAACGATGCGCTCTCCCGTGCGACAGCGCCACTGACCGAAGAACCTGCATGCAGGTCTGAGGGGCAACAGTTAGCGAGGGCCATGCTGCATCTATCGCGCCGTCAAACGCAAGTGTGTATGCACTTGCTGATGCTGGCACCCCGCCGGGTGTCGTCGCCTACAAGGGGCCAAATTCAATTCGCTGGGAAAAGCAGAGGTCGGTGAAAAGATTGATGATTGCGCCTCATTCGCCTGTGTTTTCACCATGTGCATCCGCACTTCTCTCCGTATTCAATTCCAAAACAGGCGAAGGCGCGGATAGGCGAATGTATTTAATAACGAAACTAGCGAAAAGGACAGAATATTTTGGGGAAACTAGTCTGTACCCCAAGAAAAGCCTAACTGAGCCTGGGAATCAATATAGAAGAGTATTAATAGCCCTAATAAAAGTATTTAGTGACCTTAATATGAGTCAAATGGCTGTTACATGCATGTTTGCATAAGTGTGAATAAATGATATAATGTAATGTGAGAAAAGAAGTACTGCACTAGTATATTTTGGGGTCTCAAGTGAAAATTTAACAAAACTCAAAAATACACCTGCTGCAGCCTTAAGCAAATGTAAACCTGCAAAAACTTTTCGCCTCTAATTGAATTCAGCCCGAGGTCGGTAAACACATAGCAGAACATGGACATGTCTAATAAACATTTCTGCAGCAGCAGGCACAGGGCCTGATTCTGTAAGGATCGTAATTGCAAAGCTGCACTCAGGCAGATTTGCAATTGCGATCCTTTGCAGATATGGTAATGCACAGGATGCATCACACCCCCTGTGCATTACTTAGCCGAGCTGCGTACCATCGGCCGACTGTGGTGACCCATAGGGTCCTGCAGCCAGCCACCACAGTTTAGAGGAAGAGGCCAGGAAATCTCCATCACCCGACGGAGATCCTGGCCTATTCGCCCACCCAAACAGCGGCGGCACACCTCCGTTTCAGGTAATGGAGGCTGTCGCTGCCCCCTACCCTCCCCCAAACGGCAGCAGACTCTCAATCACTGACAGCCTGCTGACTATTTGAAAGCACACTCGCAGACCCGTTGTGCACATGCTCACAACGGGTCTGGTGCCTGCGCAGATTCCCAAACTTCGGGAATCTGCGTTCAGATTAGAGAGCACTGCTGAATCAGGCCCATAGTACCCAAAATAAGCATCGCGACGGTTAAACCCAAGGTTTGGGGCTATTGTTGACAGTGGGAAGGTTGATGATGGTATAAGTAAGGAAAGAAAAAGTACATGAGGGAAGAGGGCCCTGCTCATGAGAGCTTACAATCTAAAAGGGAAATGGGAGAGGGGGTGACACAGAGCGGAAGATATAGAGAGCAAGGAGCATGTAGCAGTGGGTTAGGATGAGAGCTGGAGGGCATTGATAAAGAAGTGAATTTTGAAGAGATGTAGAAAGTCTGATAGGGAGATGGAGTGAGTTCCAGTGGTAAGTAGCAGCACAAGTAAAATAGTGAAGGTGGGAGGAAGTAACCAGTTGGGAAGAGAGGCGGCAATCATTTGTGGAGCAAAGTGGGCGGGTGGGAATGTGAAGGGAGATGAGCTCAGATGTAAATAAGAGGATTGGGTGTGGGTTTTGTGAGTGTTATGCTGCGTAAACACTAGACAATGTGTGTACACAGCGACGGCAGATGCGACGGCATGATATATGGGGCGGTCCACACTGAACTGGTGTAAGACCGCCAGATATATCAGTCCCCCAACGCATCCAGAGGCATTGTCATCTGCCGAATCTTCAGATTGACCTGCAATGCCCAACAGCCAATGAGCTTATCAGGGTTGCTGTAGTGTCGAGGAAAGATTGTTTTTGAGCAGGGGGATGAAGAGAGTGTAGAGATGATGTGTGCTCATTTTTGCGGACTTCGGGGAAACTGCAGGTGGTGAGTTGAGGTGGAAGTTTAGTTTGATGTGAGTGGAGTTGACTGGGAGAGAAGGGAGGGTGCAGGGCATCGTGGCATAGTGGTTAGCGTACCTGCTAGGCTGTTTTAGGAGGGCGCCGCGCCCTGCCCTATTTCTGAAGGGCAGAAAGCACCCTGCCCTCCAGCGTGCCGTCTGCTGGTTCTGTCTCCATCCACAGGTCACAGTGTCCCGTGGGTGGTCAAAATGTGCCCAGCATCCATTCACTGTGACCGCAGCGCTTGAGAGCAGCCCGGCATATCCGCAAGTGCCGGGCACATCCCCAGGAGTGACGAAAGGGGGACGCATCACAAAGACATGCCCCCTTCTGGCCATGCACCCTATTTGGGAGCGCAGAAGTACCCTACCTCTAGGTCCGGCGCCCTGCCTGCTGCCGGACCTAGAGTGATCACTTGTGGTGGAGTAGCAGGACCATGGTGGAAGAGAAGTGATTGATAATGGAGTAAATCAGATATGCGGGGGAAAAGTGCCAGAGAGGTGGGAGGGAAGAAGGAGGTGGGACCAAGTGACAGAATAGAGAATTACAGGTATATAGCCACTGATTGAGAAGGAGGTTTGGGGGGGGAATTGAAAAAAATGAGACATTGTGTAGGCAAAACTACAATATAATATCATGAAGAATATTCAGGAGCAATTAGGTGTGCAAGGATATAAATAAGATAAACAATGTTAAAATTGTAAAAAGCAATGACAATGCAGACCCCCCCAACGGGCCCCAGGCTACACACACTGTCCCCCAGAATGAGATCTGCATTGCCCTGTATTTGAGGAGAGCTCTTTACAATTGGGTAAACGTATCTTAATTTAATACTACAAATATTTCCTTATATCAAATGATTATATAGGTTACATCACATTTATCTTTACAACTTGGTGTCTCTCTCCCCTTTTTATCAGTACATAGAATGTGTCTATCTATGTCTATGACATTCATTCTGACTGAATAAACAGTTGGAAAAAATGCCTCATCAATGAATCAGCTATTTAATCAATAAACTAAAACAAAAATAAAAAAGCATAAATACTTAAATCCACCTCGCTTCAATAAGACTTTTTCAGGTGTCATGAGCACTACCAGACAGAGGGCCCGATTCAGAGGGGCACGAAAAATCCCACCCTGGCTGCGATTCCGTATGCAGCGGACTTGCGAAAATATAACGACTTTGCAGAGACTCACTAGAGCACGCCCAGAATATGGTACAGACAAACCTGCATTTTTGTAGTCCCCCCCCCACGTTACCTCCCCCAAACATTGACTATCTGGCACTCACTTTGCGAAAAAAATTCCTCACTGCATCCACCATCTCAAACCCACCGGCCCAACTATGGCGCATGTGCAGTGGCACAAAAATTGCTCCACTGCGCCCGACAGACATTGTCTCCATCTCTGAATCAGGCATTGAGACAGGAGACTTACAAAGGAGGGAATTACCAGCTTATCCCAAATTTGTTATACATAACATGGCACTCAGAGGTTTAAGTACATCATGCATGGTCCAAAGGACAGGAATGTAAGCTCTGACCTAGAAAGAAATATTTGACTTATTTGACTGTGCAAATTACTCTGTGCACCAGCGAGGGCAAAACTACAATAGAAACAACTCAATTTGTAACATTTCCTTAATATTTCATTGATCTCTCTCATTAATCCACATAAACAAACATGAATAACATGCAAACATGTTTTAAACATAAAATGAACATGCAACCGGCAGCTGCCTGACCTACTTAAATAAATTCCTAAAAATAAATCTGTAAAAAATTAGTGAAATCATCACACCAAGAACAGGGTTGTTTAAAGGTGCCCATACACTGAGCGATGCACCGTGTAGGGCGACTGCCGATCCGTCAGCAGACGGTTCGTGCAGTCCCCTCTGGCAATCGTGCGGACCCCAATGACAGCACGATATGCCAGCTCCCCCTCCTCCATTTGAATGGGATCGTACATCGCATCCCAGATCAGATGGTTTTGCAGGAAGATCTTGGGATGCGATGTACGACCCCGCGGGAGCGCGCAGCACGATATCAGGTACGATATCGTGCCCATACACGGCACGATATAGCACCTATACCATGCCGATCCGTCGGATCGGCAAGTATATCGTGCCGTGTTTGGCTACCTTAAGAGAAATCCTGGATATCATCGCACTTCAGATGCTAGATCTGTTAAGAGTTCAAGGCGTATATTTACTTGACAGCTGGTTTTCAAAGACAAGCTTCATTTAGCATTTATTGCTATTGCAGCACATTGGTGGCTTTAAAAACCTGCTGTTTAGTAAATATATCTCCAAGTCTCATTGTTGTTGATATATCTGTAGTACTTTAGGAGTCCTCCGCTATCAGATTGGTGGCAGCAGTTGTCACCAAACATGGGGAACAAGTGTCCTGTTTCCAACAGGAACAATGATAGTAACAGTCACCTGGCTACACACGGCTACTTCACAGACACCCTTCTCTAGAAGGAGGTGGTTTAATTTAAGAAAAATGGTGATGGACAGATATGGTTGCAATCAACTGACTGGTTTAAAATTTGTAGAATGGCTGGTTCAAGTTTTTCAGCATCCAGCATCCTCATTCCAAGTGTACCACCCCCCCTACAGCTGTACAGAAATGCTGGTTACCAGTGGCTGCTTTATTATGGGTGGCTGATAATGCTGTTGCAGGAAGGTGGCACAGTGGACGCATTTGGGCAGCACCATTTTTATCTTATGTTACATGCCACTTTATGTAATAGGATTAGGTTGTGAGCACCTCAATGTACAGCACTCTAATAGGTTTCTAAATAATACTTGCCTCCACACAAAGGACCACAGGCACATTAAAAGCAAAGAAGCATATGTATTCTGTAAGATGCCTCATACTACATCAGGACAGCTCATTATGACCCATTTTATTTAGGCAAGGACATTCTTGAATCCACTACCAACAATAATAATCGCTCCTTGATAAAACCTCTGTGTAAAAGGCGAAACGCGTCAGTTCTAGGCACGCTCCAATGACATTTTAGATTCATATCACTGCAGAAGTTTACTTTCATCTTGGCACTGGATTAACTTGTCTTTAGATGGCACTGCTGGAGGGGTAGCAGGGATTCCCAAGGTGGGTGGCATGTGGGATTCACAGGTTCCAGACGCCCCTTGCTGGGCGTCTCTACGAATAGGCCCCGACGTAGCAATTCAATTGTTTCTCTGTTCAGGAGCCTATTCGTATTTATCGCGGTTACAAGAACTTGGGTTTAGCGACTCTGTGCTTGGCTAAACTATCTAGAGTAGTGGTTATGGCACCCAAACAAAACGTACTTTGGACACATTTCTTCTCGCACCTCAGGAGGCGGTGAGAAGAAATGTGTTCCCACGCAGCTTTAGGCGTCTGAATGGAGCAACAATTGAATTGCTCCATCGGGAGCCCATTCGTATAGACGCCCACATCTACAACAATTGAATCGCCCCCACAGTGACTGACACATGAGCACTCTTTATTTTATTTCCTCACAGTAGAATTCTGTTTTTCAGCACCAATGTTAATGTAGCATGTTGCAAAGTTATTTTTGAATGGAAACTCCAGTTTTTAAAGTCATGGTGTATCACGTTATGTTGGGTACATTCTTGAGCAACCAGGTGGCCGAATGGCTATTGCGCCGAATGAGCGCCCGATTTCCACACTTACCAATCGGTTGCTCAATATGTCCGGCCAGACATCACAACTGGGTAGGTTGTGATGTCAGTGTCGGTGGGTTCTGTGGATTATACATCAGCGTCGGCTGTGCTGCAGGGCCAATGCGATATTTCTGTGAACGACGTTGTTCACAGACATATAATTGGGTGTACACACCTGGCGATGCACTACAGATATATAGTTCACTGTCCAAACGATATATCCACAAATGTGTACACCAGGGTATACCACAAAATTTATGCACTGACGAACCCAAATATCTATGCACTTATGTTGCTAGCAAAAAGAAACATGCTGCATCCATGTGTTGGATTTGAAACTTGAAAAATATTTTATCATACATTCTGTGCAACAGTGACAAACCACAATAGTGCAAGAAGTGCCATTTATACACAAAAATATCCTTTCACTTTCAAGAAGAAGCATGTTTTCCTGAAAGCATGTGAGCTAAATACCACCACATACGTTCCTCCACCAATGTCCTCTCTCCACCACCATCCTCCCTTCCCATTGACATTACCGCTCTCTCCTCTATACCCCAAGTTCACTACCTGGGTTTCAATCTAGTCTCTGTCCCGTCTATGACTTCCACATTGTCCTCATATTGCCACTTCTCCAACATCTCCATCTCACAGCGGAACCTACCAAAACGAGCAGGGCCTTCCTACCTATATATCTGTGTGTTATTACCCAGTTTTGTTCTCTTTATGTTTCCAATTGAAAAGCGCAACGGAATATTTTTTATTTCAAATACATAAGACAATAGCAACAGAAGCTTTTATATGAGAATAAGAGAATATTGTGAATCAGATATACATCCGGAGTTTATTTAGGAAGTAATGCAAAAAAACAGTATCATTAACAATCTTAGACGATCGTATATAGCATAGTAATATATTACAGATAACTGGTTCAAATTAACTGGAGTGAAAGAGGTAAAAGAAAAGTTAAAAAAAAAAAAAAAAAAAAGTAGAGGGGAAGAAAATGGAGAAAGAAGAGAACATATTGAGAGGGGGGGGGGGAGGAAGAGTGGAGGGCTCTGCTGGTATAAACACCCCAGCAAAGTATGGGGTGTTATTATATGGTACCAAATATTAGATTTAAGAGTGTGTTCATAAGCACAAAAAACAAACGAATAAACAAAAATAAACGATCAGAACAGAAGGGCTTAAAGTCCACCCAACAAATGGGACTTGTGTGAGGGATTTTGAAAACTGTACCATGTGTTCCAAATCTGTAGGAAACGAAGGATCTATTATTAAGATATGCGGTGATCTTCTCCATACTAGCCAGGTACCAGATTTTATCAAACACTAGGCGAAGAGGAGGAGTTTCCAAACGCTTCCAATACAGTGCAACAAGGCAATGTACATGGACCAAGTACCATATGTAAAAGATCTTCTAGGCGTTCTCCTTAACGAAAGTTGAAATGATGTCTTTGAAATAAGACATATAAATATCAGACCATGCTTGCTCATCAGGTGGTGGACCAAGGTCTCTTTCCCACTGAAGTACAAACGATGGATAAGGAAACTGCCTATACGATAGGAGGAGAGAATAAATGGCAGATACAAATGTCCTGAGCTAGGCGCCTGTGGTAACACAGATTCTAGGGCTGACAGAGAGCAGAGTAATATAGGAGCCAGAGGTCACAAAATGCCTTATTTGAAAACATATAAATGGGTTCACCTCCGGGAAGTTAAAATTTAGTTATAATATCAGGTACCGACATACAGATATTATCCAAAACATCTATAATAAAACATATATTTCTACAAATCCAGGGACGAGCACGTATCGAGGATTGACCTGGTGGGAAGATAGGATTATCCCATAAAAGGTAAGGAAAGAAAGAGACGAGAGGAGTTTGAAGTGGCGGGTACACAATGAAATCTTATAATCGGACCCACCAACATCGATCCCCGTGATATAATTCGATGTGCGGATACAGGCCGCCAGGCAAAGACCAGGGGTGACAAAGGGCACCCCTGTCTAGTGCCATTCGTAATCCCTAATGCACAAGAAGCTAGTCCATTAACAGAAATCTTAGCCAATGGGCCAGAGTACAAGGCCTGAACTCCAGTGAGGAAGTCGCCACCAAACCCAAAATGCCTAAGTCTCAAACATAAAGGGCCAACTAATCCTATCAAATGCTTTCTCTGCGTCCAGAGAAAGCAAAACAGCAGGGGGTATGCAGAGAGTTTATAGAATGCATAAGGCTAATGATGCGCTTGTGTTGTCCCATGCATGTGTGCCAGGGACAAACCCCACTTATTCTTCATTATGTACAAGTTGAGGCAAAACAGTGCTTAAAAGGAAGGACAGAATTTTAGCAAATATCTTCATATCGATGTTAAGTAAAGATATGGGTCGATAGTTAGCACAATTCGTTGCATCTTTAGGTATAACAATAATCTTAGCCTCAAGAGCTAAGCTAGAGAAGGAAGCGCCTTGTAGGATGTCATTAAATAGAACCGACAAGTGGGATATAAGATGATGTTGGAAGGTCTTGTAATAGCTAGCTGTAAAGCCATCAGGGCCCGGCGCTTTTTTTCTCTTTACAGTTTTAATGGCGGTGGCAACCTCCTCCTCAGAAATGTCAGCATGGCAGTGTGAGAGGAAATCCCAGATCTCTGCAACAAAATCAGGCAAGACCCAAAAGCATAGTAGAGTTTGTCATAGAAATGAAACAAGGCTTGGGTGATGAGTTTGGGATTACGTGAAATTTTACATGTGGAGGATCGGATGGAAAGAACATTACTTTGAGCAAGTTGAGACCGCAGCCTGGAAGCCAGAAGCCTGTTGGCTTGGTCCCCTTTCTCGTAGAAAGATTGTTGAGCCATTTTAGACTCTTCTTGGCCTTAGCTGTCAAACATTCACCCTTAGCGGATGACAGAGCGGATAAGTCCACATGTGAATCTGAGTGTTTGTGTTTTAAAGAAAGAGATCATATTTGCTCTGAGAGATCCTGAATGCGTTTGGTCCGAGTTTTAGTAGCGAGTTTTAGGAAGCTCTGATTAAGTAACCCCGCATAACTGCCTTATGGGCATCCCATAAGAGCATAGGGGTAATATTTGGTTTCTTATTACATCTAAAGTAATGTGTTATTTCTTCTAGTTGGGTTTTGAGTAAGGGATTAAGAAGGAGTTTGTCATTTAAATGCCATGAGGGCTGGCGAATGGACATTTTGGGGACATTTGGGGATCAGATACAGCCACTGTAATTGGACCATGGTTGGACCACGTACTGGGGTGGGATGGAGGTGTCCAGTATACACTGGGCTGGTTCAGTGCTCAAAAATATCATGTCCAACCTTGTATATACGTCATATATGGGAGAGTAGTCGGTATAGTCTCAGGCAGTGGGTTCCTTCACTCTCCAAGCATCAAAGAGAAGGTGTTGCGATTAAAGGAGATTCAGGGAAGCAGAATTACGAGAGTGAGTGTTTTAGGGACTTAGGGAGGGGTTTGGGCCTGTCCAGGTGGCAATCAAGGGTCACATTAAAGTCCCCATCCATAACTACTAAGCCATATGGGACGGATGGGGGGGTATGGTCACAGCCGTTCAGAGAAAAGACGAAAGTAGAGGGAGTGGAGTCTAAGTCCGATGTGCAGGTAAAATCAAAAGAAGCACTCTTGGTACTAGTCATATCATAGTAAGAAAAAGGAGTTGTAGGGATATGGGGGAGGGGGGGGGGGGGGAATGTCCCAGGGAGGACAAGGAAGGTTATAGAGTCACAACAGGGATACATGTGTCTAGATGTAATGACATCACTGAGAACTCTGACAGGCTACACCAAAACGATAAATACAACCCACGGGGAACATAGTCAGGGAACCCGCGAGATACCATAACTCTAAAAATATCTGGGAGGTAGAACACACAATAAAACATTTTTTTAACAAGCCCATATAAGCAGAGCAACATCAAATCAATATACCTAAAGTTCCAAGGCAGATAAGGACACAGTGCCTCCCACCCCGTACATCGTCGGGCACATTATAGGCTAAGTACGAAACTGTAATGAAACACCCATAGGGGTGTATAGAAGTAGGAGAATCTGTACTCTGTCCTCTGGAAAATCACTTAGATCAAACAAACTGGCCGTAAGGGCACCAATATTGTAACTTCAAATACATATAGTAATATTTATGTAACAGTGGTAATAGTAGGGACCTGTATGTAAGCCCTTGAAGACCACATAACTCACAAAGTCCAGTCTTCTTCAGAATCCATGTTGAGGAGAGAGCATGAAGTCTCCAATGCAACAATGGGGGCCTACAGAGGGTAACTTGCATAAAAATACAGCAGAGAGAGAGAAAATGGAGAGGATTCAGGTGTCTGGAAGGGTGCGTGAGGTTGACCCAGATATATAGCAGTTCTGGAACCGGGCTTTATGGGGTGGGGAGGTGTTGACAGGAGGAGAATGCTGTGGAGGGGTTGAAGATCTCGAGATATGACTGATGTGAATGACCAAATATTCTCTGTAAAGCGCTGCAGAATATGAATGTGCTATATAAATAACTGGTAATATTCAAGTGTCGAAACAATTGCATTGCTTCATCGGGTGTCTTGGCAGCCAAAACTTTGCCATTAGACCGGACTTGGAGGGCAAAGGGGAAGCCCCAACAATATTTAATGTTGTTATCTCTCACAGTATCTTGGTGAAATCCTTCATTTCCCGTCGTCTTATCAGCGTGATGGGGGAAAGGTCTTGGAAGATAAGGAGCATGGATCCCTCAAAAGTAATGTAAGAGGATAGCCTGGCTTTTGTATAGCTCTGATCTTTTGCCGTGTAATAATGTAATCTCAGAATTACATCTCTAGGAGTGTTGGCGTCCAGGGATCTAGGGCGAAGTGCTCGGTGAGCCCTGTCTAGGAGCAGCATATTATCGGGAATGGAGGAAGCAAGGACGTGAAGAAGATAGTCCATTAGGTGGGCAGATTCAACAGATTCAGGAATGTTGCAAATCCGGAGATTGTTCTGGCAGCCTCTAATATCTAAGTCTTCCTGCTTATAGGCCATGAGCATCACATCGGTGCGAATTTGGGCTACTTCTTGTTCGGATTCTTGTTGAAAGGCAATAAGTTCCTCTTGGTTTCTTTCAGTAGCATCAACCCTGGAACCCAAAATAGCCACCGCTGTGTTAATTCCTGAGAGAGCATCTTGTACTTCCTCACGGATTGTCTTTTTAATATTTTTAATTTCAGTAAGAAGCATCGCAATATTAGCTGTAGTGGCTGGTGTTGAAGAGATTTCTTCATCGGAGTCCTTATCAGAGATCTCGTCAGTAGGTGAGGTATGAGAAGATGAGAGTGCATGGTTCTTAAAGTATCCAATAAGGTTATGGGATCCAGATTTTTTCCCCTTTTAGGCATGATGAGGGAGTTAGAGGAGAGAACTTCCACCGGGTAGAGAGAAGGGGGAACTCCTAAGACATCATTGGTATGCACAGGACTAGACTCCTGATATAATATTACATATCCAGCGGTATAGATGAGCTGTAGATATATGAAATTTGTGTTACATACAAAAAAGTGTAGTTATAGAGATATACCACCAGGTGGAGCTGTAGCTTCAGAATTGGCAGCAGAAGAAATAAGTAATATAGTAAAACGTGAGAATCTTGGTATATATGGGGGGCAAATTATGTTCACCCATCTCTGGGGACCCACCAACCAAATCACCCCTGGACCACAGTGGTATTGGGTCCCTGTTGCAGAAATAATGTCTGGAACTTTGTGTGAGCTAGAATGAATCAGCCACTTACATAAGTGTTGGGGATTGCCCCTGCAGATCCCTTTAGCAGGCAAGATGGGGGGAAATGCGGTCCAGTATACTGGATTGGCAGGTCCTCTAGAGGTAGAAGGGGACAGTATGAGACCCAAAGTCTAAACAGTGACCGCAGCCACTGATGAGGCCACATTGATGCAGGAGAAAATAAGAGTTATGGTATAACATACCTTCATTAACTCTTTTTCTTCGAGGTCCACGGGGTCCACAGCCATCACATTGGGGGTATATGGATTCATCCAGGCACCAAATAGATAATCCAGCCTCTCGGCTCCCAGGATGCACCAAGTCCTCCCCCATATACACCGCCCCTGGTCACAGGGCGTCAGTTTGTCACAAAGCCCACCAAGAGAAGGCAAAACAGGTAAGGAAGGACGGACATATGTTCTCCAGACCATTCTCTCACGAGGGAAACACTCAGAGATACAATGGATATCCAATAACACCAGGTGCGTTAGGGTGGGTGTCCTGTGGACTCCATGGACCTCGAAGAAAAAGAGTTAACGAAGGTATGTTATACCATAACTCTTATTTTCTTCTTCGGGGTCCATGGGTTCCACAGCCATCACATTGGGGATATACCCAAGCAGTACCCCTAAGGGCAGGAACGCTCCTGTGTTTCAGAAGAAAGGAGGCACCCTGAGAGGCACAGGTGTCAAATGCATAGTGTTTTATAAAGGTGTGGACAGACGACCATGTGGCTGCCTTACACAATTGTTCCGCAAAGGCGCCCCAACGAGCTGCCCATGAAGGAGCCACAGACCGCGTAGAGTGTGCCCTGATCGAATCTGGCACCCTACGACCCACCTGAGTGTATGCCTGTGATATGGTCATACGAAGCCATCTTGCTAAAGTCTGTTTATTGGCTCGCCAACCCCGATTATGGCAGCCATACAGAACAAAAAGAGAATCAGACTCTCTCAACTTGCTGGTGCGATCCACGTAAATATGTAGAGCACGCACAACATCTAGGGAAGCCTCACCTAAGGACAACCCTGAAACCTGAAAAGCTGGGACCACAATCTCTTCATTTATATGAAACCGTGATAACACCTTAGGAAGATACCCTGCTCTAGTCCGCAGCACCGCTCTATCCTGATGGAAAACTAGGAAAGGAGAGCGGACTGACAAGGCTGCCAGGTCAGACACTCTACGGGAAGAAGCGATGGCCAAAAGAAATATTGTTTTTGCTGTCAACCATTTGAGATCTACCGAATCTAACAGTTCAAAGGGGGAAGCCTGTAAAGCTTTAAAGGACTAATGACAAGTCCCATGGTGCTACTGGAGGAACAAATGGAGGCTGCACCATCAATACCCCATGAAAAAATGTCCTAACATAAGGTAGCGGAGCGACCCTAAGCTGAAACCACACCCCAAGCGCAGAAGTCTGCACTCTTAAGGAGGCCAGACGAAGACCCCGCACTAACCATGACTGGAAAAAAGAAAGCACTCGGGAGATCCTAAACACAATAGGATCAGATTTCCTCTGTTTACACCACTGAAAGAAACAGCGCCAAACCCTATAGTAAACCTGGGCCGAAGAAGGCTTTCGTGCCCTCAACATGGTCTACATTATTGGCTCTGATAACCCCTTGGCTCTTAGAACGGAGGCCTCAAGAGCCACGCCATCAAAGCCAACCGAGGGCGATCCGGATACCAGCAGGGACCCTGTAGTAATAGATACTGCCTCAGAGGAAGTGGCCATGGGTGTCCATTGAGAGGTTTTGTAGATCGGTAAACCAATGGCGCCTGGGCCAAGCAGGAGCTATCAGTATCACCACGGTGTCTTCTTGTTTGAGCTTTCTGACAACTCTGGGAAGAAGGGCTAGAGGCGGAAAGAGATACGCCAGTCCAAACTTCCACCTTACTGATAGAGCATCTGTTAAGTCTGCCAATGGGTCCCTGGTCCTGGACCCGTACCTGGGGACCTTGTGGTTGCGATTCGAGTCCATAAGGTCCATCACTGGAAGACCCCATCTGTCCACCAGGTTCTGGAATACCTGCAGGTGGAGAGCCCACACCCCTGCGTCTATGTCTTGCCGACTCAAAGTCTGTTTCCACATTTTGTACCCCTTGTACAAAAACCGCCGTTATCGCAGGAAGATGACGTTCTGCCCATATTAGGATCCTTGACACTTCTGCCATGGCTCCCCGACTTCGCGTGCCCCCCTGCCGATTCAGATAAGCCACTGTGGTAACATTGTCGGATTGTACTTGCACCGGCTTGCCGCGCACAACATCCTGGGCCTGTACCAATGCCCTGAAAACTGCCCTCAGTTCTAGTATGTTTATGGGCAGACAACTTTCTGCCCTTGTCTATCTCCCTTGGAAGACGTGCGGGCCCACACTGCTCCCCAACCCCGAAGACTGGCATCAATGGAGAGGAGAGTCCATTCCGATATCCAGAAGGGGCGACCCTGGTTGAGGTAGTCCGACCGTAACCACCAAGACAGGGACAACCTTACTTCAGGGGACAAGTAGATTTTATCGACCGATAATCACCGTTCCAGCGTGAGAGAACCCACCGCTGCAATGGCCGGGAGTGAAACTGTGCATATTGCACCATGCTGAAGGTGGATACCATCGACCCTAGCACTCGCGTGGCTGCATGCACTGAGACTCGTCTGTTGTGTAGTACTGCAATCTTTTCCTCCAGCAGATACGACCCAATACTTCCTGAGCAACAGCCATAGAGAGCACTCAGAGTGGTCTGCAGCCGACTTAAATAATTGGAAGGCTGGGCGTCCCCCCGGCTGTCAGACTTTATATCCCCGTGGTCCTGTGAAAGCAGACCCAGCCGGCTGACTGCCCACACAGCAGTCCCTCGGCCAGTCACTATGCCGGGGGACGGACCGCTCGTGACCGCAGCGTCAGCGGCCGCCCACGGTCCTACTCTTTTTTCAAAAAAAGAACTTGGTCTTCAGGACTGCCCCACAGTCCCACTGCTAGTACGGTGCCTTCTTGCACCAAACAGTACACTGACGCCCTGTGACCAGGGGCGGGGTATATGGGGGAGGACCTGGTGCATCCTGGGAGCCGAGATTAACTGTTTGGTGCCTGGATGAATCCATATACCCCCAATGTGATGGCTGTGGACCCCATGGAGCCCGAAGAAGAAAGCCGTCCCGATGCAGGAGAACTGGGGAGCGCTGACTCGGGAATGTGCTTGGTGTCCTCGTCCCCCACCCTAGAGTAGCAGATCACCGCTATACTGGGCCTTGAGTACAGCACTAGGAGAGGTCATAGAGTCACAGCGGGCACAAGCGGGATGGTCAATCTTCATCTTCTTTTTAACGCACATGCCCTCTAGAATGACAGCTCTTCCAGCAGGGCCCTCTTTTCTACTGCCTTCTCTAAGTATTTATGCTATTATGTATACAGTCAGGTGCATAAATATTGGGACATTGACAGAATTTTCATAATTTGGCCTCTATTCACCACCACAATGGCTTTGAAATGAAACAAACAAGATGTGCTTTCACTGCAGACTTTCAGATTTAATTTGAGGGTAATTACATCCAAATCAGGTGAACGGTGTAGGAATTACAACGGTTTCTATATGTGCCTCCCACTTTTTAAGGGGCCAAAAGTAATGGGCCTATCAACTCAAAAGCTATTTCATGGACAGGTGTGGGCCATTCCCTCGTTATTTCATTATCAATTAAGCAGGTAAACACCAAAGACCCGGAAGACCACGGAAAACCATGGAAAACAACTGTAGTGGATGACAGAAGAATTATTTCCCTGGTGAAGAAAAACCCCTTCACAACAGTTGGCCAAATCAAGAACACTCTCCAGGAGGTAGGTGTATATGTGTCAAAGTCAACAATCAAGAGAATACCTCACAAGAGTGAATATAGAGGGTTAACCACAAGATGTAAACCATTGGTGAGCCACAAAAACAGGAAGACCAGATTAGAGTTTGCCAAACAACATGGAAAAAAACCATTACAGTTCTGGAACAACATCCTATGGACAGATGAGACAAAGATCAACTTGTACCAGAGTGATGGGAAGAGAAAAGTATGGAGAAGGAAAGGAACTGCTCATGATCCAAAACATACCATCTCATCAGTGAAGCATGGTGGTGGTAGTGTCATGGTGTGGGCATGTATGGCTGCCAATGGAACTGGTTCCCCTGTATTTTTTGATGATGTGACTGCTGACAAAAGCAGCAGAATGAATTCTGAAGTGTTACGGGCAATATTATATGCTCATATTCAGTCAAATGCTTCAGAACTCATTGGACAGCGCTTCACAGTGCAGATGAACAATGACCCGAAGTATACTGCAAAAGCAACCAAAGAGTTTTTTAAGGCTAAAAAGTGGAATGTTATGCAATGGCCAAGTCAATCCCGTGACCTGAATCCGATTGAGCATGCATTTCACTTGATGAAGACAAAACTAAAGGGAAAATGCCCCATGAACAAGCAGGAACTGAAGACATTTGCAGTAGAGGCCTGGCAGAGCATCACCAGGGATGAAACCCAGCGCCTGGTGATGTCTATGCGTTCCAGACTTCAGGCCGTAATTGCCTGCAAAGGATTTGCAACAAAGTATTAAAAAGTGAAAGTTAGATTTAGGATTGTTTTTAATTTGTCCCATTACTTTTGGCCCCTTAAAAAGTGGGAGGCACATATAGAAACCGTTGTAATTCCTACACCGTTCACCTGATTTGGATGTAATTACCCTCAAATTAAATCTGAAAGTCTGCAGTTAAAGCACATCTTGTTTGTTTCATTTCAAAGCCATTGTGGTGGTGAATAGAGGCCAAAATATGAAAATTCTGTCAATGTCCCAATATTTATGCACCGGACTGTATATTCAAACATGCAAATTGGTCTATAACCGTCTAATGTAATTATGTAAATGTTTTAACCCCTGTAGCACCATATTAAAAAACAAAAAAAGATGAATATAATAATAATACTCTTTACTTAAAATTGTCAAACCTCTAAATGAGCAAAGTTCATATGGAAAACTATGTATCATCTGTTCTTCGTCTGGATGCATGCTATCATCTGGATCAGCAACCTCCACTGAAACATTGTTTAATATAAAACTTCTTCTACGGGCTCTAAAGGTGCCTACACACGGAACAATGTGCTCAACGATGTGATATCGGGAGCAATTTACCTTGAAGTCTCCCCAGCTCTCCAGGACACTATGTGCAACAAATGCTGCACGATGTGCGACATGATCTATTGCGCACGATCTAATGATTTGCATATCATTAGATCATGCACGATAGCCTACAGATGCATGCACGGATCAGGGAGAACCGTGACGCATGCATCTGTGTGAAAATAAATAAGACACAGATGATTGGTCGGATCCGTGAGATGCAGTCACCAGATCAATCTGCTGGCTGCTCACAGCCCCCAACTAGTTATTTTACTGATTTGTATGTTTTTATTTTAAAAAACACACAAAAAAGCAAGCTGCCCAAAGAGCAAAATACTGAACCAAGTGACAAATCAGACAAACTCCTCATACAGCAGTACATACAGGGTACAGTCCAAAATGCCACATGGTCTGAAATTTGACATGTCAACATGCCCATCATGTACTTAAGCCCTAACTCAGACATGTACTGTCGACATTCACAGTGTCAACATTCAGACCATGTTGACATAATGACTACATACCAGAAGAAAATAGGAAGATAAATGTTCCAAAGATAGGAATGGACAAGAAGAAAGAAGGCCGTGCCACAGAGGTTACAATCTAATGGGAAGGGATGAAGCTCAAACATGAGGGCCAGCTGCAATGCAGAGCATTGTGTGCTAAGACAGGCTGGGCTTAATGAAGAGGAAAGAAGTAGGATTGAAAAACTTTGAAGGCTAGGGGAGAGTCTGTTTGGGAGTGTTTCATAGGTGAAAAGCTGCACTACACAAATCTCGCATGTGGGAATGGGAGGTGAGGAGCTGAAGGACAGGTCAGTTGCAGTAGGTGGGAGTTTATAAGGAGATAATGTCTGGAGTTGTTAGTGCAGTGTGGGGGAGATTGTTAAGGTCTTTGTAAGTGGATGAGAGAAGTTTAAATTGAATTATTTAGGAAATATGGTAGAGTGAGGAGGCAGTATAGGAGACATAGGAGGTGAAGGAATATACATGTGGTAGCAGGACTCCGGGGAGATGGAGAACGTGAAAAGTGGAGTGAAGACGACAGCAGAGATGAGGGTAACACCAAGGCAACAAACTTCAGAATAATGTGGTGGGGTCAATGATGAGAAAGACGTGTGTTTGGGGTCAGGGTTTAAAGGTGAAATAAGTATAATGTCATACTGAAGACAACAGGGTAGGACTACAAACCCATTTCCATCAGTATTACAAGCTTGAACTGTACAACTAAGCCTAGTGTTCATTCTAGCACTCTGCACCGGTCACATCCCATGCAGTTCCTCTTTCCTGCTTGGGGTGTCGCTCTCTGCTCTGGTGCTTCTAGCACCACAGCAGTTTTGTTGCATCAGCTGAGTGTGCTAGAAGCACCAGAGCAGAAAGACACCCCAGGCAGGAAAGAAGAAATGCATGGGTTGTGACAGGTGCAGGGTGGTAGAATGATCAAAAAGCCACAAAAATGTTCACTACAGCAAATAGTACATTGCTAAACTGAATAAAATAGTACCAAGAAATTGTTTTGCAGAAATAGAATCATTACAGTACTACATTGTTCATGGGCATGTGTACATACACTCGAAAGTACCAAATGATCCAATTAAATTTTGGTCCACTATCACCCGTTTGGTTTTGAAAAGTATTTTATGGTTTAATGTAATTTTAGATTTACATGCAATGTTATTGCTAGCCTTTTTTGTGGATAACATTATAATAGTGGTTCCCAAACTAGGTGCTTCAGGGCACGTACAGGGGGTGCTTTTGGTTAGTGGTCCAGTACCAAATAAAATGATTTTTAGTCAGTGATAGGTAAAACCAGTACTAATGGCCGCCAATTTAAAAGCAGCACAGCCCTGTCAACCACCACATAACTGACCCTAACGGTGACATATAAGCACAATTTACTTCATTTTATTTTGGCTGAATTTCACAATAAGAAACTTTTGGCCCAGGATGCCATGGAAAAAATGCTGATACTCTAGGGCGCCGTGATTCTAAATAGTTTGGGAACCTCTGCATTACACAAGAAACGTCAAGTTTTTATTATTGCTTATATTATTCATTATGAGAGCTGGTCACTTCACTATACTAAAAATAATTGGCACTTCATATCATCATTAAGGGGCCCTTTTATCACCTGTTTTCGGAGTATACCCACAAATATTTAGTATCCCCTGAAAGTATTATGGAGGGATCGCAGCAGATATCTCCAATATCTGCTACTGTCTCCCCATTTCTGCCAGAAGCCTCAATAGGTTTCTAGTGTTCCCTCTAGCTCCGGCGGCAGGCAGGGCGCCGGAGCTAGAGAGGGCAATCTTGTGTGCGCGCCGAAGGCGCGCGAGCCAGAAAAGGGGGCGTGTCTATAAGACGCGTCCCCTTTTCGTCATACTTGGGGGCGTGCCCGGCGCTTACGGACATGCCGGGCAGCCCCCAAGCGCTGCAGAAAGGGAGAATAGATGTTGGGCGCATGCGCCCGGCGTCTATTCTGCGGCGGTGACCGGGTCACCGCATGTTTGTCCACCCACGGGACACTGCGTCCCGCGGGTGAGAACGGCTCCCGCAGGCTGTTAGGGCAGGGCGCTTTTTGCCCACCTCCTGGAGGGCAGGGTGCTTTTTGCCCTCCAGAAGGAGGGCAGGGCGCCGCGCCCCGCTAAAACAGCCTAGCAGGAACGCTAGGTTTCTATGGGGGATGCAATGCTGTCAGATTTACCAAGTTCTGTAATCCAAAGCATTCTGGAATTTGGTCCCTGCAGCCGCCAGTGTAGCCTAAAGGTGCCTACACACTTGGCGATTTTTTTTACACGATCTGGCCGATTCCGACGCATTGGAACAGATAGTGTAAAAAAATGCCCAAATCGTGACTCCCCACTCACGATCACGATGCGACGCGCGTCCCCGATGCCATGCTGTAGGGCAGATTTGCCAATCTGGGACACAATGCACTGGATACACGATAGATCTTAAGTCAGATTGGACATTTTTTACTCCAAATAGTGTGTAGGACTGCCGGGGAGCTGCCGGGGGAGAGTTCAAGGGAAATCGCACACATCGTGAGCACATAGCCAAGTGTGTAGGCACCTTATGGGATATACAACACGTAACTATCTGGAAGAGGAATCCATAGGAACCTCCCTGGGACAATGGCCGCCCCGCATGTGTAGTCAGTAGACCGCACATGCACAGGATCCAAGGCACGTGAATGAAGAGACCGCTGACACGGTCACTTCACTCCCAACACATCGCAGGGACGGGCTCCTTTCACGTGTTCTTCATACATCTGAGCGGTATGCTGGCATCCTGCAATGCATTAATGGGTGCTAATATTGTGCCCAGATTGCATTGCAAATATGATTATTAATAAATGGGCCCCTATTTAACCAATAGGGTTGCCAACAGGCTACGTTAGCACAAGTAAATGTATACTGTATAACAAGAAGGGAGTGTTATGTTCTGGGTTGTTTGTGGATCCGGGGGGGTAGCAGGAGCGATCACAGAAGCAGATTTGAAAATAAAACTAGGATTTTTAATAAGTGCTTGAGTAGACATATAATGTGGCAGTAAATAAAAGTCCAGGAATATATAAATGTGCACAAGAGTTCTGTAGTGGGAGTAAAAGGGTTAAATGTCCAAGTAGAAACAATTAGAGCTGTCCAGGTGTGCAGGTAGTGAAACTGGAAAAAATCAAACCAGGTATGCAGGCAGTGAACTGAAAATAATCAAGCCAGGTATGCAGGTAGTGAACTGAAGCGCAGGTTGTCAGCAGGCTCAGGCACTCAGGTATGGGCAAGGGTGATGGAGGAAGCGGGGTAGTCCAGTGGGAGCTAGGAGCTGACAGGCAGACTGGCAGACAGCGAATTCACAGGAACAGGATAAGCACAGAGAACTCCCTCTCAGCTAGGCTGACATACACGTTGCACTGGCAAAGAAGGAAGGCACTGACCCTTCCTAAATACCCCATGCCGTGCTGTTACTGGCCGGAGGGAACATGTGACTCTCCAGGATTGGCCAGCCGCATCACATGGCCAGAAGGCAAGATGGCGGCGCCCATGCCAAACGGAATGGAGACGCCGCCAGGCCTTACTAGCGCAGAGTGACAAACAGGCCCGCACAACAACGCGCGCAGCCAAAGCCCCCCGCCAGATACCAGCTCCTCCACCAGACAGCCCGCGCCACAATGACCTCACAGGTAACACTCGCCTAGTGCCATGCTGAAATACCCTGGCCGTGACAGGGAGAGCTAGCTGTATCTTTTGGACTCATGCAGACAGGTATCTTGACAGGAGACCCTCACACCTTATTCTAAACATAATGCTACTAGAGTAAACCACCAGTAAAATCCCATAACATCGGGTCATATCAATTGCTATAGTGTGCCACGTATACTGTCCATAAAAACAGCAATGAAATACACTCGAGCACTATTTTCTATTGAACAATCTTTAATCCTCCCCCTATTCATTTTTCTAACATTTGTAGACAGAGAGTGAATGGTTGTGTACAAAAGGAATTAGTCATCAGAGGAGCTGCCTGCTGGTTACATCCATCTGAAAAAGTACATCCACCATGTAGTGTTCATTGTAGCACCCTGCACCATTTTCCAGCTTGGGGTGTCGCTGTCTGCTCTGATACTTCTAGCACACACTGCTCTATCTCAGCAGTTTGTTGCATTAGCAGGGTGTGCTAGAAGCACCAGAGCAGAGTGTAACACCCCAGGCAGGAAAGAGGAACTAAACGGGTTGTGACAGGTGCAGAGTGCTACAATGAACACTACACCAAGTCAAGTCAATGGCTTATACATCAACCATTCTTCCGTTTGGTTTGTTTTATTGAGTGTCTGTTCCATCACATGCAAAACTTGGTTGATGAAATATGGACTCCATAAAAACAAGCTATTTTATTTTTCATATCACCTTCTACAATACTGAGCACTTCCTGCATGAAACAATATACAGCACAACAATACCAGGTTTGTTAGGTATTATCAATAGACCTCAGTTAGCAGTGGATAAATTGTAGTACAGAAGTAGTTTAGAGTATAAAAACATGTAGGTATCACACACATTCAGTATTGTTTAAATATGTCCCAGGTGTTTTTCTGCCTTAAGCTGGGTCCTGGAGCTCCTGGTGTGTTAAATATAAATAAAATAAAATCAATAGGAATACATGAGATTGTAATATAAATAGGACCAACTCTTTAGGCACAAAAAAATAACCTATGTCTCCCTGTACTGTTTTCCAGCATAAATGTACTCCTAATTATATGGCTGTCTCTCTCTTTTTTGGCAGCAGAATACTTCAAAACAGATTTGAAATTTACAAATGGGTGGCATAGCAGAGTTGGGATCAAACAAAAACCAGCAAGTGGAATCCAATATGCACACCTCCTTTTAAGGCAGTTTCACACAAATAACAACTCAGTGTTTCCCAAACCTGGTCATCATGGTCCACTCACAGTCCAGGTACTAAGGATATCCATGAATGAGCATAGGTGACTATTATTATGCGCACTCTTTGCTAGAAAAAAATAATAAAACAATTTTATATTTAATCGAATAAATAAAAGTTACATCAGTCAGTTTGATAAATTTACCCACCTGTGCTGAAACACAGGTATCCCTAATGTCAGGACTGGGAGTGGGCAGTCGGGAAAAGGTTTGGAAAGCAATGGTAATAACTTGTAAAGGCTTCTTGTGAAACCTTCTCCTGTGGTTCTAATACTGTTAAAAACAAGTTGAACGGAGGAAGGGGCGGAGCCTATTAAGACTTTGGCCATTCTGGAAATAAAACGACTCCTATAGGTAGGCATGTCATATCATTTAGGACACGTCAATTACGAATATTCTGTGGGTGGCTGACTTCAAGTCTCCATTTCACCTGACTTTAGTCAGCCACAGAACCTTTAATTCACAGGTGTCCCAAATTAAAGGGATGATATTACAAGCCTACCTATAGGTAGGTATGTCATAATGTCACTTTAATCCAGGACTCCTATGATTTACACAGATGCTGTGGCTGATTAAAACAGGTGAAATGCAGGCTTAAATCTAGCCAGCCACAGAACCTGTGTAAATCATAGGTGTCTATGGCTAGCCTGCCCTATAGTGCCACCTTTTTTTTTTTTTTTTTTAAATCTGACTGAGCTGCTTTTTACCGGCAATTCAAATGCTATAGACGCCCCCTGCTGGACGTCTATACTAATAGGCGCCCGACGGAGCAATTCAATTGTTTCTCCATTCGGGTGCCCATTAGTAGTTATCGCGGCCACAAGCACCGGTTTTAGCTGCGCACAGTGGCTAAACCCATCCAATGAAGTGGTAAAGGCACCCAAACGCCAAAAAATTTGACTTTAGAGCCAGCAGGCTGTGAGAAGAAATGTGCCCTCCACAGCTTTCGGCGTCCAAATCGAGCAACAATTGAAATGCTCCATCGGGTGCCTATTCGTATAGATACCCAGCAGTGGGAGTCTAGAACAGCTGAATTACCCCCATTATCTGTGTAAGAAATTAAACAAAAAACAAGCAAGACATTACAGTATTACTACTAACCAGTGATCGCAAAATACGCACTATAGCACAATTTTGTGCAGTACAGGGAGGTGAGGACCAGTTTCTTTTAAATTGATCGGGGCACGCGGGACGCGCTGTGGGCAGGGCCGCTGTAGCCAATCGCCGCACCGGTGTCTTCTCAACCGACTGCCGCCGGCTGTGTTTTCTCAACCAATCGGCGGTGTCTCCTTATCCAATAGTTGCCGTCCTACCCAAATGCCGCTGACAGACACCACCTTCCTCCATACCCGCCAGCGTGCTCAGTCTCCAGAGACTCTGCAGTGACCTGCTGGAGTCTCCATCCTGCCCCTGCTCTGATTGACATTAGTAGTCCTGCTAATTGACCCCCTTTGTCTTCTTTAGTTTTACCCCTTTCTTTGTCACTTGTTCTACCCCCCTCCTTCTAATATGGCCCCATTGTATTCAACATGTGGACATTGCCTAGTGAGGCAGTGTTTTATCACTACTAGCTTGGCCTGTTCTCTATCTGGACTCCCTGGCCCATTTACAATTTACTATACTTCTCTGCTGTTGGGTTACTATTACTTGTGTAGGCATCATTCTCACTGTGCCACATTGGTTGTCCTCACCTATTTCACCCTATGGGTTTACTGTTCATTTAATACTATTGTTTATATCCTGAGCCTGCTGTGTTGGTTTTGTGTGTGTGTGTGTGTGTTTTTAAATTAATGAAATACTAACAATAATAAAAGTTCTCATCATGGTTATAGATGGGGAGGGGGCTTTTCAAAATGTGTTGCCCCTGAGATGGGGGCTCCCAGCAAGAAGGTAACCACTGCCCCAACTGCTATCTACCATTGCCCCCACCCTACCCCCAGTACTGCCTGCCTCTAGTCTCCTCCTTGCCCCCCCTACACTGTCACAACTGCTGTCTGCACTTACCCCCTCTACCCCCAGCTCTGCCTGACCTTACTCCCCTCTAGCCTTAGCTCTACCCCAACTTCTGCCTTTACCCACAGCTGTACCCCAACTGCTGCTTGTTCCACCCCTCTACCCCAACTGCTACCAGACACCTGTCGGTAGCTATCCTAGCCCACCACCCCTCCTTCCTCGATGTCTTAACCTAACCTCCCCTTCCCCGCACTGTCAATCTAACCCTCCCCCCTTAGTGTCTAAGCCTAACCCACCCCCTAGCCCCGCTACTTACCTTTGGGATTCCGGCGGTAGGGATGCCGGGATTCTGACAAGTGTTGGGATTCCGGCGCCAGCATTCTGAGTGCCGGAATCCCCACAAATGGGATATTGAGCGCATCACAGTTGAAAGCATTGTGGTAAGAAGAGCAGCACGTGTTACAAGCAGTATGGCTGCTGCCTGAGAGCAAGGATTGAGCACTGATCTTAGCAAGTAGGCCTGAGTCGGTGGGAAAACAGGGCTATATGTCGGCAGGTAGCAATAAATATGCAGCAGGGCCCAGTGTGTCTATGTGCAGCACTCCCTGACCTGGGACTGATGTAGGGGATTATTAAACACAGTGTCAGTGAGCCTGTGAGATCATACACTGCAGTATGCTGTGTACAATTCTGTTCATCTCTCGTGCCACTTGTTCTTTCCCCTTATCTACTGTACTTGCTGCACGTCTGCTGTGTGTCTGTATTGCTTTTTGTTGACAACACGTGACATTGGGCTGATTCAGCAAGGATCGCAACTGCTAATGCACATGCAATCGGCCGATTGTTGTGTACTGCACAAGCATCGCAGTGTGCGTGCCGGCCACTGCGATCGGGACTGCGCAGACTCATCACAGAGAGATTAACAGTAGCTGCTGTTTGTGGGTGGTGTTGGGGGGGGGGGGGGGGGGTGATCAGCAAAACGCAGGCGTGCCAGTGCATTTGAACACCTTTGCATGGGCGTGCATAAATTATCTACTGCCATGTCTTACGCAGACAGAGTACTCATAACATGCGAGGAAGTTAGCAATTCCTGAGTAAGGTCAGACCTTGTGCAAGTGTGCGTGAGGCTGTGATGGTACGGAAGGTTTTGCAGTCTTGCTAAGGATTATGGAGGTGTGTAAGGTAAAGTGGGCGTCCTTATGTTGTGCTGCGACGGCATAGTGATCACAATGGATTAGCGTCAGGGGCGGATTGGGATGGAAAACCAGCCCGGGAAATTTTTGGAAGCAGCCCTAATGGGACGGGCTCAGTTGAGAGGACGGGGTATGGGGAGAGGACAGGATACTCCCTCCTTATAGGGCCTGATTCTAAATTGGATGCAGTCGCGGCTACTACAGTACTAACCCCTTGCATGATGCACAGCGGTAAATACAGCGAAACACCAATACAGATGCAGTGAGGGGTGCCACAACATTTTTAGGTTTAGGGGGAGGATTAGGGTTAGGTACTGAGGGAAAAGGGTTAGGTTTAGGGCGCGGGGAGGGGGAGGTTAGCTTTAGGAACCAGGAGCGGAGTCAGGATTTTGACTGCCGGGAACCAGAGTGATGGCATTCCATCTATCTAATATATATATATACACATACATATACATGCACACACAAGTAAACACAAATATATATATATATATATATATATATATATATATATATATTATATATACACAGACCCTCCAACATGACCCGTCCCATTGGGTACAAAATGCTCTGCTCCTTGACTTCCCTCTTAATGTATGATTGCAGCCACCTGTGGCAAGTCCAGGAGCAGAGCATTTTGTACCTAATGGAACGGGTCTTATTGGAGGGTGTATAATATATATATATATATATATATATATATATATATATATATATAGCAAGTGGATGAGTGGCACTCTAAACGTATATATATGTACATAAATATATATATATATTGCGTATATATGTATATATATATATATATAAACAAACACATATACACATACATGTGTATATATATATATATATATATATACACACATACGCACAGTATATGTATATCTATATGTATATAATTATATAAATATATATATATATATATATATATATATGACATAGATATACATATACTGTGTGTGTGTGTGTATATATATATATATATATATATATATATATATATATATAAGCAAGTGGAACGGCAGGCAGACATATGTTAGATATAATTAAACAGGTTACTTACTGTTTAATTATCAGCAGTCACACTGTATTTGCAGGCTGCTACTGTGCCCGGCGTTCTGTGTGTGCACAGGCTGCTTGTTGTAGCAGCCAGCGTGCACGTAGTTATCCTGGACGGAGACTGGCCACAGAAGCCTGGAGGCAAAGCCGTCAGTGACAGGCTCCGCAAAGGATTATGGGAGGAGCTGCTGCTGCTGGGCATGCGCAGCAGCTCCCCTGGCGGCCATTTTATTTAACATACAGTGTAACTGTAATGCTGCGCGATCGGAGCTGAGCCCCGATCGCGGCAGCCGGGCCACCAAAGTAGAGGGGTGGGTAAGGGAAGTGCAGCCGCCGGCCCCTAAAGGCAACTAAGGGACCGGCCCAGCGGGAACCAGCCCGGCGTCCCGGCGGCCCAATCCGCCCGATTAGCGTACTATTGTAGTGAGACTGCGTGCGTAATCGCTATTGCATTCGCAGTTGTGATCTGTAATGAAACAGGCCTATTGTACATTTTTCTGCTGTATATTTTGTGTTGATGTTGTATTTCTGGGATCGATGCTGTTTAAAGCTTGTTTAGAGCTCCATGCAGTTGTTTGCTGAATTAGGATAATAGCTATATGAAGCCTATCTGTAGAATGTTTTACATATGCTGATGAGCATTTGTTGTTAATAAATGAAGCACCAGAAGTGATTCAATAAAAGGAGTTTCAAAGTTTCAGTTATGAATTCTCATCACTGGAAGAATATCCCCACATTACTGCTATGAAGGTAACAGAGACTGATTCAGCAAGGATCACAACTGCAATTACGCATGGAATCGGCCGATTGTTGCGTTCTGCACATGGATCGCAGTGCGCGAACACTCCACTGCGATCGGGACTGTGATCACAGTCACTACGCAGACCCATTGCAGAGTGACTGACAGGAACTGTCATTTGAGGTTGGTGACTGGGGGGCGATTGGCAAAACGCAGGCGTGCCTGTGTGTTTCAACGCCGTTGCATTGTTATGCAGAAATTATACACTGCAATGCCATATGCAGCTTGTGTACTCACTGCGTGCGACGACGATGTTAGCAATTCCTGAGTAAGGGTAGAGCTTGTGCAAGTGTGCGTGAGGCTGCGATTGTACTCGACGCTAGTGATGGTTTTGCAGTCTTGTTTAATATTATGGATGTAAGGTAAGGTGGGCGTCCTTATGTTGTGCTGCAACGGCATAGCGATCACTGAGGATTAGCAGATCATCGCAGTGAGACCGAGTGCATAATCTCTATTGCATTCACAATTGCGATCTGTACTGAATCAGCGAAACTATCTCTTTGCTACAAACTGATATAGTAACTGGTCACTGTGTAATACTGTTAATGAGGCTTCACCCACCCTCTCAGAGCTGTGTCACACCATCGCTTTTTATTTCTTGGTGTACCTGCTTCTAACTTAAATTATTTAAAAATGTAAGCACATCCCCTGGGCAGCACAAGACATGCCCACTCCGGTGAGCACAGGTGTCTAGCAAAAATAATATCTATGCCTAATTAAACATAACTTTAATTTTAAGAAACGAATAATGGAAAATAGTATTAACACTTATATTTTGATAACTAAAAAGATACAGCTCAATCTCATTAAATAACGTGTGTGTATAATAGAGAGATTTAGATTATATCTATCTATCTATCTAAATAGCGTATGGATGGCACTCCCATTTAAAGAAATACAAGCCTGGGTGCCCTCCGTGGAAAGTGTAGCGCTTTCCCAGTGTATCATATATACCAGCGACACTCCAGAAGAAACAACATCAGAAGCGCAGGTAGTCTCAACGTTTCGATGCTTTTAATGCATAATTTTCAAGATAACAAAACACAATGAAAAAACAGTTACTTACATAGACCCCGCACCACACCACGTATACAGCCGCGGCATCCGGGTTCAGCCTCAGGGCGCCACAGAATGACGTCACAAGCGCGTTAGATTTAGGATTGTTTAGTTTGTCCATTACTTTTGGCCCCTTAAATAGTGGGAGGCACATATAGAAACCGTTGTAATTCCTACACCGTTCACCTGATTTGGATGTAATTACCCTCAAATTAAATCTGAAAGTCTGCAGTGAAAGCACATCTTGTTTGTTTCATTTCAAAGTCATTGTGGTGGTGAACAGAGACCAAAATATGAAAATTCTGTCAATGTCCCAATATTTATGCACCTGACTGTATATGATGGCGTAAGCCACTATGAGGATGGTAAAATGAACCACCTGTTGTCATATACCTACAGGTGAGACAATTTAAACACTTAAAGCAACCCTTTTTCAAGCTTAAAAATGTATCCTCTCCACTGTTGCCAAGTTTGCTGATGTCAGTCTTCACCAGCCAATCCCGTGGAGTGATCCAGTAGTTACGCAAAATCGATTTCCATGGGTTAACCACTATAATACTCTGAGCCAAAAGATCAATTCTCTCTCTAAGCAGTACTGGCCAATTGTGCAGAACAATAGTGATCTCAATTTGTCTGATACAACTATAACGCCTTGTTACTCCCGGGGTAAAAACATACGGGATTGGCTGGTGAAGACTGACATCAGTTTAATAATTCCCTACATCAGTCCCAGGTCAGGGAGCGCTGCACATAGAGACAATGGGCCCTGCTGCACATTTATTGCTACCTGCCAACATATAGCCCTGTTTTCCCACCGACTCAGGCCTACTTGCTAACATCAGTGCTCAATCCTAGCTCTCAGGCAGCAGGTAGGTATATGACAACAGGTGATTCATTTTACCATCCTCATAGTGGCTTACGCTATCATATACGTTATAGAGTGACATGTACAACGAAATTCGTGGTCTATATGATGACGTGTCCATGCGGACTTAGCTATATTGGCAAGACGGATAGGACATTAAGTGATCGTATGGCATTGCATAGGTCGGCCACCCGAGCGGCCATCAATTCTGGTTCTAGTGACCAACCGGTGGCCAGACATTTTGTGGAGGCTGGCCATAAACTGTCATCCCTTAGGTACATCATCATCGATCATTACCCGAACCTGACTCGTGGGGGTAACAGATCTCAGAAGCTGTTACAATGCGAGTCACAATGGATCCATAGGATGGGGACATTATACCTGAAGGGGCTTAATGATAACTTAGGGCTACATTGTTTCTTGTGTAAGTGCTGTCGGTTAAAATATGTTGATTTATTATAGGGTGATTGATTACGGACGTCTGTCCGGATCTCCCGGAATATGTATTTTTTATGCTGACTTGGTGTGATCAATGTTTGAATTTGATTTGAATTCAATATAGCTTGTGTCACTATATTTGGTTTTGAGATCGATGTTATTGGGAGTAGTTCTATTCTTACATGCTTTGTAATAACATATAATTGCGCTTTTAATGTGATTAACTGTATGTATTTGCTACATGTGGATAATGTCATTTATCACATTCCTCCGTGCTTTTGTTTTTAGACACTTTATTTGTTGCCTAGGCAATGGGTCGCGCTTGTGACATCATTCTGTGGCGCCCTGAGGCTGAACCCGGATGCTGCGGCTGTACACGTGGTGTGGTGCGGGGTCTATGTAAGTAACTGTTTTTTCATTGTGTTTTGTTATCTTGAAAACGATGCATTAAAAGCATCGAAACGTTGAGACTACCTGCGCTTCTGATGTTTCTTCCAGGGTGCCGCTGGCAGGTAGGTAGAGTGTAATATATATATATATATATATATATATATATATATATATATATATACATACATACACATATACACACACGTATCTAGTCAACTGAACACAAATAAAATAAGCACATCTGTCTCAGATATGGACCAACAGTGTGCCCAATTACAGATGTAGCCATAGGCTTCTGCAGAGTATGACCCATAAAAAACAATATGCTGCTTTTCTCCCTGAGACTGGGTGTTACTGCACTTTAGCCAAAGAGAGCTTTTGAGCAGCATAACAAATGAGAGAGGTGTGGATCTACAGTAGCTGCAGAGTGAACAGGGAACTTGGAGTGGTCATAAAAATAGGCAGCAAATAAGAAGATTCAAGCTAGCATCTAATGAGTGCATCCAATAGTACTGGCCAGTAACAGTGATGCTGGCAGTTGTATATAGTACACTAGGGACTAGGGTCTCCCATGGCACTGCATGCATTGGTATATATAGTACACTAGGGATGGAGAGGGTCTCCCATGACACTGCATGCAGTGTATAAGGCAGTAGTGTTTATATAGTATACTGGGAACGGGTCTCCCATGGCACTGCATGCAGTGGTATATTTAGTAAACTGGGAATGGGTCTCTCATGGCACTACATGCAGTAGTGTGTATGTAGTATACTGGGAGTGGTTCTCCCCTGGCACTGCAGTGGTGTAGACCAGTGGTTCTCAAACTCGGTCCTCAGGACCCCACACAGGTAACGTTTTCCAGGTCACCCAGCAGGTGCACAGGTGTACTCATTACTCCCTGACTCATTTTAAAAGATCCTCAGGTTGAGCCAATTATTTTACTTGTGATTCTGTGAGGAGACCTGGAAAACATGCACTGTTTGGGGTCCCGAGGACCGAGTTTGAGAACCTGTGGTGTAGACTATATAGTACAATAGGGAGTGGATCTTCCATGGCACAGCCTGCAGTGTATAAGGCAGTGGTATATATAGTGCAGCGGGAAAAGGTCTTCCATGGACCTTTATGGAAAGTATAAGGCAGCGGTTTATAAATAGTACACTCAGGAGTGGGTTTCCCATGGTACTGCATGCAGTGTATAAGGCAGTGGTATGTATAGCACACTAGGGATTAGGTCTCCCATGGTATTGCATGCAATATATATTTATATAAGGCAGTGATTTATAGTTGGTACACTGAGGAGTGGGTCTCCCATGGTACTGCATGCAGTGTATAAGGCAGTAGTGTATATATAGTATACTAGTGGGTCTTCCATGGTACTGCACACAGTATATAAGGCAGTGGTGTGTATATATAGTATACTGGGGAGTGGGTCTCCCATGGCATTGCATGCAGTGTATAAGGCAGTGGTGCATTGCATGCAGTGTATAAGGCAGTGGTGTATATATAGTATACTGGGGAGTGGGTCTTCCATGGTACTGCACACAGTATATAAGGCAGTGGTGTGTATATATAGTATACTGGGGAGTGGGTCTCCCATGGCATTGCATGCAGTGTATAAGGCAGTGGTATATATATAGTATACTGGGGAGTGGGTCTCCCATTGCACTGCATGCAGTGTATAAGGCAGTGGTATACATATATAATATATATATATATATAGTATACTGGGGAGTGGGTCTCCCATGGTACAGCATGCAGTGTATAACGCAGTGGTGTATATATAGTATACTGGGTCTTCCATGGTACTGCATGCAGTGTATAAGGCAGTGGTTTATATATATATATATATATATATATATATATATATTATACTGGGGAGTGGGTCTCCCATGGCACTACATGCAATGTATAAGGCAGTGGTGTGTGTATATATAGTATACTGGGGAGTGGGTCTCCCATGGCACTACATGCAATGTATAAGGCAGTGGTGTGTGTATATATAGTATACTGGGGAGTGGGTCTCCCATGGCACTGCATGCAATGTATAAGGCCTGGCGATGTGATGACAGCTCAGGACATCATGTATAATACACCATGTCACACTGCCAGGCTTAGTGACGGTGTGTTCATGCACGTATAGTTGCAGACATAACACACACGATTCCTCCTTCCATGTGTATACATGTAGTACATGGTATGGATCAAACACATATGCAGCGTCAGGTCCATAGCGGGGCAGACACAAGGCAAGGCCCTGTATAAGGACAAGGACTGGGCGGTCACAGAGAGAGGCAGAAACTGCACACTCCTCCGGAGGACATTACCTATTGGCGGCAGGGGCCGTGTTCCTGACCGGGGTGGTCACCGCTCCGACTCCGCCTGGCCGAACGGGAGATGCCGGATTCCGGGGGCCTAAAGGACCTTTGCTGACATCACAGTCATGTGACCGCTGTGGAGTGACGTCACTGTACCATGTGACTGCAGTAGTCAGACTGACTGCACAGTACCACTGACTGCTCACAGCTCTGACATGGGGCGGGAGCCTGCAGCCAACGTGACAGGACATAATAATCCCTCCCTCCAATGAGTGAGCCTCAGAGGACGCTGTGTGATGCTAAGCTACATTATTGGGGGGCGGGAAGCATGGGGCTATGTGCAGGGCCCTAACTAGGGTGGTGTGACCTGTGGCACTGCAGGGCAGGGGGAGCTGTTTAGACCTGTCAATTTTCCTGTTTATTATAATTCTCACTTTTAGCTTCCTCTTCTTTTATGGTAGAGCTTATTTCCCCTTCATGCTAGGGCCCTGGAAGTGACGTGTGATGGTGGAAAGTTGTCTCTACCTAAAGAAGAAAGGTGTCTGCTCGCCACGCTTCGGGCTCGCCACATGGTTAGATTCCCCTTCTATGCCTACTTGGATGGTAGGGAATGATGCTGGACACCTCTCCGTGAAGGGGATTTAGACATTATAATATACAGGGAGAGCATGGGGCTGTGTGTGTTTGATATACGGGGAGAGCATGGGGCTGTGTGTGATGGTATATTCAGGGGCAGCATGGGGCTGTATGTGTGTGTTGGTATATACATGGAGAGCATGGGGGCTATGTGTTATGGTATATACAGGGGGAGCATGGGAAATACCAGGGCTGGACAATTCCTTCTACCTGCCAGGCCTACTAGTGTGAACATGAAAAAGACAAATATTTAGAAGATGACTACACTGTACATGCTTACTTGTGCATATTTTTGTGCACTGCAGTGCAAGTACAAACAGCCACACCACAGCCTCTAGCCTGCACCCACATTCAGCCAGAACCTGGCGGCTTGGCTTGTCCTCAGGCACAGACAGTCTCTCTCTCCATCAGCTGCAGGCCACAGTCACCACAGCACCATAGCTGGTGGTCCAGACTCACTATTACTGAGTTAGTAAAGCGGGCAGGAGGCAGTTCTAGGGCTCTCTGGCTCTGCTCACAGCGGGGACTCTGGGAGAACACACGTGCAGCTCCAGCCAACCGAATCCAAGATGGCGATGGCCGGCACAGAGCACTGCACAGCTATCGGATGACTAGTGGTGTGGCTTAGTGGCTAGATTAGAATCTAGCCACTAGATCTTTCAAAATCTGCAAAAGGCTGGACAATATATGCCCTTTGTCCTGGATCATGAACAATGTGTTAAAATCCTGGAAAATCCAGCCGAAAACTGGATGGTTGGTAACCCCGTAAGCTGGGTACACACTTGTCCAATTCTCATCCAATCCAATTTCAGACCAACTGGTTTGTCAGACATTGGTAGAGTGTGTATGCTCACAAGACCTCTGGTTTCATACAATCTTGGTCTTCTAGTCTTCTGAAAAGTTTTTAAACCTGCTGAATAATAAGGAGACCAGATCGCCAATCACCTGACCAATTTAGAAGTGTGTACGCTACTGAGACTGGTTTGTCCAATTATTCTCCCAACTCATCCCAGTGAGTGGCAGACGGTCTGCCAAAGATTGGAAGCGTGTGTATGGTGACAAAATCCTTTCATCAGATTCAAGTGTGTATGCATAGATTGGATGTAGAATCTGTGACCAGGTCTACAGAAGGATTGTATAATCAGTCTGATCTGAGGATTGGTCAAGTGTGCACACAGCATAAGATTGGGGCTCTGTGTGATGGTATATACTGGGGGAGTGTGGTGGCTGTGTGTGTTTGTAATATATACTGGAGGAGCGTGGGGGCTGTGTGTAATATACTTGGGGAGCGTGGGGGCTGTGTGTGATATATACTGGGGCAGCGTGGGGGCTGTGTGATATATACTGGGAGTGTTGGGGCTATGTGTGGTATATATACTGGGGGAGCGTGGGGCATGTGTAATATATACTCATGGAGCAGGGGGAATGTGTGTGATATATACTGGGGGAGAGTGGGGATTGTGAGTATGATATATACTGGAGGAGCATGGGGATTGTGTGTGAGTATGATATATACTGGGGGATTGTGTGTGAATATAATATATACTGGGGGAGCATGTGTGAAGGTGATATATACTGGGGGAGTGTGGGGATTGTGTGTGAATGTGATATATACTAGGGGAGCATGTGTGAATGTGATATATGTTGGGGGAGCATGGGGATTGTTTGTGAGTGTGATATACTGGGGGAGTCCTGCTGAAGAATAAATTTGGAGCAAATCAGACACATCTCTAATGGTATTGTATGATGGATAAGTACCTGCCTGTATTTTTCAACATTGAGGACACCATTAATCCTGACCAAATCCCCAACTCCATTTGCTGAAATGCAGTTCCAAACTTACAAGGAACCAGGGACCTCCACCGTGTTTCACTGTTGCCTGCAGACACAAATTATTGTACCGTGTGTGTCGTACGATATATTGTTCCATCGAAGATCAGAACGATACATAATCGAACGGATCATGCAGTGTGTATGCAACAGATGGGACAATGCAATGAATGACACATGCAGCATGTGACGATATATATAGTGCCGTCGTACACTGGATCGTGTAGTGTGTACACCAGGCGCAATGTACCATTAAATATCAAGTTAACTTAATTCTAATACCGAGATTTTGTGGTGTATTGGTGAAACCGGGCGCTCCTGTTGAGGGTAAGCGGGCCGTGAATGGTAATGGGTTTTCCCTAGTGAAAAACAAAGTCTGAATTATGTGTCTAAAGGTAGGTATTACCATGTATTTAGGTGCTCCTCAACATAAATGCTGTGACGGAGTCGACCGTATAGATGACATAGGTCAGTGTAGACATAAAATAAAATTTATTCATGAATACAAGGTGATGCATGGAATATAAATGCATACAGTCAAGACGTGCTGTAGATTCAAAAGGGATGAGAATTCACAGAATCAGTTGATAAATACTGGGTGAGGCAGAAAAATGGTATCTGCCATGGACATTAGACATATGCAATAGGTGAATTATATATATTGTGGATGAATCAAGGCATGAAACATAAGACAAATGACAGGTCTGGTGAGTTCTGATTGCAGCAGGAAATGTGACTCCTGTTTTTAAAATAAGCACTATCGTGCAATGTACAAATAAATGGTAATAATTGTACACTTGGTAGTAGGCAAAAAAGTACAGGATATCATACCCGGTGGGTGATGGGGAGCCAGCGGGTGTTGAATTGCAGGGTGCCCGGGTTGCCCTGCAAGGCTCCTTACGCTTTACCCAAACGGAAATCAGATCCTGTGGAAAAAGTCCAGAGTCCTTGGAAGTGATTACAGGTGTAGCTTGCCGACGCATTTCGAGATACTGGGTCTCTTCTTCAAGGCTGTAGCATACCTGTATTGCTGGGGGTCTTTTATAGCAGTCTCTGGGTATGAGGTGCACTTGCTAAAGCTTCCTCCTTGCCCCACTTCCGGTTTTGGGCGGAAGTGATGTCATCAGTACTTTAGATCTTCTTGTTAAGGAATCCTGGCATCTTTCTGTGCGGCCCAGGATAGCAATGTGTTGATTACCAGAGTAGGTGTCTTTATTGAAGGCTGTTGATGATGGTTATCACATCAATGTGTGGTTATGTTCGCCAAACCGAAAGTGCTCCAGCGGCCATCTTGGTAGTGCACAAAAAAAAAAAAAAAGATTTTTTTTTTTTTTCTTTTTTTTCTTTCCCTTCCCTTTTTTCCCCCGTTCTCTTCCTCTCTTTCTTCCTATGTCTCCTTTTTGAAAGCTGACATTTTGTAGGAATAGAAGAATGTGTCCATATATGTTATTGTTAGCTTGATTGGTGTTCTGTATTCCACTTGTAGATGACTTTTCTTGGTATGTGATGCCTCGTGAAAGGAAAGAAGGTGAGATTAGTTAGAGGATGTATCAGGTGACATGAAGTGGGGATGGGATATAGGGGTATACAGGATGATCACAAAAACCATTTTATTTCGAAATCTGCATTTAAGCCTTTTGGTACAAGGGTTTGTAAATTGAATATACTTTTCATCTCTGTACGTGCCAGGTTTCTCTCAACATTTCTATCTCGCCAGGTGGGTTTTATCTGTTTGAGACCTGTGAAATATTTTATGTGATTGGCTGAACATTGATGGTGTGTACGAAAGTGATCAGACAGATTATGAGTCATGACCCCTTTCTTGATATTTCGGAGATGTTCTCCCAACCGAGTTTTGAGAGGTCTTGATGTTCTTCCAACATATCCTTTTTCGCAAGAACAGACAATCAGGTACACTACGTTGATGGAGTTACAGGTAATAAAGTCTCTAATTTTTAATTTAGAGCCATTCATCTCTATTTCTGTGTATTTGGTGGTTGTGTCTTTGATTTGTCTACTGGCTATGCACATGCCACAGCGATGAAAGCCTTTTGTCCTGATTGGGTTAGGGGGTTTTACTTCCAATGCACTTCTGATGAGATGGTTTTTTAGGTTGGGTGCTTTCCTATAGGTGAACTGGGGTTTAGTGGGAATTATGGTCTTCAAGACAGGATCTTCTTGTAAAAGGTGCCAATGTTTTCTTATGATAGATTCTATTTTTTTGTGGTCTGAATCATATCCCGTAATGAATGACCATTGGAGTCTAGATTTTTTTGATTGTATATTTCTGGGTTGTTTGGTTTTCAGGAGATTGGATCTTTCTGTCTGTAATATGGTTGTGGCAGTGTCTTCGAGATCTTGTTTTTTGTAGCCCTTCTTTAAGAACTCTTTCTTCATTTCTTCTATTTGGAGTTGACACACATTGTTTTCACTGCAATTTCTTCTGATCCTGGTGAACTGCCCCTTGGGGACACCATTAAGCCAATTCTGGTGGTGTTCACTACTTTTCGGGATGTAGTTATACGTGTCTGTTGGTTTGTTGAAAGTCTGTGTGTGTATCATATTCTCCTTGATGTATACAGACAAATCCAGAAAGTGTGTTTCGTTTTTGCTTTTATTGAATGTCAATATTATATTCTTGTTATTGTTGTTAATCTATTTGCAGAAATCATCAAGAGTTTCTTCTGTTCCTCTCCAAATGAAGAGGATATCATCTATATAACGATTCCAAGTTATCACATTGTTACTAAAACATTCTTTTGTGTAGATCTCGTTTCGCTCCCAGTACGCCATGAACAAATTCGCGTAACTGGGAGCGAAACGGGTACCCATGGCTGTACCCCGTTTCTGCAGATAATATTCACCATCGAAGAAGAAGAAGTTGTTTTCTAAAATAAATTGGATTGACTCTTTTATGAAAGCTTTCTTGTTTGTGTCATATTCTGTTTCGTTTAGGAACTCAGAGATGGCTTCTTCTCCTTGGGTGTGTTCAATGATGGTGTACAGGGATGTTACATCTGCAGTGACCAGGATCATTTCTTCTTCCCAGGATACCCCTTGTAGTTTCCTAATTGTGTCCGAGGTGTCTTTGAGGTAAGATGGATTTCTGACGACGAGAGGTTGTAGCAGGGAATCTATGAAGGCGGAGAGGTTAGAGGTTAGGCTCCTAGTCCCTGCAATGATGGGCCTTCCAGGTGGTGACGTAATGCTTTTGTGAATTTTGGGCAGTACGTAGATGGTTGGAGTGACTGGTTCTACAATGTTGATGAAACCATACTCTTCTACGGTTATTGCACCTTTGTCCAAATGTCTTGTGATGAGTTTTTGGAAGTTGTTCCTAATGCGTAGTGAAGGATCAGTTTTTAGTTTTTGATAGGTAGTGGTGTCCGATAGTTGTCTCAGGACTTCTTTTTTATAGTCCTCTTTATTGAGGATGGTGATTCCTCCTCCTTTGTTGCATGGTTTAATTACTATATTTGTGTCTTCTTTTAGGGATTTCATCGCTTCTCTTTCTTTTCTATTCAGGTTCTGGGTGTGTTGTTTGTGCTTTTTAATTGTTTTGAGGTCTTCAATAATCAATTTTTGGAAGGTTTCTATAAAGTTTCCTTTGATGTGAGCCGGATAAAAGGTCGATGTTTTTCTAAATGTAATGGGTCTTTCTTCTTCTGCCTCATTTACTACATGATTATTTGATAGGTCTTCATTTGGTGTGTTTAATTTTTTTAGTTCAAAGAATTTTCTCAAAGAAATTTTCCTGATGTACTTTTGTACATCGATGAACTTATCGAATTCGTCGTGTGATGTAGTAGGTGCAAATTTAAGTCCCTTTTTTAGCACGTTCTCTTCGGCTGTTGTGAGAACTCTAGAGCTTAGATTGTAGATGATTTGTCTTTCTTCTGTTGGTTTAATGATAGTTGTTTCTTCAGTTTTCTTCTCCTTTTTCTTTTTATTTGTTTTTGGTTTCCCAGCTCTTGTGCCTCTTTTTCTTTTAGTTTTCCCCCTATACCTTATTTTTCTTTTTGTGTCGTTTTTTATTGTCGTTTTTTCTTTCCCTTCCTTTCTTCGCGAAAAGGGGGTACATTCCTTATACGTGTTTCGTTCCCTTGGTTGGTGCTTTCTTCTTCTACCAATATAGAGTTTCCTCGTGGGTTGTGTTGATCTGAGGGAGTGGTTATTCTTGGCCATCTGTCTATAGTGATTCTTCTTTTGTGTGGACTTTTATAATTCCTATTTGTTCGAGATGATTCTCTGTTTGTGTTTTCCAGGTCTGAATTTAATTCAAACACTATGGGGATGTCTCCTTTTTCTCTCTTTTCAGAGTGTCTTCTATTTCTATTTCTGGATTTTTGTGGGGTGCTTTCTGGAGTGCTTTCTTTTTCCAGGTGTCTCACTCCTCTTCCGTGTAATCTATAGTGGCCGGCAGGAGGGGTTATTGAGAATTTTCTATTCCTCCTGCGTTCTGGAGTCCTTTTTCTGTGGGAATCTCTTCTACTTCTGTTTGGTGTGTGGAACCTTGATTTTTCATTATTTCGGTTTCTCCATTGCGGGGTGTAGGTCTTTATTGGGCTTGGAGTTCTTTGATACCTTTGAAACGACCTTTTATAACCAATGTTAAATCTGTTTTTTATTGTTGTCTTGTAGGGTCTTCTGTTTATTCTCAGACTGGGATAGTATGGCTCATTCTTATACGTAAACTGGTGAAAAGGTGGTGTGTGACGCAGTCTTTTTCTCCACTTAGGTGTGTACCTGGGATAGGGTTCTCTCCATCTTTCATGTTGTCTTTCATTTTCGTTTTCTTCTTTTTTTCTATCATTTTCTTTATTCTGATGTCTCCAATTAAGTGGGATATTTCTTGTATGTTTTTTTTTTTTTTTTTTAATTATTTGGAGGTATTCCTCCTTTTTATCCATTTTTAATTTTCTTTTATTTTGTTATTCCATATTGTAAAAATCAAAGTCTCTTTGTAGCTTCCTTTGTTTCTTTTTCATTAAATCCTTTGTATTTTGTTCGATTTTGAGGCATATATCTTCTTCTAAAGTTTTGAATGTAGAGAGGTGGTTAAATGGTTCTAGCAATGTTTTCAGTGTTTCAATCGTCTCCTGTGTATCTTTTAGTTTCTGTTTTCTCTCATTTATGATAAGATCTATTAGAGAAAAAGAACATGTATCCAAAATCTTGGACCATTCCTGAATAAAGTCCTCAGTGGCATCTGTGAAAGAGGGGTGTTTTTCTAGTCTGAGGCCTTTAGGAATAACTTGTTCTGTACGATATTTGTCCAGGGTGGCCACCTCCCACCATAGTTTATTTTCTTTTAATAGCCATTCACTCATTTTGTACATGGCTGTTTCAAGATTCTCTGAATTTATTTCAATTTCTTCAGTGTTAAAGTTAATATTGAAGACTTCTTTGACATCTTCAGATCTTCTTGAATAATGATTCAGCATGGTGCTGCCTGGTATCACTAGTCTAGGGAAATGGTACTGAGATTTTGTGGTGTATTGGTGAAACCGGGCGCTCCTGTTGAGGGTAAGCGGGCCGTGAATGGTAATGGGTTTTCCCTAGTGAAAAACAAAGTCTGAATTATGTGTCTAAAGGTAGGTATTACCATGTATTTAGGCGCTCCTCAACATAAATGCTGTGACGGAGTCGACCGTATAGATGACATAGGTCAGTGTAGACATAAAATAAAATGTATTCATGAATACAAGGTGATGCATGGAATATAAATGCATACAGTCAAGACGTGCTGTAGATTCAAAAGGGATGAGAATTCACAGAATCAGTTGATAAATACTGGGTGAGGCAGAAAAATGGTATCTGCCATGGACATTAGACATATGCAATAGGTGAATTATATATATTGTGGATGAATCAAGGCATGAAACATAAGACAAATGACAGGTCTGGTGAGTTCTGATTGCAGCAGGAAATGTGACTCCTGTTTTTAAAATAAGCACTATCGTGCAATGTACAAATAAATGGTAATAATTGTACACTTGGTAGTAGGCAAAAAAGTACAGGATATCATACCCGGTGGGTGATGGGGAGCCAGCGGGTGTTGAATTGCAGGGTGCCCGGGTTGCCCTGCAAGGCTCCTTACGCTTTACCCAAACGGAAATCAGATCCTGTGGAAAAAGTCCAGAGTCCTTGGAAGTGATTACAGGTGTAGCTTGCCGACGCATTTCGAGATACTGGGTCTCTTCTTCAAGGCTGTAGCATACCTGTATTGCTGGGGGTCTTTTATAGCAGTCTCTGGGTATGAGGTGCACTTGCTAAAGCTTCCTCCTTGCCCCACTTCCGGTTTTGGGCGGAAGTGATGTCATCAGTACTTTAGATCTTCTTGTTAAGGAATCCTGGCATCTTTCTGTGCGGCCCAGGATAGCAATGTGTTGATTACCAGAGTAGGTGTCTTTATTGAAGGCTGTTGATGATGGTTATCACATCAATGTGTGGTTATGTTCGCCAAACCGGAAGTGCTCCAGCGGCCATCTTGGTAGTGCACAAAAGAAAAAAAGATTTTTTTTTTTCTTTTTTTACCTTTTTTCTTTCCCTTCCCTTTTTTCCCCCGTTCTCTTCCTCTCTTTCTTCCTATGTCTCCTTTTTGAAAGCTGACATTTTGTAGGAATAGAAGAATGTGTCCATATATGTTATTGTTAGCTTGATTGGTGTTCTGTATTCCACTTGTAGATGACTTTTCTTGGTATGTGATGCCTCGTGAAAGGAAAGAAGGTGAGATCAGTTAGAGGATGTATCAGGTGACATGAAGTGGGGATGGGATATAGGGGTATACAGGATGATCACAAAAACCATTTTATTTCGAAATCTGCATTTAAGCCTTTTGGTACAAGGGTTTGTAAATTGAATATACTTTTCATCTCTGTACGTGCCAGGTTTCTCTCAACATTTCTATCTCGCCAGGTGGGTTTTATCTGTTTGAGACCTGTGAAATATTTTATGTGATTGGCTGAACATTGATGGTGTGTACGAAAGTGATCAGACAGATTATGAGTCATGACCCCTTTCTTGATATTTCGGAGATGATCTCCTAACCGAATTTTGAGAGGTCTTGATGTTCTTCCAACATATCCTTTTTCGCAAAAACAGACAATCAGGTACACTACGTTGATGGAGTTACAGGTAATAAAGTCTCTAATTTTTTATTTAGAGCCATTCATCTCTATTTCTGTGTATTTGGTGGTTGTGTCTTTGATTTGTCTACAGGCTATGCACATGCCACAGCGATGAAAGCCTTTTGTCCTGATTGGGTTAGGGGGTTTTACTTCCAATGCACTTCTGATGAGATGGTTTTTTAGGTTGGGTGCTTTCCTATAGGTGAACTGGGGTTTAGTGGGAATTATGGTCTTCAAGACAGGATCTTCTTGTAAAAGGTGCCAATGTTTTCTTATGATAGATTCTATTTTTTTATGGTCTGAATCATATCCCGTAATGAATGACCATTGGAGTCTAGATTTTTTTGATTGTATATTTCTGGGTTGTTTGGTTTTCAGGAGATTGGATCTTTCTGTCTGTAATATGGTTGTGGCAGCGTCTTCGAGATCTTGTTTTTTGTAGCCCTTCTTTAAGAACTCTTTCTTCATTTCTTCTATTTGGAGTTGACACACATTGTTTTCACTGCAATTTCTTCTGATCCTGGTGAACTGTCCCTTGGGGACACCATTAAGCCAATTCTGGTGGTGTTCACTACTTTTCGGGATGTAGTTATACGTGTCTGTTGGTTTGTTGAAAGTCTTTGTGTGTATTATAATTAGACAAAGTACAACTGCAGTATTATATATATATTGTTGAAGCTGGATTATTGGCTGAGACAAGATCAGTTTAAAATTGAATCGCAGCGACACCATCTTGCGACTGGCCGCAAGAAGCCATCTTGGAAATGAGATCGCAAGACGCCATTTTGCGAATGGCCGCCTAAGTGCCATTTTAGATAGACTCACACTTTAGTACATGTGGCGATATTACTATTAGCATCATGCGATTGCATCTGTGACCATCGCCATAAGTTACGGCGATTCATCAAAAGCCCATTTTATGACTTTACGTAGTTTGGGTGCTCTGGATAAAGTGTATATTATTATAATTTCCCTAAAGGATATATTTCAGAAATGGCTGTACAGTATGTCAAAATTGGATTGCATTAGCTAAACAGAGCAAATGGCCACATGACAACTAGCCTGTGTAGACAAGCTTCATGGACATAACGTCTGCTCTCACTCCAGGTGGCCCTGCTCGAATACAGCAAGAGGGTCATTTGTAGCACCTTACATTAGCAGGCTTCCTACAATAAAATACCTTCAAAGCCAAGAGTGTTATCTGAGGTTTGGGTCTTGTAGCTGTGCTAATTTGCATCCACACAGGCCCTGGGAGAACAAAGACCAGTATTTTGGAGCCTGAAAAGGGTGGGGGCTGCTGGGGCATGAGCAAGTCATGGAACTATAAGGCTCAGCATTCCACACTGCTAGGTGTTCACTTTCTGGGGGGGTATAAATATTTGTGCTCTGACCCTGGGTTCCTAGCCTTTGTGCTGAATGCTGATTGACAAGGGGTTTCTTGCTGATGCCTAACATCTGGACCAGAGAGCGCTGCGTATGTATAATTGTACTTGGGTCTGTATAATCTCTTTGCGCTAAGATTATATGAGTATCATAGCGTGTAACTGCTGTACTTTTACTTGAATAATACTTTATGCTTTGGAACCACATGTTCTAGGTCTGGAGTCTTTATTTACTGGATGACTGGTATAGAAGGTATAGGCACGGGTATATAGAGGTTCAAAGGCAGTATCCTTAGTTGGGGGCTCATAGTGAAGTCACTTACCCACTCATACGGTTATCAATATCTCAGCAAAGGGTGGAGTGGCCACATGCAGGGTTTACCTGCAACCGCTTTGTGCTGAAAGATCGCTATCCGTTTTCGTGTGAGCCAAGGAAGCTGACTAGAATCCAGGGACAAGAGAGGAAAAAGTTTGTTTTCCTTTGTTGATAGAACCTAACGTTTAAAGCGGTGCAGCAGTATTGAACACGCGGCTGAGTCGCAGTTTTGCGCACAGTAAAGATGCACTTTTGCATACGCAGCTAAAAAGTTGTCATACGGTTGTGTGGTAGTCGCATTATTGTGTATGTGACTGGTCACACAATAGCGTATACGTACTTCCGGTTGTGCTGCCACGTGTTTAAATAAAGCCGTTGAGGTTTACATTTTTCAATTGTTATCAATATCTGGGTTAACGTGTATTTTTCTGCGCAGGAAAAAGTGTGTAACAGTGAGTATTTGTTGGTAGGGGTAACTTGTTCCCTACCGTATGACCTTTAAGTGCTAGTCGCTCGGTAAGCAGCTTACCATTCTATACACAGTAGCAGGTGTACATGTTGTCTTTGTTGTAGAGAGGTGCGTGGAAGTAGCCGACTTAAACTTCCATAGGTGTGGAAGTTGCCTTACTAAATCTTATCCGGGTGTGTGGGCGCTGCCGTTTAAATTGTCCACAGGTAAGTGAAAGTATCTTGATTGTCTTTCACCAGTTTAAATCTTTATTGAAAAGCATAGGAGTTGTCTCAGAATGGGGGCCATACAAACAATAGAGATGTTAGACAATGACGTGCTGCTAATGGAAGCGCCGTTTGGATCGGCCCGTCGTATTATGTATACTAAGTACGGTACTTATGCGATAAGGTATTGTGATGTATGGTTTAAAATGACGATGAAGAGTGTTAGACTGTTTCCAGAATGGGTAGTTTTGATAAAAATGTACTAGATAATATCAGGGATCATATCAGTCTGATGCGCTCCCGAGAGAAAAAGGTCAAATATTATGAATGTTTAACGTTGTGGCAGCATGAAGGGGATGCGTGGCTTAAAAATGCGCAAGCAACGCAAACTAGCGTTGCGAGCGCATTGCCAGAGAATACATCCGCGACGCTGAATTACAATGCGGGCGAGCCGCAAAATGGCACGCACGTGCAGCAAGGTAGCATTGTGGAGAGTATTGCCAGCAGTTCACGCTCACCACCCCCACCTTATGTGGATGGAGGTGCAAGTACAGTTACCAAAAATACCCATAAAAATGTAACAAGCAATTTGTACCCTCTCTTAAGCAGCTATAAAGAAAATGTTCATGATGTGGATGATGAGCCTATTGTAATGTCTGCCATTTCCCATGCTGTACAGATGATAGATGCTGCATCACAACAATCACGAGTGGTGCCGTCATCTCCATCAGTAACAGTAAGGGAAGTGTTAACACCCTCTGCACCCGTAGAGGAAGTTGTTAATACCATATGTAGCAGCAACAGATTAAGGGCCTGATTCAGAGCCGCTCGTTCGCTCCGAGCGATGTTTGTCCAACTGCGCATGCGTACGGATCGTTAAACGCATGCGCGAACCAGTCAGTGCGGCCGAAATTCATGTGCTCGCAAAATAGCGAATGCCTGATAATTTGAGTAACAGGAGTAGGCGTATGTGGGTGGTAACGGGGGAAGGTGCTTGAAAACGGGGAGTGGAGATCCGAACGCAGGCGTGCTTAAAGATCAAAACGGGCGTTTTATGGGTGTGCATAATTAAAACAGCAGCGTCATTGACCACGTCACTGGGTTATTTTATAGCCAGAACTGCTCGCAATATTGTGGTAGCAAAAACCAACCCCAAGAATAGCGAGCAGTTCATACCCTGGTCGATGTACTTGATTAATCTAATAAATAGCGGACATGACGTAGGGTGCGAGCGGCCAGGGGGCGTATTTTTTCAAAAAACGACCGCAAGTTTTGTTTGCTCGTTCAGACCTAGAGACGTGAACAGACCGCAAAGAGCGAACGGTTGATTTGAATAGCCACCCCTATTTTCTGGACGAGCGAGCGCTAATTGCGTCCGGCTCTGAATCAGGCCCTAAATCCCCAGCCAGGTAACAAGGTCAAAGGTAGCAGCGCTGCCGGTCTGCATCCCATTCGGACAATAGCCGTTCCGAATGGAAATGCAGATGCGAACGGTGTAGTGCCCGCGAGGGAAGTAGTAATGCATTGTCCCTGGACAAGAGCAGAACTAAATTCCATCATAAATGATTTCCCCGATCCCAAAAAGGAACTAGCCAAATGTCAAAGATTTTTGAGAAATTTGGATAGTTCTCATGAGCCAACTAATAAAGATTGGCATGTGGTGTTAAGGGCCTGTCTACCACGCAATACCGACGTGACAAAATTTATCACGGATTGTGTTTTGGATGGTGACGTTCCCTTAACAGACCAAGTAAACCAAGGTAACATTTCCAGCATTGTAACTCTATTGGGTATATATTTTCCGGTAGTAGTTAACTGGAACAAAATTTTCACCATTAAGCAAAAGGAGAGTGAATCTGCAGAAGATTATTGCGACCAGGCTCTGCAGGCTATCACCCAGTATGCCTAGAAGATATTAAAGATAGCACTCACCACAGGGGAATGATAGTCACAGTACTCATGGACGGTCTGAAGGAGAATTTAAAGACTCGGGTTCACACCTCACAACCTGGCTGGAGGGGAGTCACAATAGATACCCTCATAGAATCTGACATAGAACATGATAAAAACATCTCAAAGAAGAGAGAGACCCAGAGCGAAAAACTAATGGCTGTCAGTATACAAGCTCTGGAGGGAATGACGGTAACATCACAGCCAACAGACACACTCGCATCTGCACACACACTTACACCTGATATGCCCTCACTAACCCCATGCAAACACAGCTCTATTCCACAAACCCTATACAACCACAGGTCCCATACTACTCACAAACCTCATATCCCCCACAATACCCTTACCCTCCTTATCCTTACCCATAACCACCACCTTTACCCTCTGCTCAAACCTCACAACACGTCTTCACCCGATCCACGAACATGTTTTAAGTGTAAACAAACAGGACACTTAAGTAGAAACTGTACAGTAAAAAGAGTAGGAACCCCAAATCAGGGAAGACCTGGACATCCCCATAAGGGATATGCACAGAGACCAGCAGATGTCCAGCAGGCACCAGCTCCAATTGTGGCCGTAAATGCTTTAGTGGAGAATGGTAGCCAACGCTAGGGCTCAGGTCATACCTGTAGTCTACAGATAGTCAGGTTAACGGGAAGTACTAGGGAAGAACTGGTCATGATTGTTGATGTAGCTGGTACTGAATATCCTTTTCTTGTAGACACAGGGGCGACCAGGTCAGTGATAAAATCTCCCGTTAATTTACAGGTGACCAACGAGGCAGTACCAACAATGTATGTAACAGGTAAAGTGGAACATTATCCTTTAACAAAGTTCACAGAGGTTACTATTGGGCCATTGCACACCAGGCATTCTTTCCTTCTAGCTTCTGCAACTCCTAACCTGCTGGGTAGAGACTTGTTATGTGAGATGGGATGTGGTATATATTGCACCCCTGATGGTGTATTTTTAGACATCCCTGAGAGAGTTGCACACGAGGTGCGGGATATGTTGGACACTCCCCAAAGGATAATGTATCACTCTACAAGTTTAAATGAAAATCCATCTCAGGTAGATGAAATGTTGTCCCAAATCCCAGATTCCCTTTGGACTAAGGATGGACAGGACATTGGATTAATGGCAAACGTAAGCCCTGTAATGGTAAATTTAAAAAGTGGTAGGCAAGCTCCAAAAATTCCCCAGTACCCACTTAAACAGGAGGTAGAATTAGGGGTTTTTCCAATAATTGAGCGATTATTGCAACAGGGAATTTTAGTTCGTACAGCTAGTGTAGCCAACAGTCCCATCTTCCCGGTGAAGAAGAGTGGTGAGAGGGGTTATAGGCTGGTCCAAGACCTTAGAGGTGTTAATAAGGTAGTAGAGAGCCAATTCCCTGTAGTGCCAAATCCAGCTGTCATCCTGATGCAGATCCCACCAAATGCAACCCATTTCACTGTCATTGACCTCTGTTCTGCTTTCTTCTCTGTGCCTCTCCACCCTGACTGTCAGTATCTATTCACATTTACATACAGAGGTGTACAATACACATGGGACACGGTTACCCCAAGGTTTCATAGACAGCCCCAGTATCTTCTCCCAGGCATTGCACGACTGTTTACAATCTTTTCAACCTGCCAATGGATCTGTTCTAATTCAATATGTGGACGATTTATTGCTATATTCTGACTCGTTTATGTCATGTTTGAATGATACTAAAATTTTGTTGCTTCATCTCTCGCATACAGGGCACAAGGTGGCTAAGGACAAACTACAGCCGTGCCAATCAAGAGTAAAGTATTTGGGACACTGCCTAACCCAGGGGTTACAACATCTTACAAATGATAGAATCCAGGCCATACAGAACATAACACTGCCGCAAAATCAACAGCAAATTGGTACCTTCTTGGGAATTGTGGATACTGTAGAATGTGGATCCCAGGTTTTTCTATTTTGGCCTTGCCTTTACAGGAATTAGTCTCTTCCTCAAAGCCCGATCGTGTCATACACACAGAGGAAACAGAGCAGGCTTTTCTTAATCTTAAGGATAGTCTGACAAAAGCTCCTGCATTGGGAATACCTGATTATGAAAAACCTTTTGATTTGTATTGTACGGAAGCCGATGGTTGTGCTGCAGGTGTCCTTACACAAAAACATGGTGATGCCAGTAGGCCCGTAGCATACTACAGTGCCCAATTGGACACTGTGGCAAGATCACTCCCCACTTGTTTGAGAAGTGTAGCAGCTAACGCTTTATTGGTGAGTAAAAGTGAGGACGTAGTATTGGGTCATGATATGATTGTCTACACTCCCCATGCTGTATCTGCTCTGTTGAACTCAGCTCAAACCAGACACGTCTCTTCGGCTAGCTTTACCAAATGGGAATTAGCTCTAATCGCACCCGCCAAACATCACTGATAAACGTTGCAGCACGCTGAATCCAGCAACGTATTTACCATATGTACAACATGATGTACAAAGGGTGGAAGGAGGCAAGTTGCTGGCCGGAGGTGAGTTCAGCGGACATAATGATACGCACAATTGTATGGAATATCTGAATCAGACCTTTACTGCTAGACCTGACATACACGACACACCTTTAGAGAATGTGGATGTGACTTTTTATACGGATGGGAGTTGTCATAGACAAACAGACACAGGTGAATTATGTACAGGTTATGCTGTTGTAAATGACACAGACATCATAGAAGCTAAACCTCTTGGTCCTCCTCACTCAGCCCAGGTGGCAGAGTTAGTAGCTCTAACTAGAGCATGTGAACTGGCAGCAGGCAAATCTGCTAACATTTACACTGACTCGAGGTACGCGTTCGGGGTGGTGCACGAATTTGGGGCTCTATGGCGTCTGAGAAATTTTATGACAGCAGCAGGCACACCAGTTGCACATTCCTGACACATAAAACATCTTTTAGAAGCAATCCAACTGCCCAAAGCGGTGGCAGTAATTAAATGTAAAGCCCATACATGTGAGGATGATCTGGTGCCACTGGGCAACAACAGATCCGATGAAGCTGCAAAATGGGCAGCAGGGTTAAAAATGTTTTCTCCCACTGAAAAAATTCTGTCTTTCCAAACAATTGATATGCTGAAATTAATTGAGATGCAAAATTTGTGTTCAATTCAGGAAAAGTCCATTTGGAAGTCCAAGGGATGTGGGCAAGAGTCCTCCGGGCTCTGGAGGGACAGACAAGGTAAACCAGTAGCCCCCAAGGCATATTACCCCAGCCTGGCTGATGCAGCACACAGTCTGACTCATCTGGGAAAACAAGGTATGTGCAAGTTGGTGAGAGCATACTGGTGCGCACCAGGTTTTTCTTCACAAGCAGAAAAGATAGCAATGTCCTGTCTGACCTGCTTGAGGAAGAACATAGGGAAAGCGATCCCTACCAAACCGTCCCACATTCCACCGACTGATGGACCTTTCCAGGTGATACAAATTGATTTCATCCAATTACCACCCTGCAGGAATCTTAAGTATGTATTAGTGTGCACAGATGTATTTTCTAATTGGGTTGAGGCCTACCCAGTGGCCACTAATACTGCTGCGTTTACTGCCAAGAAAATAGTTCAGGAATTTGTATGCAGGTACGGTTTTCCTAAAATCATTGAGAGTGACAGGGGTACTCATTTCACAGGTGATGTTTTTCAAAATATGTGTAAGCTGATGGGTATTAATAGCCGACTTCTCACCACCTACCGACCACAAGTCAGTGCCAAGGTAGAGAGGATGAACGGGACTATTAAAAATAAGTTAAGTAAAATCATGGCAGAGTCTACACTAGGACGGCCAGAAGCGTTACCTTTGGTCCTACATAGCATAAAGACCACTCCTCTAAATCTGTCCCCATTTGAAATACTGTTCGGTAGACAACCTCTTTTGATTATAAGTCCACAGGAAGACTTGAAGGGTAACAACGAGGTAACTGTAAAGTATCTTATATCAATGAGTAAGCAGTTAAAGCAACAGCAGCAGAAACTGAAATTGTTGTCCCATGATATGCCTGAAACTAACTGTCATGATGTTGAACCAGGAAAATATGTTATGATCAGAAATTTCTTACGTTCAGGTTGTTTGACTGATCGGTGGGAAAGTCCGTACCAGGTGCTGCTGACAAGTACTACATCTTTGAAGGTGGCTGAGAGATACCTGGGTCCATTCCACTCACTGCAAAAAGGTCAATCAACCGGTGGAGAAACAAGTCGGAGACAAGGCTGATAGCGTGGACCTGTCGCTCGCGAGCTTTTTCCGGGTGGATTGAAAAGGTCGTAGTGAGATACCTGAACTAAGAGAAATTTGCAGGTCTTGTTGTGACAATGGATGGGCCTGCTGTGTTCATTTTCATATTCTCTTTTAGAGTGTTCACCATCCTGGTCGGTTCGGGAATATCCAATTTCTGTGATGGGAGACCGATTGAGGAAATGAGAGCTGATGGCAGTGCTGATGGAGTGGAGTCAGGAGGAGTGCTATGCCAATCAGGGGAGTGTCTGACCATTCTTAGTACTGTTATTGTTAAGAGAGCTGTTATTCCGGATACTCGGGGACGGTGTGGAGGTTTATCGTCTGAAGATTCCTGTATTTGTGAGCTTTGTGGGTCCCTAGTTGATGAGAACTGTATCCAACGGTGCCAACCTAAATATAACCCGTACTGGGGTGGGTATCCTTTAGAGGATCATAGCATGGTAGGCAAAGTGTTAAATCAAACTGATTGCTGGGTGTGTTCACATGTGCCACAGGGACAGCTTAATGTAGGGTTGGTGCCATTTCCGCTGAATATCACGGAAATTTTAGAATTACAAAAAGGGAAAACATTGGATGGAAAATTTCTCACATCCAAACCACCTCATTTCAAACTATATCAATTCCAAGCAGATAGATCACTTTTGTGTTTAAACATAACCAACTCCAATAAACCTGGGAGTTGGGAAGTGACGGGGAATAATCAGATGATGGCCTTCTCACAAAGAGCTGATAATGAGTCCATAAACCATGATCTGTTACGCTCAATAAAATCTTGTGGGAAACATTTTAGGTATCGGTATACATTGACTTCCACCAAAGAAATTATTGGTAAGGTGCCAGATTGTTATTGGGCTAAAATAATACAGCCAGAAACTTGCATGTACCAGATGGAAGACTCAGAAATAGGATTGTTTGCAAGGGAAATGTGCATAATGATAATGATGCATACCATTCCTTATGTTCTCCCTGATAATGTATATTTTATATGTGGAAGAAAAGCATATAAATGGCTCTCCCCGAGTTCCGAAGGTTTGTGTTACCTGGGAAGAGTAGTCCCAGAAGTTATGACCCTCACACATGTTGAAATGCTTGGTATACATAAAAACACACCGTCACCATATCTTCACACACAATATGAACACAGAGGCAAACGAAATATGATACCTGGTGATGTGCACAAAGCCACTCAGTTAATTAGTGAGACAACTAGCTTTCAAGTTTTAGTCACATTGGATCCCACCAGGATCGCTCGGGGTACATTAAACTTTAGATATATTCAGGAACTTGCTAAATTGATAGATATTATCACCGAGATGTACGATGACACATTCAGGTATACAGGGAAAGAATTGCAAGCGTACAAGAAAGAACTGGTGCAACACAGGCTAGTGTTAAATTATTTAACTGCTGTTACTGGAGGGTATTGCGTAACGTTGGCCACCCAATTTGGAGTAAAATGTTGCACCTATGTCACCAATGATACCAGCAACCCCAAGGAGGTGATAGACCGGAAGATGGGTGAAATTCTGCAGCTAAAATGGGAGTTTCGTAAGAACCATAACGCTTCAGTGGCTGAAGTAAGGGAGAAGATAGAAGGATGGGTGTCATGGCTGAAACCAGTGAAATGGTTCTCAGGTCTAGGGGAATGGGTCCAGGAAATGATCACCAGCATAGGCAAATTCTTAATCCTTATACTGATTGTCATCATAATAATTGGCATATGCGTCCGGTGTGTTCCTATTGTGTTGAAGTGTGGAAAATGTAAAAATAGAGTAAAACGAAAGAATGAAATTATGATGGTGGTCAGTATGAATACCGAGGTAAATACAGAACTGCATTACAACCCTGAACTAGGAAATACCAGCATTTAATGTATTATATTTAGACATGTATTATTGAAATGTTATTTTTAAAAACACCTCAGATAATGTAAAGTGTCAATTCCCCTTCAAGACTGCCTTTATAGGACTGGTGTATCCCCACACCTTTCACATGATCTTCCAAGATCCGCGGTGTGCGTATAATAGTAGTTTTATGTCCCCACTGAGAGAGACATTATTGATAGATTAAGAACCACCTTGTGCCATCCCATAATAACACTAAATAGTATATAAATGTAAGCCTAAGTTATATTTTAAAATCAGATTGTGATAGCATGTTGTTCGCTATCGAAGGGTGGACTGGCGAAGCTAGATTATTGGCTGAGACAAGATCAGTTTAAATTGAATCGCAGCGACACCATTTTGTGACTGGCCGCAAGATGCCATCTTGGAAATGAGATCGCAAGACGCCATTTTGGGAATGGCCGCCTAAGCGCCATTTTAGATAAACTCAGATTTTAGTACATGTGGCGATATTACTATTAGCATCATGTGATTGCATCTGTGACCATCGCCATAAGTTACGGCGATTCACCAAAAGCCCATTTCATGACTTTACGTAGTTTGGGTGCTCTGGATAAAGTGTATATTATTATAATTCCCCTAAAGGATATATTTCAGAAATGGCTGTACAGTATGTCAAAATTGGATTGCATTAGCTAAACAGAGCAAATGGCCACGTGACAACTAGCCTGTGTAGACAAGCTTCATGGACATAACATCTGCTCTCACTCCAGGTGGCCCTGCTCGAATACAGCAAGAGGGTCGTTTGTAGCACCTTACATTAGCAGGCTTCCTACAATAAAATACCTTCAAAGCCAAGAGTGTTATCTGAGGTTTGGGTCTTGTAGCTGTGCTAATTTGCATTTACACAAGAACCTGGGAGAACAAAGGACTGTACTTTTGAGCCTGGGAAGGGTGGGGGCTGCTGAGAGAGGGGGGCGTGTGGAACTACAAGGCTCAGCATTCCACACTGCTAGGTGTTCACTTAGTTTAAGTGAGATTTAAGTGCACCATTTCTCATACACACATTAATACGCACAATTGCGCTGTTAACTAATCGCATATTAGCGAATGCATAAGATCCTGTATGAAAACGCTGTTTATTAGCTTCATGCGCACGCATCTGCCCCAAGTTAACTAGCGTCTTTACATCACACCCCGCATACTTACACATTACATATTCACATAAAAGGTTTAATAAGCTTTAAAGTATAAGATTTAAGTTTGTTCATTCTGTGAAATAAAGATTATTTGGTAACTAAGGTTTTATACATGATAAGTAAGCCGTGATTGGTATTGTACTGATGCGTACTCTTTCAACAGTATTCCGGTACCATCGGTGTGGAGATCGCATCATGCATTCTCAACTTATGGACCGCAGAGACTTCAAGCAACAAAATGTACATTATATGAACAACTGTTAGGATGTTGCATGAGGCAGGAAACCAGAGACCCCCAGTTGTTAGAGGCTGGGTTGTGTCTATTTGAATCAGCCTGTTAAATGCCTTGTAACATATGCCCTCTCCTTTAGGACCAATGGTATTAGCAACAAACTTCTCTATTGTGTAGTTTATTTCTGGGGGGTATAAATATGTGTGCTCTGACCCTGGGTTCCTAGTCTTTGTGCTGAATTCTGATTGACGAGGGGTTTCTTGCTGATGCCTAACATCTGGACCAGAGAGCGCTGCGTATGTATAATTGTACTTGGGTCTGCATAATCTCTTTGCGCTAAGATTATATGAGTATCATAGCGTGTAACTGCTGTACTTTTACTTGAATAATACTTTGTGCTTTGGAACCACATGTTCTAGGTCTGGAGTCTTTATTTACTAAATGACTGCGTACGCAAATTAGCATCATCCTTAGAGGTTTATAGGAAGGATATTAGAAGGTATAGGCAGGAGTATATAGAGGTTCAAAGGCAGTATCCTTAATATATATATATATATATGTCATAATATAAAGGCAAAAGGCACCTCCTAGTGCATTAAATTTAGACTTTCCTAGTGTCATATAAATTCTATAGATTCCACACGTACCATATATAAAGCCCAGGGAATACCTTTGGGCTAAAAGCGCTTGTAATAGTGATTAATCCTGGATTCAAATCCCAGCTCCACCGGTCTTCCTAGGGACTTTTACAAGAAGTGCAGATATACAAAATAAAACAATATATATATAGTGCAGTATGCTTAAAAAAAGTTAAGCGTACATAAAAGAATGTGCACAGAGTTGTAATCAGTGCAAAAAAAAGCTTATCTGAACCAGAAGGAACAGCAACAAACCGTACAGGTCACAGAGCCGGAGTAAATTACAGCCTCAAAGTGTTTCGTCCACCTGTTACCAGGACTTCATCTGGAGGATAAACTGACCTGCTCCTGAAGTCCTAAATATACCACTAACAATGAAACAATCAATCATGTCAATTAGGGAGTCAGGAACTTCCTGTTTTCCACATCATTTTCATTACCTAGCCCCAACCAAGATGGCTACTAAAACAGGACGTAGTTCTACTATTAGGTAGTTACAACTTATGCTATCTATAGTACAAAGCCAGTCACCTCTAATGTAAGTAACGGTGAACTGATTGATATCTTTGGCAGTATGATAATCTTAACCAAATGTTCCAAATTTGGATTAGAAAAAGATAGTCTGAAAAATAGTCCCCACTCAAGCTGGCTGCCAAAACAGGAGACAGGAAGTTCCTTAATCACTGCATTACAAATAACATCCATATAATGAGATAAAGAACATAATACATTAATGGAGTTAATCACTGCATATATACATTAATAAGCCCAAAATATATAGGGGAGGGGAAGACAAACGGGTGACAGATGGGGAGGAAGGTGTATGTATCAGGGAGTTAAAATGACAGCTGGAAGGCTTTGATGAAATAATGGGTCTTGAGAGCCCGTTTGAAGGATTGCAAAGAGGTGGAGAGTCTGATGGGGAGTGGGAGAGAGTTCCAGAGGTGGGGAGCAGTGCGGGAAAAATCTTGGAGGCGGGAGTGGGAGGAAGTAATCAGCTGGCATGAAAGGCGGCGTGCATTAGTTGAACGAAGAGAGTGGAGAGGAGAGTGAGAGATGTATATGGGAGAAGATTGGGTGAGGGCTTTGTAAGTGAGCATGAGAACCTTAAATTGGGTTCTAAAAGGGAAGGGGAGCCAGTGGAGGGCTTGTAGGAGAGGGGAGGCAGATGTAGAGCATTTGGAGAGGAAGATAAGCCATGCAGCAGCATTAAGGATAGACTGGAGAGTAGAGAGATGGGATTTGGGGAGGCCAGATAGGAGGAGGTTACAGTAGTCCAATCTGGAGATGACCAGTGAGTGTATGAGGGTTTTTGTAGCATCCTGGGTGAGATAGGGTCTGATCTTAGAAATATTTTTGAGATGGAAACGACAGGACTGAGAAAGGTTCTGGATATGTGGTTTGAAGGAGAGGGATGAGTCCAGGATAACTCCAAGACAGCGCACTTTGGGGCTAGATGAGATAGTTATACCACCAATTGATAAAGAAATAGTGGGAAGTGAGGTTATGTGGGAGGGTGGGAAGACGATCAGCTCTGTCTTAGACATATTAAGTTTAAGAAATCGCTGGGACATCCAGGAAGAGATGGCAGAGAGACAGTTGGAGATACGAGTCAGAAGAGAGGGGAAGAGATCAGGGGAGGAAATGTAGATTTGAGTATCATCAGCATAGAGATGATAATAGAGGTCAAAAGAGCTGATGAGTTCACCTAGAGAGGAAGTATAGAGGGAGAATAGAAGAGGTCCAAGAACAGAACCTTGAGGAACACCTACTGTAAGAGGCCGATGTGGTATCTTTAACAAATGATTTCAATGTAATAACATCATTCTTTAGAAATATATCACCATATTCTGAACAATTGGCCATAAGCGAGTTTATGGCCACCACGATTGGCCTACATGGTGGGCACTCAACATTTTTGTGTAATTTCGGGAGAAAATAAAAGATTGGCACTATCAGATTATCCTGAAATAAATAATTATATTCATCTTTGTTTATACTCCCATTTTCTACTACAGGGTCCATAGGGTATCCACAGGATACCTTGGGGTATAGGTGATGACGTCAGGCATCGGGCACCATAGAGTGAAGTTTTCAGCCTCCCAGGATGCACTAGGGTCCCCCTCCTATACCCCGCCCCCGAGCCCAGGCATCTCAGTTTAGTTTGGTGCCCGGCCGGAGTCCGTTGCACCTGTTAGAGGGGGGCCATGAAGAGCCCCTGAAGTTTTCTTCTATGCAGCTGTGGCTGCACATCTGGAAGTACAGCATGGACAGTCAGTCCTGACGTCCATGCTGTCTTCCCTACACCCCCGCCGGTACCAGAACGCTGGTACCGATCCGGGGATGCTGGTAGGCATCTGGGGTCACAGCTAGCGGTGACCCCAGATGCTTAGGACCATGGCCGGATTTAAGGGGGTCAGCAGGTAAGCAGCAGGGTCCCGTGGTGGGTCCCCGCTGATACATGGTCCAGAGTCCCCAGGCAGTCCCCTGGGGACTGGCTGCAGTGTGGAGCCAGGTACTAACCTGCGCTTCCACTACCCCCCTGGGACAGCAGGACCGCGGCAGTACGGTAGCGCTGGAAGCGCGCCCTCCCTGTCTCACAGCCGGCGCCTCCCCCGCTGCACAAAGCCCTCTCTGCACATGCCGACTGGCCCTGTGGCAGCGCTCCTCCCCCAGGCCAGCCTCCTCTATGCTCCTCGGTAGCCATCTTTCCCAACACATGGTGAACGCTGCTGGAAGCCTATGATCGGAGGCATCGTGGTCTGGGTCCCCCCGCATACCTCTCCTCCACTGTGGTCAGGTCTGTGTATGCAGCGCTGTGTCCTACCAGACTCTGTGTCTGTGTAGTTGATTTATCAGCGCTGTTAGGTCAGGAATTGATTTTCTTTGCATTGTATGTGACTGTGCTAGCGCTGCTGTCTGTACTTTTATTTTCTAACTGTCAGCCTTATCACTGTCCCTGTTCTTTATGCTAAAGCCCTTGCGGTGCGGTGCTGCAGGGTGGTCTCTCGCTATACTAAAAGTATTGGTGAGGGGGGTCACATACTTTCCACCATTGTCTGAGAGTGACTTTCCTCTCCAGCTTCAGTGTACTACCTGTAAAGTACCTATAGCGGAGGGGGAGGGTAACGCGGAGGGCCTATGCCGGAAGTGTTTTTTATTGGCGCGGCCAATTACGGTCACAGTACCGGTACAGGAGCCGCCCTGGGCTTGTTTCGCTCAGGCGCTTACAACCTTGGTGGGCCAGTTAGCTCCGCAGCCCACGTTCTCGCAGATGGGATTGTCCCAGCAATCAGTGGGGTCGTCACCCATGCAGGGTTTCCCGAGGCAATTGGTGGTACCCCGCAGTCTCCCTATTTCCCCTCTCCCGCTCTCTCAGGAGCCGGCGTGGGTTAATTCCCTGACTAGTTCTGTACAGCACTTGTCGGAGGTGTTACAAGGGGAGTCTGTGTTGCGGCCACATAAGCGGCCGGTGGCATCTCTGTCTGCTCCTTATGAGGATGACGAAGCGACGTCTGATGATGGGGAGATTCTGGATCTTTCCGACCAGGAACCTCCCCGTACTAAGGAGGCGGACGCTAGTTCCAAGGTATATATTCCTGGACTTATTTGGGCAGTCCGCACAGCTTTGGTGATTGAGGACGAAGTTCCTCCTGCGTCTAAATCCAAATATGCCTTTTTTAAGGATGATAAGGGTGACGCCACAGTCTTTCCTCTTTCGGGTCAGTTGGTGGACCATTTAGAGGAGGCGTGGAAACAGCCTGGCAAACGATACCAGCCGCAGAGGCGTTTGGCGGTGGCTTATCCGTTCGCGGATAATTATTTTTCTAAGTGGGAATCCCTTCCACAGGTGGATTCTCATGTGACACGCCTCGTACGTAGTGCCACTTTACCCATGCCATCCATGTCCTCCCTTAAGGATGCTACAGACCGCAAGGTGAAGATCTGCCTAAAGTCCATTTATTCCCTTGCGGGGGGGGGGCAGCGTGGCCAGCTATGGCCATTTGCTGAGTTGCCAGAGCTATGGAGCGTTGGGCGTATACGTTGGAGGCGTCCTTCGAATCCGACTGTTCGGCTGAACAGACGGAGTTGATCGGAAATCTCCGGGATTCGGCCACTTATATCAATGAAGCGGCCTTGGATATTAGTACGCTGGCGTCTAGAATTTCTTCGGCAGCTGTAGCTGCTCGTCACACCTTGGGGTTGCGATCTTGGAAGGCGGACACTGATTCCAAAAAGGGTTTGGAAGCGTTGCCTTTTAACGGAGAAGTTCTCTTTGGTCCGGACCTGGACAAAATTGTAGCCACGCTGGCGGCAGCCAAATCGGCATGTCTCCCGTCTGCTGCAGTTCCTTCCGGTTCAGGTACGTCGTCCTTTCGGCCATATAGGGCCAGGGTAGGCCTAAAGCACAGTCCTTTCCCCGACAGGTTGGCCCCAAAAAATCTGCCAAGCCCCGGAAGCAGGCGTGGAGTACCAGACGTCCGGCCCCTAAGCCAGATGACAAGCCTGCGGCCTGACGGTCTGGGCCTCCCTTTGGGGGATCCCAAGGTGGGAGGCCGCCTGCTGCAGTTCGCCCGGTGTTGGTCGGTCACCACGACAGACACTTGGGTTCACGAGGTGGTCTCACACGGGTATGCCCTCTCCTTCCGGTACAGACCCCCCGTCTCGATTCTTCACCACGGGTCTACCATCAGACTGGAACAAGGCCACGGAGCTGCGGAAGGTCTTGCACACTATGCTCCAGGCTGGAGTTATAGTGCCTGTTCCATCCTCCCAGAAGGGCCAGGGTTTGTATTCCAATCTCTTTTTGGTGCAGAAACCCAATGGGTCGTTTCGTTCGATACTCAACCTCAAAGCTCTCAACAGGTCTTTGCGGGTGCCGAAGTTTCGGATGGAGACCCTACGGTCCATCATTATGGTGCTGGAACCTGGGGACTACATGGTGTCATTGGACATACAGGATGCTTACCTGCATGTTCCTATTCTTTCGCGCCATCAGCAGTTCCTCAGGTTTGCAATCCGCAGTGACCACTTTCAGTTCCGGGCATTACCTTTTGGCCTGGCGACAGCACCACGTGTTTTCACCAAGGTGATGGCGGTCATGGCGGCTTCCCTGTGGCTGCAGGGAGTCCGCATGTTGCCATACTTGGACGACCTTCTCTTAGTGGCAGGATCTCCGGAGCTCCTTCTACGCCACTTGGACCTGACCATTGCGGTACTGCAATGGCACGGCTGGTTAATAAACTGGCAGAAGTCCACGCTGATCCCGTCTCAGTGGATTCTGCACCTCGGAGCCTTATTGGACTCCGGACAGCAAAGGATCTTTGTGACGGGGGAAAAGATCTCTGCCTTGCAGTTGAGGGTGCGCAGTTGTCTACAGAGCCGCCGGGTGTCTCTGCACTCGGCGATGAGGTTACTGGGCTCCATGGTGTCGGTATTCGACATGGTGGAATATGCCCAGTTTCACTCCAGACCTCTGCAGCACCTGATCCTATCCAAATGGAATGGACTGCCTCAGAGTCTAAAGTCCCAGACGATGGTGCTCACTCCGGAGGTTCACCTGTCCCTAGCCTGGTGGTTGCAGACGACCCATCTCAACAAGGGTCGTCCGTTCTAGGTGGCGAATTGGGTCCTGTTAACAACGGACGCCAGTCTTCGGGGCTGGGGAGCAGTCTCGGGTCCACACTTGTTCCAGGGCAGGTGGACTCGGGCAGAAACAGAGCTTCCAATAAACATCTTGGAACTCCGAGCGGTTTTCAATTCTCTCCAGCAGGCACATCTTGTTCTCCAAAGTCACTCGGTGCAGGTCCAGCCGGACAACGCTACCACCGTGGCCTACATAAATCGGCAAGGAGGAACCCGAAGTCGGGCGGCTCTCGTGGAGGTGTCCCGGATCCTGGCATACGTTCTTCCAGTGGTGTCGACCGAGAGGTTATGCTCAGCGGGAGTTTCGTCTGTCTAAGTACTAGCCTTCCTACAAGCGGGACTAGACCATGGGCTTCGCCTTGCTTCTTTGAAGGTGCAGGTTTCTGCCCTGTCTGTCTGGTTTCATCGTAGGATTGCTACAATCTCTGATGTGCGCACCTTTATGCAGGCCGTTCTGCGAATTCAGCCGCCGTTTGTTCCACCTGTGGCGCCTTGGGACTTGGCTGTGGTCCTGAGGGCTCTCCAAGGACCGCCGTTTGAACCACTGGGCTCAGTGGATCTTAAATGGCTAACAGCTAAGACTGTTTTCCTTCTGGCTATTGCTTCGGCCAGACGGGTTTCTGATTGAGGGGCTCTCTCTTGTAGACCCCCTTTCTTGATTTTTCATGGGAACAGGGCAGTGCTACGCACTCGTCCTGAATTTCTTCCCAAAGTTGTTTCATGTTAACAAGGAAATAGTTGTACCGGCTTTTAACTCACCTGGTCTTTCAGTGGGCGAGGCCACTTTGGATGTTGTGCGGGCCTTAAGGACTTATGTTGACCGTACTTCTTCGCTTAGGAAGTCGGACGCCTTGTTTGTCCTCTATGGCTTCCGTAAAAAGGGTTGGCCTGCTTCAAAGCAAACTTTGGCAGCCTGGATCCGTATGGCAATTTCAGAAGCTGATCTTCATGAAGGCCTGCCGGTTCCTCCTTCTGTGAAGGCTCATTCCACTAGGGTTGTGGGTCCTTCGTGGGCAGCTTGACGTGGTGCCTCTGCAGTCCAGATCTGCAAGGCGGCCACGTGGTCCTCTGTCCATACCTTTGTGAGGTATTATGCGTTTGACACCTTTGCCTCTCAGGATGCTTCCTTCGGGCGGCGGATTCTCCTTTCAGCACAGGAGCGTCCCCACCCTTAAAGGATACTGCTTTGGGACATCCCCAAGGTATCCTGTGAATACCCTATGGACCCTTAAGTAGAAAATATGAGATATGGTAAAAACTTACCCTTGTTAGCTCTATTTCTACGAAGTCCATAGGGTTCCACAGGACTCCCGCCCTGTCGCACCTGTGCTGCAGATGGGCTTTGCTCTGGTCACCGGTTTTTCCATCTCCCTCTGGTGAGAATGTGATTCTTGTGTGTGTCCAGATCTTTTTTCTCTCTCTTCCTTCTCATCCTCCGGCCTATGGCTTGGTACGTAACTGAGATGCCTGGGCTCGGGGGCGGGGTATAGGAAGGGGACCCTAGTGCATCCTGGGAGGCTGAAAACTTAACTCTATGGTGCCCGATGCCGGACGTCATCACCTATACCCCAAGGTATCCTGTGGAACCCTATGGACTTCATAGAAATAGAGATAACAAGGGTAAGTTCTTACCATATCTCATATTTTTAAGACCAATGTTCATAAAATCTTCAGATACAAAAGACTCAGTAGGATCTTTTTTCAAAAGTCTATATGATTCTCATCACCCAGGAGTCTATTAGCCTCATTCTCATAATCCACTCTATTCAAGATCACAAGACCACCCCCTTGTCTGCCTGTGTTAACACAATATCACAATTGTCTTTAAGAAACTTCAAGGCATTTTTCTCAGAATCACTTAAATTAGACTCTCTTATTTGGTCCAGATCCACATATATCTTTTTTTACCAACTCATAACAAAGTGTCTATCTGGCTACTCTTGGACTCCACAGGATAAAATTTAGAGGCTTTTTTTAAACCTGATTTTGAATTCTCTTCACAGTTTTTAAGAATACCAGTGTCATCCCCCCTGGGATATCCCATCTACAGCGTAGCCTACTATACCCAACCGATTTCCCGGTGGCCACTACACTCACCTGTTTACCCTGGGCCCGGCCTCCTGCACAAAGCGCCCTCCTAGACACTGAGGCCTACCCGACCGCCTGAAGCCGCGGCCTTTCCTGAGCGGCTGGAGCCGGCGCCGCGGACCGGAAGTGGCAAAAGACCGCATCGCGGCCGCAGACCCCGCGACTGTATAGGGGCGGCTGGCCGCTGGATCGACCAGACTGCACGCATCCCTGGAGGGCCGTTGGAGAGACCCGCCATCGGACCTGCGAATCGCGGGAGGCCGCCATTTTAGCGACCCTGCTGCAGCTGCCTGTCTCCAGGTGGGTGTCAGCCTCTAGCCTCTGGTGGTGCTGAGTTGGAGGCACCTCACCTATCCCCCTCCTGATAATCTGTGCCCCTGTGATACCTCCTGTTACCCCGTGCGGATATCGGCAGACGGTGGTGTGGGATACTACTGACCATAGGGGGCTGCCATTTTACCCAACACAGCATGACCTGAAACCTCTGCGGAGTCCCCATATACAGTTGTGGGCCATGGATTCAAGATTTTCTCCCCTCGTCTGCAAATAATTTTTTCTGATATAACTCCTTCCCCGGAGGCTGCACTAGGGAGTGAAGACACAGGCAAACCAGTGCACAAAGGGGATGTAGAATTGGGACAGACACCATTTTGTAGCATCTTCCTCCAGTGCTGCACACATACCCTGCTGTGTAGAAAACTGCAGCATTTATTTTAATAGCCCACAAAACCTATGTTCAGCATACTTTTCCTGAGCTACCCCAGCTTCTTATCCCATTACAGCTTTCATTTTATATCTTAACCAGCACTTCAATTGAACTGCCAGAAGATCATTATACAGACACCCCGACAGCTTGCCTGCGCTGATGGAAGTGACACATCCACCTCGCCACTTTCTCTATCACGTAATTACATGAATCTCACAAATTGCTAAATACATAATGAACTGAGATGCCACTTTCAGCATCACTAACATCTACTCCCCTCTACTCAACCCTCCTCATGTAGTTTTTTAGTTTTTCTTGGATGTATCCACTTGTGTGACCTTAACAACCCCTGCGTAATACAACTGCACATTCGACCCTGAACTCATATTTTATATGAAAAAATTTATTATCTCCACGTCAATCACCCCTACTGGCTCTGCTCAGGCCCCCCGTGACGATACCCCAGGTGGAAATTCCTCCGACTTGGACTATTCTTCCACTCGCTCCACCACCTACCGTAAACGCAAATCAACATCCAATTCTAGAATATCCAAGATGAAACCTGCTGATATTGCCGCTATCCTGGGCCCTCTGCTGGATGAAAAACTTGCAGGAATCAAGGAAGCTATTGAATGTACTCTATCTCAATTAACCCAACATTCTACTCGTTTAGACGAAATGGAACAGAGGGTATTAACACTAGAAGATAACCTGAGCACAGCCCAACATACCATCGAATCTCAACATAAGGACATCACCACCCTCACCGATAAGCTGGATGACCTAGAGAACCGTAGTAGACGCAACAACCTGCGGGTCATAGGCATTCCAGAATCTATAAAGGGTCATGAATTACTAGACCTCCTTTCTAACTGGATTCCGGAACAACTAGCCATGGACCTAAAGGGGATGCCACTGGCCATTGAGAGGGCACACAGAATTGGGCCAGATCGCAAAAACACCTCCGATCGCCCACGTCCTGTCATAATGAAAATCCTAAACTACGCAGACAAAACAAAGCTTTTGGATCACTACCGCAAAACAGCTAGCCTCTCATACAAAGGAGAACGTCTTCTCATGTTTCAAGACTTTTCTGTTCATGTCACTAATAAACGCAGGAACTTTGCCCCGATCTGCAAGCATCTATTCGATACTAAAGTCAAGTTTTCTCTACTATACCCAGCCAGACTGCGGGTGTTCGAGGGAGAAAAGCCACTCTTCTTTGATGATCCAGCTGCAGCAAAGGCTCATTTTTTGTGTCCTGATACTTGACTGATATGCATTTAAATCTTCTTGCATTTCACTTTGCCTGTTTCACTTATAAATATAGGCCACACTGTGGATACACTGAATAACCACATATGTACACGAAATATTAAATTTCTTCTTTACACAATTTTTTCATGTTTACTGTTTTGTTAACCATTGATATGTTTTGTGCTTGTCTGTGCCTGGGGCTCCAATCTACCGGGGGCTCTCCTTTCCTCTCATGCTGGGACAGGGAGGGACCCCTATATGTCTTTGAATCTATCTTCTCGTTAATTCCAGCTGTGGGGGTAGGTTAACATGGCAAACCTTACCCCACCTCAATCATCTATAGAGAGAGATGTTTCACTTCTTCCATTTAACATAATATCATGGAATGTCGAGGGACTTAACAGCCCTATTAAGCGTAAAAAGGTGACTTCACACGTTGGACATATGTCCCCACATATAACCTTCCTTCAGGAAACCCATTGGACTGACGATCCAAGAAATTCCCTAAGGGCCATATGGATTGGAGATTGCATCTCTGCTCCATATTGCAATAAGAACAGAGGGGTGGCCATTTTACTCCATAAAACTTACAGTACTCCATTTGTGGGAAATACTTGGACCCCGATGGAAGATATAGATTATTAGATATCAAAATTGATGAGGTAATCTATACCCTACTCAATATATATGCTCCGAATACCTCTAATCAATCTTTCTTTGCAGCACTTTTACAGAAGGTTCTTTCCTGGGGCAGTCAAAATCTTATACTAGGGGGTGACCTGAACACAGTTGTCGATCCATCCTTGGACAGATCTGGGGTGAGTACACAAGTAACTGACCACTCTCATTCTTTTCTCTCCTCATTCTGTACACAATTAGACCTACTGGACCCGTGGCGTATACTTCACCCACTCCAAAGAGACTACTCTTTTTATTCTCATCCACACTCCACCCACTCTCGCACTGATTATCTGTTTATATCCAAACACCTCTTCCATAAAGTCACTAATACATCTATTAAGAACATTATCATATCAGATCATGCCCTGATAGTTATGACTATCCAATTGACCATGCCCCGACGCTTCTCTAAGGGCGTTTCCCTGCATATCTTAACAAATACCAAGATTTTTATCTATTTCTCAAACATACATGGCTGACTTACGTCAATGACAATTCATCACATGCAGCAGATGCGCCGCTATTTTGGGGGGCTTCCAAAGCTGTCCTTAGGGGACATGTCATTTCATACATTCATTCCAAATGCAAACACTTCACCTCCCGTCTACAAGAACTGAGCTCTACACTTACAACGGCTTATCGTGCATATAAACGATCTGATAATTCCACACATAGGGAGGCTTATCTCTCTGCTAGGCAGATATATGACACATTTCTCACTGAACGAGCCCAAACTAAACATGACTATCAGAGGAATAAATTCCACAGATGGGGAAACAAATAAGGGAAGATACTGGCCAACCTTATTAAAGGCCCACATAGTAAGACCTGGGTAAACGCTATAAAGAACTCCAATAATGTCCTTACCACTCCAACTGATATTTGCGCTGAATTTGCAAGCTTTTATAAATTACTATATGCCAGGGGCCCGGATGATATTAATGAGGGACATTCCTTTTTGGATGAAGCCCGTCTTCCTGAACTGTCTCAGGAAGAGAGAGAATCCCTAGACGACCCCATCACAGAAAAAGAAGTAATTGACACTATTAAATCTATCCCAAATAACAATAGTCCTAACCCCTACACTGCCAAAACTCTATAACCACATTCTCAACACGAAAGAGACCCCTCTTAGATTCAATGAAGCTACAATCATTGAGGGGTATTCAATATGAAACGTTAACTTCACTGTCGAAGTTAACGTTTCATATCTGAGTTTTTTCCTGCTTTAAAGTCTGGTGCGCGCTCCCGCTTATCCCTGTATTCAATATAAAATTAACGAAAACAGGAAACTCTGAAGTTGGATTTGCGTAAAGTTACGAATTTTTCCTTAAAATAATTGTAAGACCCCCCTAAAGTTGTAAAAACATGGGGGAACACTATAATTGAAAGTCGGGGATTTAAATAGCCGCAGCAGGTGTTTTTTTCCCGACATTGAAGAAGTGATGCAGAAGAGCACTTAGGTTATTTTTTTCGTTTTTTTAAGTGGTCCCATCAAATTTGGGGTACATGAATATGGGTACTAGCATATTTTGGTGTCCCTAAAGTAATTTTTTTTAAGTTCTGCATTTGTGCACCTGCCGCTATAATTCTATTCTAGAAAACATCTGCCGCATACTTGCAGAATAGCCCTGAACCTATTTCCCTATTGTTTAACAATTTTTTCCCATTTTTTTTTTTTTGCACCCCAATTTTTAAATTAATTTTTTAGGGTGTCCCTATTTTTTTTTTTTACTTTTTTTGACACAGTTCTTTTTTAAATGTCATTCTCAGGGGTGCAGGCTATTTTTTTTTTAAGCCTGCACCCCTAAACCCCAATTCTGCACTTTTTTTCGACACCTATTCAATGGTGAAAAGTTATCGCCATTTTTTATCAAAGACTTGTCAAAACTGCGATAAAGATGAAATTGAGTAGGGTGTAAAAGTAAAACCTGCGATAATGACGTCATAATTGCGATATTAACGCAAAAACGATGTTATCGCACCAATATAGAATACCCCTGTTAGTATTAGCAAAATCTGGCAAAGATCCAACCCTGGTGGGGTCATACCGCCCCATCTCCCTGCTAAATCAGGACTTTAAAATCTTAACTAAATTGATGGCTAATCGCCTACAGGCTTGCCTGCCCCAACTAATTTCCCCTGCACAGCTAGGATTTATTAGGAATAGGCAATCGGTACAGGGAATAAGAGCCGCTATTGCAGCAATAACACATAGCCACATACACAAAGCTGTGGATAACATACTGATTAATTTAGATGCAGAGTAAGCTTTTGATAAAATAGCATGGTCCCATCTTGACAGAGTACTGCATCATCGTTTTGGTATAACTTTCTGTAATCTAGAAAAAACCCTTTATGATACACCCACTGCCGAAATAGTAGTAATTAACGTGACCTCTTCTTCATTTCACCTCGAAAGAGGCATTAGACAAGGGTGCCCTCTCTCACCCCTCCTCTTTAACCTGGCCTTGGAACCCTTTATTCGATATCTTATGCAATTGCCTAGATTTACTGGTAGTAGAATTGGTGATCGAGAGATACGTATTACAGCATTTGCAGACGACCTCCTCATATTTATGTCCAACCCCAGACAATCCATTCCTCTTTTAATTGATGCCATAAATAGATTCTCCTCCTTTGCTGGTTTTTCCATTAATTTTGAAAAATCGGAAGCTTTGGCCATATTCAATCATGTGGAGAGGGGATGGAATGGTACATTCCTTTTTCAGTGGGCAAACAACCACATTACTTATCTAGGGGTGGCAATCCCTTTTCACTTGCCACATTTATATACCCTAAACATTGATCCAGTCATTCGCAAAATAAAAACCGAACTTAGGCCCTCATTCAGAGCGTTAGCTCTGAGCAGAGCGCACGCTCTGAATGAGGGCCGCCCTCCATAATTCTGGAGCGTCCTCCTGGACGCTCGTATAGCTGTGGGTCACCACCCACAGCCTATACGAGCGTGCAGTTTGATGGCCGCGATGGTCGTGACCATCGCGACCATCAAAACTGAGAGCCGGAGCCTGCGGTTGAGGTTTTCAACCGCAAGGCCCGGAGTGATTTTGGCTCTATCAGAGCCAAAATCACTCCCACTGACATCACTGGTGATGTCAGTGGGCCGGCTTCTGACGGTAGGCGTTCCCTTGGGAACGCCCCCGTCTGGGAGGGACGCCCCTGGCACGCCCACCAAAGGGGGCGTGCTGTCAATCAACATCGACAGCACGCCCCCTTTGATCAGACACAACGAGCGAAGGACTTTCCTTCGCTCGTCGCATCTGGCGCATGCGCACAACGGAGCTCCCGCCGTCGTACGCATGCGCAGTGCACAACATCGACCCACTTGCGAGCGGACAGCCGCTTGCGAGTGGGTCTGAATCAGGCCCTTAGTTTGTGGCAAAATCTACCTATTAACCTGTTGGGGCGCTGTAATTTATTTAAAATGGCTTGTTTCCCGAAACTGCTGTACGTTCTGCAGATGACTCCTCTCCTACTTACGAAGTCAGACTTATCTCTACTTAGAGCTACTCTCTCTAACTTCATCTGGAATAATAAAAGATCTAGAATTAGCCCAAAAAAACTGTCCCAAACCATACCAAGGGGGATTGTGAATTTACCGAATATTAAACAGTATAATCTATCCTGTCTTCTACGCTTCGCCATAGACTGGATCACTGACAATATATATGCAGATGCCAGGTTGGAGTCCCAGCTATGCGCTCCGCTCTCCCTTAGCTATATACTACATATGCGGCCTTCGAGATTGCAGTCATTTAATCTAGACAACCCTCTCCTCGCATCTACCATCCAGGCTTGGCAATCCTCTAGAAAATTACTTAAACTCTAGCAATTCCACTCTTTAACTTTACCCCTTATTGGCAATCTAGACTTCCAGAAAGGCGGGACAACATTGCCTTTTACCACCTGGCGCTCTTCTGGAATCCTAAATCTACGCACGCTCTTAAATGACTCATAACTCCCCCTCACCTTTAATGAAGCCATGGAAAAATATGGACTCAGACCCCAACACAAATTTTATTACTACCAAGCCATACATTATCTACGCTCTGTCCTCCCCCAATTAAATGACCAGGATTATATAAACCCCTTAGACTCTCTCACACGCACTAATACATATTCCTGCTCAACAATATACACACGTATACACACGGAAATAGATCCAGAAATGGAACTTCCGGAATTAGATAAATGGTCCTCCCAGATCCCCTCTATGTCTCCAAATTTAATTTTAGAAACTTTCCAAACTAACTTAAAGCTTATTCCTGCCAGTTCATATCAAGAGATGGAGTATAAACTCTTACATAGGGCGTACTTGTCGCCCAAAAAACGTTACCTGATGGGTATATCGGACTAGTCGAGATGCACCAAATGCTCAACTACAGATGCAGACATTATGCACTGCCTCTTGGAATGTCGATATGTAAGGAAATTTTGGAGTGAAATACATCACTATGGGTCTGAGGTGCTAGGCATCTCTTTTTGATGTACTGCGTCCTGGGCTTTGTTTGGGCATCTAACTGACCAACCCGAGATTCCCAAATTTGATAAAATGCTTATAATGATCCTATCAGCAGTGGGTCGGAAGGCCATCCTGCAACAGTGGATTCATGATTTGCCACCAACTGTTTGTATGGCCACTTCTAGACTACTCTTTTTGTTTAACATGGATTGGCTGGAGGCATCCTTAGACTAGGAAACTTTAACCCCTGCGCTTTTTCATTGCTGGGGCAAATACGTCCAAACACTACCCTCCTCAACCAAACTGGCAATACAATAGTGTTTTCAATTTACATCTTGGTACTCCTATCAACTATTAGATAACCAAACTCCTATCACCATTTAATTTGTTTGTTCTTTATATTATAGTCAGACATTTGTTATTTCCCCTCTTTCTCTCTCTGCTTGCTGTCTTGCCTCTGTTTTGTCCCATGGATGGATCGGCGGCCTCTGGTGTGGACGAGCACAGGTTGATGTTGCTATATTCTTATTTCTACTTCAGGGTCCATAGGGTATCCACAGGATACCTTGGGGTATAGGTGATGACGTCAGTCTTCAGGCACCACAGAGTTAAAGTTTTCAGCCTCCCAGGATGCATCTGGGTCCCTCTCCTATACCCCACCCCCGGGCCAAGGCATCTCAGTTTCGTCGGTGCCTGGCCGGAGTCGGAGGCACTGTGCAGAGGGGGGCTATGAAGAGCCCCTGAAGTTTCTTTTAAAGGCAGCGCTGGCTGCACATCTGGGAGTACAGCATGGACAGTCAGTACTGACGTCCATGCCGTTTCCCCTACACCCCGCCGGTACCAGAACGCCGGTACTGATCCGGGGATGCTGGTACACATCTGGGGTCACGGCTAGCGGTGTCCCCAGATGTTTTGGACCATGGCCGGATCCAAGGGGATGCAGGTAAGCAGCGGGGTCCCGCGGTGGGTCCCTGCTGGTCACATGGTCCTGAGTCCCCAGGCAGGGGGCTCCCTGGGGACTGGCTGCAGCGTGGAGCCAGGCGACCAACCTGCGCTTCCACTACCCCCTGGGACAGCGGGCCGCTGCTGAGCGGCATGCGCTGCGGCGTCCCAGGGGTTAAATGCATGCCAGGGGAGCGCGCTTTCCCTGTCTCACAGCCGGCGCCTCCCCTGCTGCACACAGCCTCTCTGCTCTGCCTGATTGGCCAGTGTGTCAGCTGTCCTCCCCAGGCCGGCCTCCTTCATCTTCTGCTCCTCGGTGGCCATCTTTAAAGCATGGTGAACACTGCTGGAAGCCTGTGAGCGGTGGCATTGCGGTCTGGGTCCCCCAGCATACCTCTCCTCTGTTTGTCACAGGTCAGTGTATGCAGCGCTGAGTCCTACCAGCGCTAATAGTGCAGGGATTTGTTTCTTCTGCATTGTATGTGACTGAACTGCTAGCCTGCTGTCTGTACTTTCACTTTCTACTGTCAGCTTTATTACTGTCCCTGATCTTGCTCTGCTCAAAGCCCTTGCGGTGCGCGGTGTGCAGGGTGTTATTCACACTATACCAATACGTATAGGTGTGAGTGTCACATACTTACCATCATGTCTGAGACTGATTTTCCTCTCCAGCTCATGTGTACTAAATGTAAGGTACCAATAGCGGAGGGAGAGGGTAACGCGGAGGGGTTATGCCCCCAGTGCCTTGCACTGTCACGGCCGATTATGGTCACGGTCCCGGTACAGGAACCTCCCTGGGCTTGTTTCGCTAAGGCGCTTACAACCCTTGTGGGCCAGCTAGCTCCGCCACCTGCGTTTACCCAGACGGGTTTGTCCCAGCAGTCAGTGGTGTCGTCACCCATGCGGGAGTTCCCGAGACAATTGATGGTACCCCACAGTCTCCCTGTCCCTTCCCAGGTTTCTCCGGAGCCTGCGTGGGTTAATACTCTTAACTACATCGGTTCAGCATTTGTCCGATGTTTTACAGGGGGAGTCTGTGTTGCGGCCTCATAACGGCCGGTGGCGTCTTTATCTGCTCCTTATGGGGATGACGATGAGACGTCAGATCATGGGGAGATTCTGGATCTATCTGACCAAGAACCTCTCCGTACCAAAGAGCCGGACGCTAAGTCCAGGGTGTATATCCCTGGTCTTATTCGAGCGGTCCGCTCGGCTTTAGTTATTGAGGATATTGATCCTTTGGTGGCCACATTCATATATGCCTTTTTAAGGATATTAAGGGTGAGGCTACGGTGTTCCCTCTTTCTGATCAATTAGTGGATCATTTAGAGGAGGCGTGGAAAAATCCAGGTAAACGGTTTCAGCCCCAGAGACGCTTAGCCGTGGCTTATCCGTTTGCGGTCAATTATTTTTCTAAGCGGGAATCCCCTACGCAAGTGGATTCACATGTCACACGCCTAGTCAAAAGTGCCACATTGCCTATGCCTTCGATGTCATCCTTGAAGGATGTCACTGACCGCAAGGTGGAGATCTGCCTCAAAGCCGTTTATTCCCTTGCAGGGAAGCATCCAGACCGGCTCTGGCCGTGTGTTGGGTAGCCAGAGCTATGGAGCGCTGGGTGGATAATTTGGAGGCGTCTTTGGACTCTGACTGTTCGGCTGAACAGACCGAGTTGGTGGGCAATCTCCGAGACTCGGCCACTTACATTAATGAAGCGGCCTTAGATATTTGTATGCTCACCTCTAGGATCTCCTCTGCAGCCGTGGCTGCTCGTCGCACCTTATGGTTGCGTTCTTGGAAAGCGGACGCGGATTCCAAAAAGGGATAAGAAGGTCTGGACAGGTACTATTTGGTCCAGATCTGGACAAAATTGTAGTTACGTTGGCAGCAGCAAAATCTGCATGTCTTCTGTCTGCTACGATTCTTTCTAGTGCTGGTGGGTCGTCCTTTTGGCCTCACAGGGCCCAAGGTAGGCCTAAAGTACAGTCCTGTCCACGGCAGGCTGGGGCCAAGAAATTGTCCAAGCCCAAGAATCAGGTCTGGAGTACCAGATGTCCGGCTCCTAGGTCAGATAACAAACCTGTGGCCTGACGGTCCAGGCCTCCTTTTGGGGGACCCCAAAGTGGGGGGCACCTGCTTCAGTTCGCCCGGTGCTGGTCGCAGTGCATGTTCCAATTTCCCAGAGGGGCCTGGGTTTCTATTCCATTCTATTTTTGGTGCAGAAACCCAATGGGTCTTACCGTTCAATACTAAACCTAAAGGCCCTCAGCAAGTCCTTGAGGGTGCCTCTGTTTCGGATGGAGACCCTGCGGTCCATTATTCTGGGGACTACATGGTGTCATTGGACATCCAGGACGCTTACCTGCATGTCCCTATTTTTTTGCGCCATCAGCAGTTCCTCAGATTGGCAATCTGCAACGAACATTTCCAGTTCCGGGCACTGCCTTTTGGCCTGGTGACTGCTCCACGGGTATTCACCAAGGTCATGGCGGCTCTCCTGCGGACGCAGGGAGTCCGACTGTTGCCTTATCTGGACGACCTCCTGTTGATAGCGGGGTCTCCAGAGTTTCTTTTACACCATCTGGATCTGACGATTGCGGTACTGCAACGTCACGGCTGGTTGACAAACTGGCAGAGGTCCACTCTCACTCCGTCTCAGAGGATCCTGCACCTCGGGGCCTTATTGGACTCCAGGCAGCAGTGGATCTTTGTGACGGAGGAAAAGATCCTTGCTTTGTAGTTGAGGGTGCGCAGTTGTCTGCAGTGTCGTCGAGTGTCGACACACTTGGCAAAGAGATTATTGGGCTCAATGGTGTCGGTATTCGACATGGTGGAGTACGCCCAATTTCACTCCAAACCTCTGCTGCTATTGATCCGGTCCAGATGGAATGGATTGCCTCAGTGTCTCAAGTCCCAGACGATGGGGCTCACTCCGGATGTTCACCTGTCTCTAACCTGGTGTTTGCAGACGCCCGTTCTGGGTGGCGAACTGGGTCCTGTTAACAACGGACGCCAGTCTCCGGTGCTGGGGAGCTGTCACGGGTCCACACTTGTTTCAGGGCAGGTGGACTCGGGCGGTAGCGGAGCTTCCAATAAACATTCTGGAGCTCCATGCGGTGTCAAGAGCTCTCCAGCGGGCACAGCCGGTTCTCCAGGGTCACCCTGTGCAGGTCCCGTCGGACAACGCCACCACGGTGGCCTATTTAAACCAGCAAGGAAGAACCGGGAGAGTGGTCTTTATACCAGGACGTCTTTCGGAGTCTGGTGGACAAGTGGGGTCTTCCAGAGATAGACCTCATGGCGTCCCGGCACAACAACAAGTTGCCGGTGTACGGGTCTCGAACATGAGACGAAAAGGCGTCTCTGGTGTATGCCCTGTCCGTCTAGTAGATGTTCCAGTTTGCCTACCTTTTCCCTCCGTTTTCCCTTCTTCCGCGGGTATTACGGAAATTCAAATCAAGAAGGAGGTACGCTACTGTTGATAGCTTCCGAGTGGCCCAGACGGCACTGGTTCTCCGACCTCCAGAGTCTGTCAGTAGACGTTCCTCTGAGGTTACCATTACGACCGAATCTGCTGTCATAGGGTCCTTGTCTTCACCCGGACCTGACTCGGTGTGGCTGTTGAAACGGTCATGCTAAGGTCCAGAGGGTTTTTCTAGCTCCGTGGTGCAAACCATACTAAGAGCTTGTAAACCTTCCTCGGCAAGAATCTACCATCGTGTGTGGCATACTTTCTTCCGGTGATGTAGACCTAGAGGTTATTCCCTTAGGGAGTTCCGCCTGTCTAGGGTGTTGGCTTTCCTACAGGCTGGACTGGATCATGGGCTTCGCCTGGCTTCTCTGAAAGTGCAGGTGTCTGCCCTGTCAGTCTGGTTTCATCGTAGGATTGCTGCGCTCTCTGATGTGCACACCTTTATGCGAGGTGTTCTTCGCATTCAGCCACCTTTTGTTCCACCGGTGGCGCCTTGGAATTGGGCTGTGGTCCTGAGAGTTCGCTAGGGACCGCCGTTTGAACCACTGGACTCAGTGGACTTTAAATGGCTTACAGCTGAAACCATATTCCTTCTGGCCATTGCCTCGGCCAGACGGATGTCGGATTTAGGGGTTCTCTCTTGTAGACCCCCTTTTCTGAATTTTCATAGGAATAGGGCGGTGCTTCGCACTCGTCCGGGATTCCTTCCCGAAGTGGTATCCAGTTTTCACATCAATGAAGAAATTGTTGTGCCGGCTTTCAATTCACCTGGACTTTCAGTGGGTGACGCCACTTGGGATGTTGTGCGGGCATTGAGAATTTATGTTGATCGCACTTCTTCTTTTAGGAAGTCGGACGCCTTGTTTGTCCTCTATGGCTTCCGTAAAAAGGGTTGGCCTGCTTCAAAGTAGACTTTGGCAGGCTGGATTCGTATGGCAATTTCAGAAGCTTATCTTCATGAAGGTCTTCCAGTTCCCTCCTTGATGAGGGCTCATTCCACTAGGTCTGTGGGTCCTTCGTTTGCAGCTAGACGTGGTGCCTCTGCAGTTCAGATCTGCAAGGCTGCTACGTAGTCTTCTGTCAATACCTTTGTGAGGTATTACGCTTTTGACATCTTTGCCTCTCAGGATGCTTCCTTCGGGCGGCGGATTCTCCTCTCAGCACAGGAGCGTCCCCACCCTTAAAGGATACTGCTTTGGGACATCCCCAAGGTATCCTGTGGATACCCTATGGACCCTGAAGTAGAAAATATGAGATATGGTAAGAACTTACCCTTGTTATCTCTATTTCTACGAAGTCCATAGGGTTCCACAGGACTCCCGCCCTGTCGCACCTGTACTGCAGATGGGCTTTATTCTGGTCACCGTTTTTTCCGTCTCCCTATGGTGAGAATGTGATTCTTGTGAGTGTCCAGATTTTTTTTTTCTTCTCTCTCTTTCTTCTCCTCCTCCGGCCTATGGCTTGTGACGTAACTGAGATGCCTTGGCCCGGGGGCGGGGTATAGGAGAGGGACCCAGATGCATCCTGGGAGGCTGAAAACTTTAACTCTGTGGTGCCTGAAGACTGACGTCATCACCTATACCCCAAGGTATCCTGTGGAACCCTATGGACTTCGTAGAAATAGAGATAACAAGGGTAAGTTCTTACCATATCTCATATTTTTATAATTATTACTAATTAAATATATAATACTTTTGAAAATGTTGGTATATTTACTTTTAACAACTGTGAATGACCTCTGGACAATCTGTTGACAAAGATGTATTTGTTATGAGGTCATTGATGCTTTACTATCTTCATGTATTTTTCTTGTAATGTACCTTAATAAAAATATGTTGGAAAAAAAAAAAATTAATACCAGTGTCCTTTTTAGCAAAGTGGCATTTCAACGATAGTTTCTTATCAAATTTATTGCTTGTTTTACAAGACCCCCCTCATTTTCCACATCTTCTATTAGCCTTATTTTTTGTGGTGAGGCTATTCCTATAGGTTCCTGAACCAATTTTCTCCGGTCCCTCCTGTGTGGGAGGGTCACTGGAGATAAAAAAAAAATCACTAGCTGTATCCAATTTTTTCCAAGGCTGAAAACCTATTTTTGTACATAGCGAATTCATGCCTGGGAGACTCATACTCCTTAAAAGACCTCCAACGGGGTCTGAATTGATGGCAACTTTAGAAATCAGCAATAACCTCACATTAAAAATCCCAATGTGGTATTACTCCGGTTCTGATAACATCATTGGAACTGATGTAATGACAGAATGGGTGGATCTTAGCTTTAGTAAATTTAGTAATTGAAGCAATGGTCAAGTTTCTCAGGCCTGGCACTCTACAAGACTTACACAATTTCTTATGCTGGGCATACACGGCCAGATAAAATGCCTGTCAGACCGACAGACATTTTATCTGGCAGCCTGCCAGCCACAGATGTCGCCGGCATACACTGAGATTTCTCTCAGTGTATCAGCCCAACATCCGCGCTCCGCCTCCGGGGGAGGAAATGTCTGTCTGTCGGCCGTGGCTGGGCATACACTGCCCGATGCGGCCGACAGTTTACCGGGAAATATCGCATCGGACTGGCATGCTGGACAATCCGGCATGCCTGACCGAGCAATATTTAACCCTCGGTCGCCCCCCCACACGCTACAATTATCGGGGCGATCCGCCGATATCAGGCGGATCGCCCTGATAATTGTAGCGTGTATGGCCAGCATTAGGGGTTGCAAACTTCATGACGGAGTTCATAGAGGATTTTGCAACAAAAGCGAGGCCCCTTTATGAACTGCTAAGAGGTGAGGAACCTTCAATAAAAGAATGGGCAGAAGCACAGGAAGTGGCATTTTCTACCCTGAAAATAAATCTTTCCTCTGCCCCAATGCTAGCGATTCCACACCCAGAAGGTGAAATGGCCATTCAGGCCCATGGTGGCCCAGAGTCTATTTCAGTGGTCCTGCTACAATAAGTAGAATCTTTAAGTAGACCACTAGGGTATTTCTTCAGGCTTCTTTCTCCAGTAGAAAGAGGTATTGATGAATGTGCTAAACAACTGGTTGCAATCCATTACGCTGTTAAAGTGACAGAACATATTGTAGGTTTCAGACCACTGGTGGTGCAGACTCCTCCTCACTCTCTTTGGGAGATGGATAATGGAACTGAGTGGACATACCCTCACCATTAGCGTCAAATATGTTTTGTCTCAACTGCTAAACACAGCAGGAACAGAACATGACTGGATAAATTCCATTCACTGAACCTACCCACCTTTTCAGACAGACCACATATCCAGATGACAGAGTCATCTATGTTGATGGGTTATGCAGTCTTGGATAAGACTACAGGAGTTCAGAGTCTTGTTAGACTAGCAGGCCACCTGTCAGCACAAAGGGCTGATTTGGAGGCAGTAAAGGAAGCACTACTTCTTCAGCCTCCAGAACCACGTATTATATATAGCGACAGTGCATATGTAGTTCGGTCCCTTACTCTGCACCTGGAGACATGGCAGAGGCGTGGATTCGTGGACAGCCAGAATAAACCTCTGGCGCACATTTCAGTTCTAAAATAACTTTGAGAATGGGGTAAGACCCATACTGATGATGCAGCAATCATTAAAGTGCCTGTACACCAAAAGGGGAGCGATCCCCTAATCTTAGGTAACAATGCAGCGGATGAAGCGGCAAAAATGGCAGCAATATCTGGGATCTTTCGGGGTCCGGATGCTGAAACTTTGCCCTCAGTCAAGGTAGCAATACATAGAAAAGTCCTTGAAGAAGGACCGGTGTCATTTGAAAAGAAACAGGCAAAAAGACTCTGTTCTTATGACTCACAGAATTTAACCACAAGATCCCTGGTCTATCAGACAAGGTATACTATGCCACTCACCAGGAGAAGGATTAGAACCTCTCCCGGCAGTACCCTCACATCTTCAAGTGGAACTGACAAGGCTCAAACATCAGCTCCTTGGACATCCTGGCCGGGATAAACTTTTCTCTGTTTTAAAGAGCAAATTATACTTGTCAGGTATGTTCAAAACAGTAGAAAATGTCACCCAACAGTGTTTGGTGTGTGCCCAAATCAACCCTCGGGCACGAGCTCTTAAGCCAATGTTACAGCATGTACTTCCTGCAGAGGGGTCCTGGTGAACCTTACAAATAGACTTCATAGGACCACTTCTAGCCGAAATTGTCACTATGCCTTGGTAGTAGTTGACGTGTTCTCAAAATGGGTAGAAGCCAATCAGCGAATTACTCAGCGGCCACTACAGGACGGGTTCTATGGGAACAGATTTTGTGACACTGGTGTATCGCTAGGATCATAGTATCTGATCAAGGGACCCATTTCACTGGCAAGGTCATGAAAGCTCTTTGTGAACTTCTGGACATAAAGCAGCGCTTCCATGTTCCTTATCATTCCCAATCGGCAGGGATTGTGGAACGAATGAAATCGGACCATCAAGGCCTGGTTAGCCAATGCACTGTTACAGAAGGGCTCTTCTTGGGTAACAGCCTTACCCGCAATAATCATAGGTATTAGGGCTACGGAAGCAACTACCACAGGGATCACTCGGTTTGAGCTCATGACAGGTTGCAAAATTCCACTTTGTTTCCTTAATGAGCCACAATTGTGAAATTCCATTAAAGATGCTGTCGCAAGAGATGTGTTCCTGCAACAGGTGCAAGATAATCTCAAGGGACTGTTGCCTTATGCAGCTATGTGGCTGTATAAACCCTATCTACAGGGGGAGACACCAAAGCACTCTGTAGGCGATTTAGTAATGGTTAAAGTTTTCTGTTAAGCAGGTCCTTGGGAAGCAAACTGGGAAGGGCCATATCAAGTTCTTGAAGTCATGTGTGATACTATGCTAAAAGTATAAGGACCACTGACAACTAAACAAGAATCTCAAAGGAGGTGCAGGGTATTCTGGGTACATATTGATCAGGTGTAAACCACATGTGCTGTTTCTACTCAATAGAGTTTACACACCTAATTGAAAAAAAAAACAAGGAAATTTTTATTTTATTTTTTTTTGACAATTTTTTCCCCTGTATATAACAATTTATAAATAATTTTTTTTCATTTTGTTATTTCTTTCAAAAACTTAGAGTTGTGTTATGTTTATTCATAGAGAGCAAGTTGTTTAAAAATGGTCTTATTAGTAAAATTGAATGGGTACAACTGTTGACAGTTTGTGTGTTTGGAAATGGATAGGAAGAAGTTACACATTGACATACCTGCATTATGTATAATAATATTTCTTTCTATTTTCGCAGTACATCGAAAAGCAGGCCAAAGTGGACCAAAAAGAGCCCAAGACCTCTGATTCTTCTTACCAATTAACACACGGATTGAGGCAAAAAGGGGGGGGGGGGGGTTTATGGGTATTTGAAGGATGAAAATGTAGGATAGGACTTCCAAAATTAGTGATATTTTATTTTGGAGAGACAACTAATGCTCTGAGGGAGAAATCCCCAGGAGAATTTCTGTTTTTCACCTCTGCAGGGAACCAAATCAGCACCAGGATATCTAAAGGCTGCAGGTGGATCGGATGGAAGAGAAGACGTCAGATTTGGTAGGAAAGGTGGATACATTCAAAAGTACTGATATCTCTTAAATTCTTACTTAGATGCAGATGAGAGAGAAGGAGGCCCAGCTGTAGACAGACGATATTTCTGACAGATGACTGCATGGACCCTAAGGTGATTGGACGGAAGACAGATCGGAAGGACCGGGACACAGATGATCCAAACCAGATGTCCAAAAGATGACTACACCTCAGAAGTGCCCCCTACCTCATTTGGGGAAGAAGATAACATTAAAGAAACAACTATAGGCCTTTAGCTTCAAATGTTTAGGAAAGGACCTGCTGCTTACAAAGATTTTTTTTTGTCCTTATATAAATGTGCATAAATACAAAAAAAAAAATTTTTTTCATCTACCTATGTCATAGGAGAGAAACGCTGCTTCTCAACCCTTTCATTACTTCTTACTCTGAACTGTAAAAAGTACATTGTCATAATTCACCTTCTTTGATCAGATGTACATATACACACTAAAATGGTGACATATTATTACATTATATATATATATATATATTTTTTTTTTATTATTATGTCAGCTAATCTGTTAAGAACAGGAAACTGCCATCAGGGGGATTTGTTATAGGATAATTCAACCCTTTTGTTCTCCCAACCCCCTCCTTTCTCTGCTCTGCCAGCTACACACTTTGTTCTCTCACACACACACACACACACACACACTTGATCAAATAATAGAGATTGCTTCTCCTGCTTCCTGTGTCAGGTTACATCCAAGATCTAGATATATATGTGAATGAACGGAGGCTGAGCACACATGTGTTGGACACTGCTGAATGGAAAGGTGTAAACCAGGCCTGTAATCCCAAGGACAATAAATATCATTATTATTATTATTACATTGAACCATTAGGATAGATATATATATATATATATATATATATATATGTGTGCGTGTGTTTGAATATATATAGTTTTGTAGTTATTTGTATCAGGTCCATGTATGTACTGTGTAATCCTATTTTGATAAACTAATATTATACAGAGAACTCTGAGCATTTTATGTTATTTCATGTGGTGATAGAACTAAGTGGGGAAAGATTTATAGAACAAGGAACAGTTTATAATAATTAATTAGACCTCTAGGAGAGTTTACATATCTATATTTACAGTTGTATCTGCATGATGAAAAAACAATAAGACACCCATTAGTACATCTTTATACGGTTTATATTCATCAACTCCCATAGGTCATATAGCTCTATGGTGTCAATTTGTACACAAAAAATTCTTGTCTCATTCTATATGTTAAATCACAACCATGCATATTAGTAATGTCTAACTAATCTAACCATCCATTAATTACCCATAAAAAAGACAGAAGAGAGAGGGAACAGAGGTGGAGGATCAGTGAATATTATTAAGCTCAATATTTTCGTTTAATCCGCCGGGTATTAACGTCACCAGCACAAATATCCAATATGCCTCTCTTGCAGAGGAAATTTAACCTGTCAGCCCCCCCTTAAAGTGGGAAACACCTGCTCAATCCCCTATACAGAAAGACTTCACATCACCTCCATGGCAGTGGGCTATATGTCTAGAAACACTATGTAAACAGTTGTTTTTAATTACATTGCGTTGTTCCATTGCTGGGTACACACATTGTTTAGTGAGAGAGGAGAGTGTGTTCTCCAGGCAGAGTTTGGTATTCAGGGCCTGATTCAGAGCCAGACGTAATTTGTGCTCGCTCGTTCAGAAAAAGGGGCCGGATATTTAAATAGAGCGCTCGCTCTTTGCGGTCTGTTGACGCCTCTATGTCTGATCGAGCGAACGAAACATGCGCTCACTTTTTAAAAAAAAAACGCGCCCATGCCGCTCGCATCCGTCATCTCCGCTATTTATTAGATTAATCGAGTACATCTAAAGGCGTATGAACTGCTCGCAGTGCTTGTGGTAGGATTTTCCTACCGCAATCATGCGAGCAGTTCAGGCTAAAAGACAATCAAGTGACGTGGTCGATGACGCTGCTTTGTTAATTATGCACACCCTTAAAACACCCGTTTTGACCGTTTGGCACGCCTGCGTTCGGATCTCCACTCCCCATTTTCAAGCACCTTCCCCTGTTACCACCCACAAACGCCTCATTCTGTCACTCAAATTAGCAGGCATTCGCTATTTTGCGAGCACACAATTTCCGACCGCAATGATTGGTTCGCGCATGCGTATTACAACCCATACGCATGCGCAGTTGTGCGAACATCGCTCGGAGCGAACGAGCGGCCGCTTATGAGCGGCTCTGAATCAGGCCCTCAGAGACATATATGCCAGAGCTGTTAATCGACAATCTATATTTTTTTTTATAAAATCTTGTCTATAGCGAGTGATCACAATCTCGATTCCTTTCATAAATAATTTTGTAAAGTGGGACTTAAACCATTACTAACCAATACTGGCTGTAGATGATTAAACTTATTTTGGCACTTTATATATTTTTGGCAAGTACATTTCATACCATTTACAGAGCTCAGGGTGACTGTTGGTTTCTTTAGGTGCATCAGTGGTGCTGTCAGCCTCTTGCTAAATGCAGCACATACATAATGTGAAATAAAAATCGTTGAAGTGTGCTGTGTACATATGGCATCCAGGGGTATATCTAGGGGTCCGAGCTCCCATTGCAAAGTAATGGACTGGCACCTCCCCATATTTTCCGAATAATTACACTCTGTACTTATAACATCTCCCCAGTCACCCCCCATGTTTCATCAGCCAGCCCCCTTTATGTCTCCCTAGTCAGACCCCATGTTTAATCAGCCAGCACCTTCTTCTGTTTAATCAGCCCTTTCTATCTCCCAAGCCAGCCCCCCTTCTATCTCTCCAGCCCCTGGCCCCCAGCATCCAGCCTTCGCAGCCCACAGATGATATTTACCATATCTTGCACCTTCTGGCTGCGGCAGGCTCTTTAGTGCAGCGATGTGGAGCGCGTGACATCATGTGTAGCTCGTCTAAAAACAAAAAAAACCCTTTTCATTCATAGTACCGGACAGCAACGGGTAAGCGCCAGCAGGTGCCCAGTCCTGGGCATCTAGGAGACAGGGGCGTACCCGGGACTCCAGTCTTGGCAGTCCCATTTTGACTCTACTCCCTGGCACGGGGGCAAGTGCCATCCTATCCAAGAGGTAGATACGCCCCTGATGGCATCTATAGTGGACAACAGTAGACAATCGGGTATGTTTTTCACTGATCCACAGCGTGATTGGTCTATTAAAACAATGGGTTATTTAGGTAGATAAATGTCTTAGCAAATTAAACAAATCTCTTTTCACCATGTTTACAGTGCATCTGGAAAGTATTCACAATGCTTCACTTTTTCCACATTTTGTTATGTTACAGCCTCATTCCAAAATGGAATAAATTCATTTTTGTCTTCAAAATTCTACACACAATACCCCATAACAATGTGTAAAAAGTTTTATTGAGATTTTTGCACATTTAGTTTTAAAAAAACACTAACAAATCATATGTACATAAGTATTCACAGCCTTTGCCATGAAGCTCAAAATTGAGCTCAGGTGCATCCTGTTTCCACTGATCATCCTTGAGATGTTCCTACAGCTTAATTGGAGTCCACCTGTGGTAAATTCAGTTGATTGGACATGATTTTGAAAGGCATACACCTGTCTATATAAGGTCCCGCACTTGACAGTGCATGTCAGAGCACAAACCAAGCATGAAGTCCAAGGAATTGTCTGTAGACCTCTGAGACAGGATTGTCTCGAGGCACAAATCTGGGGAAGGGTACAGAAAAATATCTGCTGCTTTGAAGGTCCCAATGAGCACAGTGGCCTCCATCATCCATAAATGGAAGAAGATCGGAACCACCAGAACTCTTCCTAGAGTTGGCCAGCCGTCTAAACTGAGCGATTGGGGGAGAAGGGCCCTAGTCAGGGAGATGACCAAGAACCCAATGGTCACTCTGTCAGAGCTACAGCATTCCTCTCTGGAGAGAGTAGAACCTTCCAGAAGGATAACCATCTCTGCAGGAATCCACCAATCAGGCCTGTATGGTAGAGTGGCCAGATGGAAGCCACTCCTTAGTAAAAAGCACATGGCAGCCCGCCTGGAGTTGGCCAAAATGCACCTGAAGGAGACTCAGACCATGAGAAACAAAGATTGTACTCTTTGGCATGAATGCCAGGTGTTATGTTTGGAGCAAACCAGGCAACGCTCATCACCAGGCCAATAACATCCCTACAGTGAAGCATGGTGGTGGCAGCAGCATCATGCTGTGGGGACATTTTTCATCGGCAGGAACTGGGAGATTAGTCAGGATAGAGGGAAAGATGAATGCAGCAATGTACAGAGACATCGTGGATGAAAACCTGTTTCAGAGCGCTCTTGACCTCAGATTGGGGGCGACAGTTCATCTTTCAGCAGGACAACAACCCTAAGCACACAGCCAAGATATCAAAAGAGTGGCTTCAGGACAATGATGATGAAGCTTGAGAGGTGCTGCAAAGAAGAATGGGCGAAACTGCCCAAAGATAGGTGTGCCAAGCTTGTGGCATCATATTCAAAAAGACTTGAGGCTGTAATTGCTGCCAAAGGTGCATCAACAAAGTATTGAGCAAAGGTTGTGAATACTTATGTACATGTGATTTCTTAGTTTTGTTTTTTTTTATTAAATTTGCAAAAATCGTAAAAAAACTTTTAACACATTGTCATTATGGGGTATTGTGTGTAGAATTTTTAGAACAAAAATGAATTTATTCCATTTTTGGAATAAAGCTGTAACATAACAAAATGTGGAAAAAGTGAAGCGTTGTGAATACTTTCCAGATGCACTGTAAATGCTGAACACCTATGTATGACTGGTTATAGATTTCATTGACCTTGAAATGTAAAGTGGCACTAATAGCCCGCCATGTTTTGCATTTAAGATTAGTGCAGCTTTAAAATATGAGCTCAAAGATGTTCCGTAAATAAAACACCCAAATTTGGCAAACAATCAGATTCAATGCAAATACATTATTATACAAAATTAAAAAAAAAAAAGAGGATTTTTGGATTAAATCATAAAATCCATTTATCGTAATCCATTTGGGGGACACTACTGACTCTGTAATAGGAGCATGCACTTAAATGTTTTATCTGATCAAACTGAAGTTTCTCCCCCTCTATACAATCCCACCTCCAAAAGGACCGCAGTCTGTTTATTAACAAAACCTTAATGGAGAGAATACCAAATGAATACTGAAAAATCACAAGAGCAAGTGGGACCATAGCCACAAACAGAGGGAGGCAACGCAGTGTCCTTTCCCAGATAGATTACAAGAATTTAATTTTACGCCAAGTACAAAAATCCTTTTCTCTTACATCCACTCCTGGGTCACTTCTGTCTCTGATACTTCCCAAAGCAAGCCTACATTAAGAAGGGAACTCATCTGCAATGCTGCATTCAGCAGTCATTGACCATCTGACACCTTTTGAAACAAAACTGTTGAACCTTTAAAATTGTGCAAATGAGTGCACAGAAGACCAGGTCATCGTCTTGCGAAGCCTGCCAGCTAAGGTGCCATGTCACTTCACCCACAGAAAGAGTGGGCCCAAATGGTCTCCTGTACAAGCCCTTTTTTGGACACATGCGAGCTAGATCGGTGCAGCAAGCCAGCCTGCAATACCGTCTTGAGGCTGGGCAACAACATTTGTGAGCAGCATACAAAAGAGGACCAAGTGATCTATGGATTGAAGATCGATCAACATGGAACCTCGAAGGCCGAAAGGTCAGTGTCCGGATTCTGATGAAAACTGGACACAAATTTTGGATGAAATGGATGGATGAGTCCTCAGGAACATCCAGCAAGGATGGAAACTCAACAAGGGAGATTTGCAAGGCAGAGATGCCAAGTCTGGCACCGGAAAGGACAAAGTGAAGGCCAGCTGGCCAAAACTTTTCAGATAAGATATTATCAGCTCCACTGACTTCAGCTTCCTACAAGGAGTATGCTGGAGAGCCATCAAGGCCAAATTCAAGTCTCAAGGAGAGACAGGTGGGCCAGAAGGTTGACAAGACAAAACCTTGGGCTATGCTGCCAAAGCCAAACAACTCAAAACCTGTGGTGAAGTAACAGGTTTGGCATAGGTTTTTTCTTTGAGAAAGATGTCTGACATCATGGCATCAGAATCACATACAATGCCCTCCTGAGCCAGTCTGGTATTAATGAAAATACCTTCCCTTATTCCCTCTTGATCCATTTAAGCACTCACGGGAACAAGGACCAGAGGATTCCTTCTTCAAGCTCCTTTTCCAGGCAGTGATGGGAAGAGAGGACTCCTACCTGGACCACAGACCCTGAAGCAGGAGACCCATCATCATTGCACCTCAACCTGAGGGGCTGCAGTCTGTTGGTACAAACTTCCAGTCCCAAACTGATAAAGGCCACCCCTTGATCAGGTTGGATGGGCGAAGCCACCATCCCAGTGTCAGGCAGTATTGAGTGAATAGGGATTGGACCTGGGATATTGGGCGAGGATCTGAATGTCAGAGAACGGGTTGTTTGTGGATGCTTGTCTAATGAAGCTCCTCCTCATTCCGTAGTTACTCATCACACAGAACCATAAATTCATATGGCAGAGCTATATAGATACTACACACTACCATATTAGATGGAATGTTCAGCACACGGACTGATAAATAGAATTATACATTCAGAGAAAATAAATGAGAGAAATCTCACACTAACATATTGATTAGAATGGTAGCTAGACTAATTGATAATATTAACAAACGCACATACATTTACACAGAAGGAAACATTACGCAGTAGATGTGTATTCTGGAAAATATTAACTATAGAGATATGTGCGGTACACACATTCATTTAAAATAATTAAACAATGACACATTAGATGAATTCTAGGAACCTTATAGTGGACTCGAGCTTACACCCCTAACGGATTTCCTCCTATTCCCTTGTCCTTTCCTTTCTCTCACCTCCCCCCTCTGTTCCCTATCCCATTCCCCTCCTCTTTCTATTTCATATAGATCGCTCCTTTTCATACCCCTTCCCCACCCTCCCCCACACCCTCTTAACCATACACACAAGGGATGCTTTAGATAAATATTGCTATAGAATACATGTTAGGGTACACAGGTTTATTATTCCCTAACAAGTGCAAATAGTAGAGAACCAGCAGTTGACTGAATAAATGAACTTGCACATGTAAATAACTTTCTAGACACCACTGCTGTGATTGATAGGTGGCGATGCCCACTGATCTTTGATTGGATTGACAGCATACTTAAACATCACCCATGAGAGCACGTGTAAACTTGAGAAAGGCCCATTGGTTGAAACGCAGTGACTCATTACATGCTGCACACTGACGCTCCCGCTCTGTGCATTACTGACAACAGTCCCTGCAAGAAGCACCTCCTAAGGAGAAGGGAGAAGCCAACAACCGTTATTAGAGATGGGACGCAACCAGTCAGAAGGAGACTGATTACTACATCTAGTAAGGACAGGAGTGCGGGGACGCCGCCCCTGTCTTTTATTACCTTCAGCATTTACTCACTGATTTGAGACAGACACTATTCTCTGGCACAGAGTAAGTGAGGGGACATATGATAACAGTTACTCGTATGGTAGGTCACCCTTTAATAAGGGCAGACCAAAACAATACACACACCAATAACAGGTTAACTCTCCTTTTTGGAGTGTCTCCTTAAAGACCAGCTGATATTTACACATACACCAATCAGGTTCTCACTCAGAGTGTTAATAGGGAAACGTAGGCACTGAGTGCTACTCGGAAAGAGGCACCCTAAAGTAGCCTTCTTACTTCACCTAATACGAGCCAATTCAAGTGACATGAGTACTTTGTCCTGGAAATTATACTTTCCATTTAAGGACCATTGTGACTCCCTACTTAATATATCAGATTATTTATCTTATTTTATATATGCAACTTCTCATATATTTTTGTAATACACCATTTTAGACACACATACATACAAGGTTAGCGCTGGTCACAAAACCCAATTTAATATACAACCCTTGATCAGGTTGGATGGGAGAAGCCACCATCCCAGTGTCAGACAGTATTGAGTGAATAGGGATTGGACCTGGGATATTGAGCAAGGATCTGAGTGTCAGAGAACGGGTTGTTTGTGGATGCTGGTCTAATGAAGCTCCTCCTCATTCCGTAGTTCCTCAGAGAGACCTCACCAAAGGGTGTGCTGGTATGCAGTAGATTTACTAGGATCTGTGAATGCAGTATAGGCTGGTGAAGAGGCACTGCGGTAAGCACAGCAGTAGGCAGGAAAAGTTAGAGTGGCGTTCTGCAGAAGGAATACACTACGCCTGCTGGAGCAGCTGGGGAGTGTACAGCAGATGGAATGCTGGAATTCATACTGATGAGAGTGCACAGCAGGTAGAAATTGCTGGCACCCACTGTATAGTGCACAGTAAAGCTTGTAAAACACTGAAGAGAGTGCACAGCAGATAGAAGATGCTGGCACTTGCTGAATGCTGCACAGTGGAGCTGGTGTTCACAAAATAGAGCACACAGTAGGTGAGATTCTGAAGCTTGCTGGATGCTGCACAGTGGAGCAGAGACACATAAGAAAGCACAGGAAGCTTAGAAGCTGTTCAGACTGGAGTCAGGTAAAGTCACAGGTTAAGATGTTCTGGCAATGAACTGCTCCACCAGGAGTTAAAATAGGGCACCCAACATCCCTATAGGCTGCTCAAGTCCGTTGGATGAAAAGCAACCTCTGGTTGGAAAATCGGAGTCAGTTGACTGTTACCCATATGAAGACTCCCATGTAGCGCTGGGACCAGGAAATGATCCGGAAAGGTGCCAACTGCAGGAGAGATTGGCAACTGCAGAGATCCACAGGGGACCTCAAGGAGGCGAAGTGGCAGTGCTGAGTCAAGTAATCGGATCTCAGAGCCTGATGTGTGTCACTGAGACTAAAGTGCCATGAATAGAACACTGCAAAAGTCACTGTTCTGAAGAAGGCCACCATTCTACCCAGCAAATGCATGCATTGGAGAGTAGACACGTGTCTCTATCCCAACAGAGACACACTAGAGAATAAAAAGCTGGAACTTGGACTTTGGAAAACACACCTTCTGACTCCTGGGGGCTTATGTAATTTCTCGCTTGTGCCACTGCGAGAATGATCGATTTTTGTAAATCGATCAAAATCAATCAACATTGATGTTGTGTTTCTGGGGCTGAAAGACATTTACTAATACTTAAAGAAAAGAGTTATGGTAAAACTTACCTTTGTTAACTCTCTTTCTTCGATGTCCATAGGGTCCACAGGGAGACATTGGGGTGTAGGTGGGACCTGGAGGACCGGACTCCAACAGCAAAGCTTTTCAATCCCAGTATGCCCTAGCAGGAGGAGTAATAGCTCCTGTAAGAGAGTAAATGTATCTATGACACGCTTCTATACGTCTATCGGTAGTCTCCTTCAAGGAGGTAGCAGTGTGAATGGGTAACATGGCATTTTTAACCAGACGTGTTACATGAGAATCCACTGCTGGGGGAACTTCCCATTAAGTGCAATCAGTAGTTGGAAGAGGGTAAAAGGAACTGAACCGTTTTGTAATTTGAAACCTTTTACCGGGCATATTCCATGCTTCACTCATGTGATCAGATAGCTGATCCGATTGAGGGAATTCTAGTAAAACTACCTTTTGTCATTTAAAAAGTGCATTATTTTTCTTAGGACAGGTTCATCCTCTTCTATTTGTAAAATAGATTTTACAGCTCTCACAAGAACAGATATATTTAGTTTAGAGGGTTGCTCCTCTTCTCCTGAGATGGATTCAGAGTGAAAGAGGTCTGAGTCTTCTGCCTCCCCCAGATGATATATCAGAATCAGATAACTGAGTGGACTGGGAAGATAACACAGCACGTTTAGTAGGTAAATGCTTTTTACTTTTGCAGCTTTTGCTGAAAATCTGTAGAGGTATTAGCCAAACTCTGTCCTGAAGTAGACAGTGGAGGAGGCAAAAGATTTGCAGGGAGTACCTGCTGTGGCCATCCCACAGGGGGAGCCACTACGGGGATTGCTACGTGGTCCGCAAGTTTTGTCAGCATCTGTGAAAAGGCCGCCCAGGGTAGGTCCTGAGGTGCTTGGGGCTGTGTAACAATTAGTACAAAGACCATCCTGAATGAGGTCCTCTGGGGCTAAGCCCACTGAGCAGGACTTACAGGACAACAGAGTAGGGGCAGCAGCTTCAGGCTGCTTGTTATTCTTTCCTCTGCCAGATCTAGCCACAAGAATAATAGAATACACAGTATGATACAGTGCGGTGAACACCCTGCAGTATTTGTAACATGGCACAATGTAGTGTGTAACCGCACTATATATGGCACAATGTAGCGTGCAACTGTGCTATATAGTATGTGATAGCCCTCACAATTAGAATATGTGAGGTACAATAAACCCCCTATACCGCTTAGTAGGTCAGGGTATAGTAGAAAAAAGGGACAGGTATAAACTGACAGTATAGAAAATACAGATTAGCGCTAGCACAAGTCACATACAAACGCATGTTTGCAATGGGCATAAAATCAATTACACAGACCGCAGTGGCTGGTAGGATTTAACGCTGTATAACCTGGCCCGTGGGAGAGGTATACAGGGAGACTGGACCCAGCTTTTCCCGAAGACCTGCTTGCATAAAGAGGCTGCCGCTTGTCTCTGAGGGGGCGAAGGGAGAGGGAGGAGCAGCCCAGGGAACACCAAGACCGCAGTGGAAAGGCGCTCTGAGCTGGGGGAGGGGCTGCAGGGAGAGCGCCTTATCCCCTGGCTGACGTTAACCATCGGGTCTCCTGGCCTTTATAATGTGCCTCTGTGCCAGTATATTTGGGCCCCGGTGGTCTACAGGAGTCGTGGGCGAACCAGTTTCCACATCAGCGCCTCCGGTCTGTCTCCTGAGACTGGAGGCAAGATTGCACCAAGACACGGGTCCCCGCAAATGGGGTTCCGTGTTACCTGTCCCCTGGATTCTGGGCTGCAGTCTGGGGGTCCAGGGAGCCTGCTAGCTAGCCCCCCTCGGAGCTCCGCAGAATGTACCTAGCACAGGTTGGTGTCATGGCGCCATGGAGGGGCAATGGGACAGCAGCACAGACGCTCGGAGGACAATCTGGTGCTGCTCGCCCATTATCGTAAAAGGAAAAAGTTAATTAAATCATAAAATTAAAGCTTGGGCTGTTTAATGCAGCCCCGTTATAATGGTGGTCCAGCTCCTGCCGGACACGCATGAAACTGAAGTGCCCTCAGGCTGTGGGCGGGGTATATGGGGAAGGACCGAAGCATCCTGGGATTGAAAAGCTTTGCTGTTGGTGTCTGTTCCTCCAGGTCCCACCTACACCCAAATGTCTACCTGTGGAGCCCTACAGACCCTGAAGAACACACAAAGAAAAAATTGTCTGTAAGTAAATGTGTGATTTAGCCCCAGAAACACAACATCGATGTTGATCAATTTAAAAACCGACCTTTAGTAAATATACACGAGTCTCTGTACACATCCACTAATAGCGACACTCTAAGAACAAGCTCAAAGACGGTCAATCTCGGTGCATCTGCTAACCCACCTCTCTGTCAGCGCCCAGGAATGTCAAATACATTTATAAAACATTTCAGAGATTGTGCATCTCCCATGTTCCTCAATCGCAACTCCAACTTCATTAGCTTACAAATCCTGGAAGCATGTGCAGAACAAACAAAATAAAAATCGCTCCACTGCGTCAGACATCGCCACTTCGTCCAACTCCGCACAATGAGTGGAAGTAACAAACACTTTGATTAGAGGTATAGATCTGTGGGCCTGATTCAGGAGCGCTCGCAAGCGGGTCGATGTTGGGCCAGTGCGCATAAGCACGACGGACCTGGCTCCATCGTGCGCATGCGCGAGACCCGGATAACGACGGGCAAGCCGTCGCTATGGGTCTCGCTACAAAGGGGGCGTGCTGTCGATGGTGAGTGACAGCACGCTCCCTTTGGTGGGCGTGCCTGGCCAGATGGAGGCGTTCCCATGGGATCGCCTACCATCTGGGGCCGGCCCCACTGACATCACTAGTAATGTCAGTGGGAGTGCTTTTGGCTCTGATAGAGCCAAAAGCAATCCAGGGCTTGCGGCAGACGAGACCCTACCACAAGGGTCTCGTCGCAAGTCCGATGGTCATGATCATCGCGACCATCTTTTTGGCCGCTCGTTATAGCTGTGGTCACCCACAGCTATGCGAGCAGACAGGAGGCCATTCTAAAAAAAGAGAGGGAGGGCACTGATTCAGAGCGAGCGCTCTGAAAGAGTCCTGCTCTGAATCAGGCCCTGTGTTACTAGTTAGAAATGTCATGCAGGGAAATTCTAAAATCTATCAGCCAATCAACTGGCTAGTTCACAGGATCAAAGCCAATTTGATTGTACTCCTTTGTAAAACACTATCTTTCTGCGGCATTAGTCACCCTGCGGCAAAAAAACACAGTCACAGCTGCATTAGCAAGCTCCTCAGGCCCTTACTCTTTCTAATGACTAGCCTTCCCTGGGCACATTACAGTAACAAGACTGTAGAACAGGGGTGGGCAATTAATTCAGATGGGGGGCACTTTGCAAGTTTAAGTAAATTGTCAAGGGCTACACTAGGAAGGAGGGGTAATTGGGGGACAGGTAAAGCGGGATACAGAAAATAGCGGCATAAAAATATGAGATATGGTAAGAACTTACCCTTGTTATCTCTATTTCTACGAAGTCCATAGGGTTCCACAGGATACCTTGGGGTATAGGTGTGACGTCAGTCGCAGGGCACCAAAGACTTAAGCTTTCAGCCTCCCAGGATGCACTAGGTCCCCCTCCTATACCCCGCCCCCGAGCCAAGGCACCTCAGTTAGTTACCAAGCCATAGGCCGGAGGAGGAGAAGGAAGAGAGAGAACAAAGATCTGGACACATACAAGAATCACATTCTCACCAGAGGGAGACGGAAAACCGGTGACCAGAGCAAAGCCCATCTGCAGCACAGGTGCGACAGGGCGGGAGTCCTGTGGAACCCTATGGACTTCGTAGAAATAGAGATAACAAGGGTAAGTTCTTACCATATCTCATATTTTCTACTTCAGGGTCCATAGGGTATCCACAGGATACCTTGGGGATGTCCCAAAGCAGTATCCTTTAAGGGTGGGGACGCTCCTGTGCAGAAAGGAGAATCCGCCGCCCGAAGGAAGCATCCTGAGAGGCGAAGGTGTCAAACCTGTAATACCTCACAAAGGTATGGACAGAGGACCACATAGCAGCCTTGCAGATCTGGACTGCAGAGGCACCACGTCGAGCTGCCCATGAAGGACCCACAGACCTAGTGGAATGAGCCTTCACAGAAGGAGGAACCGGTAGGCCTTCATGAAGATAAGCTTCAGAAATAGCCATACGGATCCAGGCTGCCAAAGTTTGCTTTGAAGCAGGCCAACCCTTTTTACGGAAGCCATAGAGGACAAACAAAGCGTCCGACTTCCTAAACGAAGAAGTGCGGTCAACATAAGTCCTTAAGGCCCGCATAACATCCAAAGAGGCCTAACCCACGGAAAGACCCGGTGAGTTAAAGGCCGGAACAACGATTTCCTCGTTAACATGAAACTGGGAAACAACTTTGGGAAGAAACTCGGGCCGAGTGCGGAGTACTGCCCTGTTCCCATGAAAAACCAAGAAAGGGGGTCTACAAGAAAGAGCCCCTAACTCAGAAACACGTCTGGCCGAAGCAATAGCCAGAAGGAAAACAGTCTTAGCTGTTAGCCATTTAAGATCCACTGATCCCAGTGGTTCAAACGGCGGTCCTTGGAGAGCCCTCAGGACCACAGCCAAATCCCAAGGCGCCACAGGTGGAACAAAGGGCGGCTGAATGCGGACAACACCTTGCATAAAGGTGCGCACATCCGGGATTGTAGCAATCCTACGGTGAAACCAGACAGACAGGGCCGAAACCTGTACCTTCAAAGAAGCAAGGCGAAGCCCATGATCTAGTCCCGCTTGCAGGAAGGCGAGAATCCGAGACAGACGAAACTCCCGCGGTGCATAACCTCTCGGTCGATATTACTGGAAGAACGTATGCCACACGCGATGGTATATCCTCGCAGAAGACGGTTTCCGAGCTCGCAACATGGTACGCACCACAGAGCTGGAAAACCCCCGGGACCTCAGCATGGCCGTCTCAACAGCCACGCCGTCAAAGACAGCAGAGTCAGGTCCGGGTGACGACAAGGACCCTGAGACAGGAGGTCCGGTCGTAGCGGCAACCGCAGAGGACTGTCCACGGACAGACCCCGAAGGTCTGAGAACCAGTGCCGTCTGGGCCACGCGGGAGCTATCAACAGGAGCGTCCCTCCTTCCTGTTTGAATTTCCGGAGTACCCGTGGAAAAAGGGAGACCGGAGGGAACAGGTATGCGAACCGGAACGTCCACCGGACGGACAGATCATCCACCAGAGACGCCCCTTCGTCTCTTGTGCGAGACCCGTACACCGGCAACTTGTTGTTGTGCCGGGACGCCATGAGGTCGATCTCTGGAAGACCCCACCTGTCCACCAGTAGTTGGAAAACGTCCGGGTGCAGGGACCATTCCCCCGGATGAACGTCCTGGCGACTTAGAAAGTACGCCTCCCAATTGAGCACTCCCGGGATGCAGACCGCTGATATGGCCGGAAGATTGCGCTCCGCCCAAACCAGGATCCGAGACACCTCTACGAGAGCCGCCCGGCTTCGGGTTCCTCCTTGCCTGTTTATGTAGGCCACGGTGGTAGCGTTGTCCGACTGGACCTGTACCGGGAGACCCTGGAGAAACCGATGTGCCTGCTGGAGAGCATTGAAGACCGCACGGAGTTCCAAGATATTGATTGGAAGCTCCGCTTCTGTCGGCGTCCACCTGCCCTGGAACAGATGTGGACCCGAAACTGCTCCCCAGCCCCGAAGACTGGCGTCCGTTGTCAACAGGACCCAATTTGGAACCCAGAACGGATGTCCCTCGCTGAGGTGGGTCGTCTGTAACCACCAAGCAAGGGACAGGCGAACCTCCGGGGTGAACACAATCGTCTGGGACTTCAGAGACTGAGGCAGCCCGTTCCACTTTGACAGGATCAGGTGCTGCAGAGGTCTGGAGTGAAACTGGGCATATTCCACCATGTCGAACACCGACACCATGGAGCCCAGTAACCTCACCGCCGAGTGTAGAGACACCCGGCGGCTGTGCAGACAACTGCGCACCCTTGACTGTAAAGCAGAGATCTTTTCCTCCGTCACGAAGATCTTTTGCTGTCCCGAGTCCAATAAGGCTCCAAGATGCAGAATCCACCGAGACGGGATTAAAGTGGACTTCAGCCAGTTGATTAGCCAGCCGTGCCGTTGCAGCAGGGCAATGGTCAGGTCCAAGTGGCGTAACAGGAGCTCTGGAGATCCCGCCACCAATAACAGGTCGTCCAAGTACGGCAACATGCGGACTCCCTGCAGCCGCAGAGAAGCCGCCATGACCGCCATCACCTTGGTGAAAACACGTGGTGCTGTCGCCAGGCCAAAAGGTAACGCCCGAAACTGGAAGTGGTCGCTGCGGATTGCAAACCTGAGGAACTGTTGATGGCGCAAAAGAATAGGGACATGCAGGTAAGCGTCCTGTATGTCCAATGACACCATGTAGTCCCCAGGTTCCAGCGCCAGAATGATGGACCGTAGGGTCTCCATCCGAAACTTCGGTACCCGCAAAGACTTGTTGAGTGCTTTGAGGTTGAGAATCGGATGATACGACCCATTGGGTTTCTGTACCAAAAAAAGATTTGAATAGAAACCCTGGCCCCTCTGGGAGAATGGAACAGGCACTATAACTCCAGCCTGGAGCATAGTGTGCAATACCTTCCGCAGCTCCGTAGCCTTGTTCCGGTCTGATGGTAGACCCGTGGTGAAGAATCGAGCCGGGGGTCTGTGCCGGAAGGAGAGGGCGTACCCATGGGAGACCACCTCCAGAACCCAAGGGTCTGTCGTAGTGACCGACCAACACTGGGCGAACTGCAGCAGGCGGCCTCCCACCCTGGGATCCCCCAAAGGGAGGCCCGGACCGTCAGGCCGCAGGCTTGTCAGCTGGCTTGGGGGCCGGACATCTGGTACTCCATGCCTGCTTCCGGGGCTTGACCGATTTCCTAGGGCCAGCCTGACGAGGAAACGACTGTGGTTTGGGCCTGCCCTGGGCCCTAGATGACCGAAAGGACGATGGTCCAGAACCAAAAGGAGCAGCGGCCGACGGGAGACAAGCCGATTTGGCTGCCGCCAGCGTGGCCACAATCTTATCCAGATCCGGACTGAAGAGAACTTCTCCGGTAAACGGCAACGCTTCCAGACCCTTCTTGGAATCTGTGTCCGCCTTCCAGGATCGCAGCCACAAGGTGCGACGAGCAGCTACCGCTGCTGAAGAAATTCTTGACACCAGGGTACTAATGTCTAGAGCCGCCTCGTTGATGTAGGTGGCCGAATCACGGAGATTGCCAATCAACTCCGCCTGTTCGGCCGGACAGTCGGAATCAAAAGAAGCCTCTAATGAATCCGCCCAGCGCTCCATCGCTCTGGCAACCCAGCAAATGGCCATTGCCGGCCGTGCTGCCCCCCTCGCAAAGGAATAAGCGGACTTCAGGCAGATTTCCACCTTGCGGTACGTACATCCTTAAGGGAGGACATGGATGGCATCGGCAATGTGGCACTACGGACAAGACGGGTCACGTGAGAATCCACCTGTGGAGGGGATTCCCACTTAGCAAAATAATTATCCGCGAACGGATAAGCCACTGCCAGGCGTCGCTGCGGCTGGTATCTTTTGCCAGGCTGTTTCCACGCCTCCTCTAAATGGTCCACCAACTGACCCGAAAGAGGAAAGACTGTGGCATCGCCCTTCACGTCTGAAAAAGGCATACTTAGACTTAGCCGCTGGGGGAACTTCGTCCTCAATCACCAAGGCTGTGCGGACCGCCCGAATAAGTCCAGGAATATATACTTTGGACTTAGCATCAGCGTCCTTAGTATGGAGAGGTTCCTGATCGTAAGGATCCAGAATCTCCCCATCATCAGACGTCCCATCGTCATCCTCATAAGGAGCGGACAGAGACGCCACCGGCCGTTTATGAGGCCGCATCACAGACTCCCCTTGCAACACATCCGACAAGTGCTGTACAGAACTCGTCAGGGAGTTAACCCACGCTGGCTCCTGAGAAACCGGGAGCGGGGGAATAGGGAGACTGTGGGGTACCACCAATTGTCGTGGGAAACCCTGCATGGGTGACGACACCACAGACTGCTGGGACAAACCAATCGGAGTAAATGCGGGCGGCGGAGCTAACTGGCCCACTAAAGCTGTTAGCGCCTGAGCGAAACAAGCCCAGGGCGGCTCCTGTACCGATGCTGTAACCATAAGAGGCCGCGCCATGGACAAACACTGCCGGCAAAGGCCCTCCGCGCTACCCTCCCCCTCCGCTAACGGTACTTTACACGTGGTACACTGTAGCCGGAGGGGAAAATCACTTTCAGACATGATGGCACCACGTATGTGACCCCTCTCACCAATTATATATTAAATAGGCGAGAGACCACCCTGCAGCACCGCACCGCAAGGGCTTAGCAGAAAGAACAGGGACAGTAATAAAGCTGACAGTCTTGAGAAGAAAAGTTACAGGCAGCAGCGCTAGCACAGTCACATACAATGCAAAGAAAATCAATTCCTGCACTAACAGCGCTGATCACTCAACTACACAAGACACAGGGCCTGGTAGGACACAGCGCTGCATACACAGACCTGACCACAGCGGAGGAGAGGTATGCAGGGGGACCCAGACCACGATGCTTCCAATGCAGGCTTCCAGCAGCGTTCACCATGCTTCTGAAAAGATGGCCGCCGAGGAGCAGAGAGAAGGCTGGCCTGGGGGAGGAGCGCTGACACAGGGCCAGTCAGCACAGTGCAGAGAGGGCTGTGTGCAGCGGGGGAGGCACCGGCTGTGAGACAGGGAAGGCGTGCTCCCCTGGCATGCATTTAACCCCTGGGACGCCGCAGCGCTACCGCTCTGCTGCGGTCCGCTGTCCCAGGGGGTAGTGGAAGCGCAGGTTGGTCGCCTGGCTCCACGCTGCAGCCAGTCCCCAGGGAGCCCCCTGCCTGGGGACTTAGGACCATGTGATCAGCGGGGACTCACCGCGGGACCCCGCTGCTTACCTCTGTCCCCCTTGAATCCGGCCATGGTCCGGAACATCTGGGGTCACCGCTAGCTGTGACCCCAGATGCCCACCAGCATCCCCGGATCAGTACCGGCGTTCTGGTACCGGCGGGGTGTAGGGAAGACAGCATGGACGTCAGGACTGACCGTCCATGCTGTTCATCCAGATGTGCAGCCACAGCTGCATGAAGAAAAAGCTTCAGGGGCTCTTCTAGCCCCCACTCCAACAGGTGCACCCGACTCCGGCCGGGCACCAAACTAAACTGAGGTGCCTTGGCTCGGGGGCGGGGTATAGGAGGGGGACCTAGTGCATCCTGGGAGGCTGAAAGCTTAACTCTTTGGTGCCCTGCGACTGACGTCACACCCATACCCCAAGGTATCCTGTGGATACCCTATGGACCCTGAAGTAGAAAGAGCTGTAGTGCGTCCTGTGCCGGTCCCGCCCCCCTGAGCGCATGACATCATGCAGAGGGGGTGGGGCCAACAGCACCGGGAAGTGCAGCATTGCCCAGAATATCCCGAGGACACTCAGAGCGGCTGTATAGACTGCAGGGTGCCTGCCTGGAGTGTCCAAAGGATACTCCAGATGGCACTGCAGCAGCAGTCCTGGCTACAGGGTGCCATTCCAGGCACCCTTCTAGCCAGAAGCAAGGGCCTTAGGTCAGAGACGGTGTTGCCCCCAAAGCCCTGCGCTCTGTGTGATGGCAACACTCGCACACCCCTAGTTATGGCCCTGCACATCATAAACTGGAGACAAAAACAAGGGGGGCAGAGGGGTCATGAGACAACCCTTTGGAATCACAGATGTACTGGGAATTAGTAGTTAGAGGAGAACAGGGCAATTATGGGGCAAATTACAGATGGTGCAGTACCTTGTGGGCCTTTTAGCACTTTCTTTACTGGACCTCATATTTGTGTTCCATAATGTGCTCTGAATAATTAATATAGGTATCTGTACAGAGCACTTTAATTGCAATATAAAAACAATTACCGTGAGTGCAATAATATTTAGCATTACAACATTATGGTGTATGTATGAATTCAGAAACATGCAGAGGTGTAGCTTAGTTTATGTGGTCACTTGCCTATTTGGATTCATTTTGGGAGAAATTATCAAAAATTCGCTTCTGTTATAAGAGGTTCTGGTCAGATCTTGTCTAGTGCAGTGCAGTGCACCCTTCCTTGCAGTTCCAGCAGAGGAAGAAGCCATTCATAGCTGGGAGAGGAGGACCAATATAGGAAGCTGAGAAGGTCTGCCACGTCACATGTTCACACACATAAAACACCATTACTGCAGTGGAATCCCATGCCCCCTCCTCGGCCAGACACATAGAGCTGGTGGAAGAACAATATGAAAGGGCCAGACACCAAGTGCTTGGCAGGGCGCATATGGCCCAAGGGCTGTATGTTTGCCCCCCTGTGCTGTAGAATATAACTGCCTTCCTGTTGTTTGTCCAGATCACTCAGAAAAAGCAACTTCCATACACAGTACTACTTGCATCAAGTCTCACACCCAAAGCGTTTCGTTATAAGACTTCATCAGAAGAGGGGACTTGGAATATAAGAGCATTTTAAAATGGAGATTAAAAGAATGTACATGTGTAGCATAGTATCATAGGGTTGGGTATGAAATCGCAGGGGTAGAACTGCAGCGAGGTGAAATACCGACGCCGAAAGTCCGAACATGAAGAATCCCGACGGCTAAGGTAAGTAAACCAACCCTACCCTTCTCCAAACCCTCCCTTGGTGTTGCCTAACTCTAAAACTCCAGGGGTGGTGCCTAACCCTAAGTCTCCCCAGGGGTGCCTAAACCTAGCCCTCCCCTCCCTTCCCGCACCCTAAACATAACCCTCTGTGGGGGGGGGTCTAACCCCAACCTTCCCCCAGCTGTGCCTAACCCTAAATCCTCCCAGGGGTGCCTAAACCTAACCCCCCCCCCCCGGGCTAAGAGCTAACAGTAGCCGGCTTGCCTTCGGGAAGCCATCTGTCGGGATTCAGTCGTCGGACTAAAGATAGGCGTCGGGATTTAGGTGCCCATCTGTAGTCCCAAACGCCAGGATTTAGTCATATGGCTTCCCGGTCGTTGGTGTATTGACTACATCCCGTATCACACACAAGGGGAAATGCACTAGACGGTGAAATGCAGGCATTCGAGCAATTCCAGCGAGTTTGCTCAAAGTTTTAAAGCGACAGTTGTTTAAAAGGTAACTCAAGTTAGTGGTGTCTTTTAAATTCATCTGATATGACGCTGCATGACTTAAGATGGGTAAATCTTCTCCAATCCTCCAGGGATCCAACTCCAGACAAGACTGTTGACACAATCCTACTGGAGACCAGGATGCAAATTCATCACTTAATATATGCATCCAAACCTGTCTAATATTGCAGCTGATCTCAGATCTGTATCTACTAAAAGGATTGTCACCATACACACTATTTAAATCTTTGTCAGACCAGCTGCCACACACAGGCAAGGGCGTGGCTACAGTAGGTGCAGAGAATAGGACAGCTACAGGGACCTGGCTGCCTCTGGCGCCCGCCCATCTCAAGCATAAAGTTACACTGCCATCTTTTGAGCCCCGTTTTTTTCTATTCTCACCAAATTATTGCTGCAGGGCATCTGGGCCCAGAGTTGATCTAAGCTACAGCCATCTCTAGCTGCTGCCTGTATGCATTGTGATGTCACAATGGAGATCACAGCTCTATATAAAGGATGCTCAGCTACTGGCAGCCATTTTGTGGTGACATTCTGTCCTACATTGATACTCTGTCAGCAGTTCCTGCTTTATTTAAGCAACTTTGGATAAAGACTACAGATATGGATTTTGGATTACACCTTCCAATAAGGTCTTGAAAAGCACCATCTTCAGAAAAAGAATCTGATTAATATCTTCAGGTAAGAACTATATAATAAATATTGGCCTGTCACCCTTACCCCTGCAGGCACCTTCCTCCAGTTTATCTGCAGTATTTAATTCAAAAACAATTGATGAAGCAAAATACACTGGTCTACAAAATGAACTCTCTTTCACAAGAACTAAATAAACTGAATATAAATGTATTTTTTCGGGCGGAATTCAAAAATGCATTCAGATTTTTTTCCATGAAGCAGGGTTTTTTTGTGACATACGTTTAAAGTTTTATAAAATGAGTACTTACGCAAGTCTTAATGATAAATATACACCTTTTTCTGGCTGACCTAGAGTTGTAGATGATCATCTTAGGGGATATTTTACCTTTGGGTTGTCTCTCTTCATGGTCAATGCTCCATTTGCCTTGGTACATCTTTTCCATCATAGAAATCTGCGGATGGAAACTCTTCCCATGCTCATCACAGACAGCCCCAAGCCAAGGGGCCCAGTTCTTAGCCAGATCACCAACTTTACACCAAAGTAAAGTTCATAACACTTTTTTACAAGTGGCGTGAAATTTCACCTCTGAGATTTGAAGGTTACTTCACCACACACATAACAAAGAATTGTCTGGATGATTTAAACACTTTCTTGGCATTATTGAAAACATTCTAACAACGAATACAACAAATAATTGTGCTAGCAGGCTCCTCTATGGTGAGACACCCAGGGGTCACAGGACAATGTGCTGAGCCCTGATTGGAGGAACCCAGCACACATGCTCCTCTGACCCGTCCAGGGGGTCGAGGCTACACCAACAGGTCAGGCTGCATGGAGGAAGAGGAAGCTGCTGGAGGCTCCACATTAATGTGAGAGGGGAGATTTGGGAGGTAAACTCTCACACTTTTTAAACTCGCCCATTGTAATAGAGCCGAGAACATGTAAACTCACATGTTTTTCACACTCAGAATTCTCTCACGATTTAAACTCTCATCAAGAAGTCTTCCTATTTTGAAGATAAAACATGACCAATGTAATAGTGTGAGAGTTTACTGCTAAACTCTCACCGTATTACATTTGGCCCACTATGCCTGATGGAAATATTATATTAATATATTTGAATTCAGAATCTAAAACTGCAATAGGAGTCACTATTCAATTTTCTTGTGAATAAAATCATGCTGACCAGTGTTATATAGCCGATTTAAAACATCGGGCAGACATGCCTGGAATTGGGCCAATACCTGCATCTCGCAGGCTATTTAAGTTCTCCTAAAGTGTTAAAACATTTAAAAATTAGGAAGATACAAAACAATAGTATGTAGCCAAATTAAAATCCATATGTGAGGGTTTCCCAACCACGGTCCTCAAGCCACACTAACAGTCGAGGTTTTAAGGTTAGCCATACTTGAGCACAAGTGTGTTTATTATTACTGCAGTTATTTTGATTTAATCACCTGTGCTCAGGCATGGATATCACTAAAACCTGGACTGTTAGTGTGCCTTGAGGACAGAGGTTGGGAAACACTGCCATATGGTCACGTATGATTAACAGAACAACAAGATTTACTTAATCAGCACAACATACAGTATATACTAAATTCAAATCCATAGTGTCAGTCTGACCAAAGGAGTACACGCCCTTAGCCAGTCTAGGCTAATTAACATTCATTCATAAAAATGATTACTAAACTGGGTCAATAACTCCAAATAGCTGGATCCTTTCAAGCAAGATGAAGTCACTTCTAAATCACGAGCACTGTGTATTTCTGCAGTAATTAGCACTGCTTTTTACATAGAGATCACCATATTCCCTACATGCTCAGAACCAGGGTTGCAGAAAAATCTGATTTTTTAAAAAAAAATCAAAAACTGATATATATCAGGTAAAAAACTGGCCCTGATACAGAAAAAAAACAAAAACAAAAACAAACCACACATTGCACCCCACAGGAAGAAAAACATGCACATTGGCCTCCACAGGAAAAAAAAAAAAAAAAAATTGGCTTTCATAGGTAAAAAAAATAAAATACAAATGATTGCTCCCAAAGGAAAAATAAAACACACATTGATTCATTGCCCCCACAGCCAAAAATAAAACACACACTGATTCATTTTCATATTTTGTTTGTATTAACATTTTATACCTATGGGTGCCAACTTGTGTGTTGTTTTATTCCTGTGGGGGCCAATGTGTATGTTAAATTATGGATATAGTTGGATTGGGGAGTGAACTGCACTCCAAAATTTCTCACCTGGTCTTCACAAGCAGTTCAAACATTATTTTGTTTGATCAGAACGCTGCAAGAGTGAAGTGTGGTATGTGATAACGTACTTACTTTTATTATTGTATAGGGTCAGGGCTGCTCCTCTTCACAGCAGGGACAGTCATGAAATTGTGGCGTCAGATATCTTGTTTGAAATGGACATTTCCCAGCAAAAGCAGCCAGAAGGGAGGTGCAAGGTGGGTAAGAGATAAAAGGTGAGGGAACCCCTCCTCCGGTTGGACAGCTTCCTCCTCTGTTGCAGCCCGGAGTATTATGAGTCACTCAGACTTATTGTTAGTACCATCCCTCATGTCGCCAGCTGCGGGCGCATTCATTGCTGCGGGTCCTGATTCAATGCACTGACTGCACTGCTGATAGTTTGACATCTGGTATAATCTTATAGCAATGTCACACAGGCTATTAAAACCAGATAAGAGCGGCCCTTAATCACTATAATTCCAATACACGGTAAAACAAGAGATATGGTAAGAACTTATCTTTGATATCTCTGTTTCTACGAAGTCTATAGGGTCCACAGGGTTGACCTTGAGGTATAGCTGGATCTGGATCCACGGCCACCACGCAGTTAAAGCGTTTGCTGCTCCCAGGATGCACTGGGTCCATCCTCCTCTATACCCCGCCCCTGAGCCACAGGCACCTCAGTTGGTAAGTAGCCAAGGCTGGAGGAGGAAAGAAACAGAGAGAAGGAAGACTGGAACACACAAGAAACCATACTCACAGAAAGGGAGACGAAAAACCGGTGACCAGCCACAGAGCCCATATGAAGCCAGGTGCGTCAGGGCGGGCGCCCTGTGGACCCTATATACTTCGCAGAAACAGAGATAACAAAGGTAAGTTCTTACCATCTCTCTTGTTTTCTACTTCAGTGTCCATAGGGGGTCCACAGGGTTGACCTTGGGGATGCCCAAAGCAGTTCAACTAAGGGAGGGGACGCTCCTGTGCTGAAAGGAGAATCCGGCGCCCGAAGGATGCTTCCTGAGAGGTGAATGTGTCAAAAGCATAGAACCTCAGAAAGGTCTGGATGGAAGACCACGTGGCCGCCTTACACAGCTGAATAGCCAAGGCACCACGGCTGGCAGCCCACAAGGGACCCTCAGACCTAGTAGAATGAGCCTTAACAGAGGCCGGAACAGGCAAGCCTCACAAATAACCAAACTAAGTCAACGGTTTAATTTTGTTTGCCAGCAGGCCAACCCCTCTTGTGAAAACCAAAGAGGACGAACAAGGAATCCGACTTCCGAATGGAACTGGTCCGGTCCACATCAACTTTGAGAGCACGGACCACATCTAAGGAAGCCTCACCAGCCGAGAGATAAGGTGACTGAAATGCCGGCACAACAATTTCCTGATTAATGTGGAACTTAGAAACCACTTTAGGTAAAAAACCCGGGTGAGTGCGAAGCGCCGCCCTGTCCTGGTGAAAAATCAGAAAAGGAGGACGACAGGAAAGCGCCCCCAATTCTGACACCCTTCTGGCCAAAGCAATCGCCAGCAGAAAAAAAGTCTTAACCGCCAACCACTTGAAGTCCACCGACTCAAGAGGTTCAAATGGAGGACCCTGTAGCACCACCGCCAAATCCCAAGGAGCCACTGGGGGAAAAAAGGGAGGCTGAATCCTGAGAACACCCTGGAAAAAGGTGCGAACATCTGGTAGAGTAGCTATCCTACGCTGGAACCACACAGATAGTGCAGACACATGAACTTTCAAAGAAGCTAGGCATACGCCTAGGTCCAAACCAGACTGATGGAATGCCAAAACCCTAGAAACACGAAACACCTGAGGATCGTAGTTTCTGGACTCACACCATTGAAAATAAATATGCCACACTCTGTGGTAAATCCTGGCGGAAGCAGGCCTGCCCGCCTGTAGCATTATGCTGATGAGTGAGCTGGAAAAACCCCGGGACCTTAAGACGGATGTCTCAAGAGCCACGCCGTCAAAAGACAGACGATCAAGATCCGGGTAAAGGCAGGGCCCCTGAGGCAACATGTCCCGACATTGAGGCAGAAGAAATAGAGCGTCGATGGAGAGGCTCTGAAGAACGGAATACCAAGGACGTCTGGGCCAAGCCGGAGGCACCAGCAGAAGCGCGCTGCTGTCCTGTTTGAATTTCCGGAGGGCCCGAGGCAGCAGGGATATCGGAGGGAATAGATACACTAGCTGAAACGTCCATTTGACTGACAGCGCTTCGACCAGGCTTGTGCCGGCGTCTCTTGTCCTGGACCCGTACACGGGCAGCTTGTGACGGGAGGCCATGAGGTTCACCTCCGGCAGTCCCCACCTGTCCACGAGTAGTTGAAATACCTCTGGGTGAAGCGACCATTCCCCAGGATGCACGTCGTGACGGCTGAGGAAGTCCGCTTCCCAATTGACGACTCCTGGAATGAAGACTGCCGAGATGACCGGAAGGTGGCACTCCGCCCAAGACAGGATGCGGGACACCTCCGACATCGCTGCTCGACTGCGAGTCACCCCTTGATGGTTGATGTGCGCCACGAGGATGGCGTTGTTGGACTGAACTTCCACGGCCCTTCCTTGAAAAGCGTGACCGGACAACTGGAAGGCCCTGTACACGGCCCGAAGTTCCAGAATGTTGATGGGAAGAACCTCTTCTTCCGCCGTCCAACATCCCTGAAGTGTATTGATTCCTACCTATCTATACACTCTAAATGTCGCTAAATAGCGTTATAGGTCGCACAAGAAATAATTGCTTTCCAGACTTGGATTGTGGTTCCGAAGCACAAAAAGATATTACTCACCAAAAAGCAGATAGTTACACGCTGTGATATAAATACAATTAGCGCAAAAGATTATACATAAACATGGTACAGTCAATACATTATGCAGGTGCTCTGGATCCAGATTTCCGGCATCAAAGGTGAAGCCTCTGTCAACAGAAAGAATATGACGACCAACTAGCAGGTTCAGGGAGCTTGCATATAAACCCTTGCAGAGATAGGCAATACAATAGAACAAGTTGGCATAATCCCATTGGTTCTTCTTCCTGGTTCTCCTGTTACGATGCAGTTATAGATCGGTTTGTATGATCACAGTCCAGCCTCCAACAGCTCTTTGTGTCCATTTTCCCACTGAAGAACAAGTCTAAACTGGCTGCATTACAGAGTACATTTTAATGCCTCTCTCTCTATGATCCATAATTCCTAGACACATGTTGCGATTTCCTCACTGATGGAACCGGAAGTCTGCTAATACACAGTGGTTTAGAATAGCACCAAACACGGTCTGTTTATCATGTACTAAATCTGAGATCTTAAATACAGTCGCTTTATTACATACTTAATGAATAAACCTTGAATGCTAGGGAACCTTTTTATGCAAGCGTGTAAGTGTAAGAACATTGCATAGTTTAGCTAATGTGTGGTGCGTTTGTGTTTTGATATATTTATGTTTTATTTAATGTGTGTATGCATGTAAGTCTGTGTGTGTGTTATGCATGTAAGTCTATGTGTGGGTGTGTGTTATGCAATTCAGTCTACGTGTGTGTGTTATGCAATTCAGTGTATTTATGATGGATTTAATATATATATATTATCCCTTCCTAACATATTTTAAAACTACAGTGCAAGGTGTTACAAGCACTAAGGTTCACTTTCAAGCAGGGGGGATAACCCTAGCTGACTGCCGTTGCCACTTCGTCTGATAGCCAATTCAAAGGTTTTCCTCTGCCTATTTAGAATACACTTGTCAGTACTTCTTAAGCAAACCTCCAACCATTGTTCCTAACTTCTCATTCAGACAAATTCAATTGTGCATATCAGTGTCTGGGTTATATTTCAATTGCCATAGCCATACTTGTCTGTATGCGGGGCTTCTCAATTTTTATGTAAAACACTCACAGTATCCTGGTGTATATATTTTTTAATTACTTTTCTCAGACATGTATACAGAAGCTGTTTCTCATTACTAACTAAACCCTGCATGAATATTGTGTTTGTCAGTGTGAGTGTTGTATATTATTCGCTATTTAGTGTTGTGCGAATGTGTGGATACGTGCGCCCACGCAATGGTGAGTCATGGATTGTACCAACATAAATCGGACAGCGGACGACCAAATTGTCCGATAACAGTTGAATTGCGGTCGAATGCAATTATTCGACTTCGACAAGTGAAAGTGGACCCATCACTGCACCCCAACCCCGGAGACTGGCATCTGTCGCGAGCAGAACCCAATCCGGGATCCAAAAGGGGCAACCCTTGGTGAGTTGTGACGTCTGAAGACACAAAGCAAGCGACAGGTGCACCTCCGGAGACAACACCAGCATCTGAGTCCTCATCCAGTGTGGTAACCCGATCCATTTGGATAGAATCAGCCCATGCAGGGGCCTGGAATGAAACTGGGCACACTCCACCATGTCGAATGCCAACACCATGGACCCCAGAACCCTCACTGCCGAGTGAACCGAAACCTGGGAACTCTTCAGACAACTGCTCACTCATAGTTGTATGGAGGAAATCTTTTCTGGAGTCAGAAAGATCCTTTGCTGACGTGAGTCCAGAAGGGCTCCCAAATGAACCATCTTTTGTTACGGAGCCAGGAAGAATTTTTTCTAGTTTATCAGCCACCCGTGCGCTTGCTGACAAGCGATAGTCAGGTGCAGATGTTGTCAAAGTACCTCTGGAGAGCATGCGAGCAATAGGTGGTCGTCCAGATACGGCAGAAGCCGTATACCCTGGCTGCGCAGATGGGCAGCCATGACAGCCATAATTTTGGTGAACACCCTTGGAGCCCTGGAAAGGCCAAAAGGACAGAGCCTGAAATTGGAAGAGAAGCTGGGGAACAGCAAACCTCAGATACCGCTGGTGTGAAGGTGCTATAGGAACATGGAGGTAGACATCCTGTATGTCCAGGGAGACCATATAATCCCCCGGGTTCCATAGCCAGAATGATGGAACGTAAAGTTTCCATCCTGAATTTGGGCACTCTGAGGAACTTGTTCAGTGACTTCAGGTTGAGGATAGGCCGATGAGACCCACTGGGTTTCAGAACCAGAAGAGTAGTAACCCGTCCCGCATTGAGAAAGGGCATACCCCTGAGAGACCACTTCTCGTACCCAAGCATCCGTGGTGGTATTGCACCAGCACTGGGCGAATTGAAGAAGTCAGCCTCCCACTTTGGGATCCCCCAGAGAGAGGGCCGTCCCATCAGGCTGAAGGCTTATCCTCTGGCTTGGAAACAGGGCGTCTAGTGCTCCAGGCTTGCTTCTTTGGTTTAGGCGCAGCCTGGGTTGACGACTGCCTCGGAAAGGACTGACCCTTGGCCTTCCATAGAGTACGAAAGGCAGAGGTCCTAGCCTTAGAAGGTGCAGCTGCTGATGGCAGAAACGCAGACTTAGACTTTGCCAGGGTATCAACAATTTTGTCCAGGTCAGGGCCGAACAAAATCTCCCCATTAAAGGGTAAGGCCTCCAGGCCCTTCTTGGAATCCGCTCTCCAGAGCCACAAAGACCGGCGAGCAGAGACCGCTGCCGCCGAAACTCTGGAAGTCAGAAGACTGGCATCCAAAGACGTGTCTCCAATATAGGAGCGCTCTGAATCTCCGGAGCTTCCTCAGGAAAAGTATCTTCCAGTACATTGGCCCAGCTCTCAATGGCTTTAACCACCCAAGAGATAGCCATGGACGGACAGGCCACCGCCCCTGAGAATAAATTGATTTTAAACAAGTCTCCACCTTCCTGTCTGTGGGATCCTTTAGGGATGAAATGGAAGGTATAGGCAAGGTAGCACTCTTGATTAAACGAACACTTTTTGCAATGACTTGCAGGAAACGGATAACTAGATGCTAAACGTTTCTGTGGCTGGAACCTCTTACTAGGCGACTGCTAGGCCTCCGCCATATGATCAGTCAGCTGGTCAGATAGAGGGAAATACAGCCAAAGTCACTTTTGCCTGCTTAAAATTTGGATACTTGGACTTAGGGGCCGATGTGTCATCCTCTATATCAAGAATGGACCACACCGCCCTCACCAATGCCGGCACATTAATGGAAGATTTCGTTTCCACTTCCCGGACAGGGGAATCCGAGTCAGAGTCCTCAGGCAATTCCCCCTCATCCGAAGACGCATCTGAGTCTGATAGCTGCGCAGACTGGGATGACATAACAGGGCGTTTAGACGCCTTCTGAGGCTTGTCACTCCATAACATAGTTTGAAAGGCTGAAGATGAGGCCGCCAAACTCTGGACTGAACTGGAGAACATATCCACCCATGGATTAACAGTCTGAGGCCCAGGGGGAGACTGCAATAATTGTGGTATACCCTGAGAAGGGGGGGATGGCTGTTTGGGGTAACCCCCTATGGGGGAGAGCAGATGGTACACGATGGAAGCCAGCACCTGAGAATACACCGCCCAAGGAGGATCCTGTCCCGAATTTGGGGGGTTAGAGGAGACCTCAGAGGAGGGGCCGCAGGAGGAATGCAGCTCAGCGTCGCCAGACCCGTGTGGAAAGGCACGCTGAGCTGAGGGAATCTCCCGCTCTGTATCCCTGGTGGTCTAGTGGACCCGCGGGGTATTCCTCCGGAGAGGGGGGGCCCACCGCCACTGTTAGCGCCTCCGGTCTGTCCCCAGAGACTGGAGGCAGAAGGCTGCAAGCACACGCGGGCCGCAACTTACCTGTTCCCCAGCGATATGGCAGCAGCCTAGGGATTCCTCCAGAGTCCGGCTAGTACAGACTCTGGTGTCCCGCTGCGATCCCCAGATCTGTATTGGCGTTGCAGCGCCGGCAGGGTGTAGGAGCGGCAGCTTGGACGTCCAATGGGCAGTCTGATGCTGCCACTGTGAAGAGTAATAAAAAATAAATTAAAAGCAGCCCCCCCTGCGCTAAGGGTGACCCGACTCTGGCCAGGCACAAACTAAAACTGAGGTGCCTTTGGCTCGGGGGCGGGGTATAGAGGAGGATGGACCCAGTGCATCCTGGGAGCAGCAAAAGCTTTAACTGTGTGGTGCCCGTGGATCCAGATCCAGCTATACTCCAAGGTCAACCCTGTGGAGCCCTATGGACCTTGAAGTAGAAAGAATGGAGACTCAGAACAAGCTATTGCTGAGTCTATAAACGGGTTCGGTATGGGATCCCAATGGTCAAAAACCCGACAGGGTTAGGATACCAACACCTGTTGGTAGGTATACTAACTCTTCCCCTAACCTTTCCCCCCTAGTGCCTAACTCCAACTCTCCCCCTGGTGCCTACTAACCCCTAAACCTAGGGATGTCGGCACCGGTATTCTGACCACATTCCCTATAAAACACTAGCTCAGAGTCTACAGTCATTACGATGTATCAGTGATTGAGCAGCACAATTAAAAACCAGAGATTTCAATGTGTGAGAGACACACTGTGTAACCCGGGAGTCAAAAATTGGTATTTCTGACGTATATTATAACAAATCTATTCAAACTTCCTAGCCACTGTCCAAACTGCAGTATTAATAGGTTGGCTGCTTTTGTCCCATTTTCATGATCACAAATAGAAGAAAATTTGTTTATTCTTCATTACATAAAACCTTCCAAAACGGTACAAACCACCATTTATTGTGAGCAATGAACAGTGTCCGGTTACCTGAGCTAATGCACAGTCATGCGTTGCTGAAATCCAGTCCCAAAGCTATTCTTCAGAATGTAATTCAAACTTCCGGTAGTTATCACAGCACAGCCAGCTCACATCTCACCATGTAAGAACTCAATCCAAAAGGCAGTGTGTAACAGGCCTCACACCTCAGGGAGTACTGCACTATTCAGTCATCCTGGATACTGCCTCCAGCCTTTTCATAGTATTCAGTTTAGGCATTACTCTGACCTATTATCATTCATGCTCCCTCACTGACCTCAAGACAAGCCAAGGTTGTTTCTACTAACAGTTTTACATTCCCTCTCAAACAACTAGGGTGCCTAGTTAGTCTCTGTGCCATGGGAGATTTGGTGTGAATGACCATTGCCTCAATCTAGTCCTCTCAAGCTTTGTTAGGATTCCAGTATAGTACCATAGTAAAAAGGCCAGCAAATATTGGCAAACAAATTTAATGCTGTGATAATTATGATGCAAGTGCATCTTTAAATCAAACTTGTTAGTATATAATCAAATATATATATATATATATATATATATATATATATATATATATACACACACATATATATACACATACATACATATAAAGAGATATGGTAAGAACTTACCTTTGTTATCTGTTTCTACGAAGTCCATAGGGTCCACAGGGTTGACCTTGGGGTATAGCTGGATCTGGATCCACGGGCACCACGCAGTTAAAGCTTTGCTGCTCCCAGGATGCACTTGGGTCCGTCCTCCTCTATACCCCGCCCCCGGCCACAGGCACCTCAGTTGGTAAGCAGCTAAGGCCGGAGGAGGAGACTAAACAGAGAGAAGGAAGACTGGAACACACAAGAAACCATACTCACAGAAATGGGAGACAGAAAACCGGTGACCAGCCACACAGCCCATTTGAAGCCAGGTGCGTCAGGGCGGGCGCCCTGTGGACCCTATGGACTTCGTAGAAACAGAGATAACAAAGGTAAGTTCTTACCATATCTCTTGTTTTCTACTTCAGGGTCCACAGGGTTGACCTTGGGGATGTCCCAAAGCAGTTCAACTAAGGGCGGGGACGCTCCTGTGCTGAAAGGAGTACCCGGCGCCCAAAGGATGCATCCTGAGAGGCGAAGGTGTCAAACGCATAAAACCTCAAAAACGTCTGAATTGAAGACCAAGTAGCCGCCTTACACAGCTGAACAGCGGAGGCGCCACGTCTAGCAGCCCAAGAGGGACCCACAGAACGAGTGGAATGAGCCTTAACAGAGGCTGGCACAGGTAAACCCTCCTGTGCATAAGCCTCACAAATAACTGAACGAAGCCAACGGGCTAACGTTTGCTTGTTGGCAGGCCAACCCCTCTTGTGAAAACCGAAGAGGACAAACAAAGAATCCGACTTCCTAACCGAAGCTGTCCGGTCCACGTAGATTCTAAGTGCCCGGACTACATCTAAGGAAGCCTCACCAGCTGAAAGATCAGGTGACTGAAAAACTGGCACAACAAGTTCCTGATTAATGTGGAACTTTGAGACCACTTTGGGCAAAAACTCAGAACGAGTGCGGAGCACCGCCCTGTCCTGGTGAAAAATCAGGAAAGGGGGGCGACAGGAAAGCGCCCCCAATTCTGAAACCCTCCTGGCAGAAGCAATTGCCAGGAGAAAAATGGTCTTAAACGTCAGCCACTTGAGCTCCACCGACTCAAGCGGCTCAAAAGGAGGACCCTGCAAGACCCGCAGTACCACCGCCAAGTCCCACGGAGCCACCGGAGGCACGAAGGGAGGCTGGATCCTGAGAACACTGTGGAAAAAGGTGTGAACGTCTAGCAGTGTAGCAATCCGTCGCTGAAACCACACGGACAAAGCAGACACATGAACCTTCAGAGAGGCCAGGCGTAAGCCGAGGTCCAAACCCGATTGAAGAAATTCCAAGATTCTGGAAACCCGGAACACCTGCGGATCATAGTTTCTGGATTCACACCACTGAAAATAAGTGCGCCACACCCTGTGGTAAATCCGCATGGAAGCAGGCTTGCGTGCCCTAAGCATGGTACCAATGACCGAACTGGAGAAACCCCTAGACCTCAAGACGGCTGTCTCAAGAGCCACGCCGTCAAAGACAGCCGACCCAGATCCGGGTAAAGGCAGGGCCCTTGAGACAACAGGTCCCGACACTGAGGAAGAAGGTACGGAGCGTCGATGGAGAGGCACCTCAGATCGGAGTACCAAGGACGTCTGGGCCACGCCGGAGCCACCAGCACGAGCGTGCCGCCGTCCTGCTTGAATTTCCGCAGAACCCGAGGAAGCAGGGATATCGGAGGAAACAGATACGCCAGGTGAAACGTCCATTTCACCGTCAGAGCGTCTACCAGACAGGCGCCTGCGTCTCTTGTCCTTGACCCGTAAACGGGCAACTTGTGATTGTGACGGGAGGCCATCAAGTCCAGCTCCGAGTAGCTGAAACACCGCTGGGTGAAGCGACCATTCCCCGGGATGCACGTCGTGACGGCTGAGGAAGTCCGCCTCCCAATTGAGGACTCCGGGAATGAAGACTGCCGAGATCGCTGGAACGTGACACTCCGCCCAAGCAAGAATGCGAGACACCTCCGACATTGCTGCCCGACTGCGAGTTCCCCCTTGGTGGTTGATGTACGCCACCGTGGTGGCGTTGTCGGACTGCACCTGAACCGCCCTTCCGTGAAGAGTGGGGCCGGACGACTGCAGGGCCCTGTACACAGCCTGCAGTTCCAGGATGTTGATGGGGAGAAGTGCTTCTTCCGCGGACCAACGACCCTGAAGCGATAATGAGCCGGTCACTGCCCCCCAACCCCGGAGACTGGCATCCGTCGTGAGCAGGACCCAGTCCGGGATCCAAAAGGGGCGCCCCTCGACCAGATGCGCTGTCTGAAGCCACCAAGCCAAAGACTGCCGAACCTCCAGGGACAACACCAGCATCTGAGAGCGGATCCGGGTGAGGTAACCCGTTCCATTCCGATAGAATCAGCCCCTGCAGGGGCCGGAAATGGAACTGGGCAAATTCCACCATGTCGAATGTCGACACCATGGACCCCAGAACTCTCATAGCTGAATGGACCGACAGGCGGCAACTGCTCAGGCAACTGTGTATCCGCAGCTGCAGGGAGGAGACCTTCTCCGGAGTCAGGAAAATCCGTTGCTGACGAGAATCCAGCAGGGCTCCCAAATGAACCATCCGCTGTGATGGAATCAGGGAGGACTTCTTCCAATTTATCAACCACCCGTGTGCTTGAAGACAAGCAATGGTCAGGTGGAGATGTCGAAGAAGCACCTCCGGGGAGCTCGCCAGCAGCAGAAGATCGTCCAGGTACGGCAACAGACGTAGACCCTGACCCCGAAGGTGGGCAGCCATAACTACCATCACCTTGGTGAACACCCTCGGAGCCGTGGAAAGGCCGAAAGGCAACGCCCGAAATTGGTAGTGATGGTTCAGGATAGCAAACCTCAGATACCGCTGATGTGCCGGTGCTATGGGCACATGGAGATAGGAGTCTTGGATATCGAGGGAGACCATATAATCCCCGGGTTCCATCGCCAGAATGATGGAACGTAACGTTTCCATCCTGAACCTGGGAACTCTGAGGAATCTGTTCAGAGACTTCAAATTCAGGATAGGGCGATGAGAACCATTGGGTTTCTGTACCAGAAACAGAGTAGAATAGTACCCCGTCCCGCGCTGAGACTGCGGAACGGGAACAATGACCCCTGCTTGTAGCAAGGATTCTATAGCTACCTGAATCTGACCAGCTTTGGTCTTGTCCAGAGAAGGACTCGTACAGAAAAACTGGTGGGGCAGCCTGAACCGAAAAGACAGGGCGTACCCCTGAGAGACTACTTCTCAAACCCAGGCATCCGTGGTGGTATTGTGCCAACACTGGGCGAATTGGAGAAGTCGGCCTCCCACTCTGGGGTCCCCCAGATAGAGGCCCGTCCCATCAGGCAGCAGGCTTATCCTCCTGCTTGGAAGAAGGGCACCGAGCACTCCATGCTTGCTTCTCGGGCTTGGGCGCGGCCTTGGTCGCCGAATGTCTCGGGAAGGACTGGCCCTTGGCCTTACCCTGAACCCGAAAGGACCGAAAGGCAGAGCTCCTCACTTTAGCCGGCGCAGAGGCCGAAGGGAGGAAAGCCGACTTGGACTTAGCCAAAGTATCCACTATTTTGTCCAAATCCGGACCAAATAGTAAATCACCATTAAAAGGCAAGGCCTCCAGACCCTTTTTTGAATCTGCATCAGCCCTCCAGGACCTCAGCCACAGGGAGCGCCGAGCAGACACCGCTGCAGCCGACACCCTAGAAGTGAGCAGGCTGGCATCCAAAGACGCTTCCCCAATACAGGAAGCTGCATCCCGCATCTGTCCCACTAACGCTCTCTGGATATCCGGAGCCTCATCAGGAAAGGTATCCTCCAAGGCATTGGCCCATGCCTCAATGGCTTTAGCCACCCAGGAGATAGCCATGGACGGGCGAGCCACCGCCCCGGAAAGAGAATAAATGGACTTTAAACAAGTCTCCACCTTCCTGTCCGTGGGATCCTTCAAAGAGGAGATAGACGGCAATGGCAGCGTCGCGCTTTTGATCAAGCGGGTAACGTGGGAATCCACCGCCGGCGGAGTCTCCCATTTCCTGCAATGAGCTTCAGGAAAAGGATAGTTCGCCGCCAACCTCTTCTGTGGATGGAACCTCTTTGCCAGGCCACCGCCATATGATCCGATAATTGATCAGACAGGGGGAACACAGTTGAAGTCACCTTGGCCTTTTTAAAATTAGGAAACTTCGACCTAGGAGCCGGCGCATCATCCTCAACATGTAGGATAGCCCGCACCGCCCTAACTAAGGCTGGAACATTAATGGAGGACTTAGCTTCCACCTCCTGCCCCATGGCATCAGAGTCCTCATGGATTTCTCCATCATCTGAGGACACTTCCGAGTCCGACAACTGCGCAGCTAGTGAACTCACAACCGGACGTTTAGACGCCCTTGGTGGCACATCACCTTGCAACATGGACTGAAACGCCGAGGATGAAGCCGCCAGACTCTGTACGGAGCTGGAGAGAACATCCACCCAAGGCGGAGGAGCCGTCGGAGCAAAACTCTGCAAAGGCACTACAGACTGACGCGTCACTGGGGAAGACTGCACATACACAGGCAGTCCTGAGTAAGGACCCACAGTCTGGGCCCCGGGGGGAGACCGCAACATTTGTGGAACACCCGGGGAATGGGGGATGGTGGGCTGCGGCAACGCCCTAGAAGGGACCGATAACCGGTCCGCAATAGACGCCAGCACCTGTGAAAACATCGCCCAAGGAGGGTCCTGTGATACAGGGGGGTTGGAGGGGCCCGGTACCAGCTGGCACCGCCCGCACAGACCATCCTGAGATAAGTCCTCCCCATCAACTCCAGCAGCACAGCGTCTGCAGGAAAATAGCACAGGAGCCACAGAGCGCTCAGTCTCCTCATCAGACATGATACCGTAAATCACAAGAAATACGTATCACCAGAGGAATTACGGTTTTAACACCCGCGCACTCACCAGTTTGCGACACAACAGCCCAGATATGGTACTGTGTAGCACACAACAGTATGTGACTGACCCCACAAATACGTGTTTTATATAAGTGAGGGTCTCAGAAAAACGCCCTTCCCCCACACACCTGCCGGGCCGTAGGAGAAGGAAAGGGATAGTGATAAGCTGACAGCTAGGAGAATAAGTCACAGACAGGCAGCACTAGCAATAGTCACATACAATGCAGAAAAGTTAGTACTCACTGCACCTTCCGCTACAATCAACCGCCCAGATTCAGTGTCTGGGAGGGCTATAGCGCTGTGTACACTGTCCTTTAGCAGGGGAGAGGTACACAGGGGGACCGGTCCACTTGATACCGCCTGGGAGTCTGCGATGCCTGCCAGTAAAGATGGCCACCGGAGACCTCAGAGGAGGAGTGGTCGTAAGGTAAGAGCAGCTCAGCGACGCCAGACTGCTAGTTGAAAGGCGCGCTGAGCTGAGGGGAGGAGCCGCTAGACAGGGAAGGCTGCCTCCCCTGGCTAGTAATTAACCCCCGGGTTGCCGGTCCCGCTACCAGCCCGTTACCCTGGTGGTCTAGCGGACACGCGGGGTATTCCTCAATAGAGGGGGAGCCCGCCGCCGCCGCTAGCGCCTCCGGTCTGTCCCCAGAGACCGGAGGCTTGTGACTGCATAAATAGTATCCGCGGGCCGCCGCACGCGGCAACCCGCGGCTTACCTGATCCCCGTCGCGTCCGACAGCAGTCAAGGGAGTCCCCAGAGCCCGGCTAGTACAGGCTCTGGGGTCCCACCGCGATCCCCAGAGCTGTACTGGCGTCGCGGCGCCAGCAGGGAGAAGGAGCGGCAGCGTGGACGTCCTAAAGGACAGTCTGATGCTGACGCTCTAAAAGTGTAAAAAAAGTAGAAAAAAATAAAAAATTTCTCTTTAAAAATAAAGCTATGGGGCTGCTCCTGCAGCCCCACTGCGACAGGGTGACCCGACTCCGGCCGGGCACCAACTAAAACGGAGGTGCCTGTGGCCGGGGTATAGAGGAGGACGGACCCAAGTGCATCCTGGGAGCAGCAAAGCTTTAACTGCGTGGTGCCCGTGGATCCAGATCCAGCTATACCCCAAGGTCAACCCTGTGGACCCCCTATGGAACCTGAAGTAGAAATATATATATATATATATATATATATATATATGTGTCTATGTGTGTGTGTGTGTATATATATATATATATATATATATATATATATAAACACACACACACATATATATACATACATACACACACATATATACTCCTTTACTTTATCATAGCCCAGACACTAGCTTACTTGGTTGATTAGCATTTGAAGACATATAGCCAGTCCACGCACAAAGACCACATTCTGCATAAGGCAAAAGAGTAACATCTCAACATATGTGGCCATGAGTTCACACTGCTACAGCCATACCAGAAGAATGGGATTGTAATACTCCTCAATGGGAAAGCTGGCTTTTTTCCTCCCCAATGGATAAGTACTTTTCTCTCTCAACCCACACATGGCTTACAGGGAAAATGTAGTTGAAACTCATAGCTACTTGAATGTGTTTGTGGTAGATCACATAGCACAAGGTTGTGAAGCTTTGGTTTGTGTAATAATGTGCTCGTCTATATGTGTAAGTCTGTTGTGATTGGTGTTGGCTGCAGTAGATGCTGTAATAATTAGATATTGTAATAGGCTCATAAGTACTGTACACTGTTTGATGGATACCCCCTTAGGCCCTGAACCATGTGCTTGACTCAATAAGGGTTGTGTATAATGTGATACTAGGGATAGATGCGATTGTATCGTTCAAATAGGTTTGTTATCGTGAGAGATGAATTTGGAATGGCGTCGGCAGTTTGTTAATATGGCCGCCACCATGTGGCTTAAACAAAGGAATCCATGTTGGCAGTTATACCTTAAGACTTGAACCATGTGCTTGATTCAAATATGTTTGTTATGAGATGAATTCATTGGAATGAAGTCTGTAGTTTGTTAAGATGGCCGTCACCATGTGGCCTAAACACAGGAATCCATGCTATCCTTCCCCCAAGAATTACTGGTTGCATTACGTTGGTATAATGTAGTATGTTATTATAGTTATGATCATTGATGGATATCCATGTTGTAGGGTGACTTACAGAGGCTATAGCATCATGGGCGTTTCCTCACATTCAAATGAGTTTATCTTTGAACCATGAGACTTGGAAACAAAGAACATGTGGCATCCCATCCCCCAAACTTCCCACACCCCCATACTAACTTTCTCTCTCTCTGTATATCTTACATTGTATTTGACTAATACTGTTTTTATGATCTACTGTACTACTGTATGTGAACTTGGAGCATCAATTGTTTATATAAATACACTTACTTTAGTACATCTGGTGTGCAATGTTTTATTAAATGAAATTATTCTAATGATTATAACCTTTCAAGTAAATTATAAAAATAGAATATTTGCTTCAGACATAGGAGATTAAAATCCAGGCAACAAAAGGTAAATGAAGCGCAAATAGACAAACAAAGGAAAAACTAAAATACCCCCTAACAAAACTGGTAAAGGAGGAGCTTGGCGATTTTCTAACCTCGTATTAAACTATAAAAGTCTAGTACAAACAGCTGTATGATCAAACAAGATGTATGTATAAACCTGGCTTTACACAAAGGTGCGTTGAACATCAATCATCTGCATGACTTCTCAGTCACTTTCATCTACGTAATGTCCTGCTCTTTACACTACTTATCTCAGTTGGTGGCTTCCTGATTAGGTCTATTCCCCTCACATCTGGACACTGCTCATCCTCAAACACATTCATGTTCTATGTGCTGCTGTGAGCATTCCAATGATCTCATTAGCTATAGGTTGTTCTATCCCTGTGCAGTTCATACCGGGGATACTAGGGAAGAGCAGGAGATAAATATGACCAACAGAGTCTTGGTTAAGCAACACTAAATACCGTTACTCTACATTTGAAGAATTTGTCATCACTTCCTACTCTACATTGATTTTTGCAAACAGTCTCACAGCAGTTTGTGCGAGTGATATTACTACTTTCCTTATTTACCAGATAGTTATGTTACAGGTTAGTATTGCTGCCTCATAGTGCTGAGGCCATGGACATTATCTCTCAAGTGTTTGCTCCAGTTTTCTCCCAGAATCCAAAAACATACTGGTAGTTTAATTGGCTGCTGACAAAGTGGACCCTTACATGTATTTGTGTGGAAGGGAATGAAGACAGCAAGTGATGTGAATGATTCATTACTACAAATAAAAAAAAATTCTGTACTGTACAGTAAAGGATTAAAGTAGAAATACTGTACATTGACAACCATACAGAATCATAGCACAAAACATTAATAGAAAGATAGGAAACAAGCAAAGCAAAAAACTTAGAGATGACTTTAGTAGTTCGACATAAGACTCTGTCATTTGACAATGCTTTAGGCTGAACACCAATCCTCAAGAACATGATCAGTCACCCACACGTCCCTAACTGATTGGCTGCACACTTAATAACAGACCTTATTTCTAAGTCAGCAACTTGTACCAATAAATTATTTTTAAAAAAGGCTTAAATTAAAAATATTTTAATCAACCAACTTAACACAGAAAAATACATACTAAAAACAAACAGCCTACAATAAAACAATACATAAAAGGTTTCCATCAATATGCAAAACAAGGTGCAGACTTAACTTTGAAACAAATCTTTAAAACGTGTGCAGCGTCTTAAGTAGTAAAATTCTTCCATACGTGTATTTCTCGTGTTGTTTAATAACTGATGAGGTGCTGGAGAACACTCACTGAAAGCAATGAGTTACTGACAGGTCATGAACTCATCTAGCAGGTCCCAGCTTTTCACCAATAGGAGTTCACAAATGTGAGTATGGCAAGAAAGGTACTTCTGGCAACTTCCCACCATAATGACCCAGAAGCTGAAAACTAGGATTATCAATAAAAAGATTCTCCGTCAAGCATCATGGGTTAAATCCAATTCATCTATAAATCATGAAATCTGGGGCAGCTGACATTACACTGTGGAAAGTAGCATAGGCTGTATCCAGCGCACAAATGATTAGTGCTTATTCTGAGAACTAGAATAGAGCTACGTGCGAAGACCGTTCTTTCCCAAGTAGACAAAACAGGAAATGCCTTTGTGCAGAACTAATGTACGGCTAAACTTTTATAGACACATGACTCCATTAGTCCAATAGTCTCCAACTTAGGTTAGCAATCTTTATAAACTTTAAAATTTTTTTAAAATTGTTTGAACATGGAACATGCAGAGTAAAATAAAGGATGAAGTATCAAAGACTGTTTAAAACCTTGAGGGTCTTCTGTAAAAAAAAAAAAAAATATATATATATATATATTTTTAAAATTATGCTGCTTGGACGGCCACATTGATATGGGGCTAATAAATAGCAAGATATTGTACAGACCGTATCATTCTCAAAAAATATAAAGTCCTGTTTTAAACTGTAGCACGAGCCCACTCTTTGCTTAGTAATAAAATCCACTGAAGCAGATCCTTTTAATTGAGATGTGGAGTTGGTCTGCTGACATCGCGGAAGAAAGCATGTGACAGGGCTGTCTTAGCAGAGATCCGCTTGTTGGAATCATACTGGAGCATTTGCTGAAAAACAGAAGTTCGTGATAGTAAGAGAGAATAGTGGACCATACAGCTGTGTGTGTATATGTATATACATAGAGAGAGTTGCTACATGGAGGTGGATTATAAACTGGCAAATGTATGGTCCCAATACTTCTAAATTACAAGCAGAGGCTGAGCAGGAAAAGTGTGTCATGGTCACATCCTGCCATTTCTAGAAATCTCTTCTGAGAAATTCGAGAACAGTCTGTTTAGTTGTTGGTACTAAGGAGCAAAAAGGGAAGTGTTCAAATAGTTTTAACCACTTGACTGTTTTTGAAAAAATATTAGCCATTCTCGGGCAGCCTAGCAGCACTTCTCTGCAGCCGCCGATTGGAGGGTGCTGCCAGATCATCCGTGATTGGCAGCATGGCAGACACTGGAAGAGGGTGCAGAGATGCAGAGGGGCCGGGCAGAAGACTATCTACAGGCAGCCGCCCAGTGGGAGCCTCTGACTGGTCGCAAAAGACAGAGTTAGTATCACAGGTGAACAAGCTTACCCGGCGAAACGCGCGTCCTGCTTCTCTCCCCACTCTGTATACCTTCCATGCGGGGAAACGCAATCTTAGAGCATTAAGAGATTGTAACCTACACGGACTCCCAGGTATTTCCTTTCTGTGCAGGCAGTGCTCACATGGCGCATTTGACTCCTGCAATGCCCTAATTTTGATATCAGAAGCCACCTAATACCTAGCATGTGAGTGATAGCCTGCACTTTTCTGTTTCCATGAGCACAGCAACTGGGCCCCTCTCATCCAGCATCCTCTCTTGGATGAGGCTGGAAAGTAGAAGGTGTCAGGGCATCTGTGTGCTGTACTTCTCACCATCTATACCTTAACCTTCAGTTATATCAATGGTTTACATGCTGTTATATTTACCATTTATGTTTTAATTTCTGGCTATGCTCAAATATCTGTGAATGTAATAGGGGATGGTGTTTACTTATAATCATTGCACCAGAATATTATGCTTAGATATGGCAAGGAGTTATGAAGAATGACAACTTACCTACTCACCTATTAATTAAGTGCTCACAAATATTACTCTAATAAGTTACGATCTCTTTAAAAGATATGGTGTACAACTTATTGATGTGAAAAATTATTGAAATTGGACTTATTCATTAATACTCTAGTAATCTAGAAATGTAATTATTTAGTACCTGTGAGATATTTTTGAGTCACTAATGTAATTATTTAGTACCCGTGAGATATTTTTGAGTCACAGAAGTTTATTTGAATGATTTGGTCTCCACTGCTACAAGTACTAATAGCGTTCCCGTTTGGCTGTTTTAGCGAGGCGCAGCACTCTGCCCTCCTTTTGGAGGGCAAAAAGCACCCTGCCCTCCAAAAGGAGGGCAAAAAGAGCCCTGCCCTCGCAGCCTGCGGGTGCCGTCTTCACCCGCGGGTCGCAGTGTCCCGCGGGTGGAGAAATGTGCGGGGACACGGTCACCGCCGGAGAAGAGAGGCCGGGCGCGACGAAAAGGGGACGCATCTTATAGACATACCACCTTTTCAATGGCCACGCCCCCTTTCTGGGCGCACAAAGGTGCCCTCTCTAGCTCCGGCACCCTGCCTGCCGTCAGAGCTAGAGTGAACACTGTACTAATACATACATATAACTTTGAATCATATCTCGCTGTTATATAATTATTGTAATAGAATATATTTCCAGTGATCAAAACTCTATTTAATGTTGTTGGGTGACTCATGATCTTTAAAGAGCTCAGACGCACAGTATTTTAAAGAAACAATAATGAAGAGGTATGTTTTAATGTACATTATATTTTTCAAAAATACTTATTCTTGTTATTTCTTACAAATGAGTGCTTCCCAAAAAAAGGAATTTATTTCTTGCCTTTATTAGCTCTTGCTAAAAATATTGTTTGGGTGATACTTACATTTTGCAAGTTTTTTGGGGAAAAATATGCCCCTATTACTGTAACAAAAGTATGAAAGTAAGAAAGAATTTGTAGGGGGAGGAGGACATGAAGCTATGATTACACTTTAGACACTTACTGCCAAAAGATCTCTACCATCTTCATCCAATGGTGGTACCACCTTGCTGAAGTCTTGCCTGGCCCACTTGGGAAAAGTGGACTTGTAGTCCGGCATAGAAGTAACCCCTGGCCATGACACCTCATCGGGGGTTCCAAGTGTTCGGAAAATACGGAAAAGCTGGTCAATTTCAGAGTCTCCTGGGAACAGGGCTCTTCGTGTGATCTGCAACAAGGTAGGCAAATAAATCATACTGACAATTGTGGAGGAACGCGGCCATCTTGCATATTAAACTACTGGTAGGCAACAAATTCTCTCAGGGCTCCTAAGTGGCTTCTGCATCTCCACAACAAGTAATGTGCAGCCTGTTACGGACCTGTCAGATCACATCAGCATAAAAAGTGTTCCGATAAACTATAGTCTAATCCAGGCCAATATTTTTTGATTTATTTTGTTTTAGAATTTAAACATTTAGAAACATTTCAAAGTCATTTGTGTATGAATCCACTAATGAAATATTAGACCACACACATTGCCCCTCACTACACACAGCTAAATCTCTATAAGAGACATTATACCCCTTTCATTCCACCTCGCACCTGAATCCACGCGCAGATCCATTGCTATATTCTTTCTTATAACACAATTCCCTTCTGCGTTTCAGAATTACTGCCCACACAAAAGCTACCCTTTAATATCCCATTGCCTCCCTTACCATCCTCATCCTTTTTGTAGCTCAACCAGCCTGTCCCAGATCATAATTAAACCCTCCATACGCATAGTCCTCTTTTTCTTTTTGTGCCTATTACTATAGCAGGGAAGAGGAAGAATCTGAAAATTTAGCGTTTCCTTGCTTTGTTTTTTTTCAGGCTGCCATTTACGATTCATTATTTTACACAATGTTATATATTGCCATGGCAAACAATCACATGGCACATGACGTAGAGAGCAGATGCCTTGGAATACCAGTGACTGTTCTCCATACTGTAACATCCTCCCTCTCCCCCGCCCTCCATCACATGATGTGTTAATAGGTGTGTGAACCTGTGTCTGGCAGCCATATCTAATTTACCTCCCAAAATCACAGAGCCCATTTGAGCAAGTTTAAATGTGGCACACCAAAATGTAAATCACACCATTCTGTGGTGTCAATTAGCAGACAGCAGGTAGATTCAAGAAGTAATTCTAGAGCTATCTTCTGCCATGTACACCGGAGCTTTCCGCTATGGGTGCAGCATGACACGGCAGTGCTCTGATAAGAAATGTCCTGACTCACGCGCTGCCCAATTTTTAAGGGAACTGGTGCATGAGTTTTGTCAAGTCATGGGCTAACCAACAGCATGCCAATCACACTGCCTACTACATAGACAATCTGTAGTAAAGCACCTAGCAACACATGCACTATAGTGTATCCTTGACAAACCATAGATAAATTGATGAACCAAAACATTATGACCACATGCCTAATATGCTGCTGCTCCTCCGTATGTCGCCAATAAAGCTCTGACCCGCAGGAGTGGACATTACAAGACCTGTCCTGTGATATGTGGCACCAGGACGTTACCAGCAGATCCATTAACTCCTGTAAGCTGAGAGGTGGAGCCACTGTGGATCTGGATTGAGATCTGGTGAATTTGCATCTTGAACTGTTCATCGTGTTCCTAAAAGCATTTTGAAACAGTCTTGAGTGTAGCAGGGTGCATTACCCTGCTGAAAGAGGCTACTTGCCATGAAAAGATGTACTTGGTCTGCAGCAATGTTTAGACAGGTGGAAGAGAAGTAGTAGTACATGAGGACATGCACTGAAACTGGAGGTAGAGCGGTTCAGAGGAATATAAGAAAAAATAATTTCACAGGAAGGGAATCGGACAAGTAGCATAGCATCGCATCAGTGGTGGTAAAGGTGGATACACAGACGATATGTCGGCAAGTGTGTACGCACTATGTCGGACCATGTGCAATCCTGCAGGGTTATTCATCGCATCGACAGATCAAGCCTACATGCTGCTCAATCTGTCAATTTGATGAACGACCCCATGCATTTGGATGCGGCTGTTGAATGTTGTTCACCAGATCGTGCGGTGTCAAACGACTGCACAATATGAGGTCCGTCGCATAGTGCAGGGCTCGACAAATCCCAGGGACCAGGTCGCCATGGCTACCAGATTTTGCTGGCTGGCTACCAGATTTTGCAGTGAGGGAGGAAGCAGATCCTCATCAGCTCTGGCGGAGATTTGTGCCTTAGTATAGCGGTGTTCACCTCATGCACAGGAGTGTATGTGCCGAGTGTTGCCTACGGTGACTGCTGTGCCTGTGTCCGTCCCGGCCTGCGCTGACGACTCCTCTCCATACTGGCCTGCTCTGATCCCTGCTGTCTGTCCCAATCTACGTTGATCCTCCTGTACGTCTTCAGCTGTCTACTGTCTCCTATCTCCGGCTGCATAGAGCTCTCCGGTAGCGTGGCCAGGGATTGCAGAGCGGCTTCAGTGGGATAGTGGTGTGACTATGAGGGGAGGGGGGTTTTGTTGTACTTTCTGGCACCATTGTTTTATGTGAAATGTGGTCCGTTATTACTGGAGGGTAGAGCAGGGGAGCTGTGCAGAGCAGTGAGGAGGCCTCCATGTTACTGTATCCATTCAACTATGACCATTTTGTGGACTAGTATAGTGTGTATAACATTTGCATAACACATAGAGCTGTGCTCCTTACTCACTCCTGTAATTTGGGGGGGCGGTGGTTTGGGTCCTACACTTGATCATCCTGGCTTCTAAATTTTAGAAAAATTTGTCAAGCCCTGGCACAGTGCATCGGCCGGGTACACACATTGTGTAATGTGTACCCGGCGTAAGGTAATAGATTAATTTAGACATGCTTGGGATAGGCACAAGAATATCCTTACAAAAATCTCCACTTTTACTCCCCTCAATAATAAACTTTTGCTATTGTGCAGACACCTTTTATCCACTGTATTCTCACATGATTTTCTGCAAATCTCCTGCACTGTCACTCACATTTATACTTTATTCCTTCTTCCAGTTTTCCTCCCCCTAACCACCTCTGCCACACCATAACCATGTTTTCTTCCACTTCCACCCTCACTCAGTGTCTACCTAATCCTCTGCTCTGCCCCCTTCTTCCAACTTTATCCTTTTCCCCTTGTCTCCTTCCCTTAACTCCCCTCCTCTGTCTGCCTTCCTCCCTCTCCTCTCCCACTACTAAACTTGCACTCTCTTCTACCCCACCATGGTCCTACTACCTCACTGCTAATCCCGCCTCCAACCCTCCTCTCCATGCCACCTCATCCCACCTCCATACACATCTCGTTAAGCCCCCTCCCTACTCACCACCTAAAGGTTCCCTTCCCAGCATTTGTGCGGGCACCATCTCTCCACTCTATTCATCTCGGTCCCCAAAATCAATCTCACATACTCGTTACAGTAATCCTGAAAATCTCATTCACATCTCTCCCACAAACTCTGTCCCTTTATCCAGTGCCCTCCGGAATCCCAGATCGGTCTGTAATAAACTGGTTCCCACCCATGACCTTTTCATCTCCAACAACTTGCATCTCCTAGCCATTACTGAAACCTGGACTTCACCTTCTGACACCACTTCTGTTGCAGCTCTCTCCTCTGGGGTCCTCACCTTCTCTCACAGCCCTCGGCCTGGGGGTCACCATGGTGGTGGTGTTGGCGTCATTCTATCCCCTGGTTACACCTACCAACTTATACCCCCTGAACCATCCCTTACATTCTCTACATTTGAGGTTCATACTATATGTAATTTCCAACCAGTACACCTGCGAGTAGCTATCATTTACCGTCCCCTGGCCCTCCCTCCAAATTCCTTGACACCTTTGCTTCCTGGCTCCCTCACTTTCTCTCCTCAGACTTTCCCTCCATTTTCTTAGGTGACTTCAATATTCCAATTGATATCCCCACTGAACTCTCTGCTTCCAAACTCCTTACCCTCACATCCTCATTTGGTCTCCCCCAATGGACCTCCTCACCCTCCCATGTGAGTGGGCATTCGCTTGATCTGGTCTTTACTCACCGTTGTGATATTTCTGATTATTCCAATTCCCCATTCCCCCTCTGGCCATCACCTTCTCTCTTAACATATCCCTCCCTCCTTCCTCCCCTCTACCTCCTAAGGCCACAATCACTAGGCGTAACATTGAGGCTATCGACACTGTATCCTTTTCTTCCCTACTTGACTCGCTTCTCTTCTTTGCTCTCTTCTCTCCTGCCCTGAACAAGCTGCTTCCCTATACAACACCTCCCCTTACTTGTGCTCTTGACTCTGTTGCTCCGGCTATCACTACTCACCCTCGCAGATCCACACTTCAACCCTGGCATTCCAAATGCACCAGATATCTGCAAAAGTGCTCCCGAACCGCCGAGCGACAGTGGAGAAGGTCACGCTCTAAGGCAGATTTTCTCCAGTTCAAATTTATGCTCTCATCCTAAAGTGCTGCCCTTTCCTTCTCTAAACAGTCATACTTCAAGCACCTCATCTCCTCCCAGTCATCAAATCCGCAGAGTCTCTTCACCACCCTGAACTCCTTCCTCTGTCCACCCCCTCCTCGCCTTCCATCCTTGCTCTCTGCCCTTGACTTTGCTTCCTACTTCACATCTAAAATTTACTCCATACGTCAGGACATCATATCCCACCAGTTCCCCAGCACTACACCTCCTCCTTTCCCGGGTCATCCCTCCCCTTCCATTTTACCTACACTAACATCCTTCTCCCCTGTATCTGGAGAGGAAGTCATGGCCCTTATCCAGTCCTCCCCCCCCTTCCACCTCCCCCCTTGACTCTATCCTTCACATCTCCTCTGCTACCTCTCTCCCTGTGCCTGTTCCCATCTTGCCCACCGCCTCAATCTCTCCCTCTCATCTGGCACTGTCCCTTCTGCATTCAAACATGCCCTCGTCTCCCCCATTCTTAAAAAACCTACTCTTGATCCTAACACTCTCGCCAACTACCGACCAATCTCTCTCCCTTTTGCATCCAAACTCCTTGGGCGTATTGTTTACAACCGCCTCACCACCTTTCTTTCCTTCCACTCCCTCCTTGACCCTTTTCAGTCTGGCTTCTGTTCTCTCCACTCCACAGAAACTGTCCTCACTAGCAATGACCTCCTTGCTACCAAATCCAAAGGCCACTACTCTCTACTCATTCTCCTTGACCTTTCTGCTGCTTTTGACACTGTGGACCACCCTCTCCTGCTGCAAATCCTTCACTACCTTGGTCTACGTGACACTGCCCTCTCCCGGCTATCCTCCTACCTCTCTGATCGATCCTTCTCCATCTCCTCTCATGGCTTATTTCCCCCCCCCACATCCTCTCACAGTAGGTGTTCCCCAAGGTTCCGTTCTTGGACCACTCCTTTTCTCCCTCTATACATCCTCTCTAGGTGAACTTATCAGCTCTTTTGACCTCCATTATCTCTATGCTGATGACACTCAGATCTACCTTTCCTCCCCTGACATCTCTCCCTCTCTCCTGACTCGTATCTCCAACTGTCTTTCTGCTATATCTTCCTGGATGTCCCAGCGATTTCTTAAACTTAATATGTCTAAGACTGAGATGATCATCTTCCCACCCTCCCACATAAAGTCACTTCCCACTATTTCTTTATCAATTGATGGCACAACTATCTCCTCTAGCCCCAAAGTGCGCTGTCTTGGAGTTATCCTGGACTCCTCCCTCTCAAAATTATTTCCAAGTTCAGAGCCTTTCTCACCCAGGATGCTACTAAAACCCTCATCCACTCACTGGTCATCTCCAGATTGGACTACGCTAAACTCCTATCTGGCCTCCCTGACTCCCACCTCTCTCCACTCCAATCTGTCCTCAAGGCTGCTGCTCGGCTCTTCTTCCTCCACAAATGTTCTACATGTGCCTCTCCTCTCCTACAAGCCCTCCACTGGCTCCCCTTCCCCTTCAGAACCCAATTCAAGGTTCTTACACCCACTTCCAAAGCCATCACCCATTCCTCTCCCTTTACACTCCCATCCGCCTTCTTCGTTCAACAAATGCACACAGCCTCTCATGCCAACTGATTACTTCCTCCCACTCCCACCTCCAAGACTTTGCCCGTGCTGCTCCCCACCTCTGGAACTCTCCCTCTCCCCATCAGACTCTCCAGCTCTCTACAATCCTTCAAACACTACTTCATAAATGCTTTCCAGCTCTCATCCTAACTTGCTACTACATGCTCCCTCCTGCCTGTCTTCCCCATCTGTATCATGCCCGTCTGTCTGCCCCTCCCCTTGAGAATGTAAGCTCTTGCGAGCAGGACCCTCTACCCTCTTGTGCTTCTCCTTACTTTATGTTCATCTACTTCTTACTCACCACTAGGACACCTAACACTTGGTGCCTACACTTTGTTGCTTAATTGGGTGTTATGGCCACCTATGTATCAATGTATATTATCCATGTCCTTGTCCTTCATTGTATTGTATCTTACTATAAGTCACTTTTTGGTTATGTACCTTGTAAGGTGCTGCGGAACACTTGTGGCGCCATATAAATAAATGATAATAATAAAAAAGAACTAATGATCAAATAGGGTTGAGGCTACCAAAATAATTATATATATATAAAAAAAAAAGAGGACAACCTAGATGGGCCAAGAGGTTCTTATCTGCCATCAAATTCTGATTCTTTGTATGCATCAAATTAACATCCATATGAATGACGGGACCCAGTGTTTTCCAACAGTCCCCACAATGCATCCTGCCGCCATCTCTTCCCTAGGTAAACAACGCACACAACTTCTTGCTAGTTACAAGAAAAAAAAAAAAAAAAAACAGTCTGCACTGGTTGGCATTTTGGATCCATGAGAAATAATATTGATAATGGAGTCTCTACAACAGCGTTTTTTCAACCGCTGTGCCGCGGCACGAGCGGTTGTTAAGTGCCGCACGGTCAGAGCTGCCGTATTGCGGACCGGGCAGCGGTGAGCTCTTCTGGGAGTCTCAGGTGCGCCCGGGTCATCACCTATGGAGACGCGGTAGCGTGACATCACAGGTCACGCACGCCGCGTTTCCAGTCAGACTGCCCGCCCGCTAGCTCCGCAGCCCTTGCAGATGATCTGTATGAAGGCCATCAGCACCCCCAGTCATCCTACCTGCCTCACCAGCCAGCCTCGCGACCACCAGCACCCCCAACACGCCAGCCAGCCCTGCCACCACAAGTCAGCCCCGCGGCCACCAGCACTGCCAACCTGCTTGCCTCACTATCCAGCTAGCCCCACAGCCACCAGCTCTACCTGCACGCCCAGCCAGCCCCGTTGCCACAAACCAGCCTGCCTGCACTCTGCTGACAGCTTTGTATATGAGGAACAGGTAGGGACAAAAAAAAAAAAATTCATATTAATATTTTATGTGGGGGCCAGAGTACTTTGTTTTTTGGGGGGAGCAATGTGGGTTTTTTTTTCCTTTGGGGGCCAACAATGTTTTTTTTTTTTGTTTCTGTGGGGGTCAGCCAGTGTTAATTTTTACTGTGGGGGCCAATGTATTGCCTTTAATCCCTGTGAGGGCCAATGTATGTGTTTTTTTATGTGGGAGCCAATATGTATGTTTTTTCCAAGGTCGCGCACGCCGTATGGTGTGCCTTATTAATATTAAGTTCTTGTGTAGTGTGCCTCCAGTTAAAAAAGGTTGAAAATCACTGCTCTACAAGAACACTACACCACAAAAATCCTTAATATTTAACACACCTGGGGTAGTCCGTTACACTAAGTATCGGAGCTATTTTTAGATAGCTAAAGAGGTAATCTTTTAATAATTTTTTATCTTCTATTTTTGTTTTATTTTCTTAAGACTTCCGATTAAATGTTTTTATGTCTGCCTTCTATTGTCTACATTCTCTTTCTTTATTGACTGTGATTTACATAAGCTGATTGGATACACTTGGAGATGATTAAGCACAATGTAAAGTGGTATAAAAAGGGCTGTGTAACAGCTACAGAGACACCTTGAAAAAGCTACCTAATGGTAGCGAAACGCGTTGGTGGCTTCCCCTGATCTAGGCACTTATCATTGGGACTATTCTAAGGACATATACTGGAGCCCGCATTGGAGTTGGGACACATCTTTTTCCAGCACTGATTTCCCAGGGGTATTTCCTTGCGTTGGATGTTCGCCGGCTGTGATGTCCTCGCTAATTACAGGATCCTCATTTCATCTGGACTTAAGCTGGTAATCATTTCCCCATTGTTGGACATACAACTATACTCCAGTTTTGCCTGAAAGACATTGTCTTCCATCTTTATGTCCTAATATTGCTGCAGCAATTAGTGCCTACAGGGTCAATATCATGCATGATTATTTGTTTTATGTTCATTGAACTTTTAAACTATCCTTTTAGTGTATCCACATTTATTTGTGTATTAATTACTGTGTACTAGTTATTGTTTTTTCTATTATTGTTTTACATTGTTTTTTCATTAAATTTGTGTATTTACTAGCGCTGCATATTTCCTCTTTTTCTTCACCACAAAAATCCTTGTTTGTTTCCCTTTTTCCCCAGAATAGAATATAGGCTTTTCAATAGTCTCATTTTACTATGACAAAAGCAAAACCCCGTCCTTAGCATGTCCAAGAGCACAGTTTGCAAGCATCTTTAGAAAACATTAAAATGTGTAAGTAATATGTTTCCTTCCAGCTTAGCTAGTGCACAGGAAGTCACTATTACATAAGCCACACAAGACTGACTGCAGTCACATGCTACTGCAGAATATCCACAAGTGCAGGGAGAGCGGCGTCATATCATCTTCCCTCAAGAAACATTCCTTTATCAGCAGTGCCCTCCATAAAGGATCACTCACAGCCACTTCTGCACTTCCCACCCTTCCCTTAGGGAGAGGAAGCGATCGGTCATGACTATGAAATAACAGCCACATTCAAGTCAGACAAAAGCCCTTATTCTGTGCCATGCTCCCAGAACTCAGCAGACTGCAGCCCTTCACTAATGAATACATGATGAATAAACAGAGAGATCATTTTATGTTCATCAGATGTCTAAGCATAAAGAGCATCCAAAATATGTATAAAAGCCATCATCAGACATTGCCGAAACTACAAATCATGCTGCTTCTTAGATAATCTAGCAAAATGCCTGCAGCTTCAAACTTTTTTCCCTTTCATTGTAAGTAGTCTCATTGCGGTTTATTTACTGATCTCACAGTAATTAGAATCATTTGCACACTTATCCATCACATCAATCCAATTTTCTCTAGAAGAAAATACACCGATGTAGCCACAGTAATTTCACATTGGAGAACACTAAAGGGCACTTTGCGATCCGACGGCCGATATATCGGACGGTCCCCACACACTGAGTGATCCGTTGGCCCACTGCCCCATGTGCTGGCACCACCCTCCCCCACAGCGCTGTATGGGATTGTTTCGTCAATCCCCCAGATCAATTGAACATGCAGAAAGATCTGGAGGAGTGACGGACGACCCCACGGGAGCGCGCAGCGGACGATATCATGCCCACACATGGAACAATATAGTTAAAAACCGTCGGATCGGCTGCTATATCGCTCCATGTTTGGGGGCCTTAAGGCTGCATCTGCTTATATTACTGAAGAGCCAAAGGTTTGTGCCATTGTGTATTGATGATTATTTAAGATAAACTATGAACATGGAGTAAATGTATTAGGCCTGAGAAATGCAGACAGCCGTGAAATTGAGGCAATTTAGCAGCTAGATTTAAAGCGGCAATAATTTCAAAGACAAAATCGATTTGCTTTAAAAGTGTAGCCGCTAATTCGCAGATTTTGTAGACGCCTGCAGCTCAAACCATTACATTTACCATAATATGTTGTTTCACCAATTCTCATACAGCTACACTACTCTCCATAAAGGCAATAAAATATTTACGAGGACAAAAAATGCCATCGCTACCATCTGGACAGAGGATTAACTGCAAATGGTCATAAGTTAGTAATAAAATCAGATAAAAATACAGAGAGAATTAAGGGCCTCATTTATTAACGAGTTTTATCACCAAAACAAGTGATAAATGTCACTGTGAATGATAAATGGTGCTCCAGCCAATCAGCTCCCAACTGTCAGAAAAATGACAGTTGGGAGCTGATTGGCTGGAGCACCATTTATCATTCACAGTGAAATGTATCACTCGTTTTGGTGATAAAACTTGTTAATAAATGGGGGCCTAAGTCTTTCGAAACACTAGGTACTGAAGAAGCCATGAGAGGAGCATGTAAATGTTAATGTAGAATTACCATGCTTGGCTATGCCTACAGTATATAATGGGTTGAAATTGCATGCAGTTTTGCTTTTTGGCGCTGAAAACATACCATTTCTGCAAAAATACAGCCCAGGCTCCAAATATCCACAGCAGTGGAGTAGAACTTACAGCCAAGAAGAATTTCCGGAGCTCTGTACCAGAGAGTTACCACCTTATAAAGGAGAAAATAGTCAATTAATTCCATTGCTGCTATTTGGCAGCTTCTTAATTCCATGGTTACAGCTATACTAATCATCGCATATTCAACTGAATGCAAGTCATATAGATTATGGGTATGATGCAGAGGTGAACACAAGTTGGTAGTGATTGTTCCCGTATTGCATGTGCGGAACTAAGTGCGAGCATAATCCAGTATGCAAAGTTGTGAGGATCGAATTGACTGTACTACCCCTGTCCATATGTTTGGTTATTAAAGCCACCATCATTATCCCTGGAGTAGAAATTCCATCTGAAAACAGGTATAATTGCATGTACACACAACTCTGCATAGCCCACACATTTGCCAAAACCAACTTGCGTTCAACTGTACATCAGCTCACACTTAAAATTAAGAGTTATGGTATAAAATACCTTAATTAACTTTTTTCTTCGAGGTCCATAGGGTCCACAGAAATTACCTTGGGGTATGTGGATGGAGTGATCCAGGCACCAAACAATTAACAAGCTCTCAGCTCCCAGGATGCACTGGGTCCTCCTTCATATATCCCCCGCCCCTGGCTACAGGCATTTCGTTTGTTACCAAGCCCAAAGCAGGAGAAGGAAAAAGATGAGAAGGAAGGACAATTATACTTTAGAACCACTCTCTCTAACAAGAGGGAATCACAGAAATACAAAAGAAAAGATTACCCCACAACACCAGGTGCGTTTGGGTGGGTGTCCTGTGGACCCTATGGACCTCGAAGAAAGAGTTAACAAAAGATAATATGAGATATGGTAAGAACTTACCCTTGTTATCTCTATTTCTACGAAGTCCATAGGGTTCCACAGGATACCTTGGGGTATAGGCGATGGCGGCAGACATCCAGGCACCACAGAGTTAAATTTTCAGCCTCCCAGGATGCACTGGGGTCCCTCTCCTATACCCCGCCCCTGAGCCTCAGGCCACCCAGTTTCGTAACAAGCCATAGGCCGGAGCAGGAGCAAAAAAGAGAGAGAAGACAGTCTGGAACACACAAGAATCACATTCTCACCAGAAGGTAGACGGAGAAACCGGTGAACAGATCAAAGCCCATCTGCAGTACAGGTGCGACAGGGCGGGAGTCCTGTGGAACCCTATGGACTTCGTAGAAATAGAGATAACAAGGGTAAGTTCTTACCATCTCTCATTTTCTACTTCAGGGTCCATAGGGTATCTACAGGATACCTTGGGGATGTCCCAAAGCAGTATCCTTTAAGGGTGGGGACGCTCCTGTGCTGTAAGGAGAATCCGCCGCCGAAAGGAAGCATCCTGAGAGGCGAAGGTATCAAAAGCATAATACCTTACAAAAATATGGACAGATGACCACGTGGCTGCCAATCACCGCTGAGGCGCCACGTCGAGCTGCCCACGAAGGACCCACAGACCTAGTGGAAGAGCTTTAATAGAGGATGGAACAGGAAGACCTGTGAATCCATCCTGCCAAAGTTAGCGTAGTGGCAGGCCAACCCTTTTTATGGAAATCAGAAAGAACAAAACAGAGAGTCTGATTTCCTAAATGGACTGGTACGGTCAACTTAAATTCTTAGCGCCCGTACCACAGCCAAATAGGCCTCACCAGCAGACAGGACTGGGGAAGTAAAGGCAAGCACTGCCCTGTTCCTAGGAAAGATGAGGAAAAGGGAGGTCTACATGACAGAGCCTCCCATTCTGAGATCCTACTGGCCAAATTAAGAGCCAGAAGGAATACAGTCCTAGCCGTAAGCCATTTGAAATCCACTGAGCCCAGTGGATCAAATGGCGGTCCTCAGAGAGCCCTAAGGACCACAGCCAAATCCCAAGGAGCCACAGGTGGAACAAAGGGATGCTGAATATAACGTACACCCTGCACAAAGGTGCGGACATCAGGAAGAGTAGCAATCCTACACTGAAACCATACTAACAGGGCAGAAACCTGCACCTTCAGGTAAGCAAGGCGAAGACCGTTATCTAAGCCCACCTGTAGGAAAGCCAACCTCTGGATATCAGGAATACCCGAGGAGCCTAGCCTCTAGGGCGACACCTGAAAGAAAGTATACCATACCTAATGGTAAATTCTTGCAGATAAAAACTTCCGAGCTCTTAGCATGGACAGAGCCCCTGTTAACTATAGAGCTGGAAAAACTCCTAGACCTTAAGAGGGCAGTCTCCACCGCCACACCGTCAAGGACAGACAACCCAGGTCTGGGTATCAGCCAGGATCCTCAGACAATAGGTCCGGGCGTAGAGGCAACAGCTTCGGAGTGTTAACTGAGAGGCTCCGAAGATCTGAGTAATAGTGCCATCTGGCCTACGCTGGAGCTATCAGCAGGAGCGTGCCTCCTTCTTGCTATAACTGGAGGAAGAAGGGATAACGGAGGGAGGTACACAACTTGGAAGGTCCACTGGACCTACCTACGTCTGTCAGAAGAGTCTCATCTCTGAAAGGCTCCACTTGTTCATCAGAAGATTGAACACCTCCTGATAAAGAGGACATTTCCCTGAATGCACGTCTTGACGGCTGAGAAAGCATGCTTTCCATCTGAGGATTCCTGAATGAACACTGCCGATGACGGCAGGGATATAGCCTTCCACCCAGGCCAGAATTCGGGACACCACTGTTCGTGTCGCTTGACTTCGGGAACCTCCTAGGTGGCTTACATAAGCCATCATGATGGCGTTGTCAGACTGTACCTGCACGGTATTTCCGTGGAGGACCTGTCCTGCATGCTGGAGAACCTTGAATACTGCTCAGAGTTCTCAGATGTTTATGGGAAGCGCAAAAACTACTGGTGTCCACCTGCCCTGGAACAAGTGTGGACCCGTCACTGCTTCCGAGCCACGGATACTGGCGTCCGTCGTCAGAAGGACCCTGTCCGCAATCCCAAAGGGGGCGCCCCTTGTTTAGGTGAGCTTTCTGCAGCCACCAGGCCAGAGAGAGAGAAACCTCCGGGGAAAGCCTATTGACTTTATCCTATGGGGCAACCCATCCCATCCGGAGAGGATCAAGTTCTTTAGAGTGAAGCTGGGTACTCCACCATGTCGAACAGCGACATCCTGGAACCCAGGAACCACATTGCCAAGTGAATAGACACTCGGCGACTCTGCATTACAGGCAAAGGTACGCAGTTGCCTGCAGAGATCTTTTCCTCAATCACAAAGATCCTCAGATGTTGGGATATGGAGCATCCTCTGTGAAGAATCAGAGAGGACCATTTCCAGTTTATCAGTCAGCCCTAACGTAGCAACACAGATATTGTCCGTTGCATATGGCACTGAAGTATCTCTGGAGACCATGGTAACAACAGGAGATCACTCGGATAGGGTAACAAGCGGACCCCCTGCATCCGCAGGTGGGCTGCCATAACTACCATTACCCTGGTAAACCGTGAGGCGCGGAGGCCAGACCAAGGGGCAATGCCAGAAACTGGAAACGCTTATCGACCACTGCAAACCTGAGGAAAACACTGGTGTGCTAAGAAAAGAGGGATATTCAGGTAGTCACCCTGAATATATCCAACGACACCACAAAATTCCCAGGCTCCATTGAATGATGGAATGCAGGGTCCCCCTCCCGAACCGAGGAACCCTTAAGAATTTGTTGAAGGATTCGAGGTTGAGAATGTCCTGGTAAGCCCCATTGGGTGTCTGTACCAGAAAGAGGATGGAGTAATACCTCGTTCCCCTTTGGGGCAACGGAATAGGTACTATAACTCCTGCCTGGAGCATAGAGTGTAACACCCTCAAAAATTACAGGGCCTTGTCCTGAATTGACAGAAGACCTGTAACGAAAAACCGTCTGGGAGGCTTTTACCGGGAAGAGAGGACATACCTTCAAGAAAATACTTCTCTTACCCCAGTGTCCGTGGTGGTCAGACACCAGCACTGGGCGAACTGGAGAAGCCGGCCTCCAACTCTGGGGGCTCCCGAGAGGAGGCCCGTCCCGTGAGGCTGAAGGCTTATAGTCCAACTTGGGAGTAGGACGTCTTGTACTCTAAGCCTGTTCTTATGGCTGAGCAGATTTCCTGGCTACTGACTGTCTTGGAAAGCTGTATTTTAGACTTACCCTGGCCTCACAGGGCCGAAAAGACAAAGTCCCAGACCCTGATGGGACTGTAGCCGATGGCAGACACGCAGACGTAGCTGCTGCCTGCAGGGCCACAATTGCGTCCAGACGAGGGCCAAACAGGACTTGTCCCGTAAAAGGCAAAGCATTCCAAATGGAATCTGCGTCCGCTTTCCAAGAGCGCAACCACAGGGAGCGGCAAGCCGCTACTGCTGCCGAGGAGATTCTGGAAAGGAGTAGGCTATATGTAAGACCGTCTCATTATGAACGTGGCAAAGTCTCTGAGAATTTGCCACTATCCACCTGCTCTGCTGGAGAGTCAGTGTGCAGAGATCCAGTTACCTACTCAGTGTTCCATGGCTCTGGCCCCCCAGCACACGGCCATAGCCGGCCTGGAAGCCCCTCCAGCAAGGGAATATTGGATTTTAGATATATTTGCACCTTGCAATCTGGAACCTCCTTCAAAAAGGACCTGGAGGGCATGGGCAACGTAGCACTCCTCACTAGGCGTGTAACATGAGAATCTACCCGTAAAGGTAACTCCCATTCGGAAATGTAATTATCCGCAAAAGGGGTATGCAAAAGGTCAACCGTTTTTGAGGCTGGAACCGCTTACCCGGAATTTCCACGCCTCCTCTAAATGATTGACCTGACCAGATAGAGGAATTACAGTGGCAACACCCTTATCCTTAAAGAAGGCATATTTGGATTTAGCCACGGGGGATATGTAATAACCAAAGCCGCACGGACTGCCCGTAGAAGGCCAGGTATATAGACTTTAGACCCAGACTACGCCTCCTTTGCACTAAGGGGCTCGTGTCTGAAAAAGTCAATAATGTCACAGTCATCAGACGTCATGTCTTTACCCGTCCGAGACCCGAAAGGCCGTTTAGAAGGCCGAAATGGTGACTCCCCCTGTAAAACGTCCATCAGGTGATATACCATTTGGACAATAAATTCACCCACACAGGCTCCTGCGAGACCTGGGGGGGCGAAAAGCAGGATACACTGGGGTACCATCAACTGTCCAGGGACCCCCTGCATGTGATGAGACCACCACAGGCTGCGATAACCCCTATGGGGAAACGCAGGGGGCGTTGCCCACAAAGGCTGTAATGTGCAGGCACAGTGACAGAAATGGGGCGTGATATATAATACAACATGCCCTCCATAAACCCTCAGCGTCTACATATCCCTCCGCTAACTGCACATGATATCAGTACATTATAGCTGGAAGAGGATATGCTCGTTCACTTTCCGACATGAGGAGTGTGAACGGAGCGTATGTGACCTCCCACACAGAAAAACCACGTTTACTGTGAGGTAAAGAACAGGGATAGGAAAAGACTGACAGTCAGAAATGAAAGTACAGGCATTTAAGTCACATACAATGCACAGATAACATCCTGCATTACAAGCACTGCGATCAACTACACAGACCAGAGCCTAGTAGGAAACAGTGCTGCATACACTGACCTTAATTGAAGGAGAGGTATGCGGGGGACCCGGACTGCAATGGCATCTGTATCAGCTTCCAGCAGCGTTTGCCATCCCCAGCACATGTAGTGAGAAAATGGCCACCGAGGAGCAGAGAGAAGGCAGGGCCCGGGGGAGGAGCGCTGACACAGCCCGCTGTGGAATGGCACTGTGCAGCGGGGGAGACGCCGGCTGTGAGACAGGGAAGGCGTTCTCCCCTGGCGTGCTATTAACCCCTGGGACGCCGCGCTGTACCGCACATGCTGCGGCCCGCTGTCCCTGGTGGTCTAGTGGAAGGCGCAGGATCAGTACCTGGCCCCACGCGCAGCCAGTCCCCTGCCTGGGGACCAAACAGGACTGTGTTACCGGCGGGTGCCCACCGCGGGACCCCGCCGCTTACCTTGTTCCCCGTGCATCCGGCCACAGTCCAGGTAGCCGGGGATCACCGCTAGCTGTGACCCCAGCTACCTACCAGCATGCCCGGATCGGTACCGGCGTTCTGGTACCAGCGGGGTGTAGGAGTGACAGCATGGACGTCAATACTGACTGTCCTATGCTGGAGCACTCTAGTTGTGCAGCCACAGCTGCGAAGAAATATTCAGGGGCCTTAAAAAGACCCCCCTCTGTACGGTGCGACTGGTCCGGCCAGGCACCTACGAAAACTGAGTGGCCTGAGGCTCGGGGTAGGGGTATAGGAGAGGGACCCCAGTGCATCCTGGGAGGCTGAAAATGTAACTCTGTGGTGCCTGGATGTCTGCCGCCATCGCCTATACCCCAAGGTATCCTGTGGATACCCTATGGACCCTGAAGTAGAAATGCTGTTATACTGTAACTCTTACATTTCTTTTTCGGGGTCCATAGAAATGACCTTGGGGATGTCCCAAAGCATCTCCTGTGTAGTAGAAAGGAGAATCCGATGCCCAAAGGAAGCATCCTGACAGGCAAATGTGTCAAATTTTACAAAAAGTGTGGATGGAGGACCACGTGGCTGCCTTGCACAGTTGTTCCGCAGAGGCACCACGACGAAGCGCCCACGATGGTCGCACGGATCGAGTAGAATGTGCTGTCATTGTGTTTGGAACAGAGAGATCAGCTTGTGTGTAAGCTTGAGAAATTGTCATCTGAAGCCACCTAGCTAGAGTATGTTTGTTAGCTGGCCAACCTCGCTTATTACAGCCACACAACACAAACAGAGAGTCTGATTTCCTAATGGAGTTGGTGCGATCCACGTAAATACGTAGTGCGCGTACAACATCCAGCGAAGCTTCACCTACAATGAGACCTGAAGGCTAGAACCACAATTTCTTCATTTACATAAAAACGGGATACACCCTTAGGAAGGTAACCCGCCCTGGTAAGAAGAACAGCTCTATCCTGATGAAAAATCAAGAAGGGGCTACCATATCAGAGACCCTGAGGCGATAGCAAGAAGAAAAACTGTCTTTGCTGTCAATCACTTAAGGTCTACTGATTTCAGGGGTTCGAATGGGGGAACATCAGGCAGCGGGGCGATCCTTCGCTGAAACAAACTGAAAGTGCAGATGCCTGAACCCTCAGGGTGGCCAGATGGAGACCCCGATCTAATCCAGCCTGAAGAAAGGCAAACACTCAAGAGACCCTAAACACTTCAGGATCATATTTTCTATGTTCACACCACTGAAAATACGAGTGACAAATTCTGTAATAAATGCGCGCAGAGGAAGGTTTCTGTGCCCTAAGCATCGCCTGAATTACAGAACTGGTAAAACCCTTGGCTCTTAGGATGGAAGTTTCAAGAGCCATGGCGTCAAAGATAGACGAGGAAGGATCGGATACAGGCAGGGACCCTGTATTAACAGGTCCGGCCTTAGAGGAAGAGGCCACGGAGTGTCTATAGAGAGAATCTGGAGGTTGGTGAACCAATGACGTCTGGGCCAAGCAGGGGCTATCAGTATTACTGTTCCGCCCTCCTGCTTGAATTTCCTGATGACCCTTGGAAGAAGGGAAAACGGAGGAGACAGATACGCATGTCTGAAGTCCCACTTTACTGCTAGAGTGTCCACAAACTTGGCTGCAGTATCCCTGGTTCTGACCCCATACCTGGGGACCCTGTGGTTGTGGCCTGAGGCCATGAGATCTACCTCTGGAAGACCCCATCTGTTCACTAGTCCCTGAAACACCTGTGGATGAAGAGCCCACTCTCTTGCGTGTATATCCTGCTGACTTAGGAAGTCCGATTCCCAAATGAGGACTCCTGGTGTGAATACTGCCGAGATCACTGGAAGATGACATTCTGCCCAGACCACTGCCATGGCAGCCTGACTCCGCATGCCTCCCTGATGGTTGAGGTAGGCTACTGCGGTGGCATCCCCACACTCATCAGAAGATGCACCAGAGTCAGCAGGCTGGTTGGAGTGATAGGAAGAAGCCGACCGCCTTCTGGTTTTAGGCTGTACTGGTCTAGCTGCTTGCAACGGTTGCTGAAAAGCAGCCGAGGACGAAGCCATACTCTCTGACCTGAGTGGGCATAAACGTCCATCCAGTACGGATGCATAGGGGGCATAAACATAGAAGGTTGTAGCTACTGAGGGTACCCTAAAGTCGGGGCCAGCCTAGGGGCCGACAACCGGTCTACAACCTGCGCCATGATCTGGGAAAAGGAAGCCCAAGGGGGTTCCTACACAAGAGCTGGTAGGTTTGACTGATGTGGTGACTCTTTAAAACAGTGACCACATAATCCATCTTGCATGAAATCCTCAGGGGATAACCCTGCCTTACAGGCCATACACGACACCAGCACAACGGCTTCAGCCACCTGTTTGTCAGATTCTTTGGACATAATATCAATAATGTATTGCAAAGTAATATACAATGTGACAATGTTTCACCCCAAAATAACCCACACACCTGTAGCAGAGGGCTTATGAGGAGAAACAGCAGTGATAGCACTAACTGACAGTTATTCAGGAACAAAAAGGCAGTATAACACACAGCAGCCCCAGGCCAAGAAGGATATTGAGCTCTGTATAATCTGGCTACCTAAGGCTAGGTATACAGGGAGACTGACCCAACCTCCTAAGATCACAGCCACCGAGAGCATCTAAGAGTGGTCTCTGGCAGTCTCATATACAGGGAGGCTGGGAGGAGCAACCCAGAGGCGGGAAACCTCGACTCTGGATCAGCGTCTGAGTTGGGGGAGGGGCCACCGGGAAGAGTGTACGTCCCCTCTGCTGTATAGCTCCACCCGGGACACTGACATGATCGCCACCATTATTTTACCCCCGGCTGTCAGGATCCCTCATGTCCCGGTGGTCTAATGTGGGAGGCAGTTCACCTGGCTCCTCACTACAGTGTCCTCCGGCTGGTCTCCACCGCTGGAGGCACGGACTGCCACGTGGTTCCCCGCCGTCAGTGCCCGCGGGGAACCACCTTACCTGCGTCCCCGATGTTCCCGGCTGCAGTCGTGGGCTCAGCTTCCTCTGCTGACACCCGCCAAAATCACCAGTTTCTTCACTGTTGTTGCGGCGCCGGCGGGGGAAGACAGAGCAGCAGCACGGGCATCCATCCGGGCGCCTAGTGCTGTTTACACATAATAGTACAGAAAAAAAAACAAACTTGTCCCCCTGTTCAGAGAGGTGGACTCCTGCACACCAAACAAAAAACTAAATGCCTGTAGCCAGGGGTAGGGGATATATGGAGGAGGACCCAGTGCATCCTGGGAGCTGAGAGATTGTTAACTGTTTGGTGCCTGGACCACTCCAACCACATAGCTTAAAGGTAATTTCTGTGGACCCTATGGACCCCGAAGAAGAAAGAACCAGTAGAGGATAGGAGGAAAAAAAACGGCTACATGTTAATGTGCACAGGGATAAGGCTAGCGGGGGTAACACATTAGTAAAGATTGTTTACATAGGTGGCGCTTTAGAAGACTACGGTGTAGATTTACTATTGCACACTTTTTTGAAAAAGCACAATAGCGAATCTACCCTTACATATTAGGTTATTTACCAGCCATCAATATTCAGTGTTTAGGACACTGAAAGCATAATTAACAATTGCTCAGTTAACTAGAGGGGAAATTTTCTGTGTGGAATGGTTAGGTCCATAAGATATAGCCAGATACTACAAATTGTTATCACTAAGAGGATTAGTATATGGTTTTACATCTTGGGTGTTACAGGAAGGTATTATAAAATGTACAGATATGGACACACAACTGCAAATTGCTTTCTAAAATAGTCTGAGCCCAACATTCATAATTATGAATTACACTGACTCACTGTAATTTGATTTACAAAACATATATTGGATATATAAGGCTGTAAAGTGCACCAGAGAAAACCTGATTGCAAATAATCCAGTAGCCAAAAACAACTCACTCAGTGTATGACACAGGGTAAGAAGACAAAGCAGCAAAAGAAAGCTGGATTATTCCCACCTCGTGCGTGTAAGTTCGCACTGGCACTCCAAATGCTCGTGCCAGCCCAAAGTCTGCAAGCTTGATCGCTCCATCTGCATTGATAAGTAAGTTCTGAGGCTTCAAGTCACGATGCAAGACCCGGTGTGAATGGCAGAATGCTAAGCCTTGCAAAAGCTGGTACAAGTAACTCTGACAACATGGAAGGAAAGGAAAAAAGTGTTCACAAACAGCTCAAACAATGCTGTAACTAAACAGTGCTGTGTTTATTGCCCCTAGTGTTGTAACATAATTCTGATTGAAAAAGCAGTGCCCTGGAACTGTTAACAAAACTCCAGTGCAGATCATTACAATTTACAGGATATATTTATAGAAAAATAAACAGATCAGCTCAGCCACTGAAGTATTTTAAAAGGATAAAATGACATACATTTTTAAAAAGATTGATCTGATCAACTGTGTTCCTCTGCGTTTTTCTGAGTCACCCAGTAAATTGTCGATTGTATGGGTATATATGCCCGCAAGGTATCAAACAAATCATGAATAAAGTTGATAACACACATGCTGACCCTGGTATGCTGCATAAGTGTCACACAACAAAATATACCACAGTTTAGCTTAAGCAGAAATGTTTTAAGCAAAAGAGGATTTACAGTTTTATGCACTTAAATACATAAGCACAAATCTTCACATATTTAGGAGACATGGTAAGGTGATGGGTAATCTATAAAAAGACTAATAATATACAAACTAACTTTTACAAGAGCCACTGGGATCCCGGTAATATTGGAACTGTCCATAAACTTCTTCAAGTCTTGGTTGAGGAACTCAAAGACGAGGTATAGTTTGTTTTCTGTGTGAATGACGTCCAATAGCCTAACAGCAGAAAATTACGAAGAAAGAGGATGTTAAAATAGAGCTAAATAAGCAAACATTTAGGAGACTTAATTTAATCATGGAATGACAATACTGCAGGAATTACACTTGAGAAACCAAAAACAATGTGTGCATACATGTGGGCAAGGAGTGCATAGGACAGAGCTCGGAGGGAGGTCCCAAAGCATCTCTGCAACTGTAGCTGCCATGGTAGTCCATGTATCGAATAGCATTATAAATCATTGTAGCCATCCAAAGAAACAAATCAAGCAGAAATAGCAATAATCAATATTCTTCCTACAGCCTCACAGTAACGTTATTTTTCTTCATAGGGATACTGTGCAAGCTTCTTCCATGCGTTAAGTTAAAGTGAAAATGCTTCACAACTGCATGGAAAACGTCTAGGTGTTTGCAATTCCTTAAAGTCATTGATAGGGTGCATACAGGCAGTTAAATTCACATACTTGACTATGTTTGGGTGATTAAGTTCCTTCAGGAGAGAGATTTCCCGAATGGCTGTGCTTGGAACCCCTTCTGTCTCCCTAGAAGAGAAAAGAAAAGCAATTAGAAGATCTTTTTCTGAGAAAGGCAGGGTTAAGACGTCCATGTATGCTGCAACTGTATTGTTTTTGTTCAAACCCCCATGAAAAAGACCCACCAGAAAACCGCCAATGTTGATCTACTATTATATATTTTTTTTAATACACACTCACACATACAGGGTGGTCCATAAGTGTAGAACCACCCTTAAAGTAAATTAATACAGAAATATTAATCCAGTGCCTTAACATATTATATGGAAATGGGGGAAAACTTTTTAGGGTATTCATTTCTTAATTGGGAAAGTAATCATGCAACATATCAAACAGATGCAGAATTTCATAAGAAAAACAACGGTGTTCTTCGCTTTAACATATATATGTATTCATTTTCGAGTATTAACTGAGTTTTCTTTTGCAGGTAGTGACATTAACGAAAATGGCACTAACACAAACAGAAGGTGCTGACATTGTATTGATATCTGGATAAGGAAGTACACGTGCTATTGCAAATTATTTCAACCAACGTCACCCAAATAGGCCATCCATTACTCACAGTGCAGTTGCCAAACTCCTTGTCAAATTTAAATGAAACATATTAGAAGAAATTTGCCTATCAATCTCAACACGTTCCGTTGTTAGTGTCATTGTTATTAATGTCACTACCTGCAAAAGAAAACCAAGTTAAAAATAAGAATGAATACATGAAAATGCAGAATTTCATAAGAAAAACAATGGTGTTCTTCATCTGTTTGATATGTCACAAGACTACCTTCCCATTTAAAAATTAGAATTGCATCCAAGATGGCAGACTTCAAGATGGCTGCCATACTGGTGACAAACCTAAAAAGTTTTTGTCTACTCCCATATCAGATGTGTACACACTGGATTAATATTCCCTTACTCATTTCTATACCCAGCCGGCGGCATGACTAACGTAGCGTTCCCGCTAGGCTGTTTTAGCGGGGCGCGGCGCCCTGCCTTCCTTCTGGAGGGCAAAAAGCACCCTGCCCTCCAGGAGGAGGGCAAAAAGCGCCCTGCCCTCACAGCCTGCGGGAGCCGTTCTCACCTGCGGGACGCAGTGTCCCGTGGGTGGAGAAACATGCGGTGACCCGGTCACCGCCGGAGAATAGACGCCGGGCGCATGCGCCCGGCGTCTATTCTCCCTGTCTGCAGGGCTTGGGGGCTGCCCGGCGTGTCCGTAAGTGCCGGGCACGCCCCCAAGAGTGATGAAAAGGGGACGCGTCTTATAGACACGCCCCCTTTTCCGATGACCACGCCCCCTTCTCGGTCGCGCGCGCCGAAGGCCGCGCGTGCATGCCCTCTCTAGCTCCGGCGCCCTGCCTACCGCCGGAGCTAGAAGGAACACTACTAACGTTTGCGTGCCCAGCACCTCCATACGGGCTTCCCCAAGCTCTCAATGTGAATTGATGCCGTGCACATGGCATCTATTCACGCGGCGGCAGAACGGCAGCGGCCAGGCTGTTTTAGCAGGGTGCCCTGCTAAAACAGCCTGACGTGAACACACATTTCAGAACACATCTTAGGTTTACACTATTTAAACTATTCAGTCTGTATTTGTACCTATCCTAAGCAGGTGTAAAAGATACAATTCCTAACAGGCGTACACACACTTACTTGCTGGGCTGTATTCACGTGCCCTTACAGAACTCTGCCTATGTGAAAATACCCCTTCCCACCCCTGTTCCGACTATACAGTTGTAAGGTTTCAATGTGCAAAGAGGGTGCAGGACTGAATAGCCACATATACACGGATTTACTTTTAGCAAGCAAAGTGAGTACAGAAAAAAAACAAAAACATATATTTTAAAACCAATATTTTAATTCCTCTGGTACAGTACACCAAAACTACATCAGATTGTGCCGACTGCAGTTGCTGCTGTACCTATATTGTCCTGCAATGCCAATGCTAAAATGAAAGTGTGCCGTGTACACAAATGAACTCCTGTAAAGGTAAGCATAATTTGTGGCCCAAAATAACCTGAAAATATTGATCTTGTTTCCCATTTACTCTAATTGCCATTTTAAAAATATCAGACAAAGACGCCAAAGATTGTACATTTTGGCAACCCATTTTTTTTTTTTTTTTTAATAAATCTACACCATAGTGTTTCCATTAGCTGTTTTAGCAGAATTACTATAAGCAAAAGTACAGTGCAACTAGGTGTGTTGTCCACTACTAGCCAGTGCTCCAAAAAAATTGTTCTGAGTAGTAATAATTGTGGCACACTGAATCAAGATCACATAAAATGTATGATTTCCAGCTGCTGTACTTTTACAGGCCTGGACTTGGGCACTTGGGGCTTTAGAGTTGGTTGTACGTCACTTTCTTCGGTGTTTATACACATTCCATGTGCAAATCAAAAATGTGACCATATCTAGATTTATGTGAGGCGTATTGCATTTGGGTACTGGCTGATTGTTGCAAAGATACAGCGTTATGTTTTTGACTAACAGCAATACTAATGCTGGGCATACACGGCCAGATAAAATGTCTGTCAGACCGACAGACATTTTATCTGGCCGGCTGCCAGCCGCAGATGTCCGCGGCATACACTGTGAGATTTCTCTCACAGTGTATAGCCCGACATCTGCGCTCCACCTCCGGGGAAGGAGACATTTCCCTGTTCCTTCCGTAGGAAGGAACACAGGAAATGTCTGTCTGTCGGCCGTGCTGGACATACACTGCCCGATGCGGCCGACAGTTACCGGGTAAATATCGCATCGGACGGGCATGCTGGACAATCCAGCATGCCCGACCGAGCAATATTTAACCCTCGGTCGCCCCCCCCACGCTATAATTATCGCGGCGATCCGCCGATATCGGGCGGATCGTCCCGATAATTGCAGCGTCTATGGCCAGCATTACTAGCCACTTCTGATTATGTTTTGACCTCTACAGCTGACAGTACTCATTCCATCAGCATTGAGGCTATAGTCACATTTCATGCATTTTTCAACATATGTTCAACACACAAACTTCAGCTCTTAAGTAAATCCTCTCTGTAGTTCTAAATTACAATTTACACAAAGGAAATAAGAAAAAACACTGGCGCACTGAGTATTGGCTGCCAATGTGTACAACTGGTTGTTCCCACTTTGAGCAACCACAGAAAATCAATGGGAAATATAAGAGAAATATACCCATGCGGCGTTACCCATAACATACAGATAATTCTTTCTTGATGGATTATAAAAGTTCTTGTTGTGGCAATTTCTCACTCAAGGAATCCAGTCCTTATGTCCCACCAAAGATGTCATTACTCTCAGGTGTTCAACATGCAGTCCCAGCTGTATCCCAGTATGATGTCACTCAAACAGAATATATAAAGGGGCAAATATAGTGTAGTGTATTTGGTTCACATTTATTTAATTACATATCGTGCAGTGTAGTCAATACATATTAATTAATAAAAACAATATATGCGGCTATATTCTCAGCCACTGTACATTTTCTCATATAGTGCAAAATTCATAAAGGATTCAGAGTAATGCTACGCTTCCTCAAGGCTGTATCCACCAACATGTTCTGAGTAATGCTACTCTTCCCCAAGGCTGCATCCGCCAACACGTTCTGAGTAATGCTACTCTTCCCAAAGGCTGCATCCACCAACACGTTCTGAGTAATGCTACTCTTCCCAAAGGCTGCATCCACCAACACGTTCTGAGTAATGCTACGCTTCCTCAAGGCTGTATCCACCAACACGTTCTGAGTAATGCTACGCTTCCTCAAGGCTGTATCCACCAACATGTTCTGAGTAATGCTACTCTTCCCCAAGGCTGCATCCGCCAACACGTTCTGAGTAATGCTACTCTTCCAAAGGCTGCATCCGCCAACATGTTCTGAGTAATGCTACGCTTCCCCAAGGCTGCATCCGCCAACACGTTCTGAGTAATGCTACTCTTCCCAAAGGCTGCATCCGCCAACACGTTCTGAGTAATGCTACTCTTCCCAAAGGCTGCATCCGCCAACACATTCTGAGTAATGCTACGCTTCCCCAAGGCTGCATCCGCCAACACGTTCTGAGTAATGCTACTCTTCCTCAAGGCTGCATCCACCAACACATTCTGAGTAATGCTACTCTTCCCCAAGGCTGCATCCACCAACACGTTCTGAGTAATGCTACTCTTCCTCAAGGCTGCATCCACCAACACATTCTGAGTAATGCTACTCTTCCCCAAGGCTGCATCCACCAACACATTCTGACTAATGCTACTCTTCCCCAAGGCTGCATCCACCAACACATTCTCAGTAATGCTACTCTTCCACAAGGCTGCATCCAACACATTCTGAGTAATGCTACTCTTCCCCAAGGCTGCATCCGCCAACACGTTCTGAGTAATGCTACTCTTCCCCAAGGCTGCATCCGCCAACACGTTCTGAATAATGCTACTCTTCCCCAAGGCTGCATCCGCCAACACATTCTGAGTAATGCTACTCTTCCCTAATGCAGCCTTGAGGAAGAGTAGCATTGCTCTAAACACGTTGGAAGCTTTGCTTGGACTTACCTGCAGTCCCCGGACTGAAACCATTAACCTTGCAAGGTCAGCTGGACGAGTTGCTTGAAGGGAGGAGAGTTGTAATCTGGATACCTCCCGTTTATACTCACTTGAAGCACCGAATCTGGTGCCAAACAACGTTATGGTTCCAATCTTATTATTCCACTAATTATGGAAGATTATCCTTGGTTATGAATTTTGCACTATATGACTAAGTGTACAGTGGCTGAGAATATAGTCGCATATATTGTTTTTATGAATATGTATTGATTACACTGCACTATATGTAATAAAATAAGTGTGAACCAAATAAACAACAGGTTGAGTCTCCCATATCCAAAATGCTTGGGACCAGGGGTATTTTGGATATCAGAATAGTCTGTATTTTGGAATATTTGGATACCATAATGAAATGTCTTGGGAATGGGGCCCAAATCTAAATACGGAATGCATTTGTTTTATATTCACCCAGCCTGCAGGTCATTTTACACTATATTTTTAATAATTTTGTGCATCAAAAAAAGTGTGTGTACATACTTGAAATTAATTTATGTTTCATATACACCCTATACACACACAGCCTGAAGGTTATTTTATACTTTATTTTAATAATTCTGTGCTTTAAACAAAGTTTGTGTACATTGAACCACCAGAAAGCAAAGGTGTCAGTATTTCAGTTATGCTAAAAATATTCCGTATTTTGGGATATTTGGACCTGTACTATATTTTCCCCTCTCTTTTTATATATTCTGTTTGAGTGACATCATACTGGGATACAGCTGGGACTGCATGTTGAACACCTGGGAGTAATTACATTATTGGAGGCACATGAGGACTGGATTTCTTGAGTGAGAAATTGCCACAACTTTTATAATCCATCAAGAAATAATTATCTGTATGTTATGGGTGTATATTTCTCTTATATTTCCAAATTACAATTTGTTGTCTACACATGACCAAGATGTGAGCTGCACACATGTTGTTCACATCCAATCATATGCCACCTCTTCATTCCAGAATGCCCGTTTTCTGTATGTTAAATAGCATAATTTAGTGCCATCAGGCAGTAGCTTCAACCCCTTCTAGGGGGTATATTTACTAAAGCGGCATTTCATTTGCTTTTAAAAACCACCGCCTCAAATCAGGGACAGCAATCGGAAACAAATGTTTCGCATCCATGTTTTCCAAGCGATTGTGATGGTTTTTGCGTTTGTCAGCACCATTGCATGCTTCTCTTTAATGTGGTGATGTAATACACTACAGTGAGGAACACTGACCCAGCAACGTGCACCTTAGCGCATGCGCAGACCAGTTCTGCCTGCTGCTCAGGCGCATAGCTGTACCACTGGTGGTTTAACCATGAAATGGTTTAGAAACGATGGTCATAAACAATAGAAGGTCGTTACCCGATGGCCACAAATCTTCAATAATATGATTGTGACCTTCCGATGGCCACCCCTAGCTGAAATACCAGTGAAATCATAAACAGTTATGTTAAGGGGCCCATGAACCAACAATCCAATGGCCAGATTATGTGTTTTTCCGATGGTTTTGTTTAGTATAAAAAAAAAAAAAAAAATCATCATCAAAATTCAACATATTGGAAATCCTCCTTGCGCTGATTCCGGCCATAAAATTATAGGAATTGGCAAATCAAGGATTATCAACATGTTGGATTTTTCCAATCATCAGCAAATCAGATCGGTTATTGTAGAATAGGTCATTTGGTGTCAGGGACCCACTACATAAGCGGCCATGCCATTATGTGTTTTCATTCATTGTACTAGCATTAACACCACCAGCAGTTATCAGGGGTGTATTAAGAGCTGACAGGGCCCATGTGCAGCGAACCCCTCCACCATACCCGTTTGAATGTGTGGTGCGCCGGCTCCCAAAGAATGTCCCACGGCGCCATCTTTCTGGTGATAAATCGAAAGACTTTGGCCCAGTGCTATCTTAATGAAAATTGGCACCACAGGACAAGTGTAGGGAGTCGGCGCCTGCACTGGCAGACCGTGTTTCGGTCCTGGGTGCGCGGCACAGGCCCCCCCTCCCTGGATCTGTGTACTGCACAGCTGCTGTGGATGGGGAGCTGTGCCGGACCCAGGTAAGTAGTACCCGCTCACCGCTCCTGCCCCCCTCTCGGCGCCTGTGTACCGGCAAACGGCTGATCGCCCATACACACTTGCAGATGGACAGATATGTCTGCAGAAATATCTGTTCATTGGCTGTGCAGCACAACCAATGCAATATGTCTGTGAACGAAGTTGTTCACAGACATATCGTCTGTACCCACTGGCCGACGGGGGCACAATATTGGCCAATCAATTGATGGGCCAGTATATAGGCCAGTGTGTACCCAGCATTACACTCATGATAGATGTGTCTGTGGTGGGTATGAGATTTTCATCCAAATGTATACTGATCATAATGATTGAGTATGTGTAGTTACCAGACATATAGGAGGCAATCCAATTGTTTTACATGCCCCCTGCTGGGCATCTATACGAATAGGAGCTCGATGGAGCTATTCAATTGTTTTTCCGCTCAGGCACCATTAGCATTTAACGCGCCTAAAAGCACTGGGTTTAGCCGTGCAAAGCAGATAAACCTGTCTAAAGTAATGGTTAGGACGCCCAAACGACAGACTTTGCACACATTTCTTCTTTCAGCTTAGGAGTCTGCGAGAAGAAATGTGTCCGCCCTCGACTTTAGGAGTCCAAACGGAGCAACAATTGAATCAGTACGTATGGCGCCCAATCGTAGAGATGCACAAAACAATGGAATCGCCCCTTTAAAATAGACGCTGTAGGTTAGGCATCAGACATTGCTTGGAGACTTAGCAAATAAGTGTATTAATCAGAGGCAGTTTAAGAGAAGGGGGGTCCATATGCAGTCTCTGTGCGGCATGCTCTCGGCATTGCAGCATAGACTTTGGCATTGTGCCCATCTATTGGCCAAGCACAGGTCTCCGGGAACATGACAATGGCACCATGTTCATAGTAATCTCTTTACTGCCGATGCGCAAATATTAAGTATAATGGTGGTCATTCCGTTTTCCCAATAATTTCTACAGCACTGGCCTCCAGAGAGGAAAGTATAATGTATGGCTGCTGGGTGTACAGTGTGAACCTATGTGCTCTGAACACCTTCAACCTGTTTTTGATACGCCCACCCATGGTATTAATAATGATCTTGTCATAATAGGTAACAGCTGGCGTGGCTGCAGTTATCACACAGATACCAGAATATGAAGGAGTCAGACAGACCACTAGGGTCCCATCCCATATCACACTTATGCCCGTATTCAATTTGAGCCGAGCCGCAATACTTTTTCGCCTCCCAGACTTTCCACCTACTTCGCCTGTTTTGCAGGTTGAAAAGTATCGCACGCGTGCCCGCGTATTGTCGAATTCAATTTGAAAGTAGGCGAAAACGGGACCCGGCGAAACTTAAACAAGCGGAAAGCACTGTCAGTTTTAGGGAAATCAGTCTGACACCCCCCAAAAGATGACACAGAGGTTAGCTATGATACTCCCGGATTTGGCTTGGTGAAGGTATTTGGTGTTTTTAAACGGGCTCAATAGCTGCTAAATAGCGTTTTTGTATAAGTGGTGCAGAATAGTATTCAGGAGTTTTTTTTGCAGAAAGTAACTTATCCCAGCAAATTTTGGGTACTTGAAAATGGGGGCCAGCATATTTAAAAGTTGCTAAAGTTAACTTGGAAAAAAATTGTGCAAAACCCACCTGCCGCAAGCCCCTGCAATGGAAAAAACACCTGGGGCATACTTGGGGACCCCCACAGAGTCAAGTTCGCTAGTTTTCAACTTTGTCCCCCAACTTTATTTTTCACCCCCAAATTCAAAGTGATTTTTTTGGGGTGTTCTTAAGTATTTTTTTGACACAGTTTACCTTTGGGGGACTGTCTGAAGGCTGCATGGGGGTTCCCGCAAAGTTGCACCCAAAACCCCAATTCTGCACTTATTTCCACCTGCTATTCATAGGCGAAAGTTTTCCGCCTATTACATTGCATTGACTTTCTGCCTAGGCGAAAAGTCTTCCAAATTGAATACGTAGTAAAACAAAAACAGGTGAAAATGACGTCATCGGCGTAAAGTTTTCGCCGAAAAACACGCGAAAACTGCTTTTCGCTCCAAATTGAATATGGCCAGTAGGGGTCTATTTACTAAGCAGTGTTAGGGGACAGGGTGAAAAGTGATAAGGTGCCAGCCAATCAGCTCCCAACTGTCATCTCACAGACTGTTTGAAAAATGGCAGTTAGGAGCTGATTGGCTGGCACCTTGTCTCCTAACAGTGCTTAGTAATTAGACCCCTCCTCCATCATGGCACGGGAACCTGTTGTGAGTGATGGGGGCACCATGTGGCTTTTCCCCAGCATTCCCCAACAGACAAGGCATGCTGAGAATTGTAGTCCCACGGACAGATGAAGGGCCACCAGAAGCCCAACTCCATGGCGGTCTGTGGTAACATAGCGGCGGACTTACGTATCGAGCCGGATCTTTTTCAATGCCACCACCTCCCCGGTGTCCCTGATGCGGGCTTTGTACACCACCCCGTACGTGCCCTCCCCGATCTTCTCCACTTTCTGGAAGTTCTCCATGGCGGGTGAGGCGGAGAGTGCCGGCTCCTGGGCTGACTTCTCGCCGTGTACGTCACTCGGGTCCGGGCTCAGTCGGGAGGTCCCCTCCGGGTTCCCTACACTACCAGCAGCCCCCCGAAAACTTCCCGCCACCGCTCAGCCACACCCCCGAAACTTCTGATTGGTGGAGCTATTGCTTTGTGACGTCACATACAGGAGGGCGTCACTTTAATTACACGTCACAAACTGGGCAGTACTGAGTGAGTGTCCACATCTACTCTCTCCTACTGTGTGTACTAGTGTACTACTATTCTGTCCGCTACACTGGCTGTACTGTCCTACAGTCTACTCTACTCCTATATATGTAGTATCCTCCTGTCGTATCCTGGGCTGCAAATTACGATAATCGCTCACTGATTTTGTAGGGAGGAATTAGCACGACAGGCTGCTTGTACCTGCTGCATGGGAGAGGGTCATGTGTAATAATACCAAAGCGATTACCGTGCATATACATTACAGTATAATGCAGGATGTGGGGAATAAATGCAGCAGCTTATTACACTAACACCTGACTTGAATCAATTTTCTATTAAAAATGCTTTTTTAAAAAAAAAATCAACCAAATATATACAAATTTACTATAGAGGAAAGCGTGATTACAGATATTATCGCCCACAAGCAGTATTATGCAATTCACATATATGTTCTATGAGCCTGATTCAGTAAGGCTCATACAGAATGCATCTGCAAATGTATGCTAATGTCTGCCATAGCTCATCCGGCATAGAGACGCCCACTGCTGCTTTCTCATATCCGTAATACACTCCTGCATATATATTGGTACTATCGACGGACATCAGCCCGTCACACACAATTTACACCAGGTCTGACCAGCCGCAGAAACTAAAGCCGCAAATCCACTACGCAATGTTACTGAGCGATTGCACGATTACGACATCGTAATCGTGCAATCGCTCAGTAATCGGGCATTACTATGTTGGAAACGACCAGCGATGCGCGGTCCCGCTGGTCGTTTCCGACATCAATTATCTACTGAACATTCTGGTCAATCTGCCGATAACGACAGATTGTCCATGTTCAGAGATGATTGATGTGCCTACACTGAACGATACCATACCTCCCAACTGTTCTGGGACTGTCCCACCCATGGGCCACAGTGTCTCTCGGTTGGGGGGAGCAGAGCAGCGGGTATGCAGAACGAGAATAGATGCCATGCGCATGCGCACAGCATCTATTCACAGTGCGGGGGAAAGCCCTGCATCTCGGAGATGGTGGGCACGCCCCTTAGTGATGTAAATGGGGGCATGCCATCAGGCCACGGCCATTTTACTATCAGGCCACGTTGCGCACGGAAGTCACAATTCATCTGGGACAAATGTTGGAGGGTATGCGATACCATTGACAGACATCAGCCCGTCACAAAATTTACACCAGGTCTGACCAGCCAGAGAAATTGTAATCGGGCACAAATTTGGCACTATTATGTCGGAAACGACCAGCGATGCCCGCTCCCGCTGGTCGTTTCCGACATCGATCATCTACTGAACATGCTGGTCAATCCGACAGATTGCCCATGTTCAGAGATGATTGATGTGCCTACACTGAACGATCAGTCGTTCAGTGTAGGCACTGCAGGGGGAAGGTAACAACGGTACGATTACAATGTCGTAATCGTACTGTCGTGCCGGTATCTGCTAGTGGATACAGGGTTTAGTCTCGTCACTGCAGTGAGTGCTCAAACTGTGTATGCAATCACAGTGGCTAATTTATGCACGCCCATGCAATGGCATTCCAACGGACAGACACTCTTGCGTTTCTACGACAACTCCCCCGTCATAACCCCCTGACACAGACACAGCCTGTCAATCACTGTGCGATGGATTTCTCTGCGTGTGAAATCGCAGTGCGGCTTACACACATACGCAGTTGTGAACAATCAACCAAAGTGCGTACGTAATTGCCATTGCGTACGCTGCTGAATCAGGCCCTCTATGTATACTCATACAACCCACGACCCGAGGCCAGCATAACTACCCCCCTTTTGCCTAGTTTTATTATTTTCATTGTTTGTTTATAAGCCCTCATTTGGTAATGAGGAATTTAATATAAAAATAAAAATGCCATAAACTATTACATTTTGTTTTTAATTATGTATACATATTTACTAAGTAGGACAGTTTACAGGGGCAGTTTGTGCATGTCCTACCTGTTTCTACTTAAGGTTACATACAGTATGGTACAGTAGAATGGAAATATTTTGTAGTTACTGGTAAATTGCGGACTAACAGTACTAAAGCATCCAAGTGGCGCCCATAGGCACGTGCCTCACAAGAAATTCACCACTGCCCAACAAGAACCTCTGCAATTCATACTTGCCGACTTTCTGGCAAAGTGGAAGCAATGGTGAGTGGGGCATGGTGGCGCGATTGTGTCATAATGGCCCTCTCCCCGCTATACAATGCCGAAATGACAAGATTGGTAAAGCAGGGGAAGGGGCTATGATGATGCGATTCAGCGCAAATTACATCATCCCCCCCCCCGGCAACCCATTTTCACTCAGTAAGTGGGCGGCTGCGGTGGGGTTGGGGAGACTTGCTCTCACTTGTGGGCAGCAAGTATGCTACAATCTTTCTGGACCATTTGCAATATGTAGCGCTTACCCTCATGTACCAAATTCCTATTTCCCTATAGATTGTAATCTTGTGAGCAGGGCCCTCTTGCCTCTTCTATTGGTGCGTACACACGGTACGATTAAAATGGATTATATGAACGATAACGATATCAATCATATTGTTATAGTTCATATCGTGCATTTATCGTTGCCCAACGACCTGCGAAGTGCGGGCACGTATAGACGATAACGATATTGTCCATCGCCCGTGCATGCAGGCCAACCTATATCGACCAGGTTACTATAGGGACGATCAAGGGTCGTTGGCCATCGTTGGTGGGTAGGTGGTGTGAAGGATGATCGATATCTAACATCCAGCACACCCGGGAGATCGTTCAATGATATCGTTATCGTTGACAATCGTCCTGTGTGCATGCACCATATGTCTGTTATTAGTATTACCCAGTCTTGTTTTATTACTGTTGGCACTATATAAGTAAATGTTTATAAATAAATATTCAGTCAAGTATGAGGTGGCCTTACGAGCTAGAGATGAGCTGGTTCGGATCTCAGAGATCCGAACCCACCCGAACTTAGAAATCCGGGGCGAGAACTGAACGTGCGTTCGGTTCCCCCACCGGCCCCGTATCTCAAACCGAGGCAAAACCTCAGAGACAAAATCTTGCGGCTTGCGAGCTTTCGTGTCTGCTTTATAAGGAGGAGCCCGCGTCAGCGCCATTTCACTCCGGCTGTGGAGAGTGAACAGGGAGGGTGGGCAGTGTAGGGCTGGTGGTGTCTGCTGTGTCCATCTGGGCTGGTGCTGTCTGCTGTTTCCATCTGGGCTGGTGCTGTCTGCTGTGTCCATCTGGGCTGGTGCTGTCTGCTGTGTCCATCTGGGCTGGTGTTGTCTGCTGTGTCCATCTGGGCTGGTGCTGTGTGCTGTGTCCATCTGGGCTGGTGTTGTCTGCTGTGTCCATCTGGGCTGGTGCTGTCTGCTGTGTCCATCTGGGCTGGTGCTGTCTGCTGTGTCCATCTGGGCTGGTGTTGTCTGCTGTGTCCATCTGGGCTGGTGCTGTCTGCTGTGTCCATCTGGGCTGGTGCTGTCTGCTGTGTCCATCTGGGCTGGTGCTGTCTGCTGTGTCCATCTGCGCAGGTGCTGTCTGCTGTGTCCATCTGGGCTGCTGTGCTGTGTCCATCTGGGCTGCTGGGCTGTGTCCATCTGGGCTGGTGCTGTCTGCTGTGTCCATCTAGGCTGACAGCTGCTGTGCTGTCTGCTGTGTCCATCTGGGCTGGTGCTGTCTGCTGTGTCCATCTGAGCAGGTGCTGTGCTGTGTCCATCTGAGCAGGTGCTGTGCTGTGTCCATCTGGGCTGGTGCTGTCTGCTGTGTCCATCTGGGCAGGTGCTGTCTGCTGTGTCCATCTGGGCTGGTGCTGTCTGCTGTGTCCCTCTGGGCTGCTGTGCTGTGTCCATCTGGGCTGCTGTGCTGTGTCCATCTGGGCTGGTGCTGTCTGCTGTGTCCACCTGGGCTGCTGTGCTGTGTCCATCTGGGATGATAGCGTGCTCCCTGTGTCGTCAATCGCTGCTGCCTCGGTCAAGGATGCTCCGGGCTCCAAGTTGTGGGCAAAAAATAAATAAAAATCTATATAATAAAAAGTGTTGTTTTTTTTCGAGTGTGCGTCAGCCGCCCTTATTCAGACAGCAACCTAGTGCTGCCTGTATCATCAATCATTGCCGCCTCGGTCAGGAGTGCTCCGGGCCCCAAGTTCTGGACAAAATATATATATATATAATATAAAGTGTATTTTTTTTTTCTGTGTGTGCATTAGCCGCACTTATTATCAGACAGCAGCAACCTAGTGCTGCCTGTGTCGTCAATCGCTGCTGCCTCCGTCAGGAGTGCTCCGGGCCCCAAGTTCTGGACAAAATATATATATATATATATATATATATATATATATATAATATAAAGTGTATTTTTTTTTCTGTGTGTGCATTAGCTGCACTTATTATCAGACAGCAGCAACCTAGTGCTGCCTGTGTCGTCAATCGCTGCTGCCTCCGTCAGGGGTGCTCTGGGCCCCAAGTTCTGGACAAAAAAAAATTTACAGTATATATAATAAAAAGTATTTATTTTTTTCTGTGTGCGTGTGTGTTAGCCGCACTTATTATCAGACAGCAGCAACCTAGTGATTCCTGTGTCGTCAATCGCTGCTGTTTATGTATGGGATCATTTACATTTACGTTGTTTTGCAAAACCACATCCAGATCCAAAACACGAAGGAGACACAGATCCAAAACCGAAAACAAAACACGGGGGTCGGCGCACATCCCTATTACCAGCTTACTCTATAGGGGAGTGAGTGGTCTCTTGCTGGCTATTATTATCTCCATATTCTGTAGTAAAAGTCACCCTTTGTGTCAGCCACCAAACTAGACACACTAAACTTAGAGTTATTAAGGTGACCGATTGAGACCCCATCAAAAATGTTCAATTTGGCAGACCAGTTTTAAATATCTTTTTTTTTTTTTTTTTAATAAAGATTCCATCTGTTCTATGCATAGACAGTTTTGGAAGATTTCTGTTTAATTTAAGTATGGGAGTTACATACATGCCTACTCTCCCGATTTGGCCGGGAGCCTCCCGAAAATCGGGTGCCGCTCCTGGCCCCCTGGAAAAGTAGGCAGGCCTCCCCACTCCTCTTGTCCCCCCGCAATGTAGCTCCAAACCCCCGCAGCAGAGGGGCTGATTACGCGATTCTCGCTGAATCGGGTCATCATGACCCCGCCCCCTGCATCGCAATGCCAGAAAGATCAGCATTGTGTAGCGGGGCCTAAATGACACGATCGCGTGTCTCCGACCCTAAACGGCTTGTAATGTGTCTGGCCACGTCCCTCTATATAGGTCTGCTAAGCTGACCTGGCTGCTCCCTCCCGGAGGAAGAAGCCGGGATGTAGGCAAGTATGGGGAGTTATTTGTTATGAGGATAATGCTGTAGATAGTAGAGATATCTAAAGTGTTCCTTCAGTTTTCAATTACAAAAACAGGCCCTGATTCAGAGCCGCTCGCAAAAAGCGAGTGCTCGCTCTGAATCAAGGTGGCCACTTTTTTTTTTGAACCGGCCTCCTGGCCGCTCGCTAAGATGTGGGTGACTACCCACAACTTTTGCGAGCGGCCAGGTAATGGTCGCGATCATCAGGCTTGCGACGAGACCCTTGTGGTAGGGCCTCGTCTGCCGCAAGCCCCAGTGAGCTTCCGGCTCTAATAGAGCCGGAAGCTCACTACTGATATCACTGGTGATGTCAGTAGGGCCTCCCACAAACGGCAGGCGTTCCTTCAGGAACACCTCCGTTTGTCTAGCCACCCCACCTACAAAACGGGACGAGCTGTCGATCAGCATCGACAGCCGCCCCATCTTTAGCGAGCCCCGGAGCGAGTGAGTTTCTCACTCGCTCCGGGGCTTGCGCATGCGCAACCATCGACCCGCTTGCGAGTGGGTCTGAATCAAGCCCACAGTTCCTATGGCTTTTTATAGGGACTGTAAAAATGGCAATTTATCAAGATCCGAAAGCTTATGCCATTTTAGCCACTGTAGCCTCCAGCCTACTAAGGAATTTATATTTGAACCTCTATATACCCCTGCCTGTACCTTCTAAAATCCTTCCTATAAACCTCTAAGGATGACGCTAATTTGCGTACGCAGTCATACAATAAATAGAGACTCCAGACTCAGAACATGTGGTTCCGAAGCACAAAGAATTATTCAAGTAAAAGTACAGTCAGTTACACGCTATGATCTGTGTACAATTTAGCGCAGAGGAATTATACAGACCCAAGTACAGAATACATACGCAGCGCCTCTGGTCCAGATGTTAGGTATCAGCAAGAAACCCCTTCTCCGTCAGCATTCAACATGAAGACTAAAAACTCAGTGTTTGAGCACACATGTTTATACCCCCCCAGAATAGACAGGACAATAGAGAAGTTTGTTGCTGATATCATTGGTTCCCAGGGGAGAAGCATCTGTTACAGTGCATTTAACAGGCTGGTTCAAATAGACCCACCCAGCCTCTGACAACCGGGGGTCTCTTCCCTCCCGCCCCCATGCTACATCCTAACAGTTGTTCATTAAATATACATTTTGTTGCTTGTAGTCTCTGCAGTTCATAAGTTGAGAATGCATGATGCAATCTCCACACCGATAGTACCGGAATTCTGTTGAAAGAGTACGCATCAGTACGAAACCAAACATGGCTCTCTTAGCATGTATAAAATTCTTAGTTATCAAATATCTTTATTTCACAGCATTTAAACTAACTGAACCAACTTAAATCTTATACTTTAAAGCTTATTAAACCTTATGTGTGAATATGTAATGTGTGAGTATGCAGGGTTTGATATAAGGACGCTAGTTAACTTGGGGCAGATGCGTGCGCATAAAGCTAATAAAACAGCGGTTTCATGCAAAGTCCTATGCATTCGCTAATATGCGACTAGTTAACAGCGCAATTGTGCGTATTAATGTGTGTATGAGAAATTATGCACTTAAATCTCACTAAGTGAACATCTAGCAATGTAACATGCTGAGCCTGATAGTTCCACATGCCCCCTCTGTCAGCAGGCCCCCACCTTTCCCAGGCTTCAAAAGAAAAACTCTTTATTCTCCCAGTCTCTTGTGTGAATGCAAATAGCCTAGCTACAAGACACAGATCTAAGCTAACACTCTAGTCTTTGAAGTCATTTCATTGCAGGAAGCTTGCTAATGTAAGGTGTGTATTCGAGCCAGGCCACCTGTAGTGAGAACAGACACTAACCAGGAAGCTTATCTACACAAGCTAGTTGTCACGTGGCCATTTGCTCTATTCATCTAATGCAATCCAATTTTGACATACTGTAAAGCCATTTCTGAAATATATCCTTTATAATACGTAAAGTCATGAAATATTCTTTTGGTGAATCGTCGTAACTTATGGCGATGGTCACAGATGCATTCGCATGATGCTGATAGTATTATCGCCACATGTACTAAAGTGTGAGTTTATCTAAAATGGTGCTTAGGTTGCCATTTCACAAAATGGCGTCGCTGCGATTCAATTTTAAACTGATCTTGTCTCAGCCAATAATCCAGTTTCGACACTACATTTTAGTAAAATTTGTGCCAGAGGGATCATCCAATTCATCCATGTAGCCTGTACTTACACATATGGGGCCCTGGATGGGTGTGCATGTGCAGTACACAAACTTGGGGCCTAATTCAGACCCGCTCGCAAGCGTAGGACGCTCGCAAGCGTGTCGATGGTGCCCTAATGTGCATGCGCACGGCGGAGGGAGCTCCGTCGTACGCATGCGCGAGACCCGGCGAGCGACGAGGAATCCGTCACTCGGGGTCTCATGCCAAAGGGGGCGTGCTGTCGTTGGTGAGTGACAGCACGTCCCCTTTGGTGGGCGTGCCGGGGGCATGGCTGCCAGACGGAGGTGTTCCCATGGGAACGCCTACCATCTAGGTCCGGCCCAACTGACATCAGTAGTGATGTCAGTGGGAGTGATTTTGGCTCTGATAGAGCCAAAATCACTCCAGGGCTTGCGGCTACGAGACCCTACCGCAGGATCTCATCGCAAGCCTGATGGCCGCGATGGTCTTGACCATCGCGACCATCATCATGGATGCTCGCTATAGCTGTGGGTGGTAACCCACAGCTATGCGAGCGTCCAAGAGGCCGCTCCATTTTTAGGTAGGAGGGCACTGATTCAGAGCGAGCGCTCTGGTCAGAGCGTCCGGCTCTGAATCAGGCCCTGGGTCTGAACTCAGCAGTAAAGTGATAGTGATAACTTTACTATTTACTCCTAAGATTCTCTCTATATTGTATGGTGGTCTCTGGGATGCTCTCTGTATTATGTAGTGGTCACTGAGATGCTCCTTGTATTATGTGATGGTCTGTATTCTGTGGTGGTCTCTAGAATGCTATGTATTGTTTGATCATCATTTAGATGCTCTATGCATTGTATGACAATCACTGAAATGCTCAATGCTATATGGTTGTAACTTGTATGCTATCTGTATTGTATGGTAATCACTATGATACACTCTGTATTGTACATATGTCACAAGGAGACTATCTGTATTGAATGGATGTTGTTAGCATGCTCTCTGTATTGCATGGTGGTCACTAGGATGCTCTCTATTGTATAGCAGTCATTAGGATGCTCTCTGTAATGTGTGGAGGTATTTGGTATGCTATTTGTATTGTATGACAATCACTCGGATGGTCTCAGTATTGTAAAGCAGTCACTAGGATGCTCTCTGTATTGTATGACAGTCACTGCTCTCAGTATTGTATAGCGGTCATTCTATAGCAGTCACTAGGATGCTCCCTGTATTGTATGTCACTAGTACAGTTTTGGGTACAGTTAGTTCATGTGATTGAATTTTTCGTACTACTTTGTGAACTGATAAGGAAATGTGGACCTGATTCAGACCGCTCGCTAGGATGTGTTCGCTCGTAGCCGGCCAATTTTCACATTGTGAGCATGCGTATGCACTGCAGTGCGCGTATGTGAACTGCATCGAGAGATCGGGAAGCGTTCGCTCGCTGTGCATAGACAGCCCAGCAGAGTGAGTGACAGGAGAAGCCATTTGTGGGTGGTGACAGGGGCTGGCTGCTAGAAAAAAGGGGGAGTGGAGATGCGAATTCAGACGTGCCTGAGCGTCTCAACGCCGTTTCAGAGGCATGCATAAATTATAGGCAGCGTCATAGTACACGTCACCTGGCTGGTTTTTACACTGAAGTGCTCACAGTGCTTGTGGTAGAGTATGGTCAGCCACTAGTGCTACGATCACATCCGATGTTACCCGATGTGCTAATGGTTCACACACTTCCAGGAGATGACGTGCGCAAGTGGGCGTCTTAAGACAGGCTAGTGGGCGTCTGCATATACTGAGCGATCGCACACCAAGACAATGGGGGCGTGCTAATGCCTTGCCATGCGATCACCTGTCTTCCCAAATTTGCATACGTTGGGTGCGAGCGTACGCATCTAGCAAGCGGGTCTGAATGAGCTCTTGTATTTTAACCCTGCCTACTTTTGTATTTTCCCCACCTACAGATGTGTCTTCATACACCTAGACACAATACGCCATACAGTGTGTAGTGTAGCATCTTTTTCTTTACATATTGCAGATTCAGACTCATTCACACACAGATGTGTGCGAATATGTACAAATTTATCAGTGCAATCTAGAAAAGTAATTTTGTTATTTCCAGTTGTTTTATTTATGCAAATAAAATGCACATTTTGAGAGAAAAAACGCTCGGCATGGACAAGTCATCCCAGGATCTGGCATGCCAAGAGAGGGTCTGTTTGGCGCGATTGAATCCACAGTGTATGAGAACACATCTGTACAGTTTATTGAGACCCTACTATATGGATTTACTTTCAGATTTTTTTTCCAGAGCCGCTTTAAGGGCCTGATTCAGACCCGTTAGCTCGTAGCGAGCCGATGTTTGCGATATGCGCATGCGTATAAGTCGCAGTGTGCGTGCGCAAACCAGTCCATGCGACCGCCCCTGTACATAGACGCCTCACTAGAATAAGTGACTGGACAAGCTGTTTGTGGGTGGTGACAGGGGTTGGTCGAGAGAAATGGGGGTGTGGCGGTGCGAACGCAGGCGTGTCTGTGCGTCTTAATGCCGTTTCAGAGGCGTGCACAATTAAGCTGCAGCGTCATAACACACGTCACATGGCTGATTTATACACTGAAGCACTCGCAGTGCTTACGGTAGGGTATGGTCAACCACAAGTGCTGCGTATGGGTCCGATGGTACTTGATGTTACCGATTGTTACATACACTTCCTGGAAATGATGTGTCTCACTAAGGGAAAGTGGGCATCTTAAGACAGGCTGGTGGGCGTCTAAATACACACCTTGATCGCACGCCAAGACATAGTGGGCATGCTAATGTCTTGCTGTGCGATTGCGGGATTTGCATACTTTGGCAGCTGACGGCTGCGAGCGAACGCATCTAGCGAGCGGGTCTGAATCAGGCCCTAAGTTCACTCTGCCTCTGTGTATTACTATGCCAGGATTTCTAGAATGGAGATACCAGGGCCACCGAGAGGGGAGGGGGAGAGGGTGCTAATTATGTGAGCCCGGGGCTTGATGGAGGGACCTCACAGAGGCCAAGGTCCGCAGCCCGCCCACTCTCTCCCTTAACCTGTCAGTGGCCGGTAGTGTTATTCTTATTTCTCAGCCCAGCACACGCTGCTATGTGCTAGGCTTCAGTGGGACCAGGGAGACTGCTGCCGCTGATCAGCAGCAGCAGCCTCCTCTGGCAGTGAGGTGGGGAAAGGGGGTGAGCACACGGTGGCCTCCTGTGGAGCACACTGCGCCTTTTTTAGTTTTTTAAAGGAGATGTGGCCACGCCTCCAAAAAATAACAGGGTTCGCTTGTCGGAAAATTATCGCTGTATTCAATTCCATTCGCTTTTCGCGTACGCGAAAACGCGATGCAATGTAATAGGTTAAAAACATTCGCCTATAAATAGATGGAGAAAAAAAAGTGCAAAATCGCTGTTTAGGGGTGCAAAAGTGGGGAAACCACTCTGCACCCTAGGAACAGCCCACCAAAAATTGACTTTGAAAAAGGGGGAGAAAAAATGCAGTGGGGGTACAAACTTAAAAACTAGCTAAATAGACTTTTGGGGGGTCTGCAAGTAGGGGTGAGGTGTTTTTTTTTATTGCAGGTGCTTGCATCAGGTGCGTTTTTTACATTTTTAAAAACTTTACTTTAGCGACTTTAAACCATGCTTGCACCCATTTTCAAGTACCCCAAATTTGACAGGTCTACTTATTTTCACCAAAAAAAAGTGCTTAATGCTATTCTTCTCCACTTGTGCAAAGATGCTAATTAGAAGAAATTGACACACCTTAAGTACCCCAAATTTGACAGGAGTACTTATTTTCTCCTAAAAAAACTGCTTAATGCTATTCTTCACCACTTGTGCAAAGACACTAATTTGAAGAAAATTACACCACTTAAGTTCCCCAAATAACTTTATTAGGGCTATTCGGGGGCATGTACATTGATCCCCAATGTTAGTGCATCTTTTAGGGGGTGTCAGACTGATTTCCCCAATTCTCACAACACTTTTTCCCTGGCTTGTGTTTTCACGTGTTTTGGAATTGAATACGGTGAATCGCGGGGACAAGCGCGATAAGTTTCCGCGGCTAAAATATGCGATGTAGACGAAAAGTCCGGCAGGCGAAAAAGCATCACGGGTGCGAAACTAATTGAATACCAACCATAGTGTCAGATGCTATCTAATAGTGGTAACTAAATATTTGTTCATAAGTACAAAACAAGTGATTGAGATACTGAGGAGTAAGGATGTCTGTCAATGTGTCTACCATTGATGGTGTCCATCAATAGTGTTATTGATCTTTTACATCGATGGCAGAAAACCATTGCCGTTCACATTATTGACAGCCAACAGTGCAATGGCCCTCACTGAGAGGCAGGACTTGGCAGGCCATTCAGGGAAGGGAGCAGGGCTATGCGGGTTGCATCAGGGTAGTTGCACAGCAGATTTGTTTTTCATATCGTTCCCCTCTAGCCTAACCCCACCTGAAAGGGAATCGCATAATTAATAATTGAATTTAAGCTGCGGTTTTTATGTGAAGATGCAAGTGAGGCAAGGAACACTATCAGAGCATGGAATGTAAGGTTGTATATCAGAGTGGTAGAACCAAAGTTGGGTTTACAATAGAAGGAGCCCAGGAAAACTATCTAACATGAAGCACCTATCATGCCACAATGCCAAATAAAAAAATGTAACCCAGAATATGCAGAACAAAGGAATTGCTATTATACCAGCTGCTGAAAATGACATCTAAGTAAGACGTCTAAAAAGGAAAAGAGGGTACTGTCCAATCAATCAGATTCTAGCTATCATTTAGTACATTTTTGAAAATTATAGCTATTATCTGATTGATTACTAGTGTTTATTCTAGCACCCTGCATCTGTCACAACTCGTGCAGTTCCTCTTTCCTGCCTGGGGTGTCGCTCTCTGCTCTGGCGCTTTTAGCACACTCAGCTGATGAAACAAACGTCTATACAGTCCAGTATGTGCTAGAAGCACCAGAGCAGAGAGCGACACCCCAGCCAGGAAAGAGGAACTGCACGGGTTGTGACAGGTGCAGGGCGCTAGAATGAAGACTAGATTACTGTGGACAACACCTCCAATGTTTAATTTTTAGAAGTTTTAGTAAATCCTACCCCTAGAGCACTTGGGGCCTGATTCGCTACGGATCGCAATATAGCGTATGCACGCAGTTCAACTGCGATGGTATGCTAATCCATAGCGATCGCAATGCTGCTGCAGCACTACATAGGGACACCCACTTCACCTACACGCACATCTGTAATGCTTAGCAAGACTGCAAAAACATTGGTACAGTCGAGTACCCATACACACAGTTAAGGCAGCTAAGACCTCACTCAGGAATTGCTAACTTCAACGCACGCTATGAGGCCTCAGGCTGTGTATGGTATCGCAGTGGATAATTTATGTATGCCCATGCAACGGTGTGGAAACGCACTGACACGCCTGCGTTCGCCCGACCACCCCCTCGTAACCACCCACAAATGGCACGTCCTGTCAATCACTCTGCAATGGATCTGCTTAGTCACTGCAATCGCAGTCTCAATCGCAGTGGCCGGTTTGCGCATGCACAGTACGCAACAATCGGCCGATTGTGTATGTCTTAGCAACTGCTATCCTTGCTGAATCAGGTCCAAAACATAGGTAAAAATAATACACAAGAATCAAAAACTAAGATCATTGACAGTTGCCATTTTGTTGGGGGCAATGTTAATTAAAATATATTCACACTAATGATTCTTAGGGGTATATTTACTAAAGTGAGAGTTTTTAGAAGTGGAGATGTTGCCCATGGCAGCCAATCAGATTCTAGCTATTATCTTCTAGAAGGTGCTAGTTAAATGTTAAGTAGAATCTGATTGGTTGCTATGGGCTACAGCTCCACTTCTAAAATCTCTCACTTTAGTAAATATACCCCTTAGACTGTATACAATGTATTATAGTTTATTTGATAGAAGTTCTAGCTCACAGGTTTATTTATCAAGTGAAAAACTTAGTGAAGCGGACCAGTGGAGAAGTTGCCTATGGCAACCAATCAGCTCCTACCTATTATTTTATAGACTGTACTTAATAAATGTTACTTCAATGCAGATTGGTTGCCATGGGCAACTTCTCCACTGGTCCGCTTCACTAAAGGTGCGTATCCACTAGGCAATTAAAATGAGTGTTTGAACGATAACGACATCGTTATCGTTCAATATCTCATTAATTGTTCACATATCGTGCATTAAAAAGTCGAAAACAACCAGCGATGCGCGCTCCCGTTGGACGTTTCGACATCACTCATCGCCTGAACATGCAGGTCAATCTGCCGATAACGACAGATTGTGCATGTTCGGGTATGAGGGAGGGTGCCTGCACTGAACAACATATCGTTCAGTGTAGGCACTTACAGGATGAAGGACGATTGTACGATTACAATGTTGTAATCGTACTGTCGTTCCTCTATCGGCAAGTGGATACGCACCTTTAGTTTTTCACTGCTTGATAAATAAACCCCTTAGTAACAGCAAAGTCTAATGGCCACTTCTCCATACTCCTCCTCCTGATCCTCTCTGCTTCTTTTAACACAGTTGATCTCCCACTTGTACTTCACATCCATTCCCTTCCCTGAAGGGGAAGGGAAGTAATCAGTTGGCAGGAGGGGGGCATGCATTTGTTTAGCGAACAGGGTGGACAGGAGTGTGAAGGGAGATGTAATTGGGAGAGGATTGGGTGAGAGCTTTGTAAGTGGGTCTAAGAACCTTGAATTGGGTTCTGAAGGGGAAGGGGTGCCAGTTGAGGTCTTGTAGGAGAGGGGAGCAGATGTAGAACATTTGTGGAGGAAGAAGAGCCGAGCAGCAGCATTGAGGACAGATTGGAGTGGAGAAAGGTGGGTGGCAGGGAGGCCAGATAGGAGGAGTTTAGAGTAGTCCAATGTGGAGATGACCAGTGAGTGGATGAGGGTTTTAGTAGCATCCTGGGTGAGAAAGGCTCTGAACTTGGAAATATTTTTGAGATGGAGGAGTCCAGGATAACTCCAAGACAGAGCACTTTGTGGCTAGAGGAGATAGTTTTGCCATCAATTGATAAAGAAATTGTGGGAAGTGAGGTTATGCTGGAGGGTGGAAAGATGATCAGCTCAGTCTTAGACTTATTAAGTTTAAGAAAGCACTGGGTCATCCAGGAAGAGATAGCAAAGAGACAGTTGGACATACGAGTGAGGAGAGAGGGCGGGGGGTGAAGAGAGGAAGTGTAGATCTGAGTACCATCAGCATAGAGATTATATTGGAGGTCAAAAGAGCTGATGAGTTCACCTAGAGAGGACATATAGTGGGATAATAGGAGGGGATCAAGAACATTACCTTGGGGAACACCTACTGTAAGTGTAAGTGAGGGGGAAGAGGAGTCATGAGAGGAGACAGAGAAGGAGTGGTCAGAGAAGGAGGAGGACAGCCAGAAGAAGGCACAGTCACGTAGACCAAGAGAGTGAAGGATTTTCAGGAGGTGACGGTGGTCTACAGTGTCAAAAGCAGCAGAGCAGTGGAGGAGAATGAGCTGAGAGTAGTGGCCCTTGGATTTGGCAGCAAGGAGATCATTGCTCATTATTGTGAGGGCAGAAAAGGGACAAAGAGGGAGTGGGAGGATAGAAAGGTGGTAAGGGGGTTGTAAACAATACGCTCAAGGAATTCGGAGACATAAGGGAGGAGATAGATGGGTCAGTATTTGGAGAGAGTATTAGGATAAAGGGTATATTTTTTAAGAATGGGGAGACGAGGGCATGTTTGAATGCAGAAGGGACAGTACCAGATGAGAGGGAGAGATGGACGAGGTGGGCAAGATGGGAACAGGAAGCAGGAGAGAGGTAGCGGAGGAGACGGGAAGGGTTAGGTTCAAGGTGGGTGGTGGATGGGGGGATCGGATGAGGGCCATGCATTACTCTCCAGATACAGGAGAGAAAGATGTCAGAGTTGGTAAGATGGATGAGAAGGGGTGGTCTGGGAAAGGAGGAGGTGGAGTGCTGAGGTGTGGTGGGATATGATGTCCTAACGTATGGAGTAAATTTTAGATGCAAATTCAAGGGCAGAGAGCGAGGAGGGGTGGCGAGGAGGTGGTGAGCAGAGGAGAGAGTTGAAAGTGCCAAAGAGACGCTGGGGGTTTAATGCCTGGGAGGAGATGAGGTTCTTGAAATATGAGAGGGAATGGACAGCACTGTAGAATGAAAGCATAAATTTAAAATGAAGGAAGTCTGCCTTAGAGGCATATTCAATTAGGTGCGGAAAGTGACCAGCGCGATGGAGGAGGTAAGTATAGGATCTTTCTTGCAGGTACTCCTTATGGATTTCTACATTGGAGAAAGGGATGTGATCACCTGGCAGCAGGTAAGTATGTGTGAGTGGATAGGTGTATGCAATAAAGTTTTACTTGTCACGGTGTATGTGTACTGTGCTTTTTTAACTATTTATTTTACAGTGGGGGTACGGGAGCCGCCCGTCTGCTGGCACTTGTAGTTCAACAAGTGCCAAAGGGCAGGCATGCTGGTCCCATTGTAAAATACAATAGTTTACTACTGTAAACTATTACCCCCATCCCCACAGCTCAGGGGTGCGGGGAAGAGCCACGGGCTTCAGACCAAGCCTGGGGTTTCGGGGGGGGGCTTTTTTGTGGTGCCCCTCCTCCCGAGATTCCCGGCTTTGGGTTGTAATGCTTTGGCCACGGAGCCCCGGTGAAAGGGTCTCTGGGCTGTGGCATTACACCCCGGTCGGGTTGGTCCATGCTGGTTTTAAATATTGGGGGACCCCTATGCATTTTTTCTCCCCCTATATTTAAAACCAGGACTGGCCTTGTAGCCAGGTGCTGGTTCCTAAATTACGGTGGAACCCTACTCGTTCCCCGTAATTTTAGGAACCAGGACTGGCTGACAAGTACAGGGCTGATTATGCTTTTGGGGGGGGACCCTATGTAATTTTTTCTCTAACATTTAACAATGTTTTTACAGGTTCAATACGCAAGCGCCTTCACATATTTCACTGGTATGTGCAGGCTGCTTGCTCGGTGAGTTTTTCAGAGAGAAAACACTGCAATCTCAAGTAAGTAATCTCATCTAAACTTGTAATTTTGGGGAAAAAATCTCTCTATGCTTCACCATCCGAAAACTCACTTTCAGATAAACTCACTTCTTAGTAAATTTGTGAGTTTTAAAAGGGAAAACTCACCCGTGTGATGTTCTGGGTTGTTTGTGGACCCGGGGTGGTAGCAGGAGCGAACACAGAAGCAGATTTGAAAATAAAACTAGGATTTTTAAGAAGTGCTTGAGTAGACATATAATGGCAGTAAATAAAAGTCCAGGAATATATAAATGTGCTCAAGAGTTCTGTGGTGGGAGTAGAAGGGTTAATGTCCAAGTAGAAATAATTAGAGCTGTCCAGGTGTGCAGGTAGTGAAACTGAAAAATAATCAAGCCAGGTTTGCAGGTAGTGAACTGATAATAATCAAGCCAGGTTTGCAGGTAGTGAACAGAAGCGCAGGATGTCAGCAGGCTCAGGCACTCAGGTATGGGCAAGGGTGATGGAGGAAGCGGGGTAGTCCAGTGGGAGCTAGGAGCTGACAGGCAGACAGCGAATTCACAGGAACAGGTAAGCACAGAGAACTCCCTCTCAGCTAGGCTGAGATACACGTTGCACTGGCAAAGAAGGAAGGCACTGACCCTTCCTAAATACCCCATGCCGTGCTGTTACTGGCCGGAGGGAACATGTGACTCACCAGGATTGGCCAGCCGCATCACATGGCCAGAAGGCAAGATGGCGGCGCCCATGCCAAACGGAATGGAGACGCCGCCAGGCCTTACCAGCGCAGAGTGACAACAGGCCCGCACAACAACGCGCGCAGCCAAAGCCCCCCGCCAGACACCAGCTCCGCCACCAGACAGCCCGCGCCACAATGACCTCACAGGTAACCCTCGCCTAGCGCCATGCTGAAATACCCTGGCCGTGACAACCCGAGTTTTGGTGAAGCAAAGTGAGTTGAAAAAAATAAAAACTCCACCAAACTCGATTCTTAGTAAATTTACCCCTAAGTATCTAAACACGGAGCTCAGATAGACTAGATATGTATGAATAACACTGAAAGTCATATCAAGTATTTAGCACGGATATGTAAAGGAATAATACTTAACTCCTTATTAATCAGATTAAAATAGATTACCAAATATCCTATAAATTAAGTGTTAATCTCTTATAGGAATACTAATAATAAGAAACGTAAGGGCACTCTTCCCTAGTGGAAGATTTTAAACACTATTCACAATCTATATGCACAACTATCATTTTAATATTTCACTGCTATCCAGTAATTTATTTTAAGAAATATTTTCAATAAAAGTTATGGCCCTCATTCAGAGCCGGACGCAATTAGCACTCGCTCGTCCTGAAAATAGGGGTGGCTATTCAAATGAACCGTTCGCTGTTTGCGGTCTGTTCACGCCTCTAGGTCTGAACGAGCGAACAAAACTTGTGGTCGTTTTTTGGGAAACTACGCCCCCTGGCCGCTCGCATCCTGCGTCATGTCCGCTATTTATTAGATTAATTGAGTACATCGAACAGGGTATGAACTGCTCGCTATTCTTGTGGTCGGTTTTTGCTACCACAATTTTGCGAGCAGTTCTGGCTATAAAATAACCCAGTGACGTGGTGAATGACGCTGCTGTTTTAATTATGCACTCCCATAAAACGTCCGTTTTGACCTTTAAGCACGCCTGCGTTCTGATTTCCACTCCCCGTTTTCAAGCACCTTCCCCCGTTACCACCCACATACGCCTCATTCTGTCACTGAAATTATCAGGCATTCGCTATTTTGCGAGCACATGAATTTCAACCGCACTGACTGGTTCGCGCATGCGTATAACGATCCGTACGCATGCGCAGTTGGCCAAACATCGCTCGGAGCGAACGAGCTGCTGCTTACGAGCGGCTCTGAATCAGGCCCTATGTTTCATGTTAATACATCAATACATTGGATAGACATATTATATTTGTATGCTATTAGGGGATTAGTGCACTAAAGAAGCAAACCCCTTTTCTTTTATTTTCTATTTGTCTTTCAAGCAATTACATAAAGGGGCATTAGTAGCACTCCTGTATGCTAACAGGATTCGTCTGAAGGTACAATAAATAATTACCTATACAATAGAACGGTGATTATCCCCATAACACCACTTATACAGCTATAAAGTAAGTGAGTGGCTGGTGTGGGAACACAACTGTATCTTCTCAAATAAGTTTCTGCAATGATCAAACAGGGAGTCCGGTGATGAATGTCCTATTAACGCAAATTGGCATTTCTAATTGGATTGCGCATTTCTCGGGTGTGCGCAAAAGTGTGAAGTGTGCGAATTTCATGAAACAAACTTGCATTCTCAAACTCGTACCTGATCGACTTCCCTCATGTATCAACTACTTTACTTCATACTTGCCTACTCTCCCGGGGGTCGCGGGAGGCTCCCGATTTTTCGGGTAACCCCTCGCACCCCAGAAAGATTAGGCATATCTCCCACATCCCGCCCACTTCCTAGTTAAGTGGGCAGGATGGGGAGATATTAGGACAAATTTGCGGGTCCGTATGCAGGGGGCGGAGCTAAACAATGCGAATTATCTCATTTAGCCCCGCCCACTCCTTGCGGACCCGCTAATCACAGGCTTTCCAGCAAAGGGACAGGCCTAATGATAGCTGTAGCCTGGCCTCGCCCCCTAAAGTAGAAATGACTGGGCTGCTCCAGGAAAAGATTAATTAAAAGTCAGCAAGTATGCTTTACTTCTCATTATCCTGCAGTAGCCTATTACAGGAAAATCAACTCTAACCGTCTGAAAATCATATATTACTGGATGTCATGACTATCAGCTGCAATAGCATATCCGTCTGCAGATGAATCACCCCCTTTGTTCTGCAGTGATTTCTAAAACTCAAGTGATTTTGGAAGCTATACTGATTTCTGTTCTGTAAGTCAGTCAGCTCCTGATATACCCCATTCCAAACGGTATGAGAATACGCCTGCCTGTACTGCATAGTTATCCAGGTTATAGGAGAGGACAATGTAAAAAAAAAGCAGCTTGTGTACTTAAGGGTCCAGTCTTTAACCCGAGCAATGCCAGGTATCCCAGCTAGTAGTGAATATAGGGGCTGATTCAGCAGTGGACAGAATTGCACAGCCGAACACAAGCGGCTTTGCAATTCTTTCCTGCAAAAATTCAAATGTTGCAGGAGGTGTCTGAAGTGAAGAGATGCCTCCTGTCATCTTCTGTGATCCCAGCACTACGACCAAGGTCGCAGCCTGGAAAGTCTTGATGTTGTGCGTCACCGGCCAGCTGAGCAAGGGGCGTAACTAGGTATTTGAAAGCCCTATAGTAAAAATTTGTAAGGGCCCTTATGTACCACTCAGTGCTGAAAAATGTAGATAACTTTGATAAGGAAGATGTGCCTTCCTCAGCTCTGGGCCCCATAGCGCTGCACACCTTGCACCTATGGTAGTTTCACCCATGTGTGTAATGCTTCCTGCATCAAGAACTGTGGGCCTGAGTCAGATTTGATCGCAATGCTGAATTTGCACGCACCCTTCCGCTGCGAAAATATGCTAATGAATGCATTTGCACTGCCGTCGCAGCAGAAGATGCAGACGCCCAGCACTACATAATGCCGCCCCTTTACCCTCTTCTCACATCCGTACTAATGTGCAAGTATACAAATCATTGGTAACATCGAGTAACATCGGAGCTGCACACACACTTGTGGTTGACATGACCCTGCTGCAGAAGTTGCTAAACTTCCAGCACGCCGTGAGTACTGAGGCTGCGTATGGGTTCACTGTGAATAATTTATGCACACCTCTGCAACGGCTTTCGAACGTACTGACACGCCTGCGTTCACATGACCACACCCCCATCACCACCCACAAACGCCACTTCCTGTCAATCAATTAGTGATGGTCTGCGTACTGGCTGCAATCGCATTCACGATCACACTGCCTGGTTCGCGCACGTGCACTGTATCTTATACGCATGCGCAGATTGCTAACATCGGTCGGCAGCATGCGAACGCAGCATTGCGAACCAACCTGAATCAGGCCCTTTCTCCATGTGCTCATGAATTGTTCCCATCTGCGACAAAGTGAAACTGATTTTTTTTTTCAGAAGTTGATCATAGTACTCTCAAAGGTCTTTTATTTACTAATACTCAAAAAACAAAATCGGAAATTGTCTGTTAGTAAATGTGTGATTTAGCCCCAGAAACACAACATCGATGTTGACCGATTTTGATAGATTTTCATTGATTTTTAGTTTGATTAAAATCTATTAAAATCGACCTTTAATAAATATACCCTTGGAGTCTTCCTTCTTAAAATTCTGATAGACTCTGGTAATATAATTTGCTTATCATCTTAGCAGCCAAAAAACACAGAAACGAGCCACATTAAAAGTAAAGGATGAGGTTCAAAGAGCACCTCTAAGCAAAACTCATGTGGAAAGAAAAGCCGCTAAAAGTGCAACTGCACAACCGCTCAGCAGCGTCACTAGGTGGGTGCGGACCGCACTGGGTGACATCATCTGATGGGGTGACACCAAAATGACGGAAGCCAGGAGCGGTGCAGTCACATAGGGAGGGGTTCCCTGGATACGAAACCCGTATTGTTCACCCACCGGCCACTCACTGCAAGTGCAATCCCTATTGCTGGGTGCCTTCGTTCCACTCTGGATATCCACCAGACTCAGCCTCCCAGCTCCCACTGCCTGCAACGTGACACCCACTGTGTGCGAGGAGCTGTGGGAGTCCCGTTTCCCCATTTCTGGATGATAACTGTGACTGTGTGCTGGGACTTTCTTACCCAGTCAAACTCCCACATGATCCCCCTATAGTAACCTCCACCCAAGTGCAGAGGAATTGTGTGTGAGCAGTCCGGAGCCCTGTCCACATGCTGGAAGTAAGAGAGTCGCCGGCAGCATTGTGCCTCTGCTCACCTTTTGTGTTGCTGCTGATTCTGCATGGTCTAATACAGGAGGAGGTCCATTGACACCAGTGGCGGTTCCTACCTTTATGAAAGAGGGGGGCTGTCTGTCTTGGCGGCAGCTCATGTCACCAGATCACTGGGTGGCAGTTGCAGTCTGCATCGGCCTGGGACCTGGTATGCCATGTGTATGCGCAAAAGAGTCTTGCAGGGAAAATTAAATTTAAAAAAACTGTGCATAGAACCCTGCTTCTATGGATCGCATTGCTGCAGCCCCAAGAAGCCAGTTAGGGCTGACGTTATAGCAAGGGAGTGTCTTTCAGAGCGCTCTCTCTCTCTCTCTCTGCTTTGAGACGGAAACAGTTCCGCCTTCTCCAGCCTATCTCAGCCCGACGCTGTAGGAAGGTTCCGTTTGCCGTGCACCCGGTGAGATTTTATTTCCAGCCGGCGCCTGCCTTCTCCGTAGCACCAGTTGCAGTGGGAGCTGGAGCTCACTCCTGAGCTCCAGGTTCCGGATCCCACCATGGGAACAATGGGAGAGGCATCATGACGTCTCTCCCATAGTTCTGAAGAGCAGCCAGGTGGACCGGACGGCAGCGGACCGATGTGTGTGTGCGCGCACTATTACAGGGGGCATTACTGCAGTGGACACTATTACAGGGGGTATTACTATTGGGGGCAGTATTGCAGGGGCATTACTATTGGGGCACTATTACAGGGGGCATTACTATTGTGGCATTACTATTGGTTGAACTATTACAAGGGGCATTACTATTGGGGACACTATTACAAGGGGCATTACTGCAGGAGGCATTACTTCTAAAGGGGGCATTACTATTGGGGTTACTACTACAGGAGCCATTACTATGGGGGGCACTTCTACAGGGTGCATTACTACAGAGGAATTACCACTGAGGCACTACTACAGGGGCAACTACTACAGGGGGTATATACTATAGGCAGGGCCGCAACTAGGGGGGGAGCTAAGGGGGCACGTGCCCCAAGCCGGACTTGAGGGCGTGACAAGGAGAGGCTGCCAAGGTGGGGGGCCCCAGGTAGTTGCACGTGTGGCTTTGGAGCCGCACGCCGGGACCTGCAGGCAACCACCTGGCTCCTGCAGCCCGGCCTTGAGAGACACAGCATCGCCGTCAGTCTAATCGAGTGGTACTTATACTCGGTCCTCAGGACCCCACACAGTTCACGTTTTGCAGATCACCCAGCAATTGCACAGGTGTATTCTATACTCACAGGTGGAGCTAATAATTTCTGTGAGGAGAACTGGCAAACATGCACTGTTTGGGGTCCTGAGGATCGAGTTTGAGAACCTGTGGTCTAATCTGATGCCGGTCGCAAGCCCATCAGAGCCTGTGGTCCGGCAGCCAATCAGCATCGGCTGCTGGTCCACGAGCTCCAATTGGTTTGCGACTGGGGCCACATTAGCATGACAGTGGCGCTGACCGATCCCCGGCATGTGGCATCTCCATCCCATCCCGTGCCGCCTGAGCTCACCCACCACGTGGCCCCGGCAAGTAAAAGGAGGGAGCTGGTTTACTGGGAGATCCCATTTTAATGTGAAAGTCCGATTGTAGTAGTGTTTCATCTGTCAGTTCTGGGGGGGGCTGCTGTCACTGGTGGGCATTACTGTGGCATAATGTGTAAGGGGCATAACTGTGGCATAATGTATAAGGGGCCTTACTGTGACATAATGTGTAAGGGGCATTACTGTGACATAATGTGTAGTAAGGGGCATTACTGTGGCATAATGTGTTGTAAAGGAAATTACTGTGGCATAATGTGTTGCAAGGGGAATTACTGTGTGGCATAATGCGTTGTAAGGGGCATTAATGTGGCATAATGTGTTGTAAGGGGCGCCAAATTACTGCCTTGCCCCGTGTGACAGAAATCCTAGTTTCGGCCTGCTATAGAGGCACAACTACAGGGGCATTACTACTGAAGGCACTGCATTGGATGCACTGCATAAAGGGTACCTCTCCTGGGGCACTGCATAAGGGGCACTACCACTGTGGGAACTGCATAAGGGGCACTACCACTGTGGACACTGCATAAGGGGTACCACCATTGTGGGCACTGCAAAAGAGGCACCACTACTGGGGGCACTGCATAAGGGGCACTACTGCTGTGGGCATTATGTGTAAGGGGCACTACTGCTGTGTGCATTGTATAAGGGGCACCACTACTGTGGGCAGTATGTATATTAGGGGCACTACTACTGTGGGAATTGTGTATAAGGGGCACAAATGTGGGTATTGTGTAAAAGGGGCACTACTGTGTGTCATAACAAGATTAAGGGACATTACTATGTGGTGTAATATGAATCAGTTGCACCTGTGCAGTGTAATGTGAATAAGATTGTGCTACTGTGTAGCATAATTTTAATTGGTAATACTATTGTGTAACCACGGAAGTCACTACCACTTCTAGGTAGTCCCTGCGGGTGGTGGATTATACTGGAGGACTACAGCCCCCTAGGTAAATCCGCCGATGGCTTTAAATCATTTAACTTTAACTCATTTACCTCATTTTTCTTTCTACTACTTTGAAAAATGAGGTGGATCAATACTGCCTACTCCAGGCTTTCCTAAACTCAGGCCTTAAAGCTGGGTACACACTGGAGCGATGTCGGCCGATTTACAGTTTCGAAGCGACAAATCACCTACATTGCTCAGTGCGTACGGGTGATTGCGCACTCCCATGGTCGCTAGGTTTGATGTGTTGCACACATCGCTAGCAACCTGTGGTAAGTTAATGAAGGACGGAACAGTGGGCCTGATTCAGAGGCGCACGCTATTTGTGTGCGCTCGCTCTGAATCAGGGCGTTTTGGTTTTTTTTTTTGTTTCGTCCTCCAGGCCGCTCGCATAGCTGTGGGTGACCACCCATAGCTTTTGTGAGCGGCCTGGCAATGGTCGTGATTATTACGACCATCAGGCTTGCGAGGAGATCCTGCGGTAGGGTCGCAGGTCTCGCAAGCCCGAGTGGACTTCCTGCTCTATTAGAGCAGGAAGTCCACTACAGACATCACGAGTGATGTCAGTAGGGTCACCCACAAATGCCACGCATTCGTGCAGCCACCCCCCTCCCCGCCTACAAAATGGGGCAAGCTGTCAATTAACATCAACAGCCACCCCATCTTGTAGTGAGCCCCGGAGCGATGGAGCTGCCGTCGTTCGCTGAGGCTTACGCATGCGTACTAACGATACTGCCAATGAACCTTATAAATACCCCTGCCTATACCTTCTAATATCCTTCCTATAAACCTCTAAGGATGACGCTATTTTGCGTACGCAGTCATACAGTAAATAAGGACTCCAGACCTAGAACCTGTGGTTCCAAAGCACAAAGTATTATTCAAGTAAAAGTACAGCAGTTACACGCTATGATCCTCATATAATCTTAGCGCAAAGAAATTATACAGACCCAAGTACAGTTATACATACGCAGCGCTCCCTGGTCCAGATGCTAGGCATCAGCAAGAAACCCCACGTCAATCAGCATTCAGCATGAAGACTAGGAACCCAGGGTCAGAGCACACATATTTATACCCCCCAGGAATAAACAACACAATAGAGAAGTTTGTTGCTAATACCATTGGTCCTAAAGGAGAGGGCATATGTTACAAGGAATTTAACAGGTTGGTTCAAATAGACACAGTCCAGCCTCTAACAACTGGAGGTCTCTGGTTTCCCGCCTCATGCAAATCCTAACAGTTGTTCATATAATGTACATTTTGTTGCTTGAAGTCTCTGCGGTCCATAAGTTGAGAATGCATGTTGCAATCTCTCCATCGATATTACCGGAATACTGTTGAGAGAGTACGCATCAGTACAATACCAAACACGGCTTACTTATCACGTATAAAACCTTAGTTACGAAATAATCTTTATTTCATAGCAATTATAGTAAATGTGCCTACTTGAATCTTATACCTTAAAGCTTATGGAACCTTGTATGTGAATATGTAATGTGTGAGTATGTGGGGTTTGATGTAAAGACGCTAGTTAACTTGGGGATGATGCGTGTGCGTGAAGCTAATATTCAGCGTTTTCATACAGGATCTTATGCATTCGCTAATATGCGACTAGTTAACAGCGCAATTGTGCTTATTAATGTGTGTATGAGAAATAGTGAAAGATGCAATCGCATGATGCTAATAGTAATATCACCACATGTACTAAAGTGTGAGTTTATCTAAAATGGCGCTTAGGCGGCCATTCGCAAAATGGCGTCTTGCGATCTAATTTCCAAGATGGTGTCTTGCGGCCTGTCGCAAGATGGCGTCGCTGTGATCCAATTTTAAACTGATCTTGTCTCAGGCAATTATCCAGCTCCGACAGTCCACCCTTTGATAGCGAACAACATGCTATAATTTAGGCTTACATTTATATACTATTTAGTGTTATTATGGGATGGCACCAGGTGGTTCTTAATCCATAAATAATGTGTCTCTGAGTGGGGACATAAAACTACTATTATACGCACACCGCGGATCTTGGAAGATCATGCGAAAGGTGTGGGGATACACCAGTCCTATAAAGGCAGTCTTGAAGGGGAAATTTGAGACTTTACATTATCTGAGGTGTTTTGAAATAACATTTCAATAATACATTCTATGCATGTCTAAATATAATACATTAAATGATGGTATTTCCTAATTCAGGGTTGTAATGCAGTTCTGTATTTACCTCTGTATTCATACTGACCACCATCATAATTTTGTTCTTTCATTTTACTCTATTTTTAAATTTTCTGCACTTTAACACAATAGGAACACACCGGACGCATATGCCAATTATCATGATGCCAATCAGTATAAGGATCAATTTGCCTATGCTGGAATTTGCCTTCCTGGACCCATTCCCCTAGACCTGAGAACCATTTCACTGGGTTCAGCCATGAAACTCATCCTTCTATCTTCTCCCCTACTTCAGCCACTGAAGCATTGTGGTTCTTACGAAATTCCCATTTTAGCTGCAGAATTTTATCCATCTTCCGGTCTATCACTTCCTTAGGGTCGCTGGTATCATTGGTGACATAGGTGCAACATTTTACTCCAAATTGGGTGGCCAATGTTACGCAATAAGTAACAGCAGTTAAATAATTTAACACTAGCCTGTGTTGCAACAGTTCTTTCTTGTACGCTTGCAATTCTCTCCCTGTATACCTGAATGTGTCATCGTACATCTCGGTGATATTATCTATCAATTTAGCAAGTTCCTGAATATATCTAAAATTTAATGTACCCCGAGAAATCCTGGTGGGATCCAATGTGACTAAAACTTGAAAGCCAGTTGTCTCACTAATTAACTGAGTGGCTTTGTGCACGTCACCAGGTATCATATTTTGTTTGCCTCTGTGTTCATATTGTGTGTGAAGATATGGTGACGGTGTGTGTTTTTATGTATACCAAGCATTTCAACATGTGTGAGGGTCATAACTTCTGGGACTACTCTTCCTAGGTAACACAAACCTTCGGAACTCGGGGAGAGCCACTTATACGCTTTTCTTCCACATATAAAATATACATTATCAGGGAGAACATAAGGAATGGTATGCATCATTATCATTAAGCACATTTCCCTTGCAAACAATCCTATTTCTGGGTCTTCCATCTGGTACATGCAAGTTTCTGGCTGTATTATTTTAGCACAATAACCATCTGGCACCTTACCAATAATTTCTTTGGTGAAACTCAATGCATACCGGTACCTAAAATGTCTCCCACTAGATTTAATTGAGCGTAACAGATCATGGTTTATAGACTCATTTATCAGCTCTTTGTGAGAAGGTCATCGTCTGATTATTCCCTGTCACTTCCCAACTCCCGGGTTTATTGGGGTTGGTTATGTTTAAACACAAAAGTGATCCATCTACTTGGAATTGGTAGAGTTTGAAATGAGGTGGTTTGGATGTGGTTTCTGTAATTCTAAAATTTCCGTGATATCCAGCGGAAATGACACCAACCCTACATTATGCTGTCCCTGTGGCACATGTGAACACACCCAGCAATCAGTTTGATTTAACACTTTGCCTACCATACTATGATAATTAGGGGTGAGCGGGTTTGGATTTCTGAAATCCGAACCCCCCCGAGCCCCCCCAATCCGAGGCCGATCCGAGTCAGGCTCGACTTTTCCCGCCTGACTCGGATCTGAAATCGAGGCAAAACGTCATCATCCCGCCTTCCGGGTCTCGCGGGTTTTGGATCCTATATAAGGTACCCGCGTCGGCGCCATTTTCTCACTCGGCTGTGGACAGTGAAGATGGAGGGTGGGAGTTAGGGCTGGCTGGGCTGTGTAGTGTAGTGTAATGTAGTGCAGAGTAGTGTTGTGCTGTGCTGCGCTGTGCTGCTGTTGTCCATAGGGGCTGTGTCCACTACTTCAAAGTAGGGGTGAGCGGGTTCAGAATTCTGAAATCCGAACCCCCCGAGCCCCCCCGATCCGAGGCCGATCCGAGTCAGGCTCGACTTTTCCCGCCTGACGCGGATCTGAAATCGAGGCAAAACGTCATCATCCCGCCTTCCGGGTCTCGCGGGTTTTGGATCCTATATAAGGTACCCGCGTCGGTGCCATTTTCTCACTCGGCTGTGGACAGTGAAGAGGGAGGGTGGGAGTTAGGGCTGGCTGGGCTGTGTAGTGTAGTGTAGTGCAGAGTAGTGTTGTGCTGTGCTGTGCTGCGCTGTGCTGCTGTTGTCCATAGGGGCTGTGTCCACTACTTCAAAGTCCATAGGCGCTGGCTGTGTTGTGCTGTGCTGCTGTTGTTAATAGGGGCTCCACTACTTCAAAGTCCATAGGGGCTGGCTGGACTGTGTTGTGCAGTCAGTTGTCCATAGGGGCTGTGTCCACTCCAAAGTCCTGTGCAGTGTCCCAGTCCTAAAGGGGTGCTGTAGTGTTGTCCAGGGGGTGCTCTGTCCGTCAGGGGTGCTCCCCCCAAGTGCTAAAAAAAATATAATTTTTTCTGTGTTTGTGAATTGTGTGCGCAGTAGCCGCACGTGCATCAACAAAGTAGTGCCAAGCGTGCGCCTGTGTCATAAGTAAAGGGCCGGCTGGCTTGACCGTTAAAGGGTGCTGTAACCCCCAAAGTACACTCCAAACCAAATAAAAAAATATTTTCTGTGTTTGTGAATTGTGTGCGCAGTAGCCGCATGTGCATCAACAAAGTAGTGCCAAGCGTGCGCCTGTGTCATAAGTAAAGGGCCGGCTGGCTTGACCGTTAAAGGGTGCTGTAACCCCCAAAGTACACTCCAAACCAAATAAAAAAATATTTTCTGTGTTTGTGAATTGTGTGCGCAGTAGCCGCACGTGCATCAACAAAGTAGTGCCAAGCGTGCGCCTGTGTCATAAGTAAAGGGCCGGCTGGCTTGACCGTTAAAGGGTGCTGTAACCCCCAAAGTACACTCCAAACCAAATAAAAAAATATTTTCTGTGTTTGTGAATTGTGTGCGCAGTAGCCGCATGTGCATCAACAAAGTAGTGCCAAGCGTGCGCCTGTGTCATAAGTAAAGGGCCGGCTGGCTTGACCGTTAAAGGGTGCTGTAACCCCCAAAGTACACTCCAAACCAAATAAAAAAATATTTTCTGTGTTTGTGAATTGTGTGCGCAGTAGCCGCACGTGCATCAACAAAGTAGTGCCAAGCGTGCGCCTGTGTCATAAGTAAAGGGCTGGCTGGCTTGACCGTTAAAGGGTGCTGTAACCCCCAAAGTACACTCCAAACCAAATAAAAAAATATTTTCTGTGTTTGTGAATTGTGTGCGCAGTAGCCGCACGTGCATCAACAAAGTAGTGCCAAGCGTGCGCCTGTGTCATAAGTAAAGGGCCGGCTGGCTCATTTCTTAAAGGGTGGTGTAACCCACAAAGTGCACTACTCTCCAGCAAAAATAAAAAAATATTTTCTGTGTTTGTGTGCGCCTTAGCCGCACGTATATATCAATATAACATAAATGGAGGACCAAACTTTCTCCGATAAAAATAAAATAGGGAAAGATCAAGAACCACTTCCTCCTAGTGCTGTTGCTGCTGCTGGGAGTTGTTCATCATCCCAGAGAGGAAGTAGGAACACCACTACTTTTACTAAACAATTGACCCTCCAACAGTCCCTAGCGATGAGGATGAAGTACGACAGCAGTCATCCTGAAGCAAAACGTATAACTGAGGCCTTGACTGCTATGTTGGTGTTAGACGTGCGTCCGGTATCCGCCATTAGTGCAGTGGGATTTAGACAATTGATGGAGGTAGTGTGTGCCCGGTTCCAAATCCCGTCTAGATTCCACCTGCATCCTCAAAGCAGCAGCGACAAGCGTGCGTCTGTCTGTTAAAGGGTGGTGTAACCCTCAAAGTGCGCTCCACAAACAATAAAAAAATTCTTCTTTTTTTTTCTGTCTTTGTGAAATGTGTGGGCTGTAGCTGGACCTGCATCCTTAAAGCAGCAGCGACAAGCATGCATCTGTCTGTTAAAGGGTGGTGACATCCTCAAAGTATGCTCCACAAACAATAAAAATATTCTTCTTTTTTTTTCTGTCTTTGTGAAATGTGTGGGCTGTAGCCGCACCTGCATCCTTAAAGCAGCAGCGACAAGCGTGCGTCTGTCTGTTAAAGGGTGGCGTAACCCTCAAAGTGTGCTCCACAAACAATAAAAATATTCTTCTTTTTTTTTCTGTCTTTGTGAAATGTGTGGGCTGTAGCTGGACCTGCATCCTTAAAGCAGCAGCGACAAGCATGCATCTGTCTGTTAAAGGGTGGTGACATCCTCAAAGTATGCTCCACAAACAATAAAAATATTCTTCTTTTTTTTTCTGTCTTTGTGAAATGTGTGGGCTGTAGCCGCACCTGCATCCTTAAAGCAGCAGCGACAAGCATGCGTCTGTCTGTTAAAGGGTGGTGACACCCTCAAAATGTGCTCCACAAACAATAAAAATATTCTTCTTTTTTTTTTTGTCTTTGTGAATAGTGTGGGCTGTAGCCGCACTTGCATCCTCAAAGCAGCAGCGACAAGCGTGCGTCTGTCTGTTAAAGGGTGGTGTAACCCTCAAAGTGCTCCAAAAAATAAAAAACTTTTTTTTTATGTGTTTGTGACTTGTGTGCGATGTAGCCGCACGTGCATCAACACAGTAGCAGCGCCAAGCGTGCGCCTGTGTCATAAGTCAAGGGCCGGTTTGGACATCTGGTCCGGACTGAAGGACGTGCCAACAATTTCTGACAAGTCTACTGTCACTGCATATGATACTGTCCTCAAAGCAGCAGCGACAAGCGTGCGTCTGTCTGTTAAAGGGTGGTGTAACCCACAAAGTGCGCTCCACAAACAATAAAAAAATTCTTCTTTTTTTTTCTGTCTTTGTGAAATGTGTGGGCTGTAGCCGCACCTGCATCCTTAAAGCAGCAGTGACAAGCGTGCGTCTGTCTGTTAAAGGGTGGTGTAACCCACAAAGTGCGCTCCACAAACAATAAAAAAATTCTTCTTTTTTTTCTGTCTTTGTGAATTGTGTGGGCTGTAGCCGCACTTGCATCCTCAAAGCAGCAGCGACAAGCGTGCATCTGTCTGTTAAAGGGTGGTGTAACAGTCAAAGTGCGCTCCACAAACAATAAAAAAATTCTTCTTTTTTTTTCTGTCTTTGTGAAATGTGTGGGCTGTAGCCGCACCTGCATCCTTAAAGCAGCAGCGACAAGCGTGCGTCTGTCTGTTAAAGGATTACATCGGTGACAGCATCCAAGTAGGCATGTCAGACAGTCCGTACCTGTACTGGCAGGAAAAAGAAGCAATTTGGAGGTCCCTGTACAAACTGGCTCTATTTTACCTGAGTTGCCCCCCTCCAGTGTGTACTCCGAAAGAGTGTTTAGTGCAGCCGGGAACCTTGTCAGCGAAAGGCGTAGGAGGTTGCTTCCACAAAATGTGGAGAAGATGATGTTCATAAAATGAATTATCAGCTCTTCCAGGGAGACCAGCCTCCAGAACGTACAGAGGGACCTGTGGTTGTGGATTCCAGCGGGGACGAATTAATACTCTGTGAGGATGAGGATGTACACAACACTGAAGAGGGTGAGGAATCGGTGGATGAGGAGGATGAGGACGACATCTTGCCTCCGTAGAGCCAGTTTGTGCAGGGACAGATTAATTGCCAGCTTGTTTTGTGGGGGCCCAAACGAACCAATCATTTCAGCCACAGTCGTGTGGCAGACCCTGGCACTGAAATGTTTGGTTTGTTAAAGTGTGCATGTCCTGTTTATACAACATAAGGGTGGGAGGGTCCAAGGACAATTCCATCTTGCACCTCTTTTTTTTCTTTGAATTATGTACTGTTTGGGGCCTAGTTTTACAAACTGCCATCCTGTCTGCCACTGCAGTGTCACTCCTAGATGGACCACGTGTTTGTGCCGCCCACTCGTATCTCTTAGCATAGTCATCCAGCTACCTCGGTGCAACCTTTTGGATATAAAAACACTATTGTGAGGTGTGAGGTGTTCAGAATAGACTGGAAATGAGTGGAAATTAAGGTTATTGAGGTTAATAATAGCATAGGAGCAGAAAAACACACAAATTCTGTGATTTTAGCTGTTTTTATGCTTTTTTAAAAAAAAATACAGATCCAAAACACAAAACCCAGAACCCAAAACACGGAAGGGTGGTTTTGGCAAAACCAATCCAGATCCAAAACACGAAGAAAGATCCAGATCCAAAACCAAAACACGAAAAGTGGCCGGTGCACACCCCTAATGATAATCCTCTAAAGGATACCCACCCCAGTATGGGTTATAATTAGGCTGGCACCGTTTGATACAATTCTCATCAACTAGGGACCCACAAAGTTCACAAATACAGGAATCTTCAGACGATAAACCTCCACACCGTCCCTGAGTATCCGGAATAACAGCTCTCTTAACAATAACAGTACTAAGATTGGTTAGACACTCCCCTGATTGGCATTGCACTCCTTCTGACTCCACTCCATCAGCACTGCCATCAACTCCCCTCTCCACAATCGGTCCCCCTTCACAGAAACCGGACATTCCCGAAACGACCAGGATGGTGAACACTCAAAAGAGAATATGAAAATGAACACAGCAGACCCGTCCATTGCCACAACAAGACCTGCAGATTTCTTTTAGTTCAGGTATCTCACTACGACCTTTTCAATCCTCCCGGAACAAGCTCACGAGCGACAGGTTCACGCTATCAGCCTTGTCTCCGACTCGTTTCTCCACCGGTTGGTTGACCTTTTTGCAGTGAGTGGAATGGACCCAGGTATCTCTCTCAGCCACTTTCAAAGATGTAGTACTTATCAGCAGCACCTGGTACGGACCTTCCCACCGATCAGTCAAACAACCTAAACGCAAGAAATTTCTGATCATAATTCTCCTGGTTCAACATCATGACAGTTAGTTTCAGGCATATCATTGGACAACAATTTCAGTTTCTGCTACTGTTGTTTTAACTGCTTACTCATTGATACAAGATACTTTACAGTTACCTCTTTGTTACCTTTCAAGTCTTCCTGTGGACTTATAATCAAATGAGGTTGTCTACCGAAGAGTATTTCAAAGGGAGACAGATTTAGAGGGGGTCTGGGAGTGGTTCTTATACTATGCAGGACCAACGGTAATGCTTCTGGCCAACCTAGTCCAGTCTCTGCCATGATTTTACTTAACTTATTTTTAATAGTCCCGTTCATCCTCTCTACCTTGGCACTGGCTTGCGGTCGGTAGGGGGTGTAAAGTCGGCTATTAATCCCCATCAGCTTACACATATTTTGAAAAATATCACTTGTGAAATGAGTACTCCTGTCACTCTCAACGATTTTAGGGATACCGTATCTGCATACAAATTCCTGAACTATTTTCTTGGCAGTAAACGCAGCAGTATTAGTGGCCGCTGGGTGGGCCTCAACCCAATTAGAAAATACATCAGTGCACACTAATACATACTTAAGATTCTTGCAGGGTGGTAATTGGATTAAATCAATTTGTATCACCTGGAAAGGTCCATCAGTAGGTGGAATGTGGGACGGTTTGGTAGGGATCGCTTTCCCTATGTTCTTCCTCAAGCAGGTCAGACAGGACATTGCTATCTTTTCTGCTTGTGAAGAGAAACCTGGTGCGCACCAATACACTCTCACCAACTTGCACATACCTTGCTTTCCCAGATGAGTCAGACAGTGTGCTGCCTCAGCCAGGCTGGGGTAATATGCCTTGGGGGCTACTGGCTTACCTTGTCCGTCCCTCCAGAGCCCGGAGGACTCTTGCCCACATCCCTTGGACTTCCAAATGGACTTTTCCTGAATTGAACACAAATTTTGCATCTCAATTAATTTCAGCATATCAATAGTTTGGAAAGACGTAATTTTATCAATGGGAGAAAACATTTTTAACCCTGCTGCCCATTTTGCAGCTTCATCGGCCCTGTTGTTGCCCAGTGACACCGGGTCATCCTCACATGTAAGGGCTTTACACTTGATTACTGCCACCGCTTTGGGCAGTTGGATTGCTTCTAAAAGATGTTTTATGTGTCGGGAGTGTGCAACTGGTGTGCCTGCTGCTGTCATAAAATTTCTCAGATGCCATAGAGCTCCGAAATCGTGCACCATCCTGAACGCGTACCTCGAGTCAGTGTAAATTTTAGCAGATTTGCCTGCTGCCAGTTCACACGCTCTAGTTAGTGCTACTAACTCTGCCACCTGGGCTGAGTGAGGACGACCAAGAGGTTTAGCTTCTATGATGTCTCTGTCATTTACAACAGCATAACCTGTACATAATTCACCTGTGTCTGTTTGTCTATGACAACTCTCATCCGTGTAAAAAGTCACATCTACATTCTCTAAAGGTGTGTCGTGTATGTCAGGTCTAGCAGTAAAGGTCTGATTCAGATATTCCATACAATCGTGTGTATCATTATGTCCGCTGAACTCACCCTCCGTCAGCAACTCGTCTCCTTCCACCCTTTGTACATCATGTTGTACATATGGTAAAATCGTTGCTGGGTTCAGTGTGCTGCAACGTTTAACAGTGATGTTTGCAGGTGCGATTAGAGCTAGTTCCCATTTGGTAAACCTAGCCGAAGAGACGTGTCTGGTTTGAGCAGAGTTCAGCAGAGCAGATACAGCATGGGGAGTGTATACAATCATATCATGACCCAATACTACGTCCTCACTTTTACTCACCAATAAAGCGGTAGCTGCTACACTTCTCAAACAGGTGGGGAGTGATCTCGCCACAGTGTCCAATTGGGCACTGTAGTATGCTACGGGCCTACTGGCATCACCATGTTTTTGTGTAAGGACACCTGCAGCACAACCATCGGCTTCCGTACAATACAAATCAAAAGGTTTTTCATAATCAGGTATTCCCAATGCAGGTGCTTTTGTCAGACTATCCTTAAGATTAAGGAAAGCCTGATCTGATTCCTCTGTGTGTATGACACGATCAGGCTTTGAGGAAGAGATTAAGTCCTGTAAAGGCAAGGCCAAAATAGAAAAACCTGGGATCCACATTCTACAATATTCACACATTCCCAAGAAGGTACGAATTTGCTGTTGATTCTGCGGCAGTGTCATGTTCTGTATGGCCTGGATTCTATCATTTGTGAGATGTCTTAACCCCTGGGTTAGGCAGTGTCCTAAAATTTTTATTCTGGATTGGCACGGCTGTAGTTTGTCCTTAGCCACCTTGTGTCCTGTATGCGAGAGATGAAGCAACAAAAGTTTAGTATCATTCAAACATGACATAAACGAATCAGAACACAGCAATAAATCATCCACATATTGAATTAGAACAGATCCATTTGCAGGTTGAAAAGATTGTAAACAGTTGTGCAATGCCTGAGAAAAGATACTGGGGATGTCTATGAAACCTTGGGGCAACCGTGTCCACCTCTGTATGTAAATGCGAATAGATACTGACAGTCAGGGTGGAGAGGCACAGAGAAGAAAGCAGAACAGAGGTCAATGACAGTGAAATGGGTTGCGTTTGGAGGGATCTGCATAAGAATGACAGCTGGATTTGGCACTACGGGGAATTGGCTCTCTACTACCTTATTAACACCTCTAAGGTCCTGTACCACCCTATAACCCCTCCCACCACTCTTCTTCACCGGAAAGATGGGACTGTTGGCTACACTAGCTGTACAAACTAAAATTCCCTGTTGCAATAATCGCTCAATTATTGGAAAAACCCCTAATTCTACCTCCTGTTTTAGTGGGTACTGGGGAATTTTTGGAGCTTGCCTACCGCTTTTTAAATTACCATTACTGGGCTTACGTTTGCCATTAATCCAGTGTCCGGTCCATCCTTAGTCCAAAGGGAATCTGGAATTTAGGACAACATTTGATCTACCTGGGATGGATTTTCATTTACACTGGTAGAGTGATACATTATCCTTTGGGGAGTGTTCAACATATCCCCCACCTCGTGCGCAACTCTCTCAGGGATATCTAAAAATACACCATCAGGGGAGGTATATATAACACATCCCATCTTACATAACAAGTCCCTACCAAGCAGGTTAGTAGTAGCCGCAGCAGCCAGAAGGAAAGAATGCCTGGTATGCAACGGCCCAATAGTAACCTCTGTGGACTTTGTTAAAGGATAATGTTCCACTTTACCTGTTACATACATTGTTGGTACTGCCTCGTTGGTCACCTGTAAATTAACGGGAGATTTTATCACTGACCTGGTCGCCCCTGTGTCTACAAGAAAAGGATATTCAGTACCAGCTACATCAACCATCATGACCGGTTCTTCCCTAGTACTTCCCGTTAACCTGACTATCTGTAGACTACAGGTATGACCTGACCCCTAGCGTTGGCTACCATTCTCCAATAAAGCATTAACGGCCACAATTGGAGCTGGTGCTTGCTGCATATTTGCTGGTCTCTGTGCATATCCCTTATGGGGATATCCAGGTACTCTCTGGTTTGGGGGTTCTACCCTCTTTACTCTGCAGGTTTTACTTAAATGTCCTGGCTGGTTACAATGAAAACATATTCGTGGATCGGATGGAGACACGGGTTGTTGTGAGGTTTGAGCAGGGGGAAAAGGTGGTGGATATGGGTAGGGATATGGAGGATAAGGGTATTGTGGGGGATATGAAGTTTGTGAGTAGTGTGGGACCTGTGGTTGTGTAGGGTTAGTAGAATAGAGCTGTGTTTGTTGTTGCGTGGGATTAGTGAGGGCATATAACTGTTCAGGTGTAGGTGTGTGGGTAGATGCAAGTGTGTCTGTTGGCTGTGGTGTTACCGTCATTCCTTCCAGAGCTTGAATACTGACAGCCATTAATTTTTCGCTCTGGGTCTCTCTTTGAGATGTTCTTATCATGTGCTATGGCAGATTCTATGAGTGTATCTATTGTGACTCCCCTCCAGCCAGGTTGTGAGGTCTGAACCCGAGTCTTTAAGTTTTCCTTAAGACCGTCCATGAGTACCGTGACTATCATTCCCCTGTGGTGAGTGCTATCTTTAATATCTTCTATCCCAGTGTATTGGGTGATAGCCTGCAAAGCCCGGTCGCAATACTCTTCTGCAGATTCACTCTCCTTTTGCTTTATGGTAAAAATTTTGTTCCAGTTAACTACCACCGGAAAATATATACCCAATTGAGTTACAATGCGGGAAATGTTACCTTGGTTTACTTGGTCCGTTAAGGGAACGTCATCATCCAATGCACAATCCATGATAAATTTTGTCACGTCGGTATTGCGTGGTAGACAGGCCCTTAACACCACACGCCAATCTTTATTAGTTGGCTCATGAGAACTACCCAAATTCCTCAAAAATCTCTGACATTTGGCTAGTTCCTTTTTGGGATCGGGGAAATCATTTATGATGGAATTTAGTTCTGCTCTTGTCCAAGGACAATGCATTATCACTTCCCTCCTGGGCACTACACCGTTCGCATCTGCATTTCCATTCGGAACAGTTATTGTCTGAATGGGATGCAGACTGGTAGCGCTGCTACCTTTGACCTTATTACCTGGCTGGGGGTTTAATCTGTTGCTGCTACGTATGGTAAGTACTTCCTCTACGGGTGCAGAGGGTGTTAGCACTTCCCTTGCTGCTACCGATGGAGATGGCGGCACCACTTGTGATTGTCATGGCGTATTATCTATCATTTGTACAGCATGGGAAATGGCAGACATTACAATAGGCTCATCATCCACATCATGAACATTTTCTTTATAGTTAGTTAAGAGAGGGTACATATTGCTTGTTACATTTTTATGGGTATTTTTGATAACTGTACTTGCACCTCCATTCACATAAGGTGGGGGTGGTGCGCGTGAACTGCTGGCAATACCTTCCGCAATGCTAATTTGCTGCATGTGTGCGCCATTTTGCGGCTCGCCCGTATTGCAATTCAGCGTCGCAGATGTATTCTCTGGCAATGCGCTCGCAACGCTAGTTTGCGTTGCTTGCACATTTTTAAGCCACGCATCCCCTTCACATCTTTAAATATTCATAATATTTAACCTTTTTCTCTCGGGAGCGCATCAGACTGATGTGATCCCGGACATTATCTAACACATCTTTATCAAAACTACCAATTCTGGGAAACGGTCTAACACTCTTCATCGTCATTTTAAACCATACATCACAATACCTTATTGCATAAGTACCGTACTTAGTATGCATAATACGACGGGCCGATCCAAGCGGCGCTTCAATTAGCAGCACATCATTGTCTAACATCTCTATTGTTTGCATGGCTCCCATTCTGAGACAACTCCTACGGTTTTCAATAAAGATTTAAACTGGTGAAAGACAGTCAAGATACTTTCACTTACCTGTGGACGATTTAACGGCAGCGCCCACACACCTGTGAAGATTTGAAGAAGGCTACTCCTCCCACCCGGATAAGATTTAAGAAGGCAACTTCCACACCTATGGAAGTTTAAGTCGGCTACTTCCACGCACCTCTCTACAACAAAGACAACATGTACACCTGCTACTGTGTATAGAACGGTAAGCTGCTTACCGAGCGGCTAGCACTTAGCCCTTAAAGGTCATACGGTACCTCTAACTTTAGGGAACAAGTTACCCCTACCAACAAATACTCACTATTACACACTTTTTTCCTGTGCAGAAAAATACGCGTTAACCCAGATATTGACAACAATTGAAAAGAATGTAAATCTCAACGGCTTTGTTTAAACACGTGGCAGCACAACCAGAAGTACATATACGCTATTGTGCGACCAGTCGCATACACAATAATGCGACTACCACAGAACCGTATGACAACCTTTAGCTGCATACACTAAAGTGCGTCTTTACTGTGCGCAAAACTGTGATTCAGCCGCGTGTTCAATACTGCGGCACCCCTTTAAATGTTAGGTTCTATCAACAAAGGAAAACAAACTTTTTCCTCTCTTGTCCCTGGATTCTAGTCAGCGTCCCTGGCTCACACGAAAACGGGTAGCGATCTTTCAGCACCGAGCGGTTGCAGGTAAACCCTGCATGTGGCCACTCCACCCTTTGGTGAGAAATCGATAATAAGTGCCGTGTGAGTGGGCAAGTGACTTCACTACGAGCCCCCAACTAACGATACTGCCTTTGAACCTTATAAATACCCCTGCCTATACCTTCTAATATCCTTCCTATAAACCTCTAAGGATGATGCTATTTTGCGTACGCAGTCATACAGTAAATAAAGACACCAGACCTAGAACCTGTGGTTCCAAAGCACAAAGTATTATTCAAGTAAAAGTACAGCAGTTACACACTATGATCCTCATATAATCTTAGCGCAAAGAAATTATACAGACCCAAGTACAGTTATACATATGCAGCGTTCTCTGGTCCAGATGTTAGGCATCAGCAAAAAAATCCTCGTCAATTAGCATTCAGCACGAAGACTAGGAACCCAGGGTCAGAGCACACATATTTATACCCCCCAGGAATAAACAACACAATAGAGAAGTTTGTTGCTAATACCATTGGTCCTAAAGGAGAGGGCATATGTTGCAAGGAATTTAACAGGTTGGTTCAAATAGACACAGTCCAGCCTCTAACAACTAGAGGTCTCTGGTTTCCCGCCTCATGCAAATCCTAACAGTTGTTCATATAATGTACATTTTGTTGCTTGAAGTCTCTGCGGTCCATAAGTTGAGAATGCATGTTGCGATCTCTCCTTCGATATTACCGGAATACTGTTGAGAGAGTACGCATCAGTACAATACCAAACATGGCTTACTTATCACGTATAAAACCTTAGTTACGAAATAATCTTTATTTCATAGCAATTATAGTAAATGTGCCTACTTGAATCTTATACCTTAAAGCTTATGGAACCTTGTATGTGAATATGTAATGTGTGAGTATGTGGGGTTTGATGTAAAGACGCTAGTTAACTTGGGGCAGATGCGTGTGCATGAAGCTAATATTCAGCGTTTTCATACAGGATCTTATGCATTCGCTAATATGCGACTAGTTAACAGCGCAATTGTGCTTATTAATGTGTGTATGAGAAATGGTGAAAGATGCAATCGCATGATGCTAATAGTAATGTCGCCATATGTTCTAAAGTGGGAGTTTATATAAAATGGCGCTTAGGCGGCCATTCGCAAAATGGTGTCTTGCGATCTCATTTCCAAGATGGCGTCTTGCGGCCAGTCGCAAGATGGCGTTGCTGCGATCCAATTTTAAACTGATCTTGTCTTAGCCAATTATCCAGCTTCGACAGTATGCCGGAGGCGGCGCATGCGCAGGGGCCAAACTTCGATCTGCTTACGAGCTGCGCTCTCGAGCGGGTCTGAATCAGGCCCAGTGATCCTTTCGTCATTCATTAACTCGTTCAAGTGTGCACGGGCAATGCCTGTCACTCCAGTGTGTACCCAGCTTAAGGCTCCCTAAAGGTGTGTATCCACTACGCGATTAAACAGGCCGATCGAACGATAACGACTTAGTTATCATTCAATCGCTTGTTAATCGTCCGCAAATCGGGCAGTTTAAAGTCAAAAACGACCAGCGATGCGTGTGCCCGCTGGTCATTTTTGGCATCTATCATCGCCCGAACATGCTGGTCAACCTGACGATAACGTCAGGTTGAGCATGTACGGGGAAGATTGATGTGTCTACACTGAATGACTAAATGTTCAGTGTAGGCACATCACATACTGTGAAACAACTGCACGATTACAATGTCGTAATCGTGCTCTCGTTTCACATTCGGCAAGTGGATGTGCGGCATAACAGTCCAGGTTTTAAAGATATCCATGCTTGTGCACAGATAGCATAATCAAACTGACTGAGGTACTAATTAAGTCACCTGTTCTTAAGCATGGATATCCTTAAAACCATACTTACTGACATTCTGAGGGGGCTGCCAGGTTGGTGCAGAAGGGGGTGTGGGGGCGGCTGAAGTGAGCGATGCGGGGGTGTGCCGCCGCGATTGTGTCATCGCGGCCCCGCCCCCCGCTTTATAATGGTGATATTACCGACATTATAAAGCAGTGGGCAGAGCTACAATGACACGATTCAGCGTGAACAGTTTAAAAAAACGTTCATAAAAATGCATGCTGCAGCCACGTGCAATGTTTAAAGCACTCGTCGCATCCATGTGGCCCCCCAAAAAACCAGACCCAAAACTTTAAACCCATTTTCAACAATTTTATTTTATTTTTCGCCAAAACTTTGCAAACCTGTTTTTAGCTTAAGTACGCAACTTACGAAAATGTTTTGGGGTAATTTATCATTAGAGCGGGTGTCCAAAGGGTTCTAAAAGAAATCCCCACATTTTTAGCCAAAAATATTGATTTTTCTTATTTTTTCTAGATGTACTAAAACCTGGAAAGTGATAAAGTGGAGAGTGATAAATCACTGACCAATCAGCTCCCAACGGTCATTTTTCAAATACAGCTTGAAACATGACAGTTAAGATGGGTACACACGTAAAGATTTTCTGTCCAACTATCCAACTAGTTGATTGGTTGGAACTAAAATCTGGTAATACTGGGCATACACTCTACAATTATCTGTCAGATATCTGTCAAATCTGTCTGGTGGGAAGGAAAATCTGGTCCATTTTCTAGAGTTTGGGAGCAAATTTCTATTGTAATTTCTTTCCCATGCATTACCAGGTTTTCATTCCAACCGGCCAGATTGGACAGATATCTGACAGATAATTGCATAGTGTATGCCCAGCATAAGGTATGAAAGGAAATGACAATCAGCAATTTGCTCACAAACAAATTGTTTAGATCAAACATTTAACAAACTCGTCTGAACGACCATTTTCATCTGGTTTTTTGGCATTGTTTTTGGCATTTAGGAAAATCTGGTAATGTATGGGAGTAAATGGGAGTAAATGATGATCAGCAATTTGCTCCTAAATGCCAAAAAACAGATGAAAATGCTCGTTCAGACAAGTTTGTTAAATGTTTGATCTAAACAATGTGATCAAACAACAGTTTTTGTCCATTTTCTGGCTGATTGTCATTTGCTTTCATACTTTACCAGATTTTCTTTCCAACCAATCAACTAGTTGGATGGTTGGACAGAAAATCTTTACGTGTGTACCCAGCTTTAGGAGGTGAGTGGCTGGCAGTTTATGAGTGTCCACTTTATAACTTTTCAGAGCTTAGTACATCTCCCCCCAGGTCTGAGATGGAGAAAACCTTTCTCCTGTTTTTTTGGCGAAAACGGACATCTTTGCCGCTAATTGAATCCGGCCCATAGAAGAAGAATAAAAGACTGATGTATGACAATTATGCATTTTGTGATAAAAAAAAATAGAAAATCAGAGGATATGTGTCATCATATATATATATATATATATATATATATATATATATATATATATATATATACAGGCCCTCTTTGTAACATTTCTTTTTGCTACTTGAAAGATAAAAGCATGTAGTACAGAGATTATACAGCCAGGATGTCACAGTTCAGAGGCATCAAAAGATCATATGACCACTTATTAGGAGCAGAGCCTTTCATTAGCAGTCTGGTCTAATGAGATGAACATGGACAGGTGAGGAGGGGCTGAACTGAAAGACTTGTATATAAATAGGGACCTCAGATGGAGGAAAGTAAAGGTGCATAGTACACACACAACGATTTTTTTAAAACGATGAATGATTATTGTTCATGCGCGTTCACGTTTGTAGTTCAGTCAGACTGACCAACTGAACGATTTTCATTAAGGTAATATGCAAAAATCGTTTGTAGTTCAAAAAAATCGTTCATTACATTTAGTAAATGAACGATTTTCGTTAATTTTTCCCTTGAAAAAATAAATGAAAATCGTTTACTAAAATCGTTCATTTACTAAATCGTTGTGTGTGTATGCAGCAAATGTGTGAGAGGGTAATGAAGACTTTTTTTTTTTCTGGTTTTTTTTTTCGTGTGTGGGGTTTTCTATAATATCAGTGTGATGTGTTTGTAAAAAATTTGGTTTATCTGAGTTTTTTTCCTGCCACATTGCTGATTTATACCCCTTTTCCAAAAAAATTCCGGGTCTGACCCAGAGTTGGAACAGAGGGTCTCATTCAGACCCGCTTGCGAGCGCTCGCAAGCGGGTCGATGTTTCCCACATGCGCATGACGGAGGCGCCTCCGTCGTGCACATGCGCGAGACCCGAATATCGACGGGGTAGCCGTCGTTATGGGTCTCGCACCAAAGGGGGTGTGCTGTCGATGGTGATTGACAGCACGCCCCCTTTGGTGGGCGTGGCTGCCCAGACGGAGGCGTTCCCATGGGAACGTCTACCGGCTGGGGCCGGCCCCACTGACACCACAAGTGATGTCAGTGGGAGTGATTTTGGCTCTGATAGAGACAAAATCACTCCATGGCTTGCAGCAGACGAGACCCTATCGCAAGGGTCTCATCGCAAGCCCGATGGTAGCGATGGTCTTGACCATCGCGACCATCATCATGGACGCTCGCATAAGCTGTGGGTGGTAACCCACAGCTATGCGAGCGTCCACGAGGCCGCCTCGCAAAAAAAAAAAAAACGCCCTGATTCAGAGTGGGCGCTCGTTCAGAGCGTCCGGCTCTGAATCAGGCCCAGAGTTCCTATCCGGATCAAACCAGAATTTAGCCCGGTCTGGTACAGACCCGGCTTTCCTGGCGTGAAAGTGGATGCTTGGAGATGACATCATCTCTAAGCGCCACTGAAGCCGGACCAATCAGCCGGCTAGCAGCGCACTCCAGGTCATCGTGACCCGGAGTGCGCTGTTCTCACAGCAGGGTTTCCCGGGCTACACCCGTGTTAAACCTTGCTGTTTACCTGAGTTGGATCGCCAGGTCACTCGACCTGGCGATCCAACCCTCTCCCCTTTTACACCAGGGAGCTGCCCGGGTTAACCCTGCAATAACCCGGGTTTTAGCTCCGGTGAAAAAGGGATATTAGTAGTGTGGTGTGATTTCATGTTGGTAGTGTATGTACTTAAAGGTTGCCTGATAGGGCTAAGTAGGTCTTCTAAAACTTCCTAATTTGGATGCTACAAATTTCCCAACTGTAAATTACAGGGCCAAATTCCCTTTTTTCTAGCCTTTGGGTTTAATGTATATATGTATGTTCTGAAGTAAATTTTCAAAATCCTAGATTAGTCTCATGATGTTGTTGGTAATTGATGTAAATATTGCCAGCCCAAAGTGTATGCCTGTATTATAGTCAGTGTTCCTGACACCTTACACAGGGTCATATTTACTCATACGAGTAGGTACAGTATTTCAACTCTAATGGCAGTATACATTTGCAGTCGTTACTAATTTGTTTTAATTAACATAATCAATTCCTACATCTGTCAGCATAGTAAAATCTAGTGCTCCCAAGTGTGTCCTAGGCAAGTACCCCCCCCCCCCCTGAAAAAAATATGGGAGTGGAGGTGTAAGCTTGTGGGGACTATAAAGCAAAAGTACCCCTGCACGGGCTGAATTGCAGTACCTTAGCGGTCTCTGGGTAAGGGGGATAGTACTTATGGCCTGAGCACACCCGCACACTTCAGGTCACACAATGGTCTGAGCTCTTAATACTGTGGTGTAGTGTTTACTGTATCTGAATGTTTAATTGCTAGGTGCAGCAAAACTGTCCATGAAACTTTTACCAATAGACAGCCATGAAATTGCCACCTATTGGGTTTCATAGCTGTCTCTCAGCCCCTAAAGAACACATGCAGGGTCTCTTGTGTAAGGAAAGTGGCCCAATTATATCTTGATGAAGAAGAAAATCACATGGAATAACTTGCCTGGGGACTAATCTCGCTGTCCACTGTGGACAGGATTGACTGATTCCAACAGGAATGTATTAATCCTGGGAAGGTGTGGCTATGCTAATGAGCACTTCATGGTTTTAATAGGAAGCTATTACTATTTTCCCCGCACTACAGTCCTGGCTGGGAGGCGAAGGTAACTGAAGACAAGATGAAAGAAGTCTGTTTCCTGGCTGTCCTCTGGCTGCTCTGTGCTGGGATAGACGCTCAGAACAGTGAGTATGAAGCTGATGTATTCTCTATAGCTCCACTATTCAGCTGCAAAGCAAAACTGCTGACTGACCTTATTCTTTACACCAAAAGATCAGTTTTCATCCATATGAGATTTGAAATGCTTCACACTTAAATGTCTTTAAACAAATGCAAATACACTAGTGTGGTCCCCCTATGGCTTATATATATATATTTTTTTAAAATCCTACTAAAAACTTTTTTTGCAATAGACGCGAGTGGTATGCCACAATATTTAAGTATAATATTGAATAAAACAAACTTAGGCTGGGGACTAAACCAAATAATCATTGAGTCACCAGTCTTCATCTTGTGACCCAGAAGGAAAAACTGTAATGTAGTTCGGGGGTGCAAACCAGCGCACCTCTTCAGCAAGTTTCATAACTTGTAGGAAGAAAAAGCAGATTGCCCCTATAATACACCATGGTGTGTGCCTGGTATGATTGGCGGTTAATTTGGACTCCCCTTCAGTGAGTTTTATTGTAGTTGGGGGTTCACCTACCTATAATGTACCTAACATGTATGGACTTCATAAATTCATCTGACTATAACTAATACTAAAATGGAGTACATGGAAGTTGTCAAACCTATTCAAAGCAAGTAGAGACAATGTTACTCTTAGCATAGTAACGGATTCCAGATTTGAGCTTAAAATCTTCCATTAACTGACTGGGTTTGGCAAGTGGTGTTCAACCAACCATATAACTAGTGGCAAAGTGTTAACCATATAGCAGAGGTTCCCCAACAGTTCAGGTTTTAGAGAGATCCATGGTTGAGCACAGGTGGTTAAATGAAATTTACTGAGGTACTAATTAAGCCACCTGTGCTTAACCTTGGAAATCTAAAACATGAACTGTTGGAGCGTTGAGGACTGCGTTTGGGAACCTCTGCCATATAGCAAAGCCAGAACAAGGTACTAGCCTTGGTACATGTGGCTGGCGTTTCTCTATAGCACATAAGCATGAAAGCAAACAAGCTTACAATGCAGGAAACATGTACTATTAACATAGTGGTGCAGTTTTCAGTAACTGCCTCGGTGAAACTTTCCCCTGATGCCCATCTCCTAGCTGGCAATACCTCCTGCCTTTCTAGTGCAGAGTTTCATTAACATGGTCCTCCAAGTCTCCTAGCAGTCCTGATTTTAAGGATATCCATACTTGAGCACAGATGACTATTGGTACGTTTGTTTGGTTTAACAACCTGCAATAAAGCATTGCTAGCCTTAAAACCTGAATTGTTAGGGGGCTTTGAAACCTGAGTTGACGTAACCCTGGTTTGGTGTAAACTATTAAGAATGATTGTGCAGCACAAACACTATCCATGGTTCTGAAACTATTGATAACATACTGTACAATGTAAGCCTGTGAGAGTCTAACAATTCTGCTGCCTGGGGTGGGATGTCATACTATGCTGTTCTCATACCAAACTAAAATATCTGCATATGAATGATAAGCAGTTGAACTGGGGTAAATGTCCCTGGCTTATACATTTGCACAACTAGTGTTAAAATTGAGTCCCTTCAATTTGCTGTCTGAGATGTCTAATGAAGAGAAACTCAATGATCTGACCTGTAAACTATAACTTGATAGAACAACATTTTCATTTAAAATGTGTATGGGGTGTAGCTTTTCTTTTGTCTTGACTTCAATTCATGGGAACTGACTGGCGTAAGTCATGTACACTGATGATCCCATACAGCCTCAGGTTAGACACCTCAGCTGAGAGTCACATGTAGGATTCCAAGAGGGATTGAATGCCCATGTGACCATCACTGCCTAGAGCCCCTCGGCATGTGATGTACAAGCAGGAGTCGTGCTAAGTCCAGGAGCTCTGCTAAGCCAAAAAGTGTTCTTGAGGGGGAAGGGGGGCCTGTAAGGGAGAGACTCCTGTGGATGCCCCGCATCAATATGTTAAGTCTGTAGCATGTGACTATCTAGTCTTGATAGTGCTCTATTGTGTTCTAACATATTGTGCATCAAGTACATGCTCTTAGATACTGATTCTCAATTTCCCCGCAAAAGGGTCTCGGAATAGGATACAGCAGAGTAATACTGAGGGGCACAGTAACAAACGCCCCCCATTCAAGTCATGGAACAGCCAGATGTATCCTATCTGGAAAGGAAGTGAAGCCCAGAAAAGGGACTGCTGGAAAGGTAGGAACTTGGTTGTTTTAATATGAGCCAACCCAATATATATATATATATATATATATATAATCTTTAAATCCTACTCTGTACCACGTAAGCTCAGATTCAGTGGAGCGTCTAGGTGCTTTCTAACTATTAATGTAAGGATGGTTGCTGCAGTATCCGTACAGAATAATGTTCATTACAACTATGCTGTGGCCTTGTCATAGTCTGCATTAATCTGGGCTTATGGGCACCAATTGGTGCATGGGGTTGGGTTTTTGTATTTTCTACCTCTTGGGTGTGGTTCTAAAAGTTCAGTCAACCATAAATATAAATAAATATTGAAATGTTGTTGTGCATCATTCCACTTAGGGGGCCAAGTGACCTTTAATTTGCATAATGATGCCCCAACTCTGACTGGTGCCAAGGCGACATTCTTCATTCAGCTGAACTTCCCCCACAATCAAACTGTGCTGCCTGATGGACAGGTCGTTTGGAGCCAAAACTGCACTAACAATGGTTGGTATTGAATCAGTTATTTAGCTGGAAGTTATTTGTATTACTTAACTAGTCTAATATTTGAAAATATATAGTGCTTATTACAAACTGCCTTATATGTCAGCTAGTAGGAACACTGGCCCAGATTTATTTAAAATTCCTGGAACCTTGATAGAACTTCAGTTATTCAGTGCTACTGAGAGGAAGCTTGTCACCAGTCAACTATGGGGTCTATTTACTAAGCCTTGTCTGGAGATAAAGTGAACGGAGAAAGTTCCAGCCAATCAGCTCCTAACTGCCATGTTACAGGTGGTGTTTGAAAAATGTCAGGAGCTAATTGGCTGGAACTTTATCTCCATTCACTTTATCTCCATCCAAGGCTTAGTACACAGGTTCTCAAACTCTGTCCTCAGGACCCCAACCAGTGCATGTTTTCCAGATCTCCTCACAGAATCACAAGTGAAATAATTAGCTCTGCCTGTGGATCTTTTAAAATGTGTCAGTAATTAATACACCTGTGCTCCTGCTGGGTGACCTGTATGGGGTCCTGAGGACCGAGTTTGTGAACCACTGGCTTAGTAAATAGACCCTTGTATAGTCCTTCCCAATATGACTTATTTCATATATCTAAGATGGTGGAGGAAAAATGGTTAGCCTGTGGTACAAGAGTACAGCACATGTTAGCAGCACATTAAAGAAAAATTCTGTCATTATGTAGATTATTCATGACTATCGCAAACTCCCTTGTTTTCTGGGAAGTGTGGTGTACTGACACAAGCCACTACCTCTGTATGGTTCAATGGTGTAAAGAGTTGCACCTAAAAGCAAAGTAGTGATGAGCACAGTAAAATTTCATACAATGTCTTGTCAGAGTAAGCAGTTTCTCATGGGTGTGGAGTTCTGATGGTAAGACTCTGCAGTTTCTCTTGCACTAAATTTGTATAATCGTGGAATTTATAGTTGGTACATAGAGCAAGGATGAAATTTGGTTGGTGTAGTTCTCGGAACATTTGAGACAAAGTCCAACCAGTGATGAATGTCTTACTAGCTGCCATTACACACTTTATAGCTTGAACTAATTAAAATCTGACTAGCTACTATGCAACACAAACTCTGCAGCTAATTCAATGTTTGGACACTGCATCACAGGTTCCCTGCCTACATCATGGTGTAACCCATGGCCAATCTACTATGTAGTGATGAAGCAGTTCTGTAATAATGTCACATTGGTCTCATATGGGCAGGGACCAATATACCTTAATGTGATCATTCAACATCTTTTGTTACTGTACAATTAATGCTGCATAATAAAATTTGACTCTAATTCCAAATATTACTGCAAACCTCACATGTAGGTACCTGGGTGCCCTCAGGTGAGCCAGTTTACCCTGATGGGTCAACAGAAGGTTCTAAATGCACCTTTCCAGATGGTCGTCCATTCCCTCAAGAAGCTGAACAGAAACGCAGCAAGTTTGTCTACGTCTGGCAAGCATGGGGTAAGATTTTCATACACTCATCCTTAGCTGTAGCCCCTCCAGCATACTTTTTTGTGTAAGAATATATGCTACTAATTTCAAGCCCTATTTTTTTTTCTAGGAAAGTACTGGCAGGTGGTAGATGGCCCATCTTCCAATCTTACTGTAGAGACAGATGGTGTTCCCCTCGGCTCCTACACAATGGAAGTTGTTGTTTACCATTATCGTGGGCGACAGAAATTCATCCCTATTGGCAGTACCTCCTCTCAATTCACAATAACTGGTAAGTACTAGTACACTTGCCATAAGCAAACTGTACTAGAGATGAAGTGGTATAAACTATAACTGTAGTAAGATTAAAACCGTGTAGTATGTAATTTACTGTATACAGTTTAGGTGCAGTAGGGTCCTGCCTAAAACTAGATTTCATGGTACAAAGTTCTACAAATTTGTTAATATGTATATCCTATCAATGTGTTTGGCCTAGATGAATAACCTGAATCATGCTGCAATCAAGTTGGGAAGGCTAGAGTGTTTTCTGTCCAGGAACTTAAATGCACTAAATTTACTAACTGCTACAGCTTGGAAAACCAGCGGTGCATGTGGGCAAACTATAGTGCTTAAAGGTTCACTCATCATGGAAGATCAAGCTAACTAGAGGGTGGGCACATGGCAGACCTAAACTCTGTGCTTGAGTTTTTTTACCTTTGTTTTACAGATCAGATTCCAATCTCTGTTTCCATAACACAAGTCCTTGATTTGGACCAGAATGACCAGCGTTTTATACAAAACCGAGCTGTGTCCTTCTCTGTAGCTGTTCATGACCCAAGTGAATACCTCAAGGCAGCTGACATATCTTTCTCCTGGGATTTTGGAGATCAGAGTGGTATTCTAATAACCAGGAATGCAGGTGTCACTCATACTTATGTGTCCCTTGGTGTGTTCAATGCAAAAGCTACTGTGCAAGCTGCTATTCCAACATCTCCATGTGGAACAACTGCACAGATGGCTACTACAGAACTGTCTGAGCCCACAACTGAAGCTGCTGAGGTTACTACAAATGGTGGACTAGAGTCTGGTAAGTTAGCGTGTGGTTGTGTCTTATTCAGTCTTTACCGTGGTAAAATAAGCACAGACAGTATATAAAGTCGGATGCATAACTGAAACAAAGGGAAGAGAGCCCTGCTTAGGAGAGTTTACAATCTTTATGGGTGGACACAAAGAGGAGAAGACCGAGTGTTAGGTGGGGGGGGTGCACAGGCTGCATTGAGGGGGTGTTCCCTCCCTGCACATTTGGAGGCTGGATGACCATCTGGAGTGAGGTTACGGTCATGCTGACTTATTATAGTATCTCTCACAGTTAATTTAATCTGTTCAAAATAAGATTGAGCTGGTGCACAACCAATAGACCAAACTGGTGTGCCTTCCAGTAAATGCAGGTGGCTAGACCTATGTCTTGGTTTACTTCCAGCACAGCCAAGGTTAACTGGCAGGGAAGATGGCATGGGCACTAGCTGGCATCAAATCCTACAAATCTGAACCCCAAAACACTTCCATAATTAACACTTCAGAACATGTTCTGAGCAGGAGTTGCCTAGTCGCTATGTCCAGATCTGGTAAATGACTGTAAAATAAAAGTATAACAGTTTTTATTGGATTGTGCTTTAAGCTTTTCCTTGACAAAACTTTGTATGAATTATGTTGAAGTTCTTCTGTTTATATAAACACTAACTTGTAATAAGTATAAAGGTGGCTCCTAAAATATTTCAGCAGATTTTTATGCTGCAAAACTATGTATGTGACTTCATGCAAAAGTTTCATTATATTAACCCCTAGACCAGAGGTTCCCAAACTCTGTCCTCAGGACACCCTAACAGTCCATGTTTTAAGGATATCCTTGCTTGACCATAGGTGATTTAATTAGTACTTCAGTCAATTTGACTTAACTGTGCTCAACCATGGATCTCTAGAACCTGAATTGTTGGAGTTCCTTGAGGACCTGTTTAAGAACCTCTGCCTTAGACCCTTCAGTAAGCATTACAGGTATGCTTGAATCAGTTATCCAAACTGGTGGCACACAGGGTTCTATTGTCGCTGGGGACTGCTTACCAGCGAAAGGTCCTTAGGAAATGTAAAAGTCTCTCTTCAGCTGGTAACACATCTTGGTGATGTGACTTTTACATGGACTAGCCAAATCTCAAGTTAACCTATTTCATGCAATCCTATGCTTGGAAACTCTACTTCTACATGAGCAGCTAAATCCAGCAATCCACAAGATATGGTCTATGCCTGGGGAGGGCAATAAGCGGGCCTCAATCTATTGAACTACACATCCCAGCAGGGCATGCTGGGATATTTAGTTCAACAGCTGCAGGCTGCTGATTGCCCACCCCTAGTCTAAACCAAGTATTAAGGTTTAGCAGCAGAAGTGGGCTAACTAAACTAGGTTCTGTGCCAAGCTGTTAGAGCTCTCCTAAAATTGCAGGTGCCTTAATGGAACTGCATACATGGGCCAATAGTATTGTCCCTTGTCCAATCAGGTTGTCATATCTAGTCTCTTGGTCCCAAGGCTCCTTATTTCTGATGTCCAGTAGTGTGTCCTAATCTCTTGCAGACACTGTAGCTGAGCTTGATTTAACCTGACTCTTTGCAACATTTGAAACTCTTACAGGGGTGTTAATGTGCAATATTTATGGCCATTTTGGGTGAATAATATGGTTATTGTGTTTCTATTCAATCCAGAATTGGATTAAATCTGGGATTAATCCACATGAAGTAACAATACTGAACACTCCACACCCTCTTGCTGGTTAATGCTCAATAGTAATGTAATCTAGAACTGCAGGTGCCTATAAATCTTAATACAAGTATAAACTGTTAATCTACAGTGGCTCCCAGTGGTACATCAGTGCCGGTTCCAAGTAACACTACATCTGTGGATACTGCAGCTGACCTCGCAGTCACTGTTTCTTTGCTTGACAATGATGTGGAATCTGCATCTGTGCAACCAGGACCTGAAACTGCTGCTGTTCCCGAAGATGGGGTACAAGTGAATGAAGAGGCTGAAGCTGCAACAATAATAGAAGCTGTCCCCACTGAGGAGGGCACCACAACTACCGCAGAAGTTACTGAAAGTAAACCAGCTGTAACACTACCTGAAGTTGTTCCATCACCAGCAGTTGTACCTAGCCAATCTGTAGAAACTGGAACACAACCTGATGAGATCCCTGTAGAAAGTGCTGCACAGAGTACTGAAGCTGTGGAGGCTTCCACTGGCGTACCACCCACACAAGGTGGGTGCAAATAACTTGGCATTAACATATCTGCATTTCCTTGTCTGTTCATGGCACAGCACCCATTAATGTTACCAATGTTATAAATAGTAACTGTCAATACTAAATTCTTTTGACTATAGTAACAGACTTGGTTGCATCTGATGAAACTGTACCTGCCACATCCACTAATGGAGAAGTACTGTTAATTGCTAAGCGCCAGGCTCCTGAGGGACCATTTGTAGGATGTCTACTGTATAGATATGGAACATTTGCTACTGACCTGGAAATTGTTTGTAAGTATGAAGTCTGTGCAGTCTTTTTAACACCTGTGTGGCTTACTAATGAGGTGTGTGTTGTTTTTGTTTTTTTTAATATTGCTACACATTTTAGCGGGAATTGAAAGTGTTCAAATTGTGCAAGTGGAGCCAATTGTAGCAGCTGGACTTGAGAATACAGTGGACCTCACAATTACTTGCCAAGGGAGGTAAGAAATCAATGGTTCTAACAGATGTTAAAACCAAACTCCTTCTGAAAGCTTCAGAGATTAGTTTAAAGTCTTTACAGAGGAAAGGGTAAATTCATCCAAGAGGAATGATGGAGGGCAGGTCTTTGCTGTGATTAGAATTGGTGTAAAGCATTAGATCTATAACTGTTGACATAGAATTACTAGTTCATACATTCCACCCCAACTAGGCTTTAGACCCCACACATCTGCAATGGAATGGGGCAATTCCCTGATTCCTCTCCACCCCACCCCACCCCCAGAACCTGGTGTCAGGGCAGCAGTGAAATCAACCCGACCAAAATATGACTGGGATCAGCAAATAGGATCTGTTACCCCATCTTTGGTCTTCAAATTGGAAAAGGTCTGGCTTTTAGATGGATCAAGCTGGTTCCACAATGGATCCCAACTGTACGGGCCCAAAATGTGTCAACTTTTTTTTTTTAGTGTTCCAAGACAAGTGTGCACTATAATATCTGATGCAGATTGTGAGAATCCACAGGAGACTGTCTGTAACCCAGTGGCGCCCTCTGACTGTCAGTTAGTATTGCGGCAAGCTTTCAATGACTCTGGAGTCTTCTGTGTTAATGTGTCTTTGGCAAATGAGGTCAGCTTGGCTGTCGCCAGTGCACAAGTTAGTGTCTCAGCAGGTAAGTACAAGCTGCTTATAAAGGCAAACTTCACTTTTTTTTTTTTTTCCAATTCACACTTGGCATTGAGGGGAGATGCAATAACTTTGGCGAGCATTAAAGTTCCAACCAATAGGCTCCTGTCATTTGTCAAACTGCATATAAATTCAGTTAAGAGCTGATTGGTACTTTATTTCTCTCCAATGCTTAGTTCATATCCCCTTGGGTCTCTAGATCTACTTTCCAGGAGTGTAGTAATACTAGTGTATTACAGCACCGGGGGTTGTGATTTGGGACCAGACTCCCATAATAAGCTGTAATGCTCTTTCTATCACTGAATTGCCATTCTAAAGCTGGGTACACATCAGAACGATATACAAAAGACCTGATGGTCAATCTAATTTACCTTCATCCCAGAACACGATATAGAGCGTACGCACTATGCAATCATCCTGTAGATCACTGGCATTTCAGGTGACTTCTTCAGAGGAAAGATTGGACAAATATATCTTACGGTTGTCCGGTTGGGTGTATACACTGTATGATGTGCACCACCTCATTAAAGATCTTCTCATTTGAAGAGCACAGCAGATGAGAAGATGCAATGATTGTGTGTACACATTGGACCTCTGACTACTTCTGCAATCCAACTTCCATTGTCTAACGAATGTATCAAATGTTTATGCACCTTCTAAAGCAGGGGTGGGCAATAACTGGCCCTCCAGCTGTTGAGCTACAAATCCCAGTATGCACTGCAACCATTTTAGCATGGCCAAAAATGTCGCAACTGTAGCAGGGCATGTTGTCTTTGTAGTTCAACAGCTGGGGGGCCACTTATTGCCCACCACTATTCTAAGGTACTGTTGGTGTAATAAGACCAGCTGATCATGATGTGCTTTGGTATGAGAGCTTTGAGAATTGTGCATTGTGAGACAAAGGGGGGGAGGGGTGTCCTGGTAGCATTAAGCTGTCATACGCCTATGACACTCTTGTCAGCTTTTAGAAGTCTTTCTACAATTACCCTCTGCATCCAAATTTGTATTAAAAGGTTTTTCTCCTCGCTCTAGGTGCAGTGTCTTCAGTTAATGGTATTGCTATAATAGTTGGTGTACTCCTAACTGCCTTTGCAGTGGCTACTGTAGCTTACACTTACAGGTAAGTAACTATGCCTATCTATAATTGGAAAAACTCATTAAATGTAGTGCTAAAGCTACAAAGTAGCATGCTACACATGCTTTAAGGCCTGGTATACTACTATTATTGTTATGTTACCAGATCTGTTTCCCAAATTTTGTCAAACGCGAATCCGTTCTATGAATGTTCACTCTTCCCTTCGCTTTACAGGTATTTAAAGAAAATAATTACATTTTTATTTTATGACCTTTTTTTTTCCTTCTACTTAGGCACACAAAGTCCTACACACTACTTGGCACAGGACACTCTGTCAACTGGTTTCCTGATCGTCCATCTCTTCGCCTGTTTATTCAAAATGTCTTTGGTCACGCTCTGAGTGGAGAAAGCAGCCCCCTCTTAAATGGTCGGGTTGTGTGATGCTGACAGAAATCCAAGCTCCAAATCACTTCAGGCTCTGTGCATGAAGGTTGTACAGAGAATGGGGGCAAGGATTGTTACATTTGTTTTATAATTACTATGAAAAAGCAAGTGGCATGTTACATCTGACCTGGAAATCTAAAATATCAACAAAGCACTGTAGGTACCAGTGGCTTATCGTTTTGTGAAGAGCAAACTGGCACCATAACATTCTATGGGTTATTATCCACAAATAAAAAAAACTTCACTAAACATCATGTGGCTTTTATTTTATACACTATCTACAGGGACCAATCTAACTAGGATGTTATATCAATTGGCCCTTAATCAAATCCATGCAGTGAAAAGTAGCAACTTCAATGATACTCAACAAACTAAAAGTTAATTCAATACCAAACTGTTTATTGAATGAGAAACTAAATGCAAAAATTTGTAAGGAGTGATGTATATACAGGAAACATTCAGAAAAATAAACATAATGCAAATGTCCTATTAGATCAATATTGGTATAGGAATCACTTGCAGCAAATTGGCAAATATAGAACATACAGTTGCTACAGTGAATGCACAAGTCCTCTAAAAAAATCAGGAGCTATAAATAACAGTAGTAGGTGATGTAAACTAAACCATGAAATATAGAAGTGGCTGATGGCAATGTAGATCACACTAATATTGGTGACAAAAGGAAAGTTGGCAAGATCTAAACCAGATATCCATTTACATGAACAAAGATCGACTGCTGCAGATGGAGGAGGCACTTTTGCCCAATGTCACTGCTGTAGCAACCACATATCATTAGGGGTGTCCGATTATTTTATGCCTCCATGAGTAGTTGGAGGACCCCACGTTTGTAGTACACACTGCATCTAGTAAAGCACGTATGTGAAGCCTTCTTACACTGGTACATGAGTTATTGTAAATCTCACAGGTCACTCCTTGTAGGAATACTTAACCCTTCAATTTCTTTCCTTTTGGGGTTCGCTTCCTAGTGGTGGAGACATTTGAACTTGACAGTCTTCATGACCCAATCTGACACAGGCTGCCCATCACTACAATGCATTAATGCTTGGTGGTCTACAGAAGACCCCCCCACTTCTTGTTCCATATCTAGGCAATGCTTGGCCTCTAATGAATCTAAATTCTGTAGAGCTAATGCTTTAGGTAACTGTTTTAGAAGCTTTAGTAAATCTATCCCTTAAAATCGGACAGAAACCGCAAAAGACCAAAGCGGTGGTGTTGCCCATAGCAACCAATCAGATTCTCTAGTTATTTTTTAGAATGCAATAGAGAAATGATGGCCATTGTAACCAGATTCTAGCCAACACCACCATAATTTTATGTACATGTGTTAGTCATTACCTACATTGCGTAATATCTGTCCCATCTCCTCACACAAGGTAAGGGAGGGGTTGGGGTCTGACAGAGTGGAGGGCGGAGACTGAGGTGACCCAGCATATGGGTTTATAATCCGATAACATTTAAATAAGGCAACAAGTTAAAACACTTCCCAAACGGGTCTTCATTGGATAAAAGAGGCTAAAATGAAAGCATGCATGGATGTGTGTGTGTGTGTGTTATATATATATATATATATATATATATAAAAACACACACACACAATGGCAGTATGGACCGGCACTTAAAATAATAGAGCAGCTGCTTGGTTGCCTTCAGTAATAAATACAGTGGACAAAGGAAACTGCGGCACTCCAAGACTGGTTGCATAAAGACAGGTTATATTGTGTGTAGAAACCGACGTTTCAAAGCCTCCAGACTTTTTTTTTTTTTATCAAGGTATGTCTTTTGTTGTGTACCTTGATAGAAAAAAAGCCTGGAGGCTTTGAAACATCTGTTTCTTCTATACACAATATAACCTCTCTTTATGCAACCAGTCTCGGAGTGCCGCAGTTTCCTTTGTTTATATATTTATTTATTTTGGAGCTTTAATTGAAAAATAAGTGTGCTGGTACTATACTTCAAATGGCTTAACATGACTCTCGCCTGTACACAGCCCAGAATTAGTGTGCTAGAACTGCAGACCTCACTCACTGACAGGCATGAGGTGCTGTTATCTAATGATAGGTGAAATCCTCCTGCATAGTGCTGCAACCCCATCATAGCTGCCTTCAATCTGTGCAGGTGACAGAAATATACACCATGGACTGAAGTGTGTACATGGCAACAAGAAACTAGCTGTATGTGCCAAATGCAGTTTTTCCAGTGATATTAGGTGGTGGTAAATAGCTATGGCATAGGTTCCTTCAGCACTGCATTTCACTCCTCATCTAATATGATACAGCTGTTCCTGACACATTAGATCTGTGTGCTTCCTATAACTCAATCATTTTAAAACATTTGCTCCTAGTGGCATTACCCCTCCCACCAAAGGGGCAGATGGGACACCTTTTCTGGGTGACTGAGGAAGAGGAGCCAGAGTTGCAGCCCCAAGCCCGGGTAGCAGTTGTGAGAGGGCAGTCTGCATATGTCCTCCCAGCGCTGTGCACTGCAGGAACAGGCTACATGAAGCCAGCCTTTGCATTGTCCCTTCTCACTGACAGCAGCAGGGCCAGATTAACAATGGGGCGGATGGAGCTACAGCTCCAGGCCTCCACATAAAAATAGGCCCATCAACATGGCAGCATGATTACCAGCTGCCTAACTGGCCATACATTTTAAGTATTTAAATAGTTTTTCTAGTCCCCCCCCCCCCAAAAAAAATTATTTTTTGCTATTTCTATGTAGTTAGGGAGACATAGGGCCTTATTTACTAACGAGTTTTATCACCAAAACAAGTGATAAATGTCACTGTGTATGATAAATGGTGCTCCAGCCAATCAGCTCCCAACTGTCACAAAAATGACAGTTGGGAGCTGATTGGCTGGAGCACCATTTATCACACACAGTGAAATTTATTACTCGTTTTGGTGATAAAACTCGTTAGTAAATGGGGGCCATAGTGTTCAAAGTGTAGGGGCTGTACACACCAAGGTGACTCTGAACACACTCACAGCACCAATCCTTCTCAGTATAGGTCTTTGAACATTTTCAGCTCCAGGCCCATGTGGGCCTTAATCCGGCCCTGGACAGCAGGCTTGGCAGGGCCTGTACTGGATTGCTGACAGGCTGATGATGATTTTTTTTTTTTTCAATGAGACAAAGGAAGGTAATTAGGGGGTTAATGTACATAAACAATTATTTGATGGCTCTAATGAACACTTTGAAATGTAATTATTGTAAAGGGGTTAATTATATTGAAAGTTGTGATGATGCTGAAGTAGTAATAGTTTTTGAGGAAGGGTTAATTATTGATGAGGGACTTCTATTGTAAGGTGATCAAAAATACTCTTATAGGGTGGTCACACTGCTCTGCACTATATTATACAGTATAGCTTCCACTGTGGTGGTCTCTATTATATGGCTTCCAGTGTGGTGGTCTCTATTATATGGCTTCCAGTGTGGTGGTCTCTATCATATAGACGTCACTGCGATGCTCTCCATTATATTGCCACCACTGCGATGCTCTATGTTTTGTGTTGTGGTCGCTGTGCTGGGGGCAAGTCTAACTGTCTTTGCATCAGGAGACAAAGTCTATCTTCAACCCTGTCCCACCAGATAAATGAACAATGTCATGCAGTGACCTGGTTACTGGCAACACATCATGGAATGGCATTTTGTGAGCTGAATCAATAATAATAATAATAATAATAATAATGCATATTTATAAATCTGTTTAATCTGGCAGTAATAACTTACAGATGAGAGGTTTTAAGTCCTTTGCATTATAATATACATCAATTAACATTTTATATTGGTGTTCCTGTAAATATTTGTAAATCTGGCATGTTCTGATATCAAAATGAATAACTATACAGGTAATTACCCTCCCAAGCTGATGCCAGTAGACTGGCAGAGGATGATACCAATGCTGTGACCCTGCTGTCAGCCAGCATGTAGGTGTGTTATTTCCTCTGTATGTCTGGCCTTGACCCAGTTTCCATTGTGTGACGTGTACATTAGAGTTGGGGGTGTCACAGTGCATGGGCTGACAGCAGGGTCACAACTCATCAGCACATGAATATCATAAGGATTGCGATCATTGTATGATAGGGACAGCAGGGGGTATAAATCAATCACTGCTCATCCTTACAATTTACAGTAGCAGTTACATTATCCCATATTTATAGATTAAATAAAAAGCCTTGTTGGGTTTTTCTTTTGTGTATTTCTGCTAAAAGATTTTGGTGATTATATACAAAAAACATGACCATGCGGTACTAATAGTTTATAATATCCATGTACAACATTCTGTAACCTGAACTTGGCAACACACTGCTTCTATTTCCACAGACAGTAATCAATGTATGTTTTTATTTACTATCATGTAAATGATTATCTAAATTAAGTTCTACCACTCATATAGCTGCTCAGTATATACGTCATAAGTTAATATAAATAAAAACAGTGCAATGTAATCTGATTACCTAAGTTTATACGGTTCGTACCTTTTTTTTTTTAAACTGCAATAGGGGATAGGCCACGTTCCCAATAGGATATACCTATAAACTGCAGCTATTAGTACATACGGCCGGTAAGCGTCTACTTTCTATTCTCTTCTATGCCTGAGAGCCTAATGCAAGTCTTCCTTTATAACTCTAGTCTAAAAATGCTGAATTTTTTAAACATACAATCTCAATGGAAATATGAATGGAGAAGTCACAATTAGAATAGCTTTGTGGAAAATATATTCATATCCTAGTATATGTGCTATGCTTCAGTGGATATCTGTATAGTAGTTTTTAAGAATACAGTGGGATGAATGTCAAGAGTAGTATGTCCAACAGGCCTCTAGGGAAAAATATCACTGTAGAATGCTTGAAAATCCATAGTATATAAAGCTCTTACAGAAGATGAAAATGATTTGTTTGACATACTGCTCATATAGCGCAAATTTCTCTTAAAATGATATATGACAGCCCAGTTGTTAGTCAAAAGCATCGATGAAGGCAAGTAGGGTTTCCACTGATGAGCCGACCCTACAATTCGTTTACAGCAGGAAGAATGTGAGGGTATAGGCCTAGGGCTATGGTAAATGTCCATGGACTCGTGGTTTCTGATGGTAGAAAAGGGCACCACTGACAGGTTAAGGTCTTGCTGACCCTACATGTTACTTGAGGGAGAAGAAACTTGAGGATCGTGGTGGAGGGGCCAGCAACATTGGTGCCTGATTCTTGTGTGTGATCTTAATCTGAAAGACAAGATGTACTAATCACTCAGCAAATAAAATTTAATTAAACTCATTTAAAATCTTTTGAATTGACTTCTACGATTTTTCCCCTTGAAGCTAGCCACACAAGAGCCAATACTAACTTTTGACCAACGCACCAAGCAACAGGATCACATTTCAAGTTACCCCTACAAATGGATTGCAGACAAACTGTTTGAGAGATCTGGTCATTCAAAACTGTGGTCAAGCCTGTTGTGTTAACTCTAGTGTGTGTGTGTGTATATATATATATATATATATATATATATATATATATATACATACACACACACATACATCAATACTAGCAGGGGTTGAGCATTGGATCACTTCTTCCTTTACTTGGGCCTGGTATTATGATTGGAAATTAACCAAATAATATGATCATTATGGGTCATATTTACGTGTGATCAAATGATGCCTTCTGTTAGTCTATCAATTTATATTAGCATTTCAATAATATGCAAAAGTAAATTACATCGTCGTGTTATTTCACCATATTATTCACATTATTTAGTTTCTTTTTTAGGAAATTTTTTGTCCTTTTTTACATTGTTTCACACATTTTCACATTTAATTTCTTTATATTTTTTATAGATTTACATATTTCATTTTTATCTTTACTATATTTGTTTTATTTTAATTTTTAGTTACATCCAGTCTTAAAGTCAGTTGGCTCTATATGACATAGAAAACATGGTTCTTTTATCCTGTTCTCATTATTAATTTATATATTTATATATGCTTTCATGTATGTGTATTTATAATGCCTATTGATTGCTGATTTCTGCTCTGTATCTTACAGTTTTTTTCTTTCGGCTATTGGACTATGTAGTCACTTGGTTCTTTTTCAATTAGTTAGGTGGGTGACAGGGTACTATTCTGAGACTTGGCCATTTCTATTTACATGTTGTCTATACGCACAGTTACTTCCGGCGTTCTGATCACCATGGTGACTGGGCGCGTCCATTGTGATGACGTCATCAATGTGGGCCGCGACGTCCACTGATGACCAACTTCCGGGTCTTTTTCGGTGTGTGGGCTTCTCCCTTTATAAGGTTAGTTAATGTTTGTATGTCCATACACCTTGATTAAGGGACGTGTGTGTCCCGAAACGTTGGGATTATGTATTGACCGCAATACACTATTTATATTTTTGTCACAATCCCCCAAGTGCCGCTGTTTGTTTACAAATCGTTGCAATCCACTTCTATGCCAGAGGGCACGTTGCTGTGGCTGTATTGAGTGCCGATCCGAAGCTGCTTATATATATATATATATATATATATATACATACACACACACTAGCAGGGGTTGAGCGTTGGATCACTTCTTCCTTTACTTGGGCCTGGTATTACGATTGGAAATTAACCAAATAATATGATCATTATGGGTCATATTTACGTGTGATCAAATGATGCCCTCTGTTAGTCTATCAATTTATATTAGCATTTCAATAATATGCAAAAGTAAATTTTTATACAAGTGACTTTATTCTTTTATAACCAGTCTTTGCAAGATAAAAAAAAAATACACTATTACCAGTGCCGAAGTTAATTGCCAGATAACACACATTAGGTCCTGTTATGAGCAATGACAAACCAAATACTGTTTTATGCTGGGTACACACTTGTCGATATATTGATTGATCAATGAACAATATATTGTGACTGCGATAGCAGAGAGCGCTTCCCATGGGAAGTCCCTGCGGGTGAGGATTTTACTGGGGTAAGGGGCCTAAGGGCTGCTGTTATAGAATTTCACCAGGTACTGTATGGGCTGTTTAAACGATTCTGATGCATGATGTGTTAAATACCCAACCGCATCTTCCACCAGTTATGATGTAATGCTGTTCTAGATCATAAATCATTTATGCTCACACGTGCAGCAATCTAAAGGAGCATATCCACTACATGATTTGCTCCCTGAGCGATATCGTGTAGTGTGTCCCCGGCAGTGTTGTGCTCATTGTCCTTAATAACATAAGCGCCCACACAGAACGATATCAATCACGATCTCATTCAGTGACGTCACCCTCCCTCATCCCCGTACTTGCAGAACCTGACAATATCGTCCGGTTGCCCTGCAAGTACAGGCGATGATAGATGTCGTCAACAACCAGCGGGAGCGCGTATCACTGGTTCTTTAACTGCATATCCACTGCCCGATATTATGAACAATTGCGAAATCGTTCATTTTATCAGCTAGTGGATGTAGTTTTACTAAAGCTTCTAAAAATGAAAAGGGGTGGTGTTGCCTGTAGCAACCAACCAGATGCAATAGAGAAATGATTTTCATTTTTAGAAGATTTAGTAAACCTACACCTAAAACTCACAATCCCAGCAACTATGGTGATACAAGTCTTGCAGAGGGTGTGACAGCCTTACTTTCCCAGAGGAACTAAAGTAACAGCCATTCCTAAGATTTCGGAATGTCATTTCTACTAGAGGGTCTACTTACTGTATACTACTAAGTAGTGAGCCAACTGCGCCCCTTCCTATACTTTCATCAGTTATTACAAGGTAAATGTGCTGGTTCTTTCAGAGCGTATTCTGGTCTAAATAAAATGTTGATACTGCTTCACTTTCCAATGCAACAGGTAGAAACAGGTAAAAAAAAAAACAAATTTAGAATAATTTAAATACACAGTCTGGGGAGATGGTCTGCAGGTGTCAGTTTAATCTTCTGATGGAGGGAGTCATCTTGTCAATATAAAGGGTGGAAATAGTGTAAACCCATTTGTAATGCCACCTGTCTTCCCAACTCATTACCTCTTCCCACTCCAGTCTTCAGGGCTCCTCCTGTGCACCACTGGAACTCACTCGCTCGCTCCCTCTCCCGATCAGACTCTCCTCCTCAGGTTAGGTACGATTGTTCCACAGTTATCATGAACTGTAGCATGTTGACATTCATCGTGTCTACATGGCTGCATGTCAACATGGTGAACTGTCTACAAATATTCCCTGGTGGACTAGTGGTCTCTTACCTTGTCCTGGCGGCTCCGGTGCATTCTTCCGGGCATCAGTTTCGGCCTAGACGTCTGAGGAGCGGCGCTCCAGCAAGTAGTACTTCCCTATACTTAACCTTAATCCCTAACCCCCTCCCTAGTGTCTATCCCTAACTCTCTCTCCCCCCCCCACAGCCTAACACTCCCATTTCATATGTCAAAATTGTGAACAGGTCGACAGTCTGAGGATGTCGATCTGGTGCATGTTGATTGTTTTATTCATGTCAACATTATGAATGTCAACATGGCTACATTCAACCTTCTGACCAGATAAGTGTCCCTGCACACCGATTCATGTCCTACTGCCCCTCCTTCTGTAAGCTCTCACGAGCAGGACCCTCTTTCCCTTGCTTACTCTTCCTTTTCTGACCTTAGCCATCATCTTCTCCTCCTTGGTATTCTTTTTTGCAATCAGTGTCTATTGCACCCCTCAACTGGGGTACAGGTTAAGCCAGATCAATTTACATATATACGTGGATGTCAATAACTACTTATCTGTTATATTTGTACTGTATATTTTGGTGCACTGTTGTGAACCCTTTGCCACACCATATAAATGAAGGATAATAAAAAGAAGAATAATGCTGCCAGAAAGGGAAAATGATGAGAAGTAATATTAATTTCCCTGTACATCCTTACTGTGCATGGTGGCTGCATCCAGGGCTCCCCATCAATCTGCATTGGTAATGGCTTAGTGGTTCTGTGGGAAGAGAAAGGAAATATAAGGAGTGCATAATAAAGCATGCAGACAATGTTACAGAATTATTAGTACAATGTGTGTATTAGCACAGGTTTCCCTGCCATGGTACACCACTTTTTCGTCATATAATACTGGATATTTATAACATCTGTAATACTATATTTGATGCACTTGCCTTGTGAGATGAATGATGTCTGCCACTGTCACACCTATATCTATTGAAAAGTCCTCCCATCATGTGAGATGGACCTTACATTTTGCTCCTGTACCTTGCCTCAGTTTCAAGAAACAAAAAAAGTGTATATTTACTAAGGTGAGAGTTTTTAGAATTGGAGATGCTGCCCATAGCAACCAATCAGATTTTAGCTATTATCTTCTAGAAGGTGCTAGTTAAATGTTAAGCAGAATCTGATTGGTTGCTATGGGCTAAAAATTCTCACTTTAGTAAATATACCCCAAAGTGTTACAGTTGTGTTTTTCCTGATTGTTCCCTGCTAGCACAGAACAAGGCACTGTTTCAGTTTTTAACAACAGAATAGTATAACTGTATAACTGAAAACAGAAGGTAAATGTGCTATTTACCTGTCCAATATTAGCAGTATTAAATAACTAATATATAGGTAAATGTATTACTTACCTATCCAGTATTAGCAGTATAAAATAACTAATATATAGGTAAATGTATTACTTACCTGTACAATATTAGCAGTATAAAATAACTAATATATAGGTAAATGTATTACTTACCTATCCAGTATTAGCAGTATAAAATAACTAATATATAGGTAAATGTATTACTTACCTATCCAGTATTAGCAGTATAAAATAACTAATATATAGGTAAATATATTACTTACCTGTACAATACTAGCAGTATAAAATAACTAATATATAGGTAAATGTATTACTTACTTGTACAATATTAGCAGTATAAAATAACTAATATATAGGTAAATGTATTACTTACCTGTACAATACTAGCAGTATAAAATAACTAATATATAGGTAAATATATTACTTACCTGTACAATATTAATAAAAAAATGTAAACTTATCAAATACAATTTCAGACACAATAGTAAAGGACAAGTAACCATATTCCAGAGCTGATTAAATCTGCACAAACTCTAAATCAGACAATTACCATCTGAAGGACCTTCTGTAATCTAAATCAACGCTCTTAATATGGAGCCCAGAGATATGATCCAAAGTACATTGTACAGAAGTGACAAGGATGCTTAGTAATATTGCACAAAGACATATGGATAATGCTGGGTACACACTGACAGATATGTTGGCCGATATATCTGCTGCACGTCGGCCAGTGTGTACCAGCGATATGTCTGTGAACGGCGTCGCTCACAGACATATCGCATTGGCTGCGCTGCACAGCCGATGGACAGGTATGTCTGCAGACCACCCATACACACACAGTGGCAGCCGCAGGGAGGGGGGCGGGACACTCCCCCGCCCACCAGGACACGCCCCCCGGCCGCCGGAACCCGCTGCAGTATGCAGATGATGGTTGTTCGGTGTGTGAAGGACCACCATCTGCAGATATATCTCCAGATCCCTCGATCTGCAGATATATAGCTTAGGTGTGTACCAAATGGCAACTGCTGAATTCTGCCAATTGAGTAGCGTAAGTGGTCTGTCTGTAAAATGTCAGAAATATACAATGACTTTGGCCTCTTGGATAAATTTGTTAAAATTAGGGCCAGCACTTCTAAGAAGCTATAAAGCTTGTTCACAATGGTGGCCCCACGTAGAGTTCCTGCCACTTCTGGTATGGAGCTCTAGCAACTGAACATGAAGGGGAGGAATGTGTACTTTATACGGGCACATAGTTTTCACAGTGAAATAAACTTCTATAGCCATTCAAAACAGGATCCATAGAGAAGGATACAGCTCAGTGCAGGACAATGATGAAGAGATTTTATTTCTTTATTTAATCATGATATTGTCTCACATGTACACAACAAATCAAAGAACCAAACCAGCCAAATCTATTCAAACGCTAGAACAAAAACGGTGACTGAACATTATCAAAAGCCTGACTAATCTGAGAGCAATCTAGAGAGAAACACCTGAAGGTGGCCAATGTAATACAGTTGATAGGCAACTGGCTCCATTGTCACCAGGAGCTGCATGGAGAAGGAGCGCCGCTGATCGGTGCTCCACCTCCAGTGGCGTAACTATGGAGGGTGCAGGGGGTGCGGTCGCACTCCCTGCACCCTGCATTTGCCGGACGCCCGGTGAGTGTGTTACCAGCAGGTGTCCGGCTCCTATTCTCCCCCCGGCGGTAGCTGGAGGACGGAGCTCACTCCTGGGAGTGACGTCATGATGTCACTCCCATAGTTCTGAGGAGCACTGCATAGGGGGATCTCTACTGAGGGCACTGCATAGGGGGGCCACTACTGGGGGCATTGTATAAAAGGAACTGCATAGGGGGCAGCGGCAGCTGGGGCTGGCATAGGTGCTGGGGGGGTGGTACATTTTAATTTGTGGGGGCTCCAACATTTATCTTGCCTCTGGGCACCTGGGATGAAGTTACGCCACTGATCAGCTATCTTACACAAATACAAAACAACACAAAACTGCTCTCTCCCAATCAAGCCCACAGCCAACCGGACAGCATAAACTATATAGCTAGAGCTGATTGCATGATGCAGAGTTTAGCCAAAGTAAGTAATCTAAGGGACTTATCCTCCTCTAACAAAGTCTTTTTACAGTCCATCATAGTCAGGACCGGGTCACACAAGGAAACTGCAGCACTTCCGATATCCGTCAGGAATACAATGTTAACTATCAAAACTGCTGGACCACAGGTTCATACTCACACAAAGATTAGGACTTCAGAAAAGATCTAAGCCAAGCAAGTGATAACAAATTACAAAGGCTAAACCATCAACACTCTTGCAATAAAAACATCCGCACTTGATTACAGTTTATACTTAAAAAGCAAAGTAAAGAGTGCAGCAGTGAGTAGAACTTTGAATCGTCATTGTGTCAAGGGCACATGGTCAGTGTGATGTATGTGTAGAGGGCAGTCAGTGGATTAAACACACTCTCCATAACCCCACAATTATTCTTTACCATTCATTCCAACTCTATACCACTCTTTTAAAAAAAACATCTAAGCCTCTGTTATCCAACCTCTTTTCCTCACCAGTACCTTCCCAAAACACAGTCTCCAGCTACTCACTCAAACCACTACCATCCTCACGGGCCTTCCTAGTATCTCAATATGCTTGAAAAATAGATCTATTATTCCAATTGAGGGGGTATATAAGAGGTCACCTGGAGACATTTGGGAATATGCTTCTGGCGAAGCTGGGTGTGTCTGCCCAGGAAAATGCGTTAAGCTTTTAAACTTGACTCTAGCCACATTATTCACTGGATCCAGAACTTTGCATGAGGACTGAAACCTTTTTGGGCTTGGCTATCCACCTCCATTGGTTCCAGACTTCTGCAGCTTTTTTGATGCCTAGTGGATTACACCTCTAACTTGGTATTATTGCAAATCGTTACCAAGAGGATTTTCTGGCCTACACTCCACACAATTGGTAATAACCTGCTGCCCAAAAACTGGATGCTTTAATAGACCAACTGAACAAGTTCCTAATATATACTCCTTACTATAGGAACCTGTGTTGTGATGCTCATAGTTGAGTCATTGTTTTTATATAACAATTTTACTAATATTGTTCATTTTTTATAATAAATATGTGTGTAATTTTTTAGATCTTATCCATCCAATTCAAATTATTTAATTTAATATTATATATAAGCGCTGGTTTTCTCAGTTTATATTTTCCAATATTATCCCTGCAATAAGTCCTTTAAAGGAGTACTGAACTGATTTCAAAGTAGTTATTTTAATGGAAACATAAGATAACAGTATTATAATACTGTACATATGTCATGTGGAGAGAACATGAATAGTAGTACTTAATGGGATGGGTTGAAATACCGATGCTGGAAGCCCAATCACTGAAGATCCCGGCTAGGGCAGGTAAGTAACTCTCCCCTCTCACCCCCCCTAAGCCTCCTTTAGTGGTGCCTAACCCTAACCGGGGGGTGGCTAACCCTAAGTCCCCCCGGGTGCCTAAACCTAACCCCCATCCGCGGCTGGACATTCAGGATTCCGGCGTTCGGTATGCAAACGCCGGCATGCTGATGTCCTTCGGGGTATCTGCATCGGCATTATGCAGGGCGGTGAGATTCCGGCATCGGAATGTTCTTGGGCAGCACGGTTGGCACAGTGCTTAGCATTACTGCCTCTCAGCCCTGAGCTCTATTCCTGACCAAGTCACTATCTGTATTTGTATGTTCTACCTGTGCTTGTGTTGGTTTCCTCCGGATGCTCCGGATCCCTCCCACACCCTTAAAATATAGTGGTATGTTACTTGGCTTCTGACAAGAAAAATTAACTCAAATGTGTGTCCATGTGGTAGGGAATATAGAGTGTAACTTCCACTGGGACAGGGACTGATGAATGACTGAAATATTAGCTATGTAATATGCACTATATAAATAACGGTTCATAAATAAATGAAGGAAAAGGTGACATTTTTTTTATGCTTAAAGCAAGTAGAAGTAACAACAAGAAGAGGAAGGTGGTAGCGGCGTGGTGGTCTGCAAAAGATTAAATAAAAGAACCAAGGTGAGAGTCCTCAGAGTAGGGAATAATTACACTAATAATGGAACATGGGCACTAAAGTTTGCAGTCCAAGGTTCCCATATTTTTATTTTTTTTTCAAAAATGTGTTTATTGAAGTCATCAAACAGATCGTAATATACAAATAAATGTATCACAGACATGTATCATAGTCATAACATATACACGTTATTAACACATTTTAGAAAGAATAACTTCACTACAATTTTCTCCTTTTACCATTCCATAAAAGTAAAAAAAAAAATATTCAAGAAATTGTTATTATAATTTCAACCACAATAAAATAATAGAAAAGAAAATAAGAAACGGGTATTAGGATAAAAAAGAAAAAAGAAAAGAGAAAAGAAAAAACACCAAGGAGGGGATATGGTGGGAAGGGGGGTGTGAGCCATACACTCCCGGCTCCAACCCTACCATGCTCTGTCTTCCTTGATCATTTTTAAGTGTCATTTGTTGGGGGATCTTGTAAAAGCAGTCTAGTTTCATACCATTGTGTTGATTTGAAACATTGTTGTATTTGCCTTTTAATCTCAGAGTTTAAGGTATCAATAAAGCTCTCCCAAATTAAGAAGAACTGTTCTGTTTTTTTTTCCTTGTCAAGGGAGGAGTCGACCCAATCCATTTTTAAAATATAAAATAATTTTTCTTTGAACATATTTAATGAAGGAGGGGTAGGAGCAATCCGTTGTTGCAGGATACATTTTTTAGCTACAGCCGAGATAATTAATAATAGTTTTCTACATTCCTTAGAAATTCTAGTTATTCCTGGAATATATCCCAATACAGCCCATTCTGGTGTTAATGGCAAATAGTTAATCAAATCTGTGACTACATATTGCTTTACTTCAATCCAAAATTTCTTAATAACCCTACAATCCCATAAACAATGATACAAAGATGCTTCTGAAGGTTTCCATATTTAAAAAAAACAATATTATCATTATCAAAGATTATTTTGGTCTCAATGTATACAGTAGCACAATAGTACCCAGACAGCCTTGTGCCTGCTCAGGATCCGTATAGAATGAGTTGGCAGAGTGTAAAGTGACATACATAACCTATTGATGAACAATCACAGTACTATCATGTTTGTGCCTCATCCATGAAGTTTTCCCAGTATATGACCTCCAAGAACACATCAATGTCATACACACAGACAATGCCTAGTGAATGGCAGATCACTATTAATAGTTATTATATTGGACTACAGTACTAACAATAGCACTGTAAAAACATCTGATTAAGAACATGAAGTTAATTTAATAATAAATTACATCTCACATTATTACCAAATAGTGATGAGGAAAAATACTTATTGAAGCTAAAAGTGAAATGAATTAATATCTCACCGTATAGTAATCTCTGAGCATTTCGCCAGTCGTTTTCTTGCGCTCTTTAGACCAGTATAAATTTGGCCCATCTCCATAGCGCCTTCCAATCCCACCACTTCTAGCCTCTTATCACTAAGATCTGTAGTAAGAGAAATGCCAATAAACACCTATAATATGATCATAATTGTACCTATAGCGCCTAATCAGCTACTGTGGCCAAGCTCCAGAATACGACAGCAGCTCCATAGGGGCCTATTTATTAATTATCGTGTTTTAGATCAGATTATTATTTCTTATCATAAAAATAAGAAATTAAAAAGCGCTGACATTTACCAAAACTCACATCCAGGGACAGGGGCTCCGGTAGGTGCCCATCTCTGCCATGTGTAAAAGAAAGTGGCTATTGTTCACCATTGTGATCTATAGCGTATACAGTAGGTTACATCGGTTAATGGTGTTAGCTACCAGGTCCAAACTTGGTAAATTTGGCATTTAAGATGCTCTTATAGAAACCTATAGGAGCTGCTCTTGCAATCTGAAACAGGATTGCAACAGATATCTCTGATATCTGCTGCGGTTCCTTGTAGATACATTGAGGGGAACTTTAATATTTGCAGGTGTTTTCGGGGGACATCCCACAAATATTCTATGATAAATATGCCTCTTAGTGAGGCCTAACTAAAGATTGGTACAGTATATTCACCATACCGCTCCTGCTCATCCCTCTGCCCTTACTTTACTTCTTGTCTGGTTATCCTGCTTACCTGCTTTACAATTGTCTCAATTATCCACCCTGAAGTCTTTCTCTAGTTAATCTGTACTCTCCAAATACCATATTGTATTACTGCTTTCATAGCTGTAGCTATTCTTCAAGCAATTAAGTAATTTATGATTTTATTTACCCCTCTTGGGGGTAAATTTACTAAAGTGAGAGTTTTTAGAAGTGAGTTTTAGAAGAGATGTTGCCCATAGCAACCAATCAGATTCTAGCTATTATCTTCTAGAAGGTGCTAGTTAAATGTTAAGTAGAATCTGATTGGTTGCTATGGGCAACATCTCTTTTAAAACTCACTTCTAAAAATTCTCACTTTAGTAAATTTACCCCTTGGACTTTGTTTCTAACCAAGATACAGCAGAAAATACATTTCCCATTTCCCCCATTGCTCCGGTCATTGGCCGCTCTGCAACAACTGACAGCAGAAGAAGTGCTCTGGTCAGTGGCCACTCTGCAACAACTGACAGCAGAAGGAGTGCACTGGTCAGGGGCGGCTCTGCAACAACTGATAGCAAAAGGAGAGCACCGATCAATGGGCGCTCTGCAACAACTGACAGCAGAAGGAGTGCACCAACCAGCGGCCACTCTGCAACAACTGACAGCAGGAATGTTCCTCAGTGGGCGCTCTGCAGAAACTAACAGCAGAAGCCACGCACCTGTCAGTGGCCGCTCTGCAACAACTGACAGCAGAAGGCGTGCACCGTGACACGAGTTCTCCTGCAATCACTGAAGTGATATGATTGACAAAATGAGAACAAGTATTCTCCCTTTCCTGAAGGTACTCCTCACATCAAAGGTGTAACTACCATAGTAGAAGGCGCTGGTGGTACATGGGGTCCATTATAAATGTTTGCTATGGGGCCAAAAGATAGAAGGGAGAAGAGTAGGACACAGTATACAGGGGCGCTGAGAGGGGGGGGAGCAGGTACAAATTACCCGGGCCCAGGCTTGCTGGAGGGGCCCGGCGGGGGCCCTAGTCCGGCACAGCCCCCCCCTCCCTCCTACATCACAGCAGCCCAGCACACACTGCTGTGTGCTGGGCTGCAGTGGGAGACTGCTCGCAGCAGCTGGAGCAGTCTCCTATGCCTATGGGGGGAGCGATCATGCTGATCGTGATCCCCATTGGCTGTGCGCCAGGCTGAGGGGCTCACAGTGCCCCCCTCCCAGTGAAGCGGCGCTGCTAAAATGTTTTTTTTATTCTGTGTTTTTTTCCTAAGGGGACGTGGCCACGCCTCCCCTGATTAGGCCACGCCTCCTGTCACCCGGGCCCGCCGCGGCTCTTGGCCGCCCTGACAGTATAAGTACCGTCTCAGATGGGAAGTGTGTGTGGAATGCCACTGCAAGAAAAGTATATCTTACTGCTTAACAATGCAATCAAAGGATTACAAGTTGTCTATTTGAATATTATGTCCAGCTTTATAACAGCATTAATATTTCTCTGAAATGTACATTAGCTTATGTGAATTGTTTTGTTTTATATATATACACTGTACATATATATATATATATATATATATATATATATATATATATATACATACATACATATACCTGCAGATTAAAGGTTAGAACCTAGATGGAATTTTTCACATTACTTACTAGTCGGTTAGGCTTTAAAAAGCTATGACAGCTAACTGCACCATCTACTGTCTCCTGAAAGGAGCTGTGTATTTAGGGGACTTCACATCTATAGTTGCATCTGTCTTCCAGACAGATGCAACTCACTCAGATTGTTCCGCTCACCTTGGACACATGACTTCAAGGCCTCAGGATCAGTGATGACCTCTGGTTGGTTATGACATGAAGCATTTCGTGCCTCCCCCAGAGGTTTCCTCGTCTCTCCCCACAGATTGGAGCCGCCATGCATGCTGGGTATGTTAATGACTGCTATACCTTCAAGTGATACAGAACTGAGATCCAAGGAGGAGCCACAACACTACGGTAGACAGAAGAACAAATAAGGAATTAATGATATACCACATACCATAAGGTAATTGACTACAGCACTTACGGACAATAACATTATATTAACTTTTTTCACTTTGAAAAAAAAATTAATGTTTTCAACCACATGACCATGTACAGACAACTGTCTGCAATTAGCTATCTAACAATAAAAGGATCTAAATGAGCCTAAAATATAAATGCTTTACTGCTGAAAGACAACACACTTGTCAGCATCTCCGCAGCACCAAGTTAGATAAAAAAATTTCAGCAGAGCAAGTTACTATCTATTAGGAGGAAAAGGGGGGTGATGTGCAATGCCGGGCAATATCTTTTTCAACTGACTTGATACATATCAGCTGAATTCTTAAGCACACAGCCCAATATGTTTTTCTTTTCACCAAAAGGCAGCATTTACAATCATCTTACTATTACCATTGAGAGAATCCTCTATTGAACTTAATCAGAGTGTCGAGCATCATCAATTCTGTGCTATGCACTGTGGATTATCTATGCGCTATATAAATAACAATTAATAAATAATCTATATAATAAGGGAGAATGCATGTCTGTCTGTCCTTTATTCATGGCCAGAGTTTTGGACCTAGCTCCACCAAATTTGGCATGGTGGTGAAGTTTAACCAGGATTAGGTTTTTTGCCTAGGTTTGAACTTCATCAGGGTCACACACTGTCACACAGTATACAATCGGGAAACCGGCTGCCTTAATACCGACAGCCGGCTTCCCGACTGTCATATCCCGGTGAGGGTGAAATGCCGGGCGTCTATATCTAGACTCCTGTCATTTCCCCAACGCCGGGAGACAGGCGCCCGGCATCCCGATTGAAGGGATGCTGGGCGCCGCGAGCGGACAGCCGCGCGCGGGGGGGGAGGGGGGGGGGGTGTGGGAGGGTTAGGTATAGGGAACCCGGGGGGGTCTTAGGGCTAGGCACCCCCCCGGGACACTTAGATTTAGGCAGCGGGGAAGGGGGGGGTTAGGGTTAGACACTTGGGGAGGTTAGGCACCCCTAAGGAGGGTTAGGGGGTTAGGTTAGGTTAGTTTATACTTACCTTAGCGATGATCGGGATTTCCAGCGCTGTCGGGCTTCCGCTGCCGGGAACTCTGCTTTTGTCGGCCAGGCACTGCCGGGAATCGAACCGCCGGCCGCATACAATTCCTGTCACATGAACCCTAAAAATGGGGACACTCTTAAATGACACAGGTTCCGGGGATGGCTCCATTGGGAATTGGCAGTCTGCCAAAATCCTGTGTGAAAGCTACAAAAGTATCCTTTTAACCTCACAGCCTGAGCAAACTTTATGACTCATGCAAGTTCACCTTAAAGCCAGAGTTGGTTCTTTTTAAAGTGACCATATATATTAGTTAGTCCTCTGTGTTTTGCATGCAAGAGCATAACTAGAACTTTGTGGGCCATATAGCAAGATCTTAAAAGCCGCCCCCCACCTCCCAGAGGTAAAAAAACCCACATAGATTTGCCCCCACACAGAACCCATTCATGTTATGCCACAAAGATCCCATTCAGGTTATGCCACACAGTAGTAACACTTATACACATTATGCCGAACAGCAGTCGTGCCCCTTAGCAGCCGCAGCCCTTGCACCCACGGTAGTTACGCCACTGTTTGCATGCATGTTAGCAAACAGTGGGGTCCTTTTCAGGATAAATGGAATAGGTTTATAGGCGAGAACAATGTAAGCAAATAAAGGTTGCAGGTGTACTTCAGGGTCCAATCTTCACCCCGGGCAACGCCGGGCATTCTAGCTAGTAATAAATAAAAGTGACAGCAATCTTATGCATTTATATAGTCATATAACGTCACTGTGACATCTACTAGCCTTATAATTGACTCTAGGTTCATAGGGCCTTATTCATTAAGGAAAGCAACTGCTAAAGCGTACGCAGAAGGCCAATTGTTGCGTACTGTGCAGGGGTATGCATTGCAGTGCGCGAAGACAACACTGGGATCGCACTGTAATCACCCAGAGCCATAACAGGGTGATTGACAGGCACTGAGCATTTAGGGGTGGTGACGGGGGTGGGTATGGGGGGGGGGGGTGTTGGAGAAACACAGGTGTGTCTGTCCATTTGAACGCCGTTGCATGAGTGTTCATAAATTAGCCAGTGCGATTGCATACGCAGCTTGAGTACTTAATGCATGCAACGAGGTTATCAATTTCTAAGTAAGGTCAGGGCTGTAATTCTGCTTGAGTGCCGATGGCACTCAATGTTACCGATGTCTATGGAGGTTTGCAAGGTATTACGGATGTGAGATATCAGTAGTGGGAGGCAGTGGGCGTCTCTATCCTGGCAGTGCGACAACATTGCGATTGCAATCAATAGCATATTTTCGCAGCAGACCTTCATGTGATTACGCAATAGCGATCCTTAATGAATCAGGCACATATTCTACTATATAACAAAACTGATATATGAAATAGATATTTTGAATACTTCCTCTGAGTTAAAAGGTTCTAGGTGTTGTAGAATGTTAAAATTGAATAGCCCTAAGGCTTTGATCATTATCTTGTGAATATCATCTGATGGAAACACTAACCTCAATTGTAACATATTCCTTCAGCTTTTTGCATGTAGAGAAAACAGTCTCTGATGTAGCAAACTCAAAATACCACAGCTTGTTCTTCATCCTTTCAGTAAAACATACAAAATGCCTCTTGGTATTTTTTTTTTTTTTAATCAAATACTTTAAATGAACAATTTTTTGGCATTACAAAATAATAAAAAACAAAAACAAAACAGAGGATACATAATAATCATAGTAAAAGCGATAGGATACAACAAACAGACATTACGATCACAATATGGTAAAATGCGCAGCATAAAATACAACCACCACCAATAAAACATACTTCTAGGGATTAGAGTAAATACGGGACAGGAACAATCATAAAGACTATGATAAGTGATCAATAGTCAATAGTCGATACAGGGCCAGAAATGTGTCAGATAGAGGAGGAGGCATCTGCCGGCAGGTATCATACATAGATACATAGAGAGACGGAGGCATCTGCCGGCAGGTATCATACATAGAGACGGATCATACACAGAGACAGAGGCATCTGCCGGCAGGTATCATACATAGAGACGGATCATAAATAGAGACAGAGGCATCTGCCGGCAGGTATCATACATAGAGACGGATCATACATAGAGACGGAGGCATCTGCCGGCAGAGGCATTTCAGCTGAGGTCACCATGTGGAGATTAGTAGAGCAGAGATGTACTAAGCGATGGAGAAAGATAAAGTGGAGAGAGATAAAGTACCAACCAATCAGCTCCTGGCATTTTTGAACCCAGCCTGTAATGTGACAGTTGGAGCTGATTGGTTGGTACTTATCTCTCTCCACTCTATCTCTCTCCAAGACTTAGTACATCTACCCCAATGAGTGTACGGGGGTAGGAGGTTCAAGGACATATCTGGACTCGTGCCAGAGGGTCCATATTCTATCAAATTTTAGGGGCACTTTCGATTCTGATACATAAAACTAAAACGGTTACGTTAACCAGCGACACCCAGGATACAAAAGGAGGAGGATCAGAAGCCTTCCATGTGCGAGTAATACACACATGGGATAAAGTTAATAGATTACTCACATATAAATGTTCAGACATATAAATGGAAGGACACAGAGAGGATCCACCAAGCAGAGGTTAAAAAGGCAATTGCAGGGGTCTAACAGGGGAATCTGTATACCCGTATCTTGTATACAAGCAACAACCCTAGACCAAAAGGAGGCAACATGAGGGCAGGACAAAAGCAGATGCCAGAAACCAGCAGAAGGGGTTGTACACTTGGGACAGACATCCGAAGACCGACCACCAAAGCTATAAAGCCAATAGACCCTGTGTAAGATATAGAGTTGGATTTGGTGATATCTGGCATACACCGTGGCATCCCGGGGAGATCCCAGTAGGGACTTCTAGTGTTCATCTGACAAGAAGTCCAGGTCTGCAGCCCACTGGAATCTCCAGTCGCACAGCCCATCAGCCTCATGATGTGAGAGTAGAGCGGAGCAGCCAGGGAAGTAAAGTTCCGACCAGGGAGAGTAAAGACTAACAACCGGAAATTGAGAGATAGTAGGGGTATCCCTCCCTCACTGTGCACATAGAGCATGTCGTAGTTGCAGATACCTAAAAAATAGATGGGCTACGAGGACAAAGGTGAAGCATAGATAAGCAAAGTATTGGAGAGACCCATCATGATATAACTGACCAATTGCAGCTACACAGATCTGCCCTCAAGTTTATGTACCTCTGGGAAGGAAGGGTTACTCCAAAGTGGAGAGCAGGGATCAAGCTCTGAGTCCACCATAACCTTAGCCACAGCTAGCCAGACATTACATGCCTGCTTCAATAAAGGGCGGCATCTAGATAGCGTGGATCTAGCCAGAATAAACTGTATTGGGGTAAAATGTACACCAGCCTTCTCTATAAGGGCCAAGGGAGCATCGCCCTGTTTCCGTGGGTTAACCCATTCTCGTAAGTGAACTAACTGGGTTGACAGATAATAGAGGTGCAGGTCCAGTAGGGCCAGGCCTCCCTCCCCCCAAGACCAACAGAGGGTCCTATAGGCTATGCATGGTCGCCTATTCCCCCATACGAAAGGCCACTTGGTAATTTATTAATATTGGATGATTATTGTGTTTTGACCCACCTTTTCTAAGTAATGATATTGACCCACAACTTTGGGAGTCTGCTATAATCTCCATAGAGCCACTGAGTTACATGCTGCTGAATAAGAGGCAAACATACCTGCTATAGCCACAAGGCATGTTCCAGTACAGCCCCTGATTGAATGGCTGTGACATCCACCAATCAGGAGCTGTGCTGATACACGCCTCTCTTCCATAGCGAAAAGGAGGTGAACACATTTCATTTCAGCAAACATTTTACACTAGCGTCAAAGGGATCTGTGAGAGTTCTAACTTTATCAAAACATATTGTTACCCCAAGAGTACCCTTGAATTATGACAGGTCATAGTCACCTGCTGTTGAATTTCTCAGGATATTTCTCCCTCATAACATGGAACCGGTGAGCGATGGATGCGTCCTGTAGAAAATAGACACCAAGTGAGTTTTTTGAGTCTACGAATTTGTCAGCGAAGTTAGAACTAATATTAGCTTTTAAATTTGAAACAGAAAAACCATATACTAAATATTCGCTTTTAAAATTATGCTACTACAATTAATCTTTGGATCTAATTCAGAGACATACGTAAAGTGGATTTTTACGTTACTGTCCAAAGTTTGCAGATCTGCCCAAGCGCACGGGCCACACTGCGCATGTGCTGATCTATTTCTGTGACGTCTGTCGCTGTGCCCCAAAGCCCTGCATGATTGACATGCAGCTGGCATTTGGGGTCGGCAGTAGGAAGCAGGGCCGCCATCGGGGTGCACTGCCGGGACTGGAGTCCCGGGCCTGGACAGAGAGGAGGGCCCGCCCTTACCTCCGATACCCGTAGAGCTGCATAGTGCCGACACTCCCAGAAGCCATGGAAGCATTGGCCCACAGTTGCAACAGTTGCGCCGTGCTTATCATGCAGCGGTGAAGGCAGCGGTTATAGATGGATCTATCCCATGCAATACTTTTATTTTATTGAGACAAGGCGTGCATGACATCACACGCGCGGCAACACTTTCAGAGGAACCGGCCGTGGCGCGAAAAGGAACAGCCAGAAGATACAGGAGAAGGGAAGTGTCTGTGGGCTGCAGGGGACTGGAGAGACAGAAGGGTGCTGGCTGGGGAGACAGAAGGGGTGCTGACTGGAGGGGTGTATCTACCTACTGGCCAGGATGGCACTCGCCAGGGGCGCCGGCCGATAGGGGGGCGGCGCCCAGCATTGCCACCCGCGGCCAAATCTGTATGTGTTGCTGCTGCTCTCTTATAAGCCAGAAGCATCAGCAAGCCTCAGCGCTTGTCGAAGAGGGAGAGGAGGAGAGTGGAGGGTGACCAGGGCCATCCGGCCACATATGATACGTCAGTCGGGCAACGCAGCGGCGGCCGGAGGCGGAGCAGGGGATGGCAATACCCCAGATCACAGGCTAGCTCCACCTCCTCTGCCCGAATCCAGACACTGACTTGTAAGAGAACAGAACGGACCGGGCAGCACTGCCGCTGAGCTCCTCTGGGAGACATCACAGGTCACGCACGCTGTCATTGCCTGTCTGCCCCTCCAGTCACCCAGGATCTAGCTGTAACCATCACCCCAGCCTTTCGAAGACCCGCGGAGGTGTCCTGACAGTGAAGGAGGCGCAGAGTAGTGTGGGGGTGGGGGACTGGAGCACACAATAATGGACACTGATGGTTATGAGGGGGCGGGATAAAGCCTAATGGGGAGGAGGAGGGGGGGTTAAGTGCAGAAAACCAGACAATGATGGGGAGGAGGAGGGGAGAGAGCAGAACAGACACAGAGGAAGGGGGAGCACAATACCACAGATGGGGAGTGTGCACAATAACATAGATGAGGGGGAGCACAACAACACAGATGGGGGGAGGAGGGGGGACACAATAACACAGATGAGGAAGGGGGGTAGCACAATAAGACAGATGAAATGAAGGGGAAGGACACAATAACACAGATGAGGAGTGGGGAAGCACAATCACACAGGCAGGGAAGTGAACCAAAGCAAGGACTGTACGGCTGCACTCAGTGTACCCTTCACAGAGTGTAAATATTCTGAAAATATATAGGTAGGGGCACCAGTCTCTTTCTTTGCAGGGGTCCTCGGACCCCTAGATACACCCCTGCTGACTGGGGAGACAGAAGGGGTGCTGGCTAGGGAGACAGAAGGGGTGGTGACTGAAGAGACAGAAGGGGTGGTGACTGAAGAGACAGAAGGGGTGGTGACTGAAGAGACAGAAGGGGTGGTGACTGAAGAGACAGAAGGGGTGGTGACTGAAGAGACAGAAGGGGTGGTGACTGAAGAGACAGAAGGGGTGGTGACTGAAGAGACAGAAGGGGTGGTGACTGAAGAGACAGAAGGGGTGGTGACTGAAGAGACAGAAGGGGTGCTGGCTGGGGAGATAGAAGGGGTGCTGGCTGGGGAAATAGAAGGGGTGGTGACTGGGGAGGCAGAAGGCGTGGTGGCTGGGGAGGCAGAAGGGGTGGTGGCTGGGGAGACAGAAGGGGTGCTGGCTGGGGAGACAGAAGGGGTGCTGGCTGGGGAGACAGAAGGGGTGCTGGCTGGGGAGACAGAAGGGGTGCTGGCTGGGGAGACAGAAGGGGTGCTGGCTGGGGAAATAGAAGGGGTGCTGGCTGGGGAGACAGAAGGGGTGGTGGCTGGGGAGACAGAAGGGGTGGTGGCTGGGGAGACAGAAGGGGTGGTGGCTGGGGAGACAGAAGGGGTGGTGGCTGGGGAGGCAGAAGGGGTTCTGGCTGGGGAGACAGAAGGGGTGCTGGCTGGGGAGATAGAAGGGGTGCTGGCTGGGGAAATAGAAGGGGTGCTGGCTGGGGAAATAGAAGGGGTGCTGGCTGGGGAAATAGAAGGGGTGCTGGCTGGGGAGACAGAAGGGGTGCTGGCTGAGGAGACAGAAGGGGTGCTGGCTGGGGAGATAGAAGGGGTGCTGGCTGGGGAGACAGAAGGGGTGCTGGCTGGGGAGACAGAAGGGGTGCTGGCTGGGGAGACAGAAGGGGTGCTGGCTGGGGAGACAGAAGGGGTGCTGGCTGGGGAGTTAGAAGAGGTGCTGGCTGGGGAGACAGAGGGGGCTGACTGGAGCTGGAGAGACACTGCAGGGCTGTAGCTGAAGAAACACAGAGGGGAGGGGGGAAGCCTATTTTGTCAGTCCCAGGCCCTACAATTTTTGATGGCAGCTCTGATAGAAAACGTGGGCATGTCGGCCCCCTTTTCTGGGTGTGTCGGAGCCAGTGTCTGCTTTCTTGAATGCATCTTCACTAGCATCGGCAGCATGATTTTGCAAGACATCCGGAGCAACTTGAGGGTTACTCAGATGTCCGATGTTCAAGCAGTTGATCCGATGCTGTGACCTTGGATGCAGCAGCGGATCAGAGAAGCCGGCAGTGGGTGTCTTTTGCCTTAAGATGGCTCCTAAGGCTTATGCATATTTTAGTACAGACGCAGCGGCTTATAGCATACATTTCTGAATGAGGCCCTTTGTTACTATGTTTTATCACTGCAAATATTTTTACTGTTAGTTATATATCCATTGAAAAACAAGCAAAACCAAACTCAGATGTTTAGTAGAGTTACATTTGGAAATGGCTCCTTTTGTAGTGCTGGGGATTCTGTGAACATTATCAGGTGATTGGTAGTCATGCCCGAATTAGGGCAATAGATTTGCAGATGGGGCTAGCTACCTCTTAAATAGGCCATTTTGCTAGTAAAATCCCAAGGTGATCTAATAGATTGTATCTAGGACTTGCCTCTCCTGTAGCTGGCAGGATCAACACGAGTATTACAAAACACTTGTTGATCCCATAGCAATGTTTTAAAGGTCTGCCAAATACTGCACAATGGTGAACAACACATAAACACTGTAGCCGGATCATTAGGTAACAAACTTTTGTTCTAAGGCCCAGTGTGCGCTGAGGGGCCCAGATTACCCTAACCAATTGTTGAAAAGGGAGGTTGCCTCCTCACCACAGCTGCAGGGCAGCACCCTGTTACTTGCTAGTTCCACATTTTCTCAGTAGACTCAACCGAGTAATCTAGATACAGCTGCTGTAACTCCCTCTGCCACTTCCCAATCAGGACATCATTACATTTGAATTGAGCAAGGGAGATAGCTTATCAAAAAACTAAAAAATCTGCGCTGTCTCTATATTATATCACTAAATGATTTAAGATAGATGCGAATGGTGAATACAGACATGTACATGGTCTGTACTCACCATTCGCATCTATCTTAAATCATATAATGATATAATATAGAGACAGCGCAGATTTTTTTGTTTTTTTGTTTACCACATTTTCAAACTGACACAGAGTTTGATATCTGCTGCAGTCCTATACTGTATCCTATATTATATTACACGATATCTGTTAATATTGTTAAGCGCCAGAATTATATTTTATTTGAGATAGCTTATCACACTAGTCTGGCAAAATCAGCAAGATGATATAGTGTTGGAGAAGGGCCATAACTAAAGGGATCAACATGGTGGATCTAGAAAACAGTTAAAAGGACTATTTAGTCTATTTTGTAAATGTAACCTCCAAAAAAGTCCACAAATGACACTTATCCTTCATATTGCTGGCAGTGAATGTCCTTACTATTTTCTGTATTATGCATCTGTTTTTGTGCTAACTTTCTGATAGGAAAGCAGATACGTGATTACTGGCATGAAAATAAACATGATTATTTTATACTACTGTACATTAGGTACATACCACTCCAATGGAAAAGTAGTTATTGATGATCTCATATGGTACAGGGTCTCCCTTCTCGTTAGGGTTCTCGGGTATGACCTCAACATTCCATCGGTCCATCAATAGGATTGTGCTACTTTCAATGTCTTTCAATACTTTACCAAGATTTTCTCCATCATAGCCTGCAAATAATGAATGAAAGTTATGTGTCTCCAGTGGCAACATGCTCATTCAGCCTCTTATACTTTTCCATATTGATTGCTGTAACCGCTGCAGCAATCCACTCACCACCATTCACTCTACTCTGTGCAATGTATCCACCACTGAGGCTATAAATCACTTATATGTTAAGCCATTAAACCTGTATTATATGTGTCTATGCGTTGTAGTAATGTGCTGTATAACCACTGACACTGGTCTTTGTGATACTATACAAATACAGTTGTACATACAGGCAACGTTAATACATACAATCACAATCTAATCTCTCGGCTGTAGTGAATGGGAACATATTTCAAACTAAGGGGTCTATTTATCAAGCAGTGAAAAGTGTGGAGAAGTGAACCAGTGGAGAAGTTGCCCATAGCAACCAATCAGCCCCTACCTATTATTTTATAGCCTGTACTTGATAAATGCTACTTGAAAGCTGATTGGTTGCTATGGGCAACTTCTCCACTGGTTTACTTCTCCACACTTTTCACTGCTTGATAAATAGACCCCCTAAGTGGTCTATTTACTAAGCAGTGTTAGGAGACAGAGTGAAAAGTGATAAGGTGCCAGCCAATCAGCTCCCAACTGTCATTTTTCAAACACAGCCTGTGAGATGGCAGTTAGAAGCTGATTGGCTGGCACCTTATCACTTTTCACTCTGTCTCCTAACACTGCTTAGTAACTAGACCCCTAATTCTTTATTCCGAACAATCTGAAACACATTTATTTGGCTAAAATGTATCTGGTAACGTTAGACAATTTAGCATGTGTGCTCTCATCATGCACAATATAAATTAGATCATACTGGACTGGACAAAACTGGGTTAACTGGGTAAGATGAAATCTCTGCATGGCCAATGATACTGTCAGGTATGTGAGTTTTTCGGCCAAATGTCTGTGATCTGGTCCTCCACAAGCAGGCTACAGAGTTGTCTTTGTACGACTGACCAGGATACCTAGATTACTCCAACATAACTTAACGGACCCTCACCTCCTCCCCATCGGAGACATCGCGCAAGGTCATTGCCAGTGCCTAGTGGCAGCACAGCAACAGGTGGTCTTTGTGGGAGATTGGCTTTATCTACAAAAGATAAGATCTAATCAGACAAAGTACATGGCTGCAAAACAACGTGAAATCATTATAGGCCATCATATGTATTTCTGCTGTAATCAGTGTAATGATGGTTTAGATGTTGGGCAATGGTCTGGTTTATTACCAATATTACTTATTAGAAGCCTAATGCAACCCCCTGAAATGTCTCTTCCTCTCACCAATGGCATCCAATATCCAGCCAACTGTGCCATCCCCACCACACACCAAAATCCGATAAGCAGGAACATCCCGGAAAAAATTCAGCCTGGAGATAAATAACAGCAAATACATAGACAACAAAATAGGAAACATTTGTATTTGCAGTATACATTTCTATAATGTTACTTTTCCCCTCTCACAACACTTCTTACCCAGGTGCAGGACCCCCCTTTAGCAGGTTATAGACTTGTCGGGGGTTCAGCAGATACTGGAACTTGCGAAGAACTCTGTAATGAAGGAGAGATATTCATCACAATTAAACAACAGCAGCTCAACACTTGTACTGAGTAAAAGCAGCTTATCAGGTACATAGAACAGTGTAATTTATGTATAACAAATCTTACACAAATAAATGTGTTAAATTCGCTATATCATCACAGGGGGGATGTGATCATAATTCCAACCACTGGGATTTCAGCGCCGGAATCCCGACACCTGTCAGAATCCTGGCACCAGTATCCCAACCGCTGGAATCCCGAAGGTAAGTAGTGGGGTTATGGGAGGGGGTTAGCGTTAGGAGTTAGGCACCAGGGGGAGGGTTAGGCTTAGGCACTGGGAGGGGTTAGGTTTCGGGTGCGGGGCGAGGGAGGTTAGGTTTAGGCACAGGGTAGGGAGAGGGGTGGGTTAGGATACCTACCGACAGGTGTCGGTATCCTAACCCTGTCGGGATGCCGGCGTCGGGATTCTGGCCGCTGGAATACCGAATGCCGTCATCCCATACCCAACCCCATGACAGGAGTACATTTTTATCAGCAATATGAGAATTAGAAAGGCTGCGACAAAAGGCAGACCTGCAATCAAAGCCCTTTTCCAAATATCTTTAGTACAAATGGGCATCTGAAATGGCTGCATACAGTATATGTTAGTTACAAGTAATTCTTTTATATGCAACACAATATATATAGGTCACCTTTGTTCCAATTCCTCGGCTAACCCTCTATCAAATTCTGCTTTTATCTTGTAAATGTCTTCAATCCCTTGCACTCTGTTAAATCTCCCGTCAATGTCCTGTTCAGCCTTTTTCTCTGTTGAGGCTGACCTGCTTTATACCTTCTTACCAACATTGCTTAACCATACTTAAAAACCTTTAAAATGAGTCAATAAGATAATTCTCTGATGCTCCTTTGATGTCTGGGAAGAGGATTTGAAGCATACAAATCAAGGATTAGCATAGACCTTGAAGTAATATTGATAAGTGCATATGAAGGACTGGTGTGGTGCACCTTTCTGAGATGCTCTGGGCCCTCTCCCATGGGGTAAGTTTCCCCTAATAACAATCACTATTGCTCTATTTGAGATTTTAGCATAAAAGTTCTTTAACTAAACTTAAAAACTATTCATTTATTAGATTCTTAGTAAGGCATCAGTGTCCTGATGGTATACATACTTTAAATACGCTAATGAACCTAGTAAACTTGAATTTTATGAACACACAGAACATTATTTTGGATCGAAGTCACAGACAGGCTTTATGATGACCATTCTCTGATGGTAGGTTAGCATCACTCAGACTCACCGTTCTCCCTGCTTTCCCCCACTTTTTGGATTGAGAAAGACGAGTAGAGGGTGTGTGTCTAACATTGGCACTATCTGCAAGCACAAAGACATATGTAACAATATGTATTGCTGGAGGAGAGATAAACCACCACAAGCAGAACATTACGACACAGTTAGTGGTCTAGTTACTAAGCAGTGTTAGGAGACAGAGTGAAAAGTGATAAGGTGCCAGCCAATCAGCTCCCAACTGTCATCTCACAGGCTTTGTTTGGAAAATGACAGTTGGGAGTTGATTGGCTGGAACCTTATCACTTTTCACTCTGTCTCCTAACACTGCTTAGTAAATAGACCCCTTAGACCTGTAAATGATACAGTACACAGACACAAAGTTACAATATTAGAATAACAAGCTGTTTCCATATTATTACAGCAAATATACATGATAAAACAATTGATCAAAATATAGAAACATACATTGAGACATTATTTTGAAGTGCCCAACACTGTGCTGAGTGATTCTGCGGCCAGAACCCTTGGACCCCAGGACTGATTGTAGTAGCTCTCTCTCTTTCTCTCTGTCACTAATCTCTTGTGATTGCCTCTCTATTCTGTGTCTGTCTTATCTGCCCTAACTCATGTGTAGTGACTTCCCAGCAAATTAAAGGAGTATGTAAGGCCTGTTGGTACACTAGAGGTTGCAGGGGTGTCTTGTGGCTTTTCTCTGTGCCCAACTCTACTTTAGATATTCTTATCTGTGCTTGTTATAGGCTATGGCCTTGTTCCAGTCATTCTTGTCTTAGTTTGTGGCTGTGTGTCCTGTCATCCTCACAATACAATATATCTTGTGTATTCTATGTTTAACCTGTGTTTGCCCTTTTCAGTTATTGTTGCTAACCTTTGCTTGTTTCTCGATTTTGATTTGCACGGCACCCTTTCCTCCTTCTCCAACTCTCCCTGTTGTAATTCCAAAGTTCCTCATGACCCCAAGACCTGGGGGCCTCAACATACCTGAGGACAGTCACAAGGGAAAAGGTGGCTGCTATAGCCCCAGAATATAGCTTGGTGTCAGATTCTCTCTCTTCCCTATTCTTGTTACTCTTGCCTCAAGTCTTGTCATATTTTTTTAAGTCTGTGTATGTTTATATTGGCTCTTGGTACTGATCATGTCTGGTTACCTATTTTGGTAATCATCCTATGTCCACAGCACTGGCGAACTCCTGTTCCTGGCTGAGGTCTTTATGTGGCTCTCACCCTTGCTTGTTATATCCCTCTTTGCTATATATATCCTTGAGTCATAGTTCCTTCTCTGTAGTCTGAACCTACCCATCCTTTGTGTTTCCTGCCCTAGAATTCCGTTCTCCCTCACTTACTTGTTTTTGTACTTTGTAAGGCGCTGGGGAACACCTGTGGCGCCATATAAATAAATGATAATATTAATAATAACTTACTGATCAGCAATCCCCTGCCGACTGTTAAGGTATCCGGTCTTTAGGTCAACAGTAAAAAGGTAGACAATGTTTAGGTGGACAATACAAGTTAGACAGGCAATAAGTTGACAGGGTCTGAAGGTCGACAAGGTCTAAAGGTCGACGCACTACAGTTCGACTAGTAAGAAGGTCCACAGGGCCATTAGGTCGATACACAATGGTCGACTAAAAGGTGGTCACAACTTTTTTTTTTGTAAGGTTAGAGTTAGGCACTTACCCCGACGTTAGGGTTAGGCACCAGGAGGGAGGGTTAGGGTTAGGCACTTACCGGAGGGTTAGGCACTAGAAGGGACAGTTAGGGTCAGGCACCAAGGGGAGGGATAGGGTGAAGATTAGGGCTAGAAAAAAATAAACATGTGTCGACTATTTCTGTGCCGAACATTTGTGTGTCGACCTAATGACACCGCCGACCTTCTGTCCATGTCGACCTTTAGTGTGTCGACCTTCAGACCCTGTCGAACTATTGCCTGTCTAACTCGTATTGTCTACCTAAACATTGTTTACCTTTTTATTGTAGACCTAGTGATCCACACCCGACTGTTACAGCAGAACAATATTCACATTTCCTGCTTGTAGGTTATTTGAGCCAAACTTTAAATCTGTTCTACATAAATGCCACCCACTATTTAATATAGCCATACCCATAATTTTGCATGACTGCTTGTGTTACTTTCCACACAATATACTGTGTCACTAGGATTACACCACTACTTGTAACCATCGCTATGGCTATGCCATTGGCTGCCAGAGAAAGGGTAAGTTCTGACATTACATTTTAACATCCTACTCTGAATAATTAACCTTTTTAAGTTTAATTGTTACTTAAATAATTTGTCCTTAAAGAGAATAGTGAAGATAATGATAACCTGGCATTAATTTAACCCATTATATTTATTTTGAAGTAGTAATGATTTTTTAGGAACAATTAGACACGTTTTTCAGCATAACAACAGATAAAGGTACAAAAAGTCAGTAGGTGAATGCAGGATATGCAATGGTCAGGTTACGGCGACCCTCACCCGCAATGCCTGTCCCTCTGCACTGCTGAAGCTCTGTGATGTGTCCTCTGGGGAAGCTATGAGGTTCTTCTGGCTGTTCTGCCGTTCCTGCAAAGCAAAGCAGTGAGAACTGACGTGTGTGTGACCAGGTAAAGGGCGGAACAGTGGACGTATAGCACGAATATAAATGAAAGGAAAGATATACAAAAGATGGATGGAAAGTTATAGTAAGATTGACCATAGGAGACACCTCATTATAGCACATACTGATGGGCACAATGAACCCACCAGGATTACTGGATAAATGGATGAAGGAGGCAATATGTGATCTCGCAGGATGCCACCGTCACACTTCAGAGGGGTAAAGTGAACACATTCATCGTGAACCTAAAATAAGAAGAACGTTTACCAGTGAAAAAATGTGTCGCTATATAATGCCTCAATTACAAACAGGCTATTTCACCTTGCATTATACACAGAAAACGGAGTTGCATATGCACTATGCGATCATTACTGTTCACATTTAAAATAGGATTTTTGGGTACTTACCGTTGAATCCTTTTCTCTGAGTCAGGCTGGTGGACACTGGACCATGGGTTGTAGGTGGGAAGGGGTGGATTTGGCACGAACACTGAAATCTATAACTCCTCCCCTCTGCAACCCCTGACTTCAGTACAACTTCAAAAGTGCCTGGTAAGGAGAAGCAATACTCAGTGACACTGTCACTCCGAAAAATAAAAATGAAATTGACGGTCCATACGACCCAAAATCATAACTCATACTCAATACCGCTGAGGGTGAAGGAGGGAACGTAGTGTCCCCCAGCCTGACTCAGAGAAAAGGATTCAACGGTAAGTACCCAAAAATCCTATTTTCTCTTTCGTCTGGGCTGGGGGAACACTGGACCATGGGATGTTCAAAAGCCGCCCCCATGGGAGGGAACGCTCAGATTGCCAGACCGAAGAACTGTACGCCCAAAATGGGCATCCCCTGGGCAAAAACATAGAACCTCATAAACGTGTGGACAGAGGACCAGGTAGCTGCGTGACAAACCTGTTCAGCCGAGGCCCCGTGACGCGCCGCCCAGGAGGCCACCACGGCCCTAGTGGAATGAGCTAGCACCCTAGCTGGTGCCGGGCGCCCCGCCTCTAAGTAAGCCCTTGAAATGGGTGTAATATGCATTACCGCCGGCCTTCAAATCTCGACAGCGGAAACTAATCTAATTCTACCCCCTAACCCTCCTTTAGGGTGCTTAACCATAACCTCCCCCCCCCTGTGCCTAACCCTAACCCCCCCTCTAAGTGCCTAAATCTAACCCCCCCTTCCCCACTGCCTAAACCTAAGTCCGCCGGAGAAGGTCCTAACCCTAACCTCCCCCCGGGGGTGCCTAACCCTAACCCTCACTCCCCCTAGCCTAACCCTAACCTCCCGGGGGGTGCCTAACCCTAAGTCCCCCCGGGAGCCCTACTCGTAACCCTTTCCCCCCCGTGGCTGTCTGCTGTGGTGCCCAGCATCACTTCGATCGGGATGCCGGGCGCCGGTCTCCCGGCGTCCGTAAAATTACAGGCGTCTAGATTTAGATGCCAGTCATTCAACCCTCGCCGGGATTAAGTAGTCTGGAAGCCGGCGGTCGGCATTTAGACCGTCGGTTTCCAGACTACATCCCCTTGAAATCACTAAGCGGAGCCATTTTGCAATGGTCTGCTTTGTGGCTGGCCAGCCCCGTTTGTGACTGAAACTTGCTGCTCCCTGACTCGACGGAGTACTCTTGGTAACATGGGAATTGGAGGAAAAATGTACGCCAGACGGACGTTCCAGGGAACTGTCATGGCATCCACTGCAAATGCCAAAGGATCTCAGGACCTCGCACAAAATCGAGGGACCTTGCAATTGTGGTGAGACGCCATCAGGTCCAACTCCGGCAGCCCCATCTCTGGACCAGCTGCTGGAAAACCTCGAGGTGGAGAGACTACTCCCCTGGCAGGAACGTAGTCCTGCTGAGGTAGTCTGCCTCCCAATTCTCCACCCCCGGTATGAAGACTGCTGAAATTGCCGGGAGGAATGTCTCCGCCCAAGAGAAAATGAGACTGGTCTCTGCCATGGCAAGTGCGCTTTTGGTTCCGCCCTGTTGGTTTCCATATGCCACTGCCGTGGCATTGTCTGATTTAATCCTCACTGGTCGGCCCGCCAGGAGGGCCTGAGCCCTGCACAGTGCCAGATAAATGGCCGGGAGCTCAGCATATTTATTGGGAAATCTATCTCCGATGACGACCAGATCCCCTGGAGACAGAGGTTCTCCGTCACCGCTCCCCAACCTCTGAGACTTTCGTCTGTTGTGACAATAATCCAGTTGGGAGTCACCAGGGACTGACCCTGGAGAAGGTAATCGGTAATCAGCCACCAGCTAAGTGACTGATGAGTGCTGTCTGACAGAACCAGCAACTGAGAAGAAAGGTCGTCTAAGCGGCCCATCCAATTCCGGAGAATCTCCCACTGGAGAATTTGTGAATGGAAGCAGCCGTACTGGATGGTCTCGAAGGTAGAGACCGTCGTGCCTAATAACCTCATGCCCAGCCAAACGGATGGCCGAGGGGCGGACAGCACTTTCCTAACTAAGCCCTGAAGGGCCTGGGCAAAAAAAACTTTTCCAGTGCTCTATCAAAGATCACCCCCAAAAACGTCAGACGTTGGCACGGCCTGAGGTGATTCTTCTCGAGATTCAGTATCCACCCATGATGCTGTAACACCTGCACCGTGATCCAGGTGGAGCTGAAATTGGGCAGCAGAATTCGCCTTTACTAGCAAATCGTCCAAATAGGGAATCACCATTATTCCCTCGGAATGCAGTAAGCTTGCCATTGCTGCCATGATCTTTGTGAAGACCCGCAGAGCTGTGGCCAAACCGAACGGCAGAGCATGGAACTGGTAATGGGCTCTTCCGACCGCGAACCTGAGTAGAGACTGATGCCCTGCTCAAATCGGTATGTGGAGATATGCATCTCTGATGTCGATAGACACCAGAAACTCGTTTGCCGACATACCCTACATCACTGATCGGAGTGACTCAATGTGAAACCGATCCACCCACAGGCTGGCATTCAAGGCCCGTAGATTCAAAATCGGCCGATAAGTGCCGTTGGTTTTCTGGACTAGGAACAAGTTGGAGTAAAACTCCTGTTCCTGTTGAGCCTGTGGAACAGGAACTATAACCCCTTCTGAACAGAGGGAACTGATAGCCTGGTTTAAGGCCCGTCTCTTCTCCTCCTCCCTGGGTAATGCTGTAGCAAAGAAACGTTGTGGCGGCTGCCCCCTTAGGTCGATCACATAAGCTCAGGAGACAATGCCCCTTACCCAAGCATCTACTCCCGAAACTACCCACCTGTCTCAGAAAAGAAGGAGACGGCCCCCTACTTTCCATGAGACCGGATGGGCTGAGATCCTATCGGGTACTCGGCTTCTCAGATGCCCTAGCACCCGGGCGCCTGAATGTGCCGGAGAATCCACCCCTGGGGGCAGAACCCCTACTGAGAAAAGAGCGTCCCAGGCCCCCTGACCTCTAATCGTTCCCCCTCCTCGAAAGGTGGAATGGAATACTCGGAAACGTGAGCCCTTTAGCTTCTGGGGCACCACAGGTAGGAAAGTGTTCTTTCCACCTGTCGCCTGGGATATAATAGGATCAAGCTCAGAGCCGAAGAGGATGCCTCAACAAAAAGGCAGAGACTCTAAAGCGCGTTTAGATTCAGCGTCCGCCTCCCAGGCTCCAAGCCAGAGTGCTCTGCGAGCCGCGACTGCCGTGGCTGAGACTCTAGAGGAAATCTGCGCTCCATCTTGTGCGGCCTCACACACACAGTCTGCAGCCGCACAAATCTCTTCCACCAGTACCAGTAAGTCCTCTCTGTATGAGTCACCGGCAAGGCCTGCCACTAATTTGTCAGCCCACTTCTCCATGGCTCGAGAGAACCATGCAGATGCCAATAATGGGCAAATAACCAATCCGGCGCCCATAAAAATACTCCTAAGGCATCCCTCCAATTTTTGTCCAGCGGATCCTTAAAGGAGGCCGGCCCTTGCACCGGCAGAGCTGTGTGCTTTGCTAAACGAGCCACAGCTGCATCCACTCTTGGAGGCAGCTCTCACTTAGCGACCTGCTCCTCTGGAAAAGGATAAAGGGCTGCAAACTTACGAGGAGTAGCATACTCTTTATCTGGGGTCTTCCAGGCTTCCTCTACCAGATCTGAAAGATCCTGAGACACTGGGAAACAAAACAAACGACCCTCTTACGCCTCCGCTTATATGGCCCTTCCGCCCTAGCTGAGGCGTCAAGGTCCAGGCAGTCCAAAGACTGCCATAGTAAGGTCCTCTACGCCCTGACTTGACGCAGATTCTGAACCTTCCTTGTCGGGCAGAACCTTCTCTTGGAGTTCCCCCTTGGTATCTGACTCCAACAAGACACTGGATGGAGGAAGATGCTTATGCGTAGTGCGTAGTTTAGACTCCTCAAAGAAGCGTTCCATAAAGGCCGATACTTTCTCGACCCCTACCGCAGAGCGCTCCATGGTACGGACCCAAGGAGGAACAGGACCCTGGTAACCACCCCCTGCAACAGCAGGTGGTGAGGGCAAAACAGGTGCTGGCGCTGCTTGGGCTAATTCCTCTCTATGGTAGAGCAACGTCGCCAGGTCAGAGTGAACGGCTCATAGCCTGAGCCCATGCCAGCTCCTCCCTAAGCGGAGTGGCTCACCCAGCTGGCTGCGCACACGTGGGCCCCAGCTGACAGTCCATACACAAAGCCCCTGCATCCAGTCACAAATAAAATCCTATGCTAGACAACCAAGGCTGCTGAGCAGCCCTAGAAAAAACGTGCCTTACTTCCACAGGCACTAAACTTACACTGAAGTCAGGGGTTGCAGAGGGGAGGAGTTATAGATTTCAGTGTTAGTGCCAAATCCATGCCTTCCCACCTACAACCCATGGTCCAGTGTCCCCCGGCCCAGACAAAAGAGAAATGTATTTTATAATGAAATATAATTTCAGAGGTAGTTAGCATATCAGTGGCCAATGATACAGGCCTGCCCACCATCCCTATACTCTATATTTCACCTTGCGAGTAAACTAAACTTGTCATATTTCCTGCTATTACTCAGGCTCAGCAGGAGAAGGGTCAGGGATAGAAGTTCATGAATATCAGAGCAGTGTTAGCTGGAAGAGTTCTACCTAAGAAAGTCCATATACCATCCATGCAATGTACAGCAGCTGGTCACTCGGTGAAATGACAGATACAGGGAAAACAAGACTGTGAAACACTTTGTGTGAGCTCTTTTGCAGCTGGCCCTAAGCGCAGCTTTCTGAGTGACATTCTCCAGGCCAAACTATTTCTACTCAATAGGACAGGCTGTGTTACAACGCCAGACTCCTTACCTTTATGTGGCACCAGACACAGCGCTGACCAGTTAGACTCTGGAAGCTTTTTATCTTTTTCTGACACTTGTCGCACTTGCTGGCCTCACAGCCTCCTCTCACCCATATGTGAGTCTGTCCCTGAGTCAGCAGGAACAAAATGTACAAATAATAAATGAAACAAGACACACAGCAGAGGGAGAAATCAGTGCAGGTATGTACAGAAAAGCAAGAAGGAAAAGATATAATAATATAGAGTGTAACACTGGACTGGTTTCATGACACTTACACTGGCATCCTTCCGGGACTTGGCATAGGTGCTGATGCAGTCATTTGGTGCTTTCCGAGCACAGCGTTCATGCACAGTAAACTTACAGACTGCAGAGAAAAGCGCAGATAGTTCTCAGACGTGTTGTGTTCTTATACATATTCATTTACATGCACAAATTTACACATACAAACTGTACATTTGCAATACTGTTTAATTTACTTCTTTTTAAATTAATCAACACTGTCCAACTGATGGGCAGGAGCACAAGCCGCCCTTCCACATATTCCTAGACCACCTACATAGTTATCACTTCTATACAGTGACGGCTACAGTGGTGCTGCAGCGCAGTCCAAAGTTCAAATAGGGGAGCCATACCAACTGCCAGTGAGTCCCAGCCAGCAATGTATGGCAGATTTTGGAGTGGCAGTTGGTTGGCTCCCCTATTTGAATGTTGGACTGCACTGTAGCCCCAGCTCTGTAGCCGTCACTGCTTCTATTTGAAAGTTACGGAATCTATTATTATTGGGACTTGGAGCATTGAGCACCTTGCCTACAATATATTACATTTTATTTAGAAATGATCACTCCCTTTTCCCGCACTGGCCGTGGCATTCCTTCCCTAAATACATGATTTAGCGATGTACATGGAGTCAATGGGCTCATTTAGAGTTGGGAGAAGGGAAATAACTCATTGGTACTCTAGACTCATTCAATGTCTATAGAAATGTAGCATTTTTCCATTTTTAATATTTTTTATTCTATTTTTAATGAATTTTTTATGTGAGTTTTATTGTATTAATTTTTATGGGAAACAACCTTTTATTTTGGTGCAATTTGTATTGTTGTTATATTTTGACCAAACCACTAAAAAAATCAATAAATATTATATATGGAAATAACTGGATTTTGTATGAGCATTTAAATTTGGATCCTAGGAATATTATTGAGATCCAGGAAATGTTTCATCCATCCATACTATACCCACGGACATCGAGTTATACGAAATAAATGTCCAAGGCTTTCATTTCACCCCATTCAAGTTGAATATACTACATACCTTTGTAGGAACTTGTATTGGGCACACTGATCTGCACTAGGAGGCTTGTTTTATATTTTTACTCCATCAACATATCGAACTGGAGTGACCCATCATCAACAATTTAACTGGATCTATGTTGCATTCTGCAACCAAAGTAGGACCACGATGAAAATTGTGTCCAACACCTATTTATCACCTCAAAAGGGTGAGTGCATATTTTGTCCCTTATAAGAACTAAATTATTTTACGTTATCACACGATAATATGAGATATGGTAAGAACTTACCCTTGTTATCTCTATTTCTACGAAGTCCATAGGGTTCCACAGGATACCTTGGGGTATAGGTGTGACGTCAGTCGCAGGGCACCAAAGACTTAAGCTTTCAGCCTCCCAGGATGCACTAGGTCCCCCTCCTATACCCCGCCCCCGGGCCAAGGCACCTCAGTTAGTTACCAAGCCATAGGCCGGAGGAGGAGAAGGAAGAGAGAGAACAAAGATCTGGACACATACAAGAATCACATTCTCACCAGAGGGAGACGGAAAACCGGTGACCAGAGCAAAGCCCATCTGCAGCACAGGTGCGACAGGGCGGGAGTCCTGTGGAACCCTATGGACTTCGTAGAAATAGAGATAACAAGGGTAAGTTCTTACCATATCTCATATTTTCTACTTCAGGGTCCATAGGGTATCCACAGGATACCTTGGGGATGTCCCAAAGCAGTATCCTTTAAGGGTGGGGACGCTCCTGTGCAGAAAGGAGAATCCGCCGCCCGAAGGAAGCATCCTGAGAGGCGAAGGTGTCAAACCTGTAATACCTCACGAAGGTATGGACAGAAGACCACGTAGCAGCCTTGCAGATCTGAACTGCCGAGGCACCACGTCGAGCTGCCCACGAAGGACCCACAGACCTAGTGGAATGAGCCTTCAGAGAAGGAGGGACCGGTAGGCCTTCATGAAGATAAGCTTCAGAAATAGCCATACGGATCCAGGCTGCCAAAGTTTGCTTTGAAGCAGGCCAACCCTTTTTACGGAAGCCATAGAGGACAAACAAAGCGTCCGACTTCCTAAACGAAGAAGTGCGGTCAACATAAGTCCTTAAGGCCCGCACAACATCCAAAGAGGCCTCACCCACGGAAAGACCCGGTGAGTTAAAGGCCGGAACAACTATTTCCTCGTTAACATGAAACTGGGAAACAACTTTGGGAAGAAACTCGGGCCGAGTGCGGAGCACTGCCCTGTTCCCATGAAAAACCAAGAAAGGGGGTCTACAAGAAAGAGCCCCTAACTCAGAAACACGTCTGGCCGAAGCAATGGCCAGAAGGAAAACAGTCTTAGCTGTTAGCCATTTAATATCCACTGAGCCCAGTGGTTCAAACGGCGGTCCTTGGAGAGCCCTCAGGACCACAGCCAAATCCCAAGGCGCCACAGGTGGAACAAAGGGCGGCTGAATACGGAGAACACCTTGCATAAAGGTGCGCACATCCGGGATTGTAGCAATCCTACGGTGAAACCAGACAGATAGGGCCGAAACCTGTACCTTCAAAGAAGCAAGGCGAAGCCCATGATCTAGTCCCGCTTGCAGGAAGGCGAGAATCCGAGACAGACGAAACTCCCGCGGTGCATAACCTCTCGGTCGACACCACTGGAAGAACGTATGCCACACGCGATGGTATATCCTCGCGGAAGACGGTTTCCGAGCTCGTAACATGGTACGCACCACAGAGCTGGAAAACCCCCGGGACCTCAGCATGGCCGTCTCAACAGCCACGCCGTCAAAGACAGCCGAGTCAGGTCCGGGTGAAGACAAGGACCCTGAGACAGAAGGTCCGGTCGTAGCGGCAACCGCAGAGGACTGTCCACGGACAGACCCTGAAGGTCTGAGAACCAGTGCCGTCTGGGCCACGCGGGAGCTATCAACAGGAGCGTCCCTCCTTCCTGTTTGAATTTCCGGATTACCCATGGAAGAAGGGAGACCGGAGGGAACAGGTATGCGAACCTGAACGTCCACCGGACGGACAGAGCATCCACCAGAGATGCCCCTTCGTCTCTTGTGCGAGACCCGTACACCGGCAACTTGTTGTTGTGTCGGGACGCCATGAGGTAGATTTCTGGAAGACCCCACCTGTCCACCAGTAGTTGAAAAACGTCCGGGTGCAGGGACCATTCCCCTGGATGAACGTCCTGGCGACTTAGAAAGTCCGCCTCCCAATTTAGCACTCCCGGGATGAAGACCGCTGATATGGCCGGAAGATTGCGCTCCGCCCAAACCAGGATCCGAGAGACCTCTACGAGAGCCGCCCGACTGCGAGTTCCTCCTTGCCTGTTTATGTAGGCCACTGTGGTAGCATTGTCCGACTGGACCTGCACCAGGTGACCCTGGAGAAACCGCTGTGCCTGCAGGAGAGCATTGAAGACCGCACGGAGTTCCAAGATATTTATTGGAAACTCCGCTTCTGTCGGCGTCCACCTGCCCTGGAACAAGTGTGGACCCGAAACTGCTCCCCAGCCCCGAAGACTGGCGTCCGTTGTCAACAGGACCCAATTTGGAACCCAGAACGGACATCCCTTGTTGAGGTGGGTCGTCTTTAACCACCACGCAAGGGACAGGCGAACCTCCGGGGTGAGCACAATCGTCTGGAACTTCAGAGACTGAGGCAGCCCGTTCCACTTGGACAGGATCAGGTGCTGCAGAGGTCTGGAGTGAAACTGGGCGTATTCCACCATGTCGAACACCGACACCATGGAGCCCAGTAACCTCATCGCCGAGTGTAAGGACACCCGGCGGCTGTGCAGACAACTGCGCACCCTTGACTGTAAAGCAGAGATCTTGTCCTCCGTCACGAAGATCCTTTGCTGTCCCGAGTCCAATAAGGCTCCAAGATGCAGAATCCTCCGAGACGGGATTAGAGTGGACTTCTGCCAGTTGATTAGCCAGCCGTGCCGTTGCAGCAGTGCAATGGTCAGGTCCAAGTGGTGTAACAGGAGCTCTGGAGATCCTGCCACCAATAACAGGTCGTCCAAGTACGGCAACATGCGGACTCCTTGCAGCCGCAGAGAAGCCGCCATGACCGCCATCACCTTGGTGAAAACACGTGGTGCTGTCGCCAGGCCAAAAGCTAACGCCCGAAACTGGAAGTGGTCGCTGCGGATTGCAAACCGAAGGAACTCTTGATGGCGCAAAAGAATAGGGACATGCAGGTAAGCGTCCTGTATGTCCAATGACACCATGTAGTCCCCAGGTTCCAGCGCCAGAATGATGGACCGTAGGGTCTCCATCCGAAACTTCGGGACCCGCAAAGACTTGTTGAGTGCTTTGAGGTTGAGAATCGGACGATATGACCCATTGGGTTTCTGTACCAAAAATAGATTTGAATAGAAACCCTGGCCCCTCTGGGAGAATGGAACAGACACTATAACTCCAGCCTGGAGCATAGTATGCAATACCTTCCGCAGCTCCGTAGCCTTGTTCCGGTCTGATGGTAGACCCGTGGTGAAGAAGCGAGCCGGGGGTCTGTGCCGGAAGGAGAGGGCGTATCCGTGGGAAACCACCTCCAGAACCCAAGTGTCTGTCGTAGTGGTCGACCAACACTGGGCGAACTGTAGCAGGCGGCCTCCCACCCTGGGATCCCCCAAAGGGAGGCCCGACCGTCAGGCCGCAGGCTTGTCATCTGGCTTGGGGGCCGGACGTCTGGTACTCCATGCCTGCTTCCGGGGCTTGACCGATTTCTTAGGGCCAGCCTGTCGAGGAAACGACTGTGGTTTGGGCCTGCCCTGGGCCCTAGATGACCGAAAGGACGATGGTCCAGAACCAGAAGGAGCAGCGGCCGACGGGAGACAAGCAGATTTGGCTGCCGCCAGCGTGGCCACAATCTTATCCAGATCCGGACCGAAGAGAACTTCTCCGGTAAACGGCAACGCTTCCAGACCTTTCTTGGAATCTGCGTCCGCCTTCCAGGATCGCAGCCACAAGGTGCGACGAGCAGCTACCGCTGCTGAAGAAATTTTAGACACCAGAGTACTAATGTCTAGAGCCGCCTCGTTGATGTAGGTGGCCGAATCACGGAGATTGCCAATCAACTCTGCCTGTTCGGCCGGACAGTCGGATTCAAAAGAAGCCTCTAATGAATCCGCCCAGCGCTCCATCGCTCTGGCAATCCAGCAAATGGCCATAGCCGGCCGTGCTGCCCCCCCTGCTAGGGAATAAGCGGACTTCAGGCAGATTTCTACCTTGCGGTCCGTAGCATCCTTAAGGGAGGACATGGATGGCATCGGCAATGTGGCACTACGGACAAGACGGGTCACGTGAGAATCCACCTGTGGAGGGGATTCCCACTTAGCAAAATAATTATCCGCGAACGGATAAGCCACCGCCAGGCGTCTCTGCGGCTGGTATCTTTTGCCAGGTTGTTTCCACGCCTCCTCTAAATGGTCCACCAACTGACCCGAAAGAGGAAAGACTGTGGCATCGCCCTTCACATCTTTGAAAAAGGCATACTTAGATTTAGCCGCTGGGGGAACTTCGTCCTCAATCACCAACGCTGTGCGGACCGCCCGAATAAGTCCAGGAATATATACTTTGGACTTAGCATCAGCGTCCTTAGTATGGAGAGGTTCCTGATCGTAAGGATCCAGAATCTCCCCATCATCAGACGTCCCTTCGTCATCCTCATAAGGAGCGGACAGAGACGCCACCGGCCGTTTATGAGGCCGCATCACAGACTCCCCTTGCAACACATCCGACAAGTGCTGTACAGAACTCGTCAGGGAGTTAACCCACGCTGGCTCCTGAGAACCCGGGAGCGGGGAAATAGGGAGACTGTGGGGTACCACCAATTGTCGTGGGAACCCCTGCATGGGTGACGACACCACAGACTGCTGGGACAAACCCATCGGAGTAAACGCGGGCTGCGGAGCTAACTGGCCCACTAAAGCTGTTAACGCCTGAGCGAAACAAGCCCAGGGCGGCTCCTGTACCGGTGCTGTAACCGTAAAAAGCGCGCGCCATGGACAAACACTGCCGGCAAAGGCCCTCCGCGCTACCCTCCCCCTCCGCTAACGGTACTTTGCACGTGGTACACTGTAGCCGGAGGGGAAAATCACTTTCAGACATGATGGCACCACGTATGTGACCTCTCTCACCAATTAAGTATTAAATAGGCGAGAGACCACCCTGCAGCACCGCACCGCAAGGGCTTTAGCAGAAAGAACAGGGACAGTAATAAAGCTGACAGTTTAGAGAAGAAAAGTTACAGGCAGCGCTAGCACAGTCACATACAATGCAGAGAAATAACAATTCCAGCACTAACAGCGCTGATCACTCAACTACACAGACACAGGGCCTGGTAGGACACAGCGCTGCATACACAGACCTGAGCCACAGCGGAGGAGAGGTATGCGGGGGGACCCAGACCACGATGCTTCCTTCCAGACTTCCAGCAGCGTTCACCATGCGTTGCAGAGAAGATGGCCGCCGAGGAGCAGAGAGAAGCTGGCCTGGGGGAGGAGCGCTGACACAGGGCCAGTCAGCACAGTGCAGAGAGGGCTGTGTGCAGCGGGGGAGGCGCCGGCTGTGAGACAGGGAAGGCGCGCTCCCCTGGCATGCATTTAACCCCTGCTCTGCTGCGGTCCGCTGTCCCAGGGGGTAGTGGAAAGCGCAGGTTCAGTACCTGGCTCCACGCTGTAGCCAGTCCCCAGGGAGCCCCCTGCCTGGGGACTTAGGACCATGTGACCAGCGGGGACCCACCGCGGGACCCCGCTGCTTACCTTTGTCCCGCTTGGATCCGGCCATGGTCCGGAACATCTGGGGTCACCGCTAGCTGTGACCCCAGATGCTCACCAGCATCCCCGGATCGGTACCGGCGTTCTGGTACCGGCGGGGGTGTAGGGAAGACAGCATGGACGTCAGGACTGACTGTCCATGCTGTACATCCAGATGTGCAGCCACAGCTGCACTGAAGAAAGCTTCAGGGGCTCTTCTAGCCCCCACTCCGACAGGTGCACCCGACGCCGGCCGGGCACCAAACTAAACTGAGGTGCCTTGGCCCGGGGGCGGGGTATAGGAGGGGGACCTAGTGCATCCTGGGAGGCTGAAAGCTTAACTCTTTGGTGCCCTGCGACTGACGTCACACCTATACCCCAAGGTATCCTGTGGATACCCTATGGACCCTGAAGTAGAAATTGTTGTTTCTCTTTCTTTTTTCATATATCTCTGAACAAATCGAGAACATTACAAAAAAGTTTTAATTTACAATAGATCGAGAGCGCCGGAACACTTTTTTTGTTTCCAAAGCAAAGTAAAAAAATAACATTGGCAAAACCCTGTAGCACTGCAGATGGGACAGATTTAAAATATTTAGAGAGATTTAGATAAGAGAGGGTCGTGTCCAAGCTCATATCTAAATTGCAGTGTAAAAATAAAGCTGTCCAGCATTTTTGGGCTACACTCAAAAGCAGCCAGTATTTACCCCACATGCAAAAAATAATCAATGTATTTGCAGCCCTTGCATTGCAGCACGATTTATTCCAGATGCTTACTCTTTTTGCTTTGCTCCCAACTCAGGATCTGCCCCGATGTTGGAGGAACCTACTGCATACTTGCCAACTCTCCCTGACTGTCAGGGTGACTCTCTGAAATAGCAGTAATCTCCCTGACTCACTGAAGAGTCTAGCTGATTGCACCTTAACCCCATTATGTGGGTTGGGTATGGGATCCCGGCCGTCCTCCCGACAGTCACAATTCAGACAGTGGAAGGAAAGTTCCCTACACCTAACCCTTACCCCTAACCCTCCCTAACTGGTGCCTCAACCTAACCTCTTCCCTTAGTGCCTAAACCTAACCTCTCCCTCCCCACATCCTAAACCTAACCCTCCCCCCTTAGTGCCTAACCCTAACTCTTCCCCTAGTGCCTTACCCTAACCCTAAAACTAACCCTCCCCCTAACCCCCGATACTTACCTTCGGGATGCCGAAGGTCAGGATTCCGGCACTGATATTTGTTCCGCCGGCGTCCCGTCTGCCAGGTTGCTGACTACAACTTCATTATGTAGCTGTTATATACTTGGGGAAAAAAATATATCAGAGATATGGAATAATCAGTGCCATTTCAGTGCTATTTCCCTGCATTGATCCCTATGGCGACATACATATATAGGGAACCCCTTGTAAAACACAATACATGAACAAGCAATGAAACACTTGTCCAATCTTCGGGAGATCTGACTCCTGGTCGACATTGGACAAGTGTGTACCCATCGCCGACCGACCCGCAGACCCGATCCTGGTTGCCTGTCGGGTCTCATGGTTTTTAAACATGCTTAAAAACTAAGAGACACGACCGCCACCCAGGTGACAGATGTTGTAGTGTGTATGCTGCGGAGACCGGAGCTGGCAACCTTGTTGGTCGGTCTGTCCCCTACAAGTTCTGTTCCCTGTATTTTTTGAACCAGGGCCAGCTCAAAGAGCCCGGGGCTGGTTATGCCTCTGTGGGGGGAACCCCACTGTCACGGTCCTGAGAATCACCGTCCGTGACTTTTACAGGATACCTCAGCACATGTGGTTACCTAAACCTGGTAACTGCCACCAGCAGAAGAATATAATGCTAAAGCATAAGGTGAGCTTCTGCTGTCACCTGCATACACAATAATCAATACTTAGAAAAATAGGTAAAATGAGCCATATGAGGCCTTGGGTCATAAAAACACAGATCCAGAACTAGAATTAATGTTTAATTCAAGAATATCTTCAAATATTATGTACAATATGTTACAAAGAATATAATAATGTTAAAAAGGAATCACGCCATTACTCACACTTTTCAGAAAATAAAAGAAAATAATAAACGGGAGAAACAAACCATTCAGTTCACGTCGGATTAAATGGTACTGGGATGAGGTCTTCCCAGTTATGAATTAGGGATCATCTGTATCCTTCGATAGCCTCATGCAGAATGAACAGTGTTTCATATCAAACACACATTTATATTCCCTTTCACAGGCTGCTCTGGGTCACTCCCGCCCCCACCCCTTGGGATAGTTTAACCCTTCCATTGCTTGGGTGACTGTGAAACAGGGTTTCCTGGTCACCTGAGCAGGAGTTAGGTAATTGCTCACTCCATCCTGTTTGAAGCTCAGCTGGCTAGGAGAAAGATTTGATACCTTGCTGGTCGGTCTGTCTCTGGTTGACCTGTAAGCCTGGCTCCAATGGGGTTATAATCAGACCCCAGTCTTTGATCCGTTTGAGAACACCACATACATTAACAACTTATACACTGAGCCTAGGGCAATAAGTAAACACTCGCCAGTCAATTACCTCTCAGCTATACAATTTAAAAGACATTTTTCCTACAGCAAATAGACAGATATTACATACAATGTAAACAGTACAATTTGTTAATATGCCGATTCCAAGACGAAATGGGCTTCCCCGCTACACCCACACTGTTGTATTTTGGTTTTTTTTGGAAATCTGAAATCCTGTCCCCATCCAATAATCAGGTTATTAATTCTCAACCTTGCCCTCTTCCCCATTATAATTAAATTCCTCATTAATAAATCCCCTTTCCTGCACAGCCAAATGATTTTTTTCAAAATCGAGTATTGGTTGTAGAATCTGCGAGGAGCAGGTCTGCAGTAGGGAAACAGTCTGATCTGGGAACTAATCTGCCATGGATTGGACAAGTGTGTATCCAGCTTCCCTGCTTTGGGGCTCATTTACATTTGGTGTTAGTCAGTGTTATGACACGCCTCTCAGATGTAGCAGTACACGCCCACTTGACCGTTGTACTCCTAGGTGTTGCTTTCACAATCTCCCTGAAATGCTTTTCCAAAAGTAGGCAAGTATGACCTACTGTATTTTAGTGATCGTGTCTGTGCGGAAGCACATTGGGCCTGTTTCAATGTTGCCGCTGCAGCAAATGTGTACTAAGCAACTGTGGAAAATATGCAAATGTCGCAGCCCGCCAAGACTTGCAGTGAGACGCTCTCCAGTGTCTTCGCAAATCCAACCGATGCATACAAAGACACAGCATTGGTCGCAGATCAATCAAAAATCGGCCTTCAAAGTAATTCTACGGTCACGCAGAATGGCCACAGGAACTGAGACGCAGGAGACACTTTTACTGCATACGGAATTGTAGGCACAGGCTGAGACATGACCCCCAAAACAGTCAGCAACATGCCTGCATTGGACTCAACAACTTCACTAACAGTTTCCTGTGAAGCTGCAAGTGCTTGATCTGATGGCTAAATGGGCAGATCTAACACATACAGTGTGTGCCCAGATAGGACAGTGACCCACACTGGTCATGCAGAACTAAAGACACTTCATCTGGCAAATGAATCCGATAAGAAAAGGAGATTTGTAGTGTCAAACGCTGGCAGGTATTCCAATTAACCAGTAGAGCAGGGGTCTTCAAACTTGGCCCTTCAGCTGCTTTGGAACTACACATCCCAGCATGCACTGCCACCTTTTTGATATAACAGCATGCTAAAACTATGTGCAGTGCATGCTGGGATGTGTAGTTCCACAGCATCTGGAGGGCCAAGTTTGAAGACCCCTGCATTAGAGGAATCACCTTGAAATAGCTTTTGTTACTTCCACTTGTAAATGTATCCTACAGAGGGGCGTATCTATAATGGGTGCAGGGTGTGTGGTGTACACTGCACACCCTGCACCCATATTATGTAAAACTTACCTCTCCGAGGTCCTGCGTCGGGTCTCCAAGCGCTGCTGAAATGCCGGAAAATGGCCGCCGGCCATATTTCCGGTGTTTTGCGCATGCGCTGTGAGGAAATCGCCAGGAAAATGGCGGCCGCACCATTTCCCAAGCGATCTGCGCATGCGCTGTGAGGAAATCACCGGGAAAATGGCGGTCGCACCATTTCCCAAGCGATCTGTGCATGCACAATAGACTCCGGGCATACTCTAGTGCCCGGAGTCTATTGATTCTGCGGTGGCCAGCCAGCTGCGTCAGTCATCTGCCGGAGTGAGCGGAGGGGGCCTGTGATGGGGGATGCACACGGGCCCCCTCCTTTCTAAAGACGCCCCTGATCCTACAGTACCCTCCAATTCACAAATTCAGATGCCACAGTGGTTATGTCAGTAACTATAACAATGCACAGTAGTATTTGTAGCTCACTTGTCATGACAATGTGCCAGGGTATTATAGATGGGTCTATGTACTTACATGTGCAGCACAGGCCTTGCTTCCTGACCCCAAAGAGCAGCGCTTCACACACATTACAGTACACAGGGCGGTTAAAATGTTTAAGACGCCACAAATGTTGTCCATCATCTTTTATATTCTGTGCAAATTACAAATGGAGCACACAATAGTGTAGTAAGAGAGATGACGCTTTGTTATTCACTCAAATGTATCAAAAATGTTTCATTTTATTAAAAGGTCATCTGATTTCTATGGGTATTCTTTCCTTTCACAGCATTCCTGTTTGATTTGAAGTTTGGTGCATAAAATATAAACCTATTACCAAATACTTAAAATATGTAAATACATATATATTCCAGTGCACATAAATGACTTTAAATCAGCGTATAATGGATGACTATTCTCATAAACAAAGTAAACCTAACATATATAAACACATGATCTTGGGGTAATAATTGCAAGATCACATAATCAGAGACACTATCTATATCTATAAATATCTATAAATACAAATGCATTCGACCTAATACAAATAATACATTCCTAACAAATTCACAATTTAATAACATTGAAACTATGGGCCTGATTCAGAGCCGCTCGTAAGCGGCCGCTCGTTCGCTCTGAGCGATGTTCGCACAACTGCGCATGCGTATGGTTTGCAATGCGCATGCGCAAACCAGTCATTGCGGTCGGAAATCGTGCGCTCGTAAAACAGCGAGGGGCTGCTAATTTGACAGAATGAGGCGTTTGTGGGTGGTAACAGGGGAAGGCGCTTGCAAACGGGGGTGTGGAGATCCGAACGCAGGCGTGCCTAAAGGTCAAAAGGGCGTTTAATGGGAGTGCATAATTAGGAAAGGAGCGTCATCGACCACGTCACTTGGTTGTCTTTTAGCCTGAACTGCTCGCAGTGATAGCGGGAAGTAAATCCTACCACAAGCACTGCGAGCAGTTCAGATGCCTTTCGATGTTCCCGATTAATCTAATAAATAACGGAGATGACGTGTGATGCGAACGGCAAAGGGGCGTCTTTACAAAATAGCGAGCGCATTTTTCGGACGCTCGCTCAGATATAGAGGCATCAACACACTGCAAAGAGCGAGCGCACAATTTAAATATCCAGCCCCTTTTAAGAACGAGCGTCCGCAAATAGCGTCCGGGTCTGAATCAGGCCCTATGTCCCAATATGTTATTATGCATTCTCACCAGAATGACCCTAAAGTGTCCATAACAGTGTTATTATATAAATCCTAAATAGTCTACAATATATTTAGGATTGACACAATAACTATCATGGAAAATGAAGGATTATTGTGTGTGAAAACAAACATATTAGGACATATTGTTTATTGTTATTTATTAGCTTTATTTTTTTATTTTTTTTTACTTATGATCAATAATTTAGATTTTTTTTTTTTAGTTATTTTTTAGATAGTGGCTCTGATTATGTGATTTTGCAGTTAATCACCACATTATCATGTGTTTTGTATATTAGGTTTACTTTCTTTATGAGAACAATAATCCATTCCTGTATATTCATATTTAAGACCATTTATGTGCACTGGCATTTTTTATATTTACGTGTTATTTAGCAATTTTTCTGGCAACAATATACAGGGCTCTTACTGATATTAGTGATCACTGGTGACTGTTAATTATCTTGAGAGTGAGCCTGTGACTGTTTTCCTCACTTACTACATTTAGGCTGAAGTAACACAGATTATACTCACTGCTTCCATTCCCAGCAGCACCAATAGGGGCACTGTAGTGAGTCCTCCTTTCAGCCACTCCTCATAGGAGACAGTCCCATTGCCATCATAGTCCACTTGTCTCATCATTTCTTCAAGCATCTGCAGGAGCAGCATACGGAAGTCATTGCAAAAATAGCTACTCAATAAATAAATTATTTTGTTATAAATTACTGTATTTATTTGATATTCATAGTTGAGTTAATAGAAAAGAAAAAAGCCTCAAACTGGGATTAGTTGGAGGTAAAAACCCTAAGCTTCAGAATCAGAGTTACATTGTACATATAGCCATTTGTGTTAAATGCTAAAGCCAGCAGAACTGTTGTTTTCCTCAGATCCATTTAGGCCAGAGTGACCTAACATCCATCACACTTGCACTTATCACCAGTGATGGAGGAGAACAATTACAATACATTGGAATTTAATCATTTGTGGTTTACAACACAATCACTAAGCAACCATGATCGCTATGTGTATGTGGTCATTAGCCAAATGTACTAAACTTGGGATCGACTATGGAATCCAACTATTTGGCCACATTACACACACATCTGGACGTGCAGCGATGAGGTTGAACACGTAGATTTGTGACAAGTTATACAAGTCTAAAATGGCTGTAACTAGATGGATAAACCATAAGTGCACCTCACAAGTGTAATATTAATGAGCGAATGTGGGCATATCTATAATAGCACACAGATAAGAGCCCAACATGACTGTAATTCTCATGGAACATGAGAGGAACATGATCACTTACCGGCTTAAGTTCAGTGATATCCCAGTCCAAGTATTCAGCAACTCTCATCATTTGTGTTATAATCCGATCCACCTCCTATTATCATTAAAAAACATTTTTACACAAATTGTAGCACAAAAAATACAAGCAGTGAATCTCTCAAAGTTAGACGGTAACATATGAGCAAGAGGGGGAACAAAGTACAAAAATATAGGAATAAAATGAGGGTCTTTTAAATTGTAACTATTCTAGGCTGTAGAAATAATAGAAAGTAATACCAATATTTCCATCCTTCAATGCTGTGCCCAACATTTCCTACTGACACTTGTAATACAGATGTAATTGTACAGATGGCTTGAGTGCACTGTGACTGGGGCATCATTTCATTAGAATACTAATTAAAAAGTTACAACCCTGCGGTATCATCTTGTGTAACTAAAGGAACACCTTTGAAAATAAGCTTGGCCCTGCCCTCCAGCCATCCCCCATTGACTATCACAGAGATCCGCCCTAAAACTCTGCCAGGTAAAATAAATACACTAAAAGAAGTAAATATAGTAAAACAGTAGTTGAATTGAGTATTTTCAATGCCGTCAAGCTTATGTAAGACATAGAATATTGCCTCTGTAGGCCTTGCCTATACATATCCTAAAGCTGGCTAGTTCCTGGCGATAAGATTGTATATGTGAACATTTTAATGTGCTAGGTAGATACAGAATTTGTCCTACACATTCCAATGGAAGAAACCCATAAACTAAATGATGAGAGGTAAGGATACAAAATAAGGCGTGACATTTATAAACTCACAGAACTATCCAGAAGTCCATTGCTGTCTTTATCATACAATTTGAAGGTGACTGTAAAAGAAAAGAAAAGTCATTACAACAAAAGTAAGAGTTCATCAGCATAATGTAATTATAGAAAATTCCCACAATGGAGGACTTGCTTTTACACCCATGCATCTAGACGGTCCGCCCTGCACATATAAAGATGTATGACCAGTCTCAGATAACGTCACTGCAAACCAGGGCACCTAGGTGTACAGGGAGGAGGAAACATCCGACGACGCGCATTGTGCCAAACACTGCATTTAGAAACAGCCTTTTAATTAACATTTCTTTGCTAAAATGATTTAGCTCAGTTTAGCCTCATTAATGACACCGGGCCTATCTTTATCAGATGTGCCACTTTTGTGTGTCTGAAGCTCACCAGTGTGGATGTAGTCTGGAACCCGACGGTCTAAATGCCGATCGCCGGCTTCCAGACTGCTTTATCCCGACTAGGGACGAATGACAGGCGTCTAAATGTAGACGCCTGTAATTTGCCCGACGTCGGGAGACCGGCGCCCGGCATCCCAATCGAGCGTATGCCGGGCGCCGCAGTGGACAGCAGCGGGGGGGGGGGGGGGTTAGGTTTAGGGCTCCCGTGGGGGACTTAGGGTTAGGCACCCCCCCGGGAGGTTAGGGTTAGGCTACTGGGAGGGAGGGTTAGGCACCCCCCCGGGGGACTTAGGTTTAGGCTGCGGGAAAGGGGGGGTTAGGGTTAGGCACAGGGGGGGAGGTTAGGGTTAGGGACAGGGGGGGAGGTTAGGGTTAGGCACCCCTAAGGAGGGATAGGGGGGTTAGGTTAGGTTAGTAAATACTTACCTTTAGGATGATCGGGATTTCCTCCATTGTCGGGCAGCTGCTGTTGGGAGTTGAACCGCCGGCCGCATATCACACCCCACCAGTGCACTTACTCTGTACTTCACAAGGAATGCCATTTTTCTTCCCAACTCCGCCCATCAGACGCTGCAAACTTCTGCACCTCCACAAACGGCACAACCTCTCTCTGTAACCCCATGTGCGTCAGAGGAAATCTAGGCATACCTGTGCTATACAAGGCCCACAGCACAACCAAACTTTTTACATTTCTTCTTTTCTTACTACCCAACTTTTTAGGCGACACACTTCTGTCATTTTCTACTTAGTAAATGACCTCTAGAGATTGGAAACATTGTAACAATAGAGTAAAATGTAAGGCAGTGGTTCCTAAATTTTTTTTAATCATTGCGCCCCAGAGTATCAGCATTGTTTTCACGGCGCCCCTAAGCCAAAAGTTTGTTACTGAGAAATTCAGAAAAAATGTAAAGTAATAAAGTGAAGTAAATTGTGCTCATCTGTCATCCTCAGGCTCAGTTATGTGGTGATGGACAGGTTTGCGCTTCTGTTTGTCCACATATTTACATTACCTTGACCAGAAATAATTTGATGTGCTGCTGGACCACCATCCTGAGACACTCCTGCAAGTGTCCCGAGGCACCCCAGGGTGCCACGGCGCACAGTTTGGGAACCACTGGTGTAAAGTGTTCTACAGTAAACCTGCTTCCAAACTAGCTGCATACTGCCTTCTGACAGAAAGGTGGCGCTCTTCTACTTTACATGTACTCATAGCCAGAGTACAAATATATAACATGCAAATGTCAGTTATCATCAGCAGCACATTTTATTATAGCGATCAGCAGAGAGGAAGGAGTATGAGATAAGATGTTTGCATGTTTCATTTACACACATTTTTGGTATTGTTTACAGACAGAGACAAGTGTTTAAAAGAATGCTATTTTTCTTTTGTTATCCATATATGTCAGCATGAAGTTGTTTGTTTAATATGGAGTTGTCACCAGGAAATAAGTCTTGAACCACAAAGGCTGCAAATAACACTTTTAAATGATGTAACCTGTAATAATAATGCATTTATTTCAGTGATATGATCAGCCAGACTAAATGTAAGACCTAATGTAATTGCTTGTGTCTTTATTGAATAAATTGATCCAGTATTTAAAATCCTTGCTGCAAAAATATGTGAGTATGTGTTATGATCAGCTCTGCTAAGACGATAATCTGAGTCACATGTACGAGCTTGTAGCTTTCTTCCTTATTAGAAAACACTACTAACTTTAGATGTCACAATTGCTGTCAAGCCTTCAATGGAGTGAATCATGCCTCAGGCGAAGGGATTTCTGAAGACCACAGAAAAAGAAATGTGTGTCCTCACGAGACTGGAAATGGTTAGATAAAACAGCCTCCATCAGTCCATGGTGAGAAAGATACCGCCAAGTAAAAATAAAATCATCAAACCATTGTTACTCTTCCCAGGAGCGGTTATACATCAGAAATCTCTTCCCAGGAGCGGTTATACATCAGAAATCACTGAGAGCAAGGCATAGATACACCAGGTCAGAAAGAGCCGCAGGGTAATGGTTAGGGATCTACAGACCTCTTGAATGGTGAAATCTCGCTAATCACCAAGAACTCAGTGAAGAAAAACATGGGAGGAGGGCACCAAGACACCCAGGTGCTAAAAAGAACTTTGCTGTCTGTCTCAAATTTGCCAAATGCCAACGGTATAATCCAGAGTGGAATAATTGGCTTTCAGATGCTTTGCCATCTCTAGACCCGAGGTCGCAGTCATTGAAGGAACAGTGAATACAGCACAGGGTTGTACTGAACACTATGCAGCTGCGATCATGGTCTTGGGTCTAGTTGGCCATGTCTCTGAATACCTGGGATGCCAATCACAGACTGGCTCCAAATACTATTTTTGTAGCTGTTTATTTTTCCATTTTAGGCAGATTTGTCATTTCTACAATAACCTGCTCCAAGCACCTCTTAGGGAATTCAATGTAAATAAATGGAAGGCAGAGACATCTCCTTGCCAGGGGAGCTTTGGAGAGGACTATCCAAAAGTTTATATATGTTTTTAAAAGACATAATTTGACAATTATTTCAGAATATTATGCCCTGTGGTGATTTTATCTCAGTACATCAAGATCAGTATTCTTCAGTAGACAGATCATTAAGACGGGAAAATCACGTGTGTACAAGCCTCCCAGAGCAGCATGACTGACGTTATATACAGACAATGGGCCCGATTCATTATGGATCACAACTGCGATCGCAGCAGCAATTACGCATGCAGTCTCACTGCGAAAATATGCTAATGATTGCTATCACAATGCTGTCACAGCCTAACATAAGTCTGCGAAATTGAGTACCATGGGAGCCTCACGCACACTTGCACAAGGTCTGTGTGCAGTGAAAGGCCAAGCTGCGTATGGCATTGCAGGTGCTAATTTATGCATGCCCCTGTAACGGCATTCAAACGCACTGGCACGCCTGCGTTTCTCCAACCACCCCCCCAAACGCTCACTTCCTATCAATTACTCTGCGATGAGTCTGCGTAGTCCCTGCAATCGCAGTCAGATCGCAGTGAAACCTTCATGCACGCACACTGCGATGCATACGTATGCGCAGAACGCAACAATCGTCCGTCTGTGTGTGTAATCGCGGGTGCGGTCGGTAATGACTCAGGCCCAATGTGTCTTCTACTCTGCAACTATCCTCACTGCCCCCATGTGGTAACCAAGAGGGAAGCAGGAAGCAGAATTGAGTATGGTAAATGTCCAAAGCCTAAACAACTACCTGATACTATGCCACTGCTAATAGAGAATGGTTCTCTTCATCACTATTGAGAACAGGGAACATTCTGCTTCCACAGCTAAAATTGTATTTAACAAGGGTTTAATATGGGATAAGATGGGTGGAAGTGGAGATCATGACACATCTTCCATAATTTATATTTCCTATAATTACATCTCCTGCTCTCCTATCAGTTATAGCTGTTCTGCATTCAGGAACAAACAATAAAGGAAGCTTACTAATAAAAAAATTTCAAAACAAGAAAAAAATAATCCATAGTTTACCTTAATGTAACATACTGCAGGGCTCAATACCATTGAAACAGTCAGCAGACAGATGTTTGAATTGTGTACTGACCAGTGTCATGTGATATTACAGCTGGCTTCACAGGAAGAAAGATTAGATAAAGAGAGCTGAGGGCTGTATGTTTACTGAGCCACACAAAATCAATATGTGAGCTTCCTTATGGTATGCTGAAATGAATGTGCTGAATATATTCAGTGTCTCTAGCCTTAGATCTTCCTGCAAATAGTGGAGAGTTTGGGTGGGCTCTGACCACACTTACGCTGAGATGTGGCTGTAGGAGCATCCTCAGATCTGTAGTTTTAGCTGATGTGTCTAAAATAGACCTTTTTTTTTTTGGAAGGAAGATTCAAATCAGAACATTACATCTGTAGTTCACCGATTCCACTGATTCATTGTGGCCTTTCATCAAGGAATTGTGTCTTTCCTTATCCTGGGATGTTTCATAGACTCTGCAACCCACATAACCTATATACATCCAATCCTTAGCAAAATGTGGACTGTGAGGTCAGGACTTAGCCCAGCTGTTCACTGTTCTTTTTGTGTTGTGTGCACAATGTTGCAAATTTGGCTTTGTGGCTAATTTCCATAGACAGTAATAGATTATACCAAGGACATGTGAGAACGTAGCCTAGGACTCAAGTTCAGTGGTTCAAGAAAGAACAAGACTAGACACAGTTGGGAATTACTGAATATTAAATGTAGCTAAGGTGATGTTCCCTCCATTTATTGCAAAAGGTGCGGGAGTATAAGGCTTGCTGTGTACATTAAAACACTACATTGAGGGGCAGGCTGTGCCTTAGAATTTTTTTATTTTAAAGCGGTCCAGATCGTACATTCCTGAGTGGAAATGACAATCTCTGAGAGGACATTAATGATTGTTAAATGTTCATGTTCGTAACCATTGTTGGAAAAATGTACAGTGAGGGTCAATGCATTGAACAAGCCCAGAGCTTAAGGTAGTTAAAGTTTGCTGTTGAATTTATACCGATCAGCCATAACATTAAAACCACTGACCGGTAAAGTGAATAACATTGATTATTTGATTACAATGGCGTCTGTCAAGGGGTGGGATATATTAGGCAGCAAGTGAACACTCAACTCTTGAAGTCGATGTTTTAGAAGTAGGTAAAATTGGGAAGTGTAATGCTGCCCATCCACTAGGCGATTTTGACAGGCATCGTTATCGTGCAATCACTTGTAAATCGTCCGCAAATCGGGCAGTAAAATGTTAAAAACGACCAGCGATGCGTGTGCCCGCTGGTCGTTTTTAACATCTATCATCGCCCGAACATGACGGTCAACCTGACGACTGCCGTCAGGTTGCCATGTTCGGGGATGATTGATCTGCAGACGTTCAGTGATTGCACTTCACCCCTAGGGGGACGACGGCACGATTATGATGTCGCAATCGTGCTGTTGTCCTGCATCTTGTAGTGGATGGGCAGCTTAATGATCTGTGCAATTTTGGTAAAGACCAAATTGTGATGGCTAGACAACTGGGTCAGATCATCTCCAAAACAGCAGGTCTGGTGAGGTGTTCCCGGTAAGCGGTGGTTAGTACCTACCAAAAGTGGTCCAAGGACAACCTATGAACCAAGGTCATGGGCGCACAAGGCTCATTAATGCGCGTGGGGAGCGAAGGTTAGCCTATCTGGTCTGATCTGACAGAAGAGTTACTGTAGCACAAAACCGTTAATGCTGGCTATGATAGAAAGGTGTCAGAACACACAGTAAATCACAGCTTTCTGCGTATAGGGCTGTGTAGTCGCAGACCGGTCAGAGTGCCCATGCTGACCCCTGTCCACCCCCAAAAGCACCTACAATGGGCACGTGAGCGCCAGAACTGGAACATTGAGCAATGGAATAAGGTACCCTAGTCTTACGAATCTTTTTTTCTTTTATATCATGTGGACGACTGGGTGCGTGTGCGTCATTTACCTGGGGAAGTGATAGCACCAGTATGCACTATGAGAAGAAGGCAAGCCCGTGGACGCAGAGTGATGCTCTGGGAAATGTTCTGCTGGCAAACCTTGGGTCCTGCCATTCATGTGGATGTTACTTTGACACCTACCACCTACCTAAACATTGTTGCAGACCAAGTACACCCCTTCATGGCAACAGTCTTCCCTGATGGCAGTGGCCTCATTTAGCAGGATAATGCGCCCTGCAAAGATTGTTCAGAAACGGTTTAAGGAACATGACAAAGAGTTCAAAGTGTTGACTTGGCCTCCAAATTCCCCAGATTTCAATCTGATTGAGCATTGTGGGATGTGTTGAAAAAACAAGTCTGGGCCATGGAGGCCCCACCTCAACTCAAAGGATCTGTTGCTTACGCCTTCGTACCACATACCTTCGGACACCTTCAGAGGTCTTGAGTAGTCCATGCCTCGACAGGTCAGAGCTGTTTTTGTGGCACAAGGGGGACTTACACAATATTAAGCAGGTGGTTTTAATGTTATGGCTGACCAATGTATATAATACACAGTATTGAATTTTACCTCCAGTAAAATCCCCCCCCCCCCCCCAGCGAGTGTTCCCTGGCACTAATCACAGACAGACAGGCAGTCCTAGGGAAGGTGTTTTCTCCCCCTGGGACTGCCAGTCCGGACAGCGATTAGCACAGAGAGCGCTTCCAACGGGAAGCCACTCCTCTGCCTTGCCGTGAGCCCTATCTAGCTTCTAGGGGCTGCAGTCAATGCAACATACAAAATTCCTGGTAAGCCTCTAACACCTCTCAGTATACTGTATTCATGTATCAGTGGAAGATTGCTACTCACACTCAAGTTTGTCCTCAGCTGTTCCCCCTTCCAGTAAGGAAAAATAACAGGACACATCATTCAGGCTGACACGGCCATTTTCTGCAAAGGAAAACATGGCATACAAATCATGAAAACATGACACAGCTAATGCTGGGGAACATATACTTTATGCTTTTGTCTAACTTAAGATGTATGTAAGATTGATGAAACCCATACAAGTTGCTGTCATTACAGGAGTAGACACAAGTCTTGTCACAGAAGTGCTTTCATTTCTCCTCTTACAGGAAGCTAAAACACTTTGGTTGTTATGAAAATACATCTTGCAATATAGTAGTCACACATGCACATGAGGCTCTAAGCAAAAACTAAAACAATTACTTTAAAGAGGACCTTGCATTTGTGACATGCGGTCATAATACCGACAGTCGGAATGCTGGCGCTGGCATCCCGATGGTAAATACTGGGGTCAGGGGGAGGATTAGTGGTTATGGCTAGGCACTAGGGGGAGTGTTTGGCACTAAGGGGGGGAGGGGGGTTAAGTATAGGAGGCAAAGTTAGGTTTAGGTACTAGGGGCGGAGGTTAGGTTTAGGCAGCGGGGAGGGAGGATCAGGGAGAGGGGGAGGGTTAGGATACTGACTGCCAGGTGTCGGTATCCTAACTCTGTTGGGATGCCGGCGTCGGGATTCTGACTGCCAGCATCCTGTACCTAACCCGTTCATAATGTATAACCTCAACGCACTGCTCCCCATGCCCGGGAGAAAGCATGAATTGTCTTCCACTCTATTTGCAAATGCCAAAGACCTAAGCTGCAAAAATAAATACTGAAACTGGGACTGACACTTATGAAGTCAATAACCACAAAGAGAGTTCCCTCACATAATCGGTAGATTATAATATTATGCAGTATATGACATACTGTATATGTTTATTTGTTTATTTATTAACAGTTTCTTATACAGCGTAGCATATTCCGTTGCGCTTTACAATATGAAACAATATTAATAGAACAAAACTGGGTTGTAAGAGACAGACATAAAGGTAAGAGGGTCCTGCTCGCCAGCTTACAATCTATAGGGAAATAGGTGTTGATACACAAGGATAGGTGCTACATATTGCAAATTGGTGCAGCCAGATTGCAGAGGTTCTTTGTGAGCTGTATGATCCAGTCACACTCGAAAGTTGGCCTAGGGTTAGGAGGATGTGAAATTGAAGAAAGAGAAAATGTGATATGTGTAAACTATAAGAAGGGAGTTAGATAGGGAAGCTATAAGGGTTATGTGGGCGGTTCCGGAATCTGATAAGCTTGTCTGAAGAGGTGAGATTTCAGAGAACGCTTGAATGTTTGGAGACTAGCAGAAAGTCTTATTGTACATAGGAGGACATTCCACAGGGTCGGTGCAGCCCAACAAAAATCCTGTAACTGTGAATGGGAGCAAGTAATATGTGGAGATGAGAGACACAGATCTTGTGATGAGTGGAGAGGTCGGGTTGGGAGATATTTTGACATGAGGGAAGAGATGTATGTTGGTGTGGTTTGGTTAATAGCTTTATGTTTGAGTGTATTTCATATTGAATACGGTAGAAGATCAGTAACCAATGGAGGAACTGACAGAGAGTATCAGGAGACAATGAACGTTTGGCAAGAAAGATCAGCCTCGCAGCTGCATTCAAAATGGATTGTAGCATCAAGAGTCTGTTTTTGGGAAGACCAGTAAGGAGACTATTGCAATAGTCAATGCGGGAAATAATGAGTGAATGGATTCGAGTTTTTGCAGTGTCTTGTTTAAGATATGGTCGAATTTTGGATATGTTTTTTAGGTGTATGTAACAGGATTTTAAGACACATTGAATGTGGGGAACAAAGGACAGTTCAGAGTCAAGGATGACACCTAGGCAGCGAGCTTGTGGGGTGGGATTGATTGTTGAGATGTCAACAGTGATAGAGATATCAGGTTGGTAACTGCTATTGGCTGGTGGAAATATAATTAATTCTGTTTTGGATATATTAAGTTTGAGGTGGCGAGATGCCATCCAAGATGGCATGGCAGAGAGATATTCAGTGACACGGACCAGCACAGATGGTAACAAATCTGGGGAGGATAGGTAGATATGAGTATCGTCCGCGTTGTACAGATGATACTGAAAACCAAAAGAGCTGATTAGTTTGCCAAGAGAGGTGGTATAGATTGAGAAAAACAGAGGACCTAAGACCTTGCGGTACTCCAACTGATAGAGGTAGCTAAGTGGAGGTAGAATTAGAGAAGTGAACAGTGAAAGAGCGATTAGAACCAAGAGTATGATGAGAACCAAGAATGGGCTGTATCTTGAAGACCTAGCAATTGTAGTGTTTGTATGAGAAGAGAGTGGTCAACCATGTCAAAAGCAGCAGAGGGATCTAGAAGAATCAGAAGTGGGTAATGTCCTTTATCCTTGGCAGTGACCAGGTCATTTACTACCTTAGTCAGTGCTGTCTCTGTGAAGTGTTGGGAACGAAAGCCTGACTGAAGTGGATTCAATAAGTTGTGGGTGTTAAGAAAGTGTGTGAGGCGGGTGTAGGCAAGTCTCTCCAATAGCTTGGAAGGGCATGGGAGATGGGACAGTAATTTGAGAGAGAGTTAGGGTCAGAATTTTTTTTTTTTCAAAATGGCAGTGATCATTGCATGCTTGAACAGTGATGGCAAGATACCAGTAGAGAAGAGCAGATTACAGATTTTAGGGTGGGATGAGCACAGGAGACATAATATATAATATAATGGCTCTTCCTATGACTATCCATTGCGACTACATTGGCTAATTTCTCCACTTAAAGCATCTCTAACATGTAATCTAATCATAATTGTCTACTACCGCTGCTGTTATACAACTCATTGTTTTCCAGCTTTTTCAAAAATAATAAATACATTCAGAGCAAATGCAACCAGTGAATCAGTAAATACTGTATTACAATAGAACAACAAATATTTTATATTATCAGCGCAGTAAAAACCACTTATGTTATGACATCTAGAGCTTAGATATCGTCAATAGAAATCAGGAGTTATCATAGGGCCTGATTCATGGATGGACACTAATGCCACCAAATTTGTATGCAGCAGCTGTGCGAAAATATGAAAAATGTCGCAGCAGCCTGGATTAAAAAGGTCCACTGGCGGCTTTGCGAATCCAAGCAACTGCGTACAAATATGCAGCATTGGTCGCTGCATCAGTCACAGATCAGTCGATAATCAGCCTTCTGAGTAACCCTGTGGTTGCACAGAATGGGCGTGGAAACAGATGCCAGAGCCATTTTTACTGTGTACGAAATCGCAATCAAAGGTATGCCCGAAAAACAGCTGCGACACTCCTGCGTTTGAGTCACCACCACTCTGTTCTGCCTACGAACACTCACTTTGCAAATAAATCTTCATTGCATGAGACGTTCAGCATACGCAGATTACAGATAATCACTCAATTTAGTAAACAACGGATATGCGTCCATCTCTGAGTCAGGCCCTTCGTTATTCAATCATTAGTCTTCAGTCAGGACCAGTCTATTTACTAGTCCGCTAGTGCAATATTTATCAAGCCGAAATTTTCCCAGCAGACTTTCAAACACCAAACGGCAAAATATTTTCCAAGCCAACACGCTGACTTTGCCTTTCATAAATTTGTCATTTAGAAACCTGCCAAGAAAATTGCAGAAAATCAGCGATTCAAAAAATGCAGATGTTTATTCTGTTGATGGATTATCGGTGATCTGAGTGGCACTGCGCATGCATCAAGTTTCATTACAGCTGTCGCTCGCATTTTATTTGCAAAATGATTGACAGGCAGGGACCGTTTGTGGCAGGGGGGGAGGCGACTCAAACACTGGCATGACTATTTTCAGGGTGTGTCAGCCTGCAACTGCGATCGTGTACAAATGGCTGCAACGTTTGCATATTTTTGCACAGCTGCTGCGCTGGCATTCACGTACATCTCTGGCCCTATATGGTTTAAGCTGTTCTGGTTAAAATGGCTTTTTAGGTAGAAACTGCAGCTTAGTGGTTAATTATGCAGAACATTTTTTTTCTCCCATAAATCATAATTTAAATAAATAATACATTTTATTTACATTTAACAGAGTTAATTTGGGTCCAACATGGTGCGAGGTGGCTCTATAACTTTACTGTTAGAAACCAGAACTGCACTAAGCTGCTTGTGACCGATCAGAGAGCAGCAGAACTTTGAGTATCTGTCCTTGGTGCTGCTTAGAAATTGTCAGACAACATGTAAAGGAACCATGATAAACCGCGCTATATTGAACAGTGCCTGTCACAAGGATTGAGAGTGTCCTTAGTCAGCTGTGTTGCTAATTTCCCTAGAGGCATGGGGCAATACAGTATGTGTTCCAAGTGATTAGACAGCTGTAGCTACAATAAGTACAGTACAGTAAGTGTAATAATAACTAATATGCCAACAAAGTAATGTTTATAATATATTAAGTAGTAATAGCATTGCTGAGTAATAACCCCCAAGTAAATATCATTGTGCAACCTTCTAACCAGTTATAATGACCGATTTTGTTGTCATTAGCATTAATGACTAATAGGGACACTGGCTGTAATGTAACATCACCTGCTGTAGTAGTGCCCAATAATCTCACCATCTCTACCTAATCAGACTTGTTGCAACTACAGCAATAGTGTTTCCATAGAGATATGTAGTGCATCATGTTAATTGAAAGAAAGTTATGGTTGGGCTGCCTACTTCTAATTGGTTACTGTTAGAAACCAATCATCAGCCAGCTGGGAGAGGCTCACAAACTTTTTCCGCCCATCCCGAAAAATCAAGTAGGCTTCCATCATACAGTGGCGGGGGGAAAGCAATACAAAATGTCGAAGAATATTTACTGAGCGTTATGCAAAATGCTGACTGACCACAGTATTAAATAAATCAGCCTTGTGGCGGGTAGCATGCAGGAAGACTGTAAGTAGCCCAATGGCAGCAATTGGAGACCAGGGATTTAGCGGGTGTACTGAGTATACAATTCTCTGGGATAGATGTACTAAGCCTTGGATATAGATAAAGTACCAACTAATCAGCTCCTGTCATTTTTCAAACACAGCCTGTAAAGTGACAGCTAGGAGCTGATTGGTTGGTACTTTATCTCGCTCCAAGCCTTAGTACATAGATCCCTCTGTGAGGAACAGCTAGGTGGTTATGTGCTTATATAAAAAATGATGGCTTTCCGCATGCATACCTTGCACTGAAATCTCATTGTCCTGAATTCTTTATGCTCTTTACTTCCCAAATATTTTAATTAATACGGAGCTTAGGCGAGAATGAATTCTATTAATGCACTACAGAAATATACACCAGTTGTAATTATAGTAACATGTAATTCTTTGTACATATATAAGTTGCACTGAGGGTGTCTTATGTAAATAAACTTTGTGAAAGGAAAACACTGACCCTTCACCAACATGACTGCATGCCTGACGATGATACAAAGTTAATCATATAACTTTCAGACATGCCTGAAACCGTGTCAGGGAGACAACCTGTGTGCGGTCTTCTGTCAGCCTCTACAACAGTCCTCTGTGTGTTGCGGAAAACCACAGATGGGCCAGATTTAACCAAGTTGAAAAATATGATATTAGTGGTTGCTTGGGCTGCGAGTGCCCAACATTATCAAGTGTCAAATCTTTTAAAACTGCTTAATTTGGCGAATGACACAATATTGTTAATTAAAATGGATTGGTGCTGTAACACTGGAGGCACAGCTTATAAAGGCAAACACAGCGCTTAGCCTTCTGTCTACCATACTCCAAGCAATGCACACTGACAGTGTGTGACATCAACAGGGGCAAAGACTATAGCGCATGAGGTCCAGGTTCCTCTTTTGTGTAATTAACAATAAAAGTCTGTGCAAATGTACATTTGATGTATGTGAGTAAATTGTTTTTATTATTTAAGTGATCTACAAATATAATGAGCGTGTTTGCTTTATTTTTAAATTATTATATATCATTTAAAATTTATGTGCATTTCAACAAGTTATATATGATACATGATTAGCATGTAGGTACCAGAGACTAACATTATGTTTAATGTGTATTGATGTGTGAGTAAAATAGTGAAAAGATAAGAGAACAGTGAGGAGAAATCATTTTAGAGTATTAAAGCAGAACTACCACTTCGCGTGTTACAGCTCCACCCACTCCCAGAGGCCTGGGCGATGGCGCTGCAATCACAGCGTCTGATTGGTCCTGTTGTTCACACTTCACTTTTGCAGCCAGTTTAATATGGCGAGCAAAAACGAATACATTGAGCCACTAACTCGATAGCACAGCTTTAAGAGTAGTACTGGAGTGGGAGACACCCAGGTTTAACCGCAGGCGGCCCAGTGTATAGGGTCTCATCAGTCAAAACAAATGTATTCTATAAATATAATACCATTTCTCACAGTGTCTCATATATAAACCCCGACAATGTGTTAACCTATGTTTGTAGTGGTCATCAACAATATACAGTACAATCCTGTGTGTCTGACATGAAGCCTACCCTTTGACCCATCTGTCTGATCATCTTCTCCATCCACAGTCGGTACTGCCTGAAAAGACATAAATAGCCGCTCGCAGAGATCCGGACCAATGTCATCTGCCTCCAGGTATGTTCTCATGAAACGCTTAAAGCCTTCCAGATCTATTGACTGGGAAAAAAATAATAGCTACGTTTTAGATACATGTTAGTATACAAATCACACCTTTATGTTTAAGGCAGCCCAGGGGGGAGAGAACAGAGAATATGTACTAATGGCAGGCAGCTAAATCTACATTTGTATCCTTTCTCTGATTTCAGCAGGGAGGCACTTAGGATTTGTGGTTTTCTTAAAAGCAGCTGAAATGAAATAAGCATTAGAGATTTCCTGCTAATCCTACAGATTGGATGACAAACAACACTGTAATAGTAGATGTTCTTCCATCACTTATAACACACTGCACTGGGGGCTTTTTCTAGCTTTACTGGTGCAATTCTTTCTTCATACCATCCCCCTAATTTCACATGTGATGTTACACACTTACATACATATATCAGTACTAGCTGTACTATTATATGTAATGTTTCCTCTTATTCCAATACATAGTTTATTTATGTTTGCAGTTATGTATAATCCAAGTATGGCTGAGCTTCTTCTAGAATGAAAATGATTATTTCATTATTTAAAGGGCAGATGTAGAGGGCACAGCAGACTGCAAAACAAGTTAACAGAGAAGGTCCCGTGTTCAGACTCAAGATACAACTGTAGCCACAAAATAATGTTTGTATGGAAAACCATTTCTTCTTCTAACAATCTCAGTATAGTCTGGAAATATATCCTGATGTACGGTAAAATTACTTTTAAAGCCACACGACAACTAATCTGCTGCAGAAGAGGCAACCACTGTGCCAAAATATAAATAACAAATGCAAATAGACATCTGCAGGATCTCTCACCTCGTCAGGTAGAGGATGACTTGAGGTGCCCTCTTCATAAAACTCCTGCAGCACATCTTGAACCTTCTTGGTACTGTCTGGAAACAAAACAGCATTTGATCTGAACATGTAGATTTCTGGCACTCTCTGCACTCAGTCCTCACTGTCTGGGACCTCACAGAGGATCAGTAGAACATGAACCTGAAGCTCTGAAAGGGAAGGAATATACTGAAGACCATAAAGGAGATGTTAACTCACAATCAATGTACTTCTGCAGTTGGGTGAACTCCTCCGGGCACAGAATTGCCCACTCCTTGTTCTCCTCGCTCATTCTGGCTCTGCGACAACCCTGCGGCAACACAGCAAAAGGAGAGAAGCTGATCCAAAGCGAGGAAGAGAGGATAAATAATGAGAGATAGAGGATGCTGCCTGGGGATAAATGGGGTGTGATTCTGGCTCAAACCTTGGATTACATATTAGCTGATCTAACACATTCTCCCCGAGTTTTCCAGAGCCACTATGCTGCTGTAATAATGAGACAGAGACAGATTGAGTGGCAGTGTGACAGAAAGAGAGAGGGGGAGGCAAGAAGGGGATGGAGAGAGCAGATACAGCCTGGGATACACACTGAATGTGTGCACAGGAGAAAAACGGACACTGACAAAGATAAGGCAGGAAAGGGGGGGAATTAAATGGCTGGGAAGAGAGAGATAAAATACTAAATTCCAGGTGAGAGCAAATAATAACTGTTAAAGAAACTGGCAGAGAAAGAGCCAGAAGACGGGGGGAGAGGAGATCCAGCAGTGACTGGTGGGTGTTGTGCAGAAAGGAGGAGAGTTACAGATTTAAAGACAAAGTAAAGGTAAGTAAGAATACCAACACAGATCCCCCCCCCCCCCATGCAGAACTAAATTCAGGCAGATTAGCAAGATATAAATTCTACATTCGTTCTGTCCTCCACTGGCAGTCTCTATGTCCATGACAGATCGTAGTTCTTATAAAGAACATACTATACACAGTTCAATTCCGTATGGTCTAAGGGCCCCTTCTAGGTGATACCCATTCTACACCTACAGTACGTCGAACAACATATTTCACTGATTGAGAATCTCAGGACTGAAGTTTTGCACATCTGCTGTAATCTGAGTTATTGGTCCAAAGCAACAGGATGCAATGAGCCAGGTCCTACACTCCGGCTGATGTCTATTCGTGGAGAAGAGAAAGGTTCCCCAGCTATTATTAATATAAGCCTCTCCAGACACTATTAGAAAGTAATAGTAAGCAAATCACCCTGACAGAAGTAATCCTATTTATCATCAAACATTGTTTTTCTATAAGTATCATGTCTGGGCATTCTGACCTCCTCTGACAAAGAGGGCAACGAGCCCTGTCCACAGAGCACACCAGACGATCCTCCTAGCTTCATGTACAGTGAGCAGATGTCACAGACAGCTCCTAGTAATATGGAACAGCAGCCGGCTCCTAGTACCACAAATCTCCTGGACAAGTTCAGCTCATCTCCACGAGTCTTCTGTATGTCCTAGGTGAGCGCTATGCACATCATATATTACTGTCAGGTCCTCAGACTCCAGTCCTAGTGTAACGACCACGCATTTATAAGCGGAAGCAGCAGAGGGAAGTAATGACTATCCTATATAATGACTTTATCATGCTAGCGGCACACAGAGGGTTAAACCATTCTCTTTCATAGGCATCAATTTAAATATTTAATGCACCTTTCCTGAGTATTTAAAAACGAGAAAGAAACTTCATTTTCCAAATATTTCAACTTCACATCCGCCTTTACTATTCAGTGAAGCCATAATGCGATTCTAAGAACAGCTTTTACGGTCAGTAGGCAAAAACAGCTAATAGCAGGGCAGCTGTGTCATAAGTAATCCTTCCATCTATACATGGAAATTACATTTCACTCTAAAAATGGATAGAAATGTCTGAATTTCCAAGGGACCTTACCTTCAGGCAGGAAAGCAGAAGGCCTGACAACAGGCATACTTACAGCCCATGAAAATGCATTTGTAATGCATGTGTACACTGCTGCCATGATAGCTTTATAGTACATGATCATCATCCACTGTACACAGACGGGCCTGACTACACGCTACTCAACACATCTACGTTCATCAGAGAGAACTGACCTTAGAGAAAGAATAAAAGGAACAGATATGTGGGTGTCACCACGGGGGGGGGGGGGGGGGGGGAGGGCGATGGGATCTATGTTGGGAAAATTCTTCTAATGAGTAGTAGTGGATAAATGAGTCAGTGTAGTGCTGCTATATTCTGCTCTGTAATACGGATGGCATTCAGGGTGTGTAACAAGTTGTGGTTCCTGGCACATTAATGTTTCGTGACAGATTACATACATGTTTAATGTTGATTGTTATATTAGGAAAGTAGTATGTTTTAGTTACGTGTGACATTTCTTGGGGATGACTTTGTACTTTAATTATGCTACATATGGAAGGTATTGAATAAGAGAATTGGGTATAAATGAATCACCAGGAGGTACAGAGGATGGTGGAAGGCTATAGGGATGACATATGTAAACTGTTACATGAGATATACCAGCCATGTAGCCACCACAAGTGATATACAAGCAATGTGCCCACACAACCATGTTTTCCAGCTTCTACATTGGCCTCCACTAGAAGACCAGATTTTTCACATGGCTCCAACCCATGTGCCTTCCTTACACTTTTATACCAGCCCATGCTTACCACACCTTGCATGAGACCAGCCTATCCATACATTGCTCACCAGGCTATGACCTCTACATATAAAGTTCCAGACGGAGTCTGACATTCCCACATTACTCATATACAAGCCCTTACCCCTACACCACTGTACAGCACCAACCAGCAAAGAAGTAAGCACTGACCTATGTCATGGACACACAAGAAGCCTTAAATGAAAGGAAGGTAGTTACTTACTGGTGGGCCCACACCCACAAATATAAAATAAAATTAGAGATAGAATATTAGTAAATCAGTCAGGAGAATTATATGGACATTTCCATGCACATAACAAGAGATTAGGGTTTAGTGATGAGAAGTTTATGACAAAATAACTCTGTATTGTACCCAACAGAAGAAAATGAGCTCTAGATCTGTTTATCGGCTAGTTGGGTGACGAGACATATTCAGTTTGCGGGGTCAGATTCCCATTGGCTGGATACTGTAAGGAATGCAGAATGACAGAAGAGTGTCTTCCATCAGACAGATAGATGAGGCATTACCCTGCTTCCAGACTCCAGGTAAGAAAAGTCTTCTTTTTAAGGGATAATTCTGCATCTGGGCTTTCTTTTAATTGTCAAGCAAACTGAACAGCATATGCATGGTCTGCACTGCAGGCTGGCACTACTGCCCAAATTTTCTATTACACATGAAGGAAGACAGCATCTCAATATAACATGGATATTTATATTCAAGGGTCACACTTTAACACAAAGTAAAAAATCAAGCAACAACTTGGTTTAGAGTGAAAATATGTTACAAAATCTGCGACCCGCTTTCCCTTGGAGGTCCCTCACCTAACACCTCCCAAAACTAAGTTTAACTTAACTTTCATGGCATTTTTCAATGCTGTCATGTGTATAAATGTAATATGCTGTAAAAACAAACCTCATATTAATTGAATGCTGCCATGGGAAAAGTCTGCATATCACCCTGCCCTACAAATCAGCAAAACTTTGTTTTAAACAGCGTATTCAGCATACCTCCCAACATGACCCATTCCAAGAGGGACAAAATGCTCTGCTCCTGGACTTCCCTCTTAATTTATGACTGCTGTCACCTGAGTCATACTTGCCTACTTTTGAAAAAGCATTTCAGGGAGATTGTGAAAGCAGCACCTATGAGCCAGACATTAAAGTGGACGTGTACTGCTACATCTGAGAGGTGTGTCATAAAATTAACTTACATTCAAATGTAAATAAGCCTCAAAGCAGTTAGTAAGATCTATTTGTTGATAAAAACACACTGATACATTTCAGAAAATGCATGTAGCCATAGGGATCATTGTGTCTAATAACCAATGCAAGAAAATGATACTAATGATCTCATTTGAATGTATATATCTCTGTATATATTATATATAACAGATTCATAATGGGGGTAAGATGAAATCAGGGAGATTGCTAGGTGCAAATTTACTAAAGTGAGAGTTTTTAGAAGTGAGTTTTAGAAGAGATGTTGCCCATAGCAACCAATCAGATTCTACTTCACATCTAACTAGCACCTTCTAGAAGATAATAGCTACAGTATAATCTGATTGGTTGCTATGGGCAACATATCTTATAAAACTCACTTCTAACAACTCTCACTTTAGTAAATTTACCCCCTAGACTCTTCAGGGAGTCAGGGAGATGGGAGTCTAACTGACAATGAGGGAGAGTTGGCAAGTATGACCTGCGGTGAACTAGTTAATTGATAAGAAAGGTGTTTCAACACAGATAACGGCAATCTTTAAATTAAGAGGGAAGTCCAAGATTCGACCATTTTGTCCCTCCTGGAATGGGTCATGTTGGATGGTATTTATTTAGCGCTTCTGGTCTACAATTCTAGACACATTACCTTCCAACTGTTAGACTTTGAGCTTTGCACGGTTTACTAGTAAATGTGGGTGAAAACTGTTACAGCCCACAAAATGGCTGCCCCTGCTGTGTGGTGATGGATCATTTCCTACATTTTGTTTTTAACGTGGAGTCAGTCAGAAAGAAAAAGCAAGTGAAATTGTACTGTGGCATTAACTAAACTATACTCATTGTTTACTCATTGGCATAAGGTCTAAAGTGGTGGGGAAAAAATGTTGCTGTAATGCTACAAAAATGGAGTACAATAAAAGGACAATATTGAATAGCAAATGAAGGTAAAATTTCCATACCTCAATTTCTCATTAATATCCACCATATATACATTATTATTCTTATTAATATAGGGCCAGCATATTATAGAGAGAGTATTTAATTATTCAGCGATTGCCACTCTGGAGATTACAGTATTAAAATCTTTGCCACACATACACACACTTATAACACATAGGGGCCCATTTATCAAAATTTATTTGAGGTAAAATTCCCCAAAACACCTCAAATACTAAGTACCCCCTGGATGTATTAAGGAGGAACCGCAGTAGGCCATCGCTGGCAGTCGCCTCCCCCATAGGTTTCATAGGGAAAGTGGCATTAGCCGCTGTAGCCTATGGGCTACACAGTGGACTATTAACTGGCGGATGGGATACCCCGCATTCCTCCTCGGCTTTGGCGGATGTGCATGTGCACCACCCCCTGCAGTGGCCGGCCGCTCTCCGGAGACATCGCAGGGACGGGCTCCTTTCGGGGCCCGTCCCTGCATGTCCCCGGATGATACACTAGCCGAAGAGATCGCTTTTTGCAAAGTGATCAGCGGCGTTACTGCAAAAGCGATCAATGATAAATGGGACTGATAGAGGCCTATGTACTAAGCCTTGGAGAGAGATAAAATGGACGGAAATAAAGTACCAACCAATCAGATCCTAACTGTCACTTTTCAGGCTGTGTTTGAAAAATGACAGTTAGGAGCTAATTAGTTGATACTTTATCTCCGTCCACTTCATCTCTCTCCAAGGCTTAGTACAAAAAACCCCTATACACCATACCACCCAACTTGTAGATGGCCATAAAGAACTTGAGAATGGGGCATGATTACTGACCCAGTTGTCCTAAAGACTGTCCTGCCTAAGGGCCTGATTCAGAGATCGATGCTAATGCGACCGCAGTTGCGATTGCACACGGTATGCAGCAGCAAAAATATGCTAATAGTTCCAAATCTAACCCGAGCCGAAGGATGTCCATCGCTACCTTCTCATATGCGTACAACATCACTTACCTGTGTAAATATCGGTAACATCAACACACATCGAGCGGCCATTTTGTCCTTGAGGAAGGTCTTTCCAGCCGCAAACTTGGCAGCTCTCCTTTCATGCGGAGGAATCTCATGCTGCGTAGGAGATTGCAAGGGCTAATTTATGCACGTCCATGTAATGGCGTTTAAACGGTCAGACATGTATTGAAAAATGACAGTTAGGAGCTGATTGGTTAGTAATTTATCTTCATCCACTTAATCTCTCTACAAGGCTTAGTACATACACCTCTATGTACTAAAGCTGGGTACACACTGGAGCGATATCTACCCAGACCATACGGCGGCCGTCCGGCCAACATATCGTATCCTCAGAAAGTTGTAATGAAGGACGGAACGATCCCTCGGATGGAATGGCCGACCGGAAGATATCGCTAACTGCCACAGGAGCACACAGATTGGCTATACACACTGAACAATCCGGCCGATATGTCTTTCCGATTCGGCTGGAAGCGACATATCGGGCCGATATCGCTCCAGTGTGTACCCAGCTTACGCCTTGGAGAGAGATAAAGTAAACAGAGATAAAAGCCCTCATTCAGAATGAGGGCGGCTGCTTGCCTTTTTTAAATGCGGCCTCCTGGTCGACCGACCAGGTTGATGGTCGCGATGGTCAAGACCATCGCCACCATCGGGCATGCGACGAGACCCTAAGGTTGGGTCTCGGCAACCGCAAGCCCCAGGGAGCTTCCTGCTCTGATCGAGCAGTAAGCTCCCCACTGACATCACTGCTGATGTCAGTGCGGCCGCCCACAAAACGTCAGGCGTTCCTTAAGGAACGCCTCCGTTTGTGAAACCACCCCCCCGCCACGCCTACAAAACGGGGCGAGCTGTCGATCAACATCGACAGCCGTCCCTTTTATAGTGAGTTCCGGAGCGAGAGAATTCCTCTCTCGCTCAGAGGCTTGCGCACGTGCAGTGCGGCCGCTGTGCATGCGCAGGAGCTAAACATCAGCCTGGTTGCGAACGCTCAGTGCTTGTGACCGGGTCTGAATGAGGTCCAAAGTACCAACCAATCAGCTCCTAAAAGTGAGTATGCATACTTCCCAACTGGTCCTATTTTACAAGGCCTGTCCTGTAGTCCCACTCGTCAGTTGCAGTGTCCCGCGGGAGGGTGAAAGTTGGGGAGGACACCCTCACACCGCTGCTCTGCATAGCTATGCAGTGCTGACTGGATGATGTGCACATGCACGCGTCATCCATCTATACTTTAACGGCTTTGGAAGAGGCTGGAGAACTGCCCAGCAGCTCCCAGAGCGCTGGGCAAGCCCCCCAGCATGCTGAAAATGGGGCGTGGCTCACGGGTTCGACATTCCCCAGAGGCCATGCCCCTTGCCTATAGACCACACCCCCTATATTCGGGCGTGCGCAAGTGTCCCTCCTCCCCGAGTTCAAAACTTGGGAGGTATGCGATAAGTCGGTTGATCCGGTCGACATATCGTCCACGTGTACTATATCGCAGTATGCACGCTCCCGCAGGGTCATTCATTGCATTGACAGATCTAGCCTACATGCTGCTTGAACATTAAAAAAAATCCACAAAGCATGAGCTGTGGGTGGGGTTGCATCCTTGGCCAGCGCTACATCCTGCCCGTCACGTGTGTTCTACTTTTCATGCATGCAAAAACAAAATGCATCACCTCCCGATGATGCAATAACTGCTTGGCATGTGCCTACTGCATTTCTATGTTTCCTTATTGTTGAGAGAAGGCCTAGGAAAAGTCTAGTACGTTAATGAAGCGTGGCTGTTACTGACAGCTTAATTCTCTGGGGAGTAGGCAAGAAACAATTGATTACATTCCTGCGTACCTTCTAGCTTGAGCATTTAAGCACTGTGTTCAAAACACAGGAGTCACAAGGACTTCTGCTTTTGTGTGCTCAGTGGTTGCTATGAAACCAGAAAACATCATCATGATGTCATCGGGTTTCCTTTCTATGTGGGGAATCCTGTAGGGGTGTTGGGGAGTTCCAAACTGAAATCTCACAGTAATACTGAAATCATTGCAGCCTGGATCTAATAGCAGTATATATATATAAGCTGCTATCGCAGCCACATAACACTTGAGCTATCTGTTTTATTTTATGGTGCATGAGAGATTTAACAAAGCCCCTGCTGAACCAAATGAGTCTCCAAACTTAAATAAAAAAATAAAAACATGTATTAAATTAAAAATAAATAAAATACACAAGCTACTTTCTCCCCTAACATCCTCCCTAGCTAAATAAAACCCCTCCAGGCATTCAAATTAATTTCTGAACTGTAATGCCAGGAATGTCACACAGAATAAAAGTCACTCCAACATGTTTTCATATGGCGCCAGTGCCTATTCCAACATACCTGTAGGATTTGTGCAGTGCTGCTACTAGCCAGAAAGGAGCCTGCGGAGCATCTTATACTGCACAAAATAGCAGCATAACATCATTAACAGCCCTAACCGAGGTGGACGCCTCGGGCCTATGATTTACTATGAAACAGAGATCACTTTTGTGTTTTCAATACGAGTACAATTAAAATAATCTGAAGCCAAAAACACTTGTAACTGATGATTAATAGGTGTCTGGCCGTATTTCCTGTCCTTATAAGTGTGCAGAGAATGTTAGAGAGAATATACATTTATTGTCAAAAAATGGAAGATAAAATACAACATTGGGAAACAGATAAACGCATGGTAACAAATTGTAATTACATTTTCTAGACACTTTGCCATAGACGCTGAAATATAAGAGAGCACCATCTTCCATGGTAACCTGGCCTTTTGTACCATTATTATGTTATTTATATAAAGCAAACCTTTTACTGGCCACGTCATATGATACACGATTACACAGCAAGTATGTTAGAGAAGACATGTAAGGCACATTATAGCAGAGAACCAGGCCTTATACAAGATAAAGGTGAGAAGTGGGGAGCAGTTCAATGAGGATGAAACAAGGATAATATCAACAAATCATCTCTCCCAGTTTATTTAAGCCATAAATAAGGCAAAACGCTACTATTTTAGGAGAAAACACAATACAGATAATAAAGAAGGGAGTGGTCCTAAAGTGACAGCAGGGGTAACTTTGAGGTGACGTGCTTCATGTTACACCATGCAATTTTCCAAATTCATCTACATAGCTTGTTGGAGATTGCTTTCCACAGACCATGAAGTGGGCCTGCATGGATAATAGGATCACCTTCAGTGTAAATAGAGAGTACTTAAGGTGCATACATACTGGGCGATTAAAGTGGACGACTGAACAATAACGATATCGTTATCGTTCACTTTATCGTCCATTTTTTACCTAAACGATGAACGATAATGACGACGATGCATGTCGTTCGTCTTCATCGTTTATCTGGCAAACATGCAGGCCAACCTGACGATATTGTCAGGTTTGTGCATGTTGGAGAATGGGGTAGAGAGCCCGTCGCTGAACGATATCGTTAATGATATTGTTCAGCGGGTGTGCTCAATGTCATGGAAGACATTGAGCACACCCTGCCAGGGACACACTGGACGATATTGCTCAGGGAGCATATTGTCTAGTGTGTATGCTTCTTAAGAGATGAGATCGCAACGCTGACAACCTAAGCTGATCCTAACCTCTCTCTCTGCTGTACTGGCCAGTTCAAATTCAGCTTTTCCAACTACTTTTTGCCAGCAATAGATAAGAATGGTGCCTCATGCTGTAGCCCTGACTGTCGGCATTATAATACACCACAAGGTTCCAGATGTGCACCTGCTGAATTAGGCTCAGATTTATAAGGCTTGCTCCAACTAGGCAGCTTTTGATGTTTCCCAACCTCTATTCCATCAAAATTGAGCCCCACATCCCCAATATCTGCCACATATCACTCACTTGTATAAAATAAGTGTACTCTGCCAGTAATTGAATATATCCACTTACCAATGTGCACACATCAATCAAATAAATTGCTACTGGGAAAAGTTGTACTATTGCAAAATGTCTTTACAGTTAAATGATAAAAGTTGATGGGATGACTGAAATGGACGAGTAGTACTATCACCTTGAGTGAGTGGACCTTAGGCAGACAGCTTACAGTCTATACAATAACTATGAAGTAGTATCTGGAGTTAGTTGTACAGCGATGATCCATACAGTGAGAACAGTACCTCATTCACTAATGTTTTCCGGGTATTGCTGTGACAACAAAGGTTTCTTCTTTGAGAGCCCACTTTCATAATCACGTAATGCTACATGATAACAGGGCACACACAGGTGGGAGGGGGAGCTATAAAATCACATTACAGAGGCCTACGCAATGGAAACGTGTCCCTGAACAGACATATCCCTGTAAGCAAATGCAACAGTTAAGCGTAAGGTTGAGGCATTTATTGACTTCCAAGTACACAAGAGAACATATTGCTGGTGGCAAAATAAATAGACTTTCATTTCTCTCTTATTACTGGAAGCTGTAAATCACTCTTACATTCCGTTTCATGGCATATATATGTATGGTACATACACACAGTTATCTACGTAATTACTTTCCAGGGTTAGGCCAGAGAGAATACAAAGTGCCGTTTCCATAGCGTAATAGCTGGATGAGAGGTACAGTAAGGACACTTTTGCAACGGGGAAAAAAAAAATGAAGCAGAAATAGACAGAACTTTATATAGGAGATATATTTAGTTGATAACCTGAAGCAGGAAAATGTTGAATCCAGCGAGAACATTAATATCCCTTATTCAGATAGCATCAATAACAGTAGCCTTAGGCCACAGGCAGAGCTAAATCCAGCTGTGGATATAGTATAAGTGGCCAGTTACAAATCATGAGCTTCAGTGATAGTATTCAAATAATGTTGCTATAATAACCCATCAGGCTTTCCCAGGGCTTATGCACAACCTCTGGCCTGCTACTGCTAGCAGGCCAGAGGTTGTGCATAAGCCAGAGGTTGTACAACTTCAATTCACCAGAGCTACAAGATGATGTGAACACATAACTCTTTTGTCAGGTTATATAAATTAGGCCCTAAAACCCATTTGGATGCTTTCTTGTGAGATATATACATCTGCAATCATTCAAGCATTTGTTTCCTTTACATACATTAACATACTTTGTTTTTATTTGAAGATTTCCCAATAAGTAGTGTAGTGTTAAATCACAACTCTGGATAGAAGACCAATTTGTTACTGCACCCGGCTATGACCCTCCACCTTCTGCCTGGCCCTAGCCAAGGGCTTGTCTCATAGTCCTCCTGCGTAGCCTGCAGACTACTGTGCTTTCATCCTCCTGCAAACAAAAATACATCACTTTAATAATAATAATAATACTACATCACTTTAGTAATAATAATAATAATAATAATAATAATAATAATACATCACTTTAGTAATAATAATAATAATAATAATAATACATCACTTTAGTAATAATAATAATAATACATCACTTTAGTAATAATAATAATAATAATACATCACTTTAGTAATAATAATAATAATAATAATAATAATAATAATAATACATCACTTTAGTAATAATAATAATAATAATATTAATAATAATACATCACTTTAGTAATAATAATACTAATAATAATAATACTAATACATCACTTTAGTAATAATAATAATAATAATAATACATCACTTTAATAATAATACATCACTTTAATAATAATAATAATAATACATCACTTTAATAATAATAATATTATTATTATTATTATTATTATTATTAACAATACATGCATGTGTGTGCTCATTTGTTTCTGTACTGTGTGAGGCGCTGCGGAACCCTTGTGGCGCCATATAAATAAAGGATAATAATAATAATGCGTGCATGTATTGATTGCTGACATGCTGAGCACATATGATTTTGGTTAAAAAAGAAAACATCACTTAAAAAAGAAAACTTTTGCAGGTTGCCAAGTAAAATAAGACGACCATCATTTCAGGTGGATGCATAATTCAAAACTTTCTGCACAAATCTCCAATTGCTTTATGTAATGGGCAGTGTCTGCCTATAAGTGTGTCAGGACATATCTGCCTATCACAATACCAGACTGGATTTCTCACAAGAATGTTGAGGCTATATAAGAACAGTCATAGGTGCGGGATTGTACTCCGCATGATGGCAGTGAAGTGCCTTCGGAATGGGTGGCAAATGTACTTTGGGACCAGTACCAACGCTAAGTTTCTCTCACACCCCATAGAGGTGAGGAGGAATGTTAGTGATGTCTGGCTAACGTATTAAAGGATAATGCGCAGCCGATCCCTGCGACAGCAAAATCAATTCCAGACTGAGGGGTCTTTGTACTAAGCCTTGGAGGGAGATAAAATGGAGAAAGATAAAGTCGCAACCAATCAGCTCCTAACTGTCATTTTTCAAACACAGACTGTAAAAGTGATAGGAACTGATTGGTTGGTCCTTTATCTCTCTCCAAGGCTTCCTACACAGACCCCTATTTGTGCAACATGGGCGTGTGTATGACATGGCGGCATGTGTGTCACAAAATCAGAAAATGTGTAACCGCCTGTGTATTTTATGTATGAGGAAAGCTTTTATCTATAAAGTAATTAAACCAACAATGACACAAGCAGCCTGTATGGAAGTACGGCCAGACATACTGAACAGAAGCATAACATAGCATCAAATTAACTGTGCTGAAAAATGATATTTAATTTGACATCATGTACTAATATATGTTCATGCCCAGCTGCAAGAGTAGCTATAACCAAAGTAAGATAGCAACCCAGAACAAACTTCTGTAAATGTTAGGTTATGACTACCACACCCAGGAGGGATCACAATAAAACACTTTTAATAAGTCACTAATAATGACTTTACTATAAATAGAAAAGCAGATAATTCTATTTAAAACATGAGCCCATCAACTAAAGGCCATATAATCCAATTGAACACAGTGATGCTTTAATGAGCTTTTTTTCTTCTTCAAAATGATAAATTTAATTAGTATGCATCCTGCTAAGTCAATTTAGTGGAACCCAATTGAAGGAGCTGGGGTCGTAATGACAAACATGCAGTGGCTATTTATTATTTTTAAGACTCACAATACTCTCCAGAAAACCTCTTTCATACATCAGAGCTTGGAAACAGACGTACGATGGGAGATAGAGAACAGCAGAACCAGGATCTAATCTACTCAGTTCTTTCCTGTATTACGTACTTTATGTTCTTCTTTGCTTTGTGAGGTTAACACAATTGTTTAGGTTTATTAACACTGTTTTTTTTATATCACGTCTATTTCTATGTTTTATAGGTAAGCAGGTGGAATTGTGATCTCTGTGGGGATACAATAGATTGCACCACCTGAGGAGAGGATTTGGGTCTCTGCCTTGCTGAGTATGTATTAGGCGCATTGATGTGCCTACTTTGCATCCACATGCAGGACAAGAATGTTAAAATACGGTGAAGAGATGGCTAATAAGTGGCATTGGCCTTTTTCTCCCAGCAAAATATTGATGTTTCCAGTCTCTAATGTCAGTAGGTGAAGCATCATACACCATCCAGATACAGGGGTCTATTTACTAAGCAGTGTTAGGAGACAAAGTAAATTGAGATAAGGTGCCAGCCAATCAGCTCCTAACTGCCATATCACAGACTGTGTTTGAAAAATGATAGTTGGGAAATGATTGGCTGGCACCTTATCTCCTTTCACTTTGTCTCCTAACACTGCTTAGTAAATAGACCTCACAGTTCTGTGGAATTCATTGTGCAGCATGGGGTGGAGCTAAGATGTGAATCGGGTCACCATGCCCCCCTGTACATGTCCCTCAGATCTCCCCGGGGCGGGAGGAAGATCACAATGTAAGTATGAGTAATGGTATACCCCTAAGCAGCAGTAGGTTTTTTTCAAACATCGGAACGCCACCATGGAACATCGTGACCTTCGCGACTTTCATTTTCACAGCGGCTTCAGGCACACTTTAGGGAGGGGGTTAATTTATAGATAACACTTTATCTGACTGGTCGCACTATTACGACCAGATCAGATAACGCACAGGCTGGTGTGGTCGGAAAAATGCAGTGTAGCCTTAAATATGTACGAGGGGGAAAAATGCATTGTTTTTGGATTTCCACAGTGATACGGTATCACTTCTGATATTGGTCCTGATTCAGAGATGGATGCAGTTAGTACAGCTGCTGCATTTTGTACACAGCAACTGTGCTAAAATATGAGAAAACTGCAGGAGGCCTCTTATGATCAGCTGCTGCGCCCGGATAAACTACGTGGTCATCAGACATCTCAGTAAGCCTCAAATTACTCAGGACATCCAGTCACATCAGGCTGCCAGGTCCAGCGAAGTTGAATCCAAGGACGCTGCCACTGGCTTCGGCATGCCCAGAAAACAGAGCCGACACACCCCAATTTTCTGTAACGCTTCCTGACGCCGCCAGCAGCATGTCAATAATGCTGCGGTATTTGGGGCACTGCGAGCGACATCGCAGCCCCAGATCTGCACAGGTGCAGTGCGGTTATTGTGCATGCGCAGAACTAAACACATTGGAGATGTGCGTACACATTGGGTTTACGTACAACTCTGAATTAGGCCCATTGTTTTCAATGCAGAGCACTTTTTCATAAGAGCTTTAAACAATACCAACAGTAAAGATAATGAGAAGTTACTATGAATGATGAAAGACATAACTGCCTAGTATGGACAAATGTTAGAGCAGTTGTTTTAATAAGCATTAAAAATTGACAATAGATACCAGCGATAAACAACAGGCGGCCCAAGGGTCAGATTTTGGCCTGAAAGTGGTGAAATGCTGCCCTCCTGACTGGAGTCATTTCTCCTAATGTATCATTAGGAAGATGACGAGAGTGAGCGCACTATAGGCCTGATTTAGAGATGGAAGCAAACCCGATACTTTCGCAGCTGAGTGATTATCGGTGGTCTGTACATACGAGTCGCGCAGCACATGCTCCAGATTACATTACAGCCGTCAGTTTCAGTGAGTATTTGCCCGCAGTGTGATTGACAGATCGGGAGCATTTGTGGGGGGTAACAGAAAAGTGGTGACTAAAACGCAGGTGTGTCATGACCGCCACGGGGGCATGCCACAGCTAGCGAATGAGGTCCTGTACGCAGTCCAAATCACTTCCACAACTTATATACTTCAGCCATTCTGCACGACCATATGGTTACTCAGAAATCCAATGATCGGCCCATGTGCATGCGATAGATGCGTCTGTGTACAAGTCGCTGATTGGCGATGCAAAAGAGGGCGTATCAATACAAATCTTGGCGGCTGCATATTTTCGCATAACTGCTGCGTTCGGGATCACAGTTGCTGTGGCATTGGCGGTCATCACTGAATCAGGCCATATATATATATATATATATATATATATATATATATATATATACACACATACACACACACACACACAATCACACACACACACACACAGTATATATACATACACACACACACATACACTGCATGTAGCTGGTTAGATCATGATTGGGTGGTGGTGTTTTATCACCAATATCACCAGATTGACCAGCAAGCCACATGTTAATCTACTGGATTCGCTAAATGTTCCTTGATCTCTTAATGTGGCCTGACCACTTGTACAGCCCCTCAAAGTGATCATCTTGATAGTAACTGGCATACTGTAATATGTAAAAATAATCTTTGAAATGAGCAGAATGTCCCCAGTGGCCATAACAAATGACATGCATAAGAAGCGCAACCTATCACAGCCAGTATAGCTGCAATGCACATTTCTTTCCCATTCCACCTGACAATTCAACCAGCGCTTGTCTCTTTCTTCCAATTAACTTTATAGGAATGAATCAGTGCAATGATTAATAAGATATCTAGGATTCAGCTTGAGGTGCTAGAAGATCAATAAATAGATGATGGGAAGTAATAAGTGAGCCAGCAAGGAAAGAGATAGAGAGGGAGCGCAGATGAAAGACAAGAGAGGGCATTTATACACTGTATATTTCTATGTAGCGCTGACATTAAAACCATTTTATGGTCTAGTAGAATAAAGCATTATGAGGACATTATTCTCTAATTCCCAATTAAGCCTTCAGCTTCCTTATTAGCACATCCCATAATCATTTACTACCAACACTAATCTAATGCATTAGACGTCTGCCTCTGTATGGTGCAGCTGTGTGGATAATGCTGTGCAATATAATGCAGAGCACTCGCTCTTCTGTAACGACAGGATTCTAGGCTCAGCTTGTTATTTTTACTGTTCCATTAAAGTGACTGCTATTAACAGGGCTTTACTGTTTTTGTACAGAGCATTAGTTGCAAAATAAAAATAAAATGTACTAAGAGTGGCGTCATGTGGGCGGGTGCTGGCCGTACCCGGGAGTCACCCTCGGAGGGGTCGACACTATGTGACATTCTCCTGCAGCACTCGGCTCTTGTCATAGAAGAGAAGCCGACAGCTCAGTTTCCGGGAGCAGCCCAGCATCTCTGGTGATGCTGGGCTACCCCTGAAGGGATGTAATTGGAATACCCATGAGGCCACGCCCCCTTTACTTTAGGCCATGCCCCATTTTTGGGCGTGGGCACCACTTCGGCGTGCAGGGACAAGGGTGAAATATAGGTGCGCACCGGGTGTCACCAGATATGGTGATGTCTCTTTATACTAACCTACTTTTTTGTGATTTAGGTGTTTAGCCTTTGACCTGCCTATCATGGCGGAGGGCCACTGGAGTTTCTATAATGGAGGTTGCATGCTCAATGGACCTGACTCAGAGTTGTGCGTCCTTTTTGCATAGCTTTTAAGAGGAAAAGTCGCATGAAAAGATGCTCGGCGCTATTGAGTCATACCACGGAATGGCGCGACTAGAAGCACTGCTTAATGCGCAACGAGGCTAGATGCATGTTGACACATCTGTATAACATCAGTTCCATGAAGCCATTCTCTAAAGTAGAGGTTCCCAAACTCTGTCCTCGAGGCACCCTAACAGTTCAGGGTGTAATGGATATCCATGCTTGAGCACAGGTGACTTATTCAGTGCCTCTGTCAATTTGATTTAGCAATGTGTGCTCAACCATGGATCTCCTTAAAATCTGAACTGTTAGGGTTTCTTGAGGACAGAGTTTGGGAACCACTGCTCTAAAAGGATAGAGAATAGATACAGGAATATGGGAAATCACATTGGAAAAGTTAATCCTACCATTTGGCTGCAATTTGATACCCCCAATAAAGTGGGCGCTTATTATTCCAGATGAATTTACGGAAAATGATTGGGCAGGATTGGGAAAATAGGACAAATTTACATCTGCAAAAATCACCTCATTTCATGACCACCCCACCCAGATACCCTGGAAATCCAGTGTCTGCTGGAGAATGCATAAAAGAGGGCCCAAAGGTGAATTAGAAGAAATGGTGAAAAGAGGAGCAATCCTGGCGCATACACTGATGAATCATCATGCATGGTCCAAAGTGCCCTATGGGCCAGTATCTCATAACACAGTATCAAACGCCAGTGACATGCGGTGAGGTAAATGGCTGGGGAGGCACGCATGTATAAATGGCTGGGGAGGCACGCATGTATAAATGGCTGGGGAGGCACGCATGTATAAATGGCTGGGGAGGCACGCATGTATAAATGGCTGGGGAGGCACGCATGTATAAATGGCTGGGGAGGCACGCATGTATAAATGGCTGGGGAGGCACGCATGTATAAATGGCTGTGGAGGCACGCATGTATAAATGGCTGGGGAGGAACGCATGTATAAATGGCTGGGGAGGCACGCATGTATAAATGGCTGGGGAGGCACGCATGTATAAATGGCTGTGGAGGCACGCATGTATAAATGGCTGGGGAGGCACGCATGTATAAATGGCTGGGGAGGCACGCATGTATAAATGGCTGGGGAGGCACGCATGTATAAATGGCTGGGGAGGCACGCATGTATAAATGGCTGGGGAGGCACGCATGTATAAATGGCTGGGGAGGCACGCATGTATAAATGGCTGGGGAGGCACGCATGTATAAATGGCTGGGGAGGCACGCATGTATAAATGGCTGGGGAGGCACGCATGTATAAATGGCTGGGGAGGCACGCATGTATAAATGGCTGGGGAGGCACGCATGTATAAATGGCTGGGGAGGCACGCATGTATAAATGGCTGGGGAGGCGGCACGCATGTATAAATGGCTGGGGAGGCGGCACGCATGTATAAATGGCTGGGGAGGCGGCACGCATGTATAAATGGCTGAGGAGGCACGCATGTATAAATTGCTGGGGAGGCACGCATGTATAAATTGCTGGGGAGGCATGCATGTATAAATGGCTGAGGAGGCACGCATGTATAAATTGCTAGGGGGAGGCACGCATGTATAAATGGCTGAGGAGGCACGCATGTATAAATTGCTGGGGAAGCACGCATGTATAAATTGCTGGGGAGGCACGCATGTATAAATGGCTGGGGAGGCACGCATGTATAAATGGCTGGGGAGGCGGCACGCATGTATAAATGGCTGGGGAGGCGGCACGCATGTATAAATGGCTGAGGAGGCACGCATGTATAAATTGCTGGGGAAGCACGCATGTATAAATTGCTGGGGAGGCACGCATGTATAAATGGCTGGGGAGGCACGCATGTATAAAAACACAGTTTGTTTTATAAAAACACTGGAGCATGACAGGGAGTATGACAGAGGAGGGAGTATGACAGGGGAGGCTATGCTCTGACTGCATGTCTGTGTCAAACGCATTACTAGCACCATGGCTAAGCAGAACATGGTAAGAGCTAGGGATTGAGCAGAAACGACAGTAGCTGCAACAGCCACCTGGTTCCTCATGACAAATTCAGGCACCTTTTCAGCTGTTTAATGAACAGTACACTTTTGCTATTTATGCATAAATCTGTAGCATAAACGATAAACCTCAACAAAACTGATTATGACTTGCAAATAATATCCACCCTGTGCCACCTACACCATTTGCACAGAAAGAAAAGAGAGCGGGTGTGTTTGCCTCACATTTTCCAGGGACACTCTCAAAACAATAATTAGATGTGGGGGTGTCACAATATGGAGCATGTGATGTAATTATGGGAATATGATTATGCAAATTAGTAGGTAGGATCACATTTAAAAAACATTCCCCCTTCCTCCCCCTGCACACACATACACAAATATTACTGACAAGGCAGCTGTGACAGTTTCAATAGTAAAACCACATATCTGTGTGTCTGGATTAGGCCAGGGCATAAGTGTAACTGCTCTTTGACCTTGTGGCAGTGTCCAGGGACCCTGTCGAGTAATGCTGCCCATCCACTAGGCGATTAAACCTAGCAATGGAGCGATAACGACGGTCGTTATTGCTCCATCGCTTGGTAATCGCCCGCAAATCGGGCAGTAAAAGGTTAAAAACGACCAGCGATGCGCGCGCCCGCTGATCGTTTTTTAACATGAATCATTGCTCGAACATGACGGTCAACCTGACGACCGCCGTCAGGTTGCCATGTTCGGGGATGATTGATCTATATACACTGAACGTCTGAACGTTCAGTGTATGCACTTCACCCCGCGGGAGAGGACGGCGTCGTAATCGTGCCATCGTCCCCGCATCATGTAATGGATGGGCAGCTTATGGGGAGTGTCTATTTTTAGAAGAATGGGCAATAAGATGCCCAATAGCGCTATTAGCATGTGCCAGTTACATACCCATTATCAGCAATACATAATAAGCTGCCCATTAGTTGCTGTGGTAATGACCAGTAAGGAACATCCAACATATCACTCTATAGAGGAGCTAATATCATCTTCTCGTTCTCCAAATTCCTGGCTGGAGATCTAACTATAGCAATGCCCTGGCAGAACTCACTATCACACTTGAAGCTTCTATTGGCCACAGGAGATCCAGTGTCACAGTGAGCACCACTCTGTCAAGTTGGAGGAGTTAAATAAATAATTAATATTAAAATCAAACATTAAAAATATCTTGTAACATTGGACCTGGCACTGTTACAGAAATCCTAGGTCTGTCCCAAGAAAATTCGGTAGCTGGCAGGGTATGTAGTTATTATACCTCCACCGGAAGGGTTAGGGTGCGGGGAGGAGGTTAGGTTGCAGGAAAAGCGGGTTAGGAAGTGAAGGGGGGAGGGTTAGCATACTTACGGAGCCGCTTCGGGATATTGAGCATCGTAGCATTTTGACAACCGGCATCCCTACTGTCGGTCTCCCATACCCAATCCACTGGCAGCTGTGAGTTCTATAAGTTATACCCCTTTTACACCGGAGCTAAAACCTGGGTTTTTGAAGGGTTAACCCGGGCAGCTCCCTGGTGTAAAAGGGCAGAGGGTTGGATCGCCAGGTCGAGTGACCCGGCAATCCAACCCAGGTAACTAGCAGGGTTTAACACGGGCGTAGCCCGTGAAGCCCTGCTATGGGAACAGCGCACTCCGGGTCACGATGACCTGGAGTGCGCTGCTAGCCGGCCGATTGGTCCGGCTTCAGTGGCACTTGGAGATGACGTCATCTCCAAGCGTCCACTTTCACTCCGCAAAAGCCGGGTCTATGCAGACCCGACTGCGGTGTGAGCGGCGCTGACTCGGGAATATCCCGAGTCAGCGCCGGCAAAATTCCGGGTCTGATCCGGATAGGAACTTTGTTCCAACTTCGGGTCAGACCCGGAATTTAGGTGGAAAAGGGGTATTACTGAAACCCTTCCAAAACTAGAACACTAGGGGGTGTCATACTTTATACTTCAATCTATTTCAGCTTCACTATCTGATTTAAAGGACTTCACTTAAACAAAGAAGCACCCAAATGAACACTATATCCAGTGGCGTATCTATAATGGGTGCAGTGTGTGCGGGGCCCCCGGGTGAAGGGGGGCCCCGCACCGCACCCATATTATTTTAGACTTACCTGTCCGTGGTCCCACGTCGGTTGTCTGCGCTGCTCAGAACACCTAGAGTGTGCCCGGAGTCTACTGCGCATGTGGAGAACGCCAGAAAAATGGCCACTCTACTGCTCGGAGTCTACTAAGGCTCCGGTGGATGGCTAGCCGCGTCAGTCAGCTGCCGTCCACCGGGGAGAGAGGAGGGGACCCCGCACGAGGAGTGCACACGGGCCCTCTCCTCTCTTAAGACGCCCCTGACTATATCAATTGGAGGCAGTCATAGGGGCCGATTCAATTAGCCGCAGGGGCTTACCTTATGACTGCAGCTCTACTATTCAATGACTGCTCCAGGTGATAAAGCATGGAGCCACAAGTCTGTGGTAAATTGCATCAAGGGGTGAAGTCCTAAGTGGATGAAACATGCTGGGAAGCTGCCTCCTCCTGCCTTATGAACTTTAAACTGTTTTATCAGATAAGAATTTATTTAAAAAATTCTTATTACTTTTAAATATGTCATTTTTTCCTCTGTGTATTTTTATGACTGACCTATAGTTCTGTGAAAGCTTTTTATGGTATTTATTAAGTAGATTAATTATCTGAAATCTGTATGAAACAACAAAAGGATTGTTTATATATCATGCACAGCACATAGCACTTTGTAGCACTGTTTGCACAATTGCAGAGTAACTAGCTGCTGCTATAATTAATCTTTGCGGATTTATTGATTTTGATTTTGTTGATATATGTTTGGCCCTTCTTTTTATACATGTGAATAAAATGTTTTAAAGCTATTTCTGGAAGCTAAAACTAATTATTTTATGTACTTTATTTCACTATATACTTTTTGATTAATATAGCACGTATATATATTGCACATTTTTTGCACTTTATTTCACTAAACAAGTTGATATAGATTACCTATAGTTTGTTTTTTTCAACACGCCAGTCACTTGGATTGACTATATGTAAACATAACTACCGTATATACTCGAGTATAAGTCGACTCGAATATAAGCCGAGGCACTTAATTTTACCACAAAAAACTGGGAAAACTTATTGACTCGAGTATAAGCCTAGGGTGGGAAATGCAGCAGCTACAGGTAAATTTTAAAAATATGGTATTACCAGCAGATGAGCAGCTTTGTGGACGGCTTTGCATAGCGCTGTGCTATGGAAAGCCGTCCGCCCCCCACTGACAGCGCCGGGCAGGGGGAAAGTCGCTCAGTGTGTATACACTGAGCGGCTTTCCCCCCAGCGATGACAACGATCATCGCTGTCCATACACGCTGGGTGTGTATGGACCTTTACTCCGCAAACCATGTATGTATGCACTTTATTATGTTCATCTTCTTTTTTTTTTACTTTACTTTTATACATTCAGCTGAGACCCCAGGCTTCCACTACAGTGGAAGCACATTCATTAGAAGCAGCGGCACCCAGCAGTTATGCTGCTCTGGATAACAGTGACCCCACTGTCAGGATGTGCGCATTGCAACTAGTGAGGGCATCTTGGCTTCTCATCAGCACCCCTCGCCGCTAACTGCTCTGGCGAACGGTCCACGGGGGGTGGGTTGCGGGCGCCGCTCACCTAGCTCACCCGGAAGCAGACAGAGCAAATGGCTCCACAGGGGAGGGCGGGGGTTTGCGGGCGTCGCTCACCCGGAAGCATACAGAGCAGAGCAGGTCACCAGCGCAGTGGAATCAGACAGGGCAGCGTACCCAGGGGATATCTGACACTGCTACCGCCGGCCACCTCAAGCAGGTACTTTTCATTGTGGTCCTGGAGCATCACTCGAGTATAAGCCGAGGGGGGGCTTTTTCAGCCAAAAAAAATGTGCTGAAAAACTCGGCTTATACCCGAGTATAAATGGTATACCTGTATTCAATTATTTTCCAATAATCATAAGGTGAAATATTTAAAGAAGTGAAAAAATTACTTTTGAATGAATGAACCCAGTGGTCATGTGACTGCCACTTCCAGGGCTGACCTCTGACAGAGCGGTGGTTCCAGTCAGTATTTTCCACCAGGTTGCTAACCCTAGCCTCCCCCCAGCAGCCTGACCCTAACCTCCCCCAGCAGCCTAACCCTAACCTCCCCCAGCAGCCTAACCCTTACCTCCCTCGCAGCCTAACCCTAACCACCCCCACAGCCTAACCCTAACCACTCCCGCAGCCTATCCCTAACCTCTCCCAGCAGCCTAACCCTTACCTCCCTTGCAGCCTAACCCTAACAACCCCCGTAGCCTAACCCTAATTGTCGTCATTTTGCAAATGTCAACATTTCAGATGTCTACACTGTGAACATGTTGACAATCTGAGGATATCGATATGGTGCCTCTCGATCCATGTCGACATTGTGGTGTCAACATTATGAATGTTGACATGGTAACTGCCGTCAATGTCACCTTAACCCATTACTTGTTTCAAAGCACCTCTGTTTAAGCATGGAAATCTTTAAAACCTGAACTGTTAGGGTACTTTGAGGACCGAGTTTGACATTGGCTTTTACCCCAGCTAAGGGTACAGTGAGTGCAGAGGATCAATTACTTTTTGTTTACACAATTTTTAAACGTCACATCAATTTTTTTTTAATGTCAAGGTAGGAAGTGCCAGGGACGTAGGCTTCATTGCAGCGTGCCCCCAATGCGCAATACCAGCGGTGGCCAACCTGTGGCTCTTGAGCCACATGCGGCTCTTCCGTTGTTCTGATGCGGCTCCCCTGACTGACACTGACTGCCTCCTCTGATAGGCACACAACTGGTCAGAGGAGGCTCGTCCTTTGCTGTAGCAGTCTGCTCTGCTCTGGAGGCATGTATAGGCGATGCGGTGATGTCACGCAGCAGGGTAAGAGCTGGGGGGATTTTTCATTTGTTTTTTCATTATATTTGTAACATGTTAGGGGGCTGGAGTGACCCGGGGAGAGACGGGGGTGCTGGAGTGGCACATTTGGGTCTCCTGTGTTGACACATGAGGGTCTGCTGGAGTGACACACGAGGGGCTGCTGAAGTGACACATGGGGGGTTCCACAAGAGAGGCTGCTGGAGTGACAAATGAGGGGCTGAAATGACACATGCGAGAGACTGGAGTGACACATGGAGGGGCTGGAGTGATGCCAGGGGGGGTTGGATTGCATTATATGAGGCTGGTTTTTTTTTCAAAGTATTTTCTGTGGATGTGGCTTTTTCAGTGTATTTTATGTGGATCTGGCTTGATCCAGTGTATTTTATTTGGATTTTTCAATGTTTTTTTTTATATTGTTCTGGCTTTTTCTTTCCCTTTAATAGTTTCCTCCATGGTGATTCTGTGCATGTGCTTTAACATGCTCCTACGATCATACCAGGGGTGTGGCCTAGCTGACCATGCCCCTTTTTGCATGTGCGCCTTCGGCGTGCGCATGATCTCAACTCTTTGACATACCTACAGATATTTTTGGGCTCTTTGCCTCTGACTGGTTTGCCACCCCTGTCAATATGATGATTTGCGCCATTGAGCAGCGGGGCTATGATGATGTGATTTACCTCAATTGCGTCAGGCCACGGAATCGCTCACTACACTGGGAAAAGTGGCTGGATGTGGGAGGCTGGCCACTCACCCAGGAGTCTGTGGGAGCCAGGGCCGTAACTAGACTTTTTGGTTCCCTGTGCCAGAGAGAGCATTATATATATAATACACAATATAGAGTATAAGGAGGGGCTCTAGACTGCACACCCTAATAGTAATGAAAGGTGCCATCATGCTGAGATTTTAAAGTGACATACAAAATACAGAGTTGCAGATGCACTATGCGATCATTACTGTATACATATACTCCATATTGTGTATTTATACACACATCTGAAGCCTGAGATTGCTCCAGTCTAGATTTGCACCCCTCCCCCCACCCTCTCATATGTTTTTAAGCAGGGACCTAGCATTTCACTGCACCAGGCATAATTACAGTAAGTCCTATTTATATAGTTAGTGTCAGTTTATTTGGGGTGAGCGTTTGGGTGTGGGGCCCCCTGAGCTGTTCCGGCTGGACCTCTCCAGGGCATCACCATTTAATACATATAGTCACTTTGTATATCACTTTCATGTTTGTTTATTGTTTATGTATTTTTCCACACATATTCTACCCTTATCATTATTATAACACTTGTTAATTACTTTACACACCTGATACTTTAACACTTCACTGTCACCCTTTTTTTTTTGTGATGCCCTGGGGAGGTCTTTGGCTGGGCTGACTTTTGGGGTGACCTGCGTCCCAGATGTGAACCCCAGAGTGTAAGGGACCTGCTCAATGAGGTGACCTTGACGCTGGTGGGCAGGCCCGTATCAGTGGCCGCTGCGAGAATGTCTGCAAGTCTTCCCGGATTTTTAAAGCGGCAACAATTTTAAAGACAAAACCAGCTTGGTTTTGCCTTTAAAATTATTGCGACTTTAAAAATACGGGACGACTTGCAGAGATTAACGCAGCGGCTGCAGCTCGCAACCTATAACACAGACCCCATAAAGTTTAACTTTTGAAGGCTAAATGAACTGATTATCTCTCCACTGGGTTCCAGTGTCCTGCTTGTGTACATGAGAAGAGAGGTCAGTAGCTGTGTGCATTTCATTCCTGGGTGGGAGAGGCCACTGATGTCCATTAGGGATGAACATCGATGGTTGATGTTTACAGACCATCAATGTTTTCTTTTCAATGGCTTCTTGGGTGAAAATGGCAACTATGGAAATAAACCTTATTGGTGGCAGAATTTGGAAATTGATAGTGAGTGTGTGATATTACAGGGATATTAATATTTCATACATAGACCAGGTGGTTGTTTTTGATTAATCCTTTGTCACGTCCATATATCGCAGCCTAAAAAGTGTTGATCCATGACACATCCATAAAGATTTTAATGTATTTAAACCAATTGGAATATTGTTCTTTTCATTGCCTTTTGTGTTGTTAGTGCAGCATTCTGGGGTGCACCAACCGACACCCGAATGACATTGTACTTTAAAAAAAAAAAAATATTGTATTTGCTTGGCTATAGGTTTGTTATCATTATCCCTATTGTGCGGGTATATTCTCTATAGGAGTTCATTTTGAAAATATGCAGTGGCTTGGGCAACCTTTAATGAATTCCACATAACAACTTTACATATGCAGTTGACTGGCAGTGATCTCAGAGGTTACATGGTCATAGGAAACATTTCCATAGCAACTTGTGTATAGTACCATCTGCCCGGCTTATTGAATTACCAGAACAGATGCGTTTCTACAAAAAGTGGAAGTAGTTTTCAGGCATCATTTAATTTTAACATCTGCATTTTAAAATGCACAACATGCCAGGGCTGATGCAGAGGGAGCACTACGTAACATTAGTTGGCATAGGGTATTTCAGCACTGCACATTCCCAGAATGCAAACATATCTAAATGCACAATTTCAGAGTTAATGCATTACATGTGTATATACGACTGTAATGTGGCATATCTGTGGTACATGTTATAGGGCAGGTTAAAATACAGGCTGCTGATGATGATGACTTGTCGCAAAACAGTTGCACATACTGCTGATATGAGATATGCATATGAACCTATCCATAATCTTGCGCCAAATAGCCCCGTCTGGTGTGCCACAGACTTTAAAACTACAGCGCGCCAGGTGACCTTTCACACACTGGGCCTGATTCAGACCCGTTCGCAAGCAGCTACTCGCCCGCAGGGCGGGCAAATGAGAATATGCTAATCAATGCCTTCGCCATAACAAAACGGACGCCCCCATTATTCTGCAATGCTCCTCCTATAGCTAGCGAGATACAGAAGTTAGCGAATGAACCACTCTGTAATCTTTTTTTTGGCGTTTGTGCTCGCAGGGATTTTTCCCCCTGCAAACATGTGATTTTTCAATTGTCTATTGGTTTATCACAGCATATGTTAAGCAAATGAGGGGTATAATGTAATTAATTAACATACGTGTTGAACAAATGTTTTCCTTTGTGTTTTTTTTGGGTTAACCCTTCGTGATTTTTTTTTTTTAATTATAAAAAAAAAATAAAAATTAACACACACACTTAAAAGGTAATTGTTTATAAAACAACATTTACGCAAAAGAAGAAAATAATACTAGCTTCAGGATACTTTGCTATACTAACATGTTTCGATAAGCACCAACAGTTATTTGGTTAATTAAGCCAATTCGCTCCTACAAACGCACCAGAGCAATTGGGCATCCAATTAGCCCTGTTATTAGCAAGAAGTTTGCAGACTATTAGGTGATTGCATTGTTGGCTCCGAAATAGTAACATCACTAGTTACATCGGTTACATTAGGTCAGGCTTGTCCAACCCGCGGCCCGCGGGCCACATACGGCCCAGGTCGGCTCGTAATGCGGCCCGCATACCTCTCAAGTGTCCCGGATTCAGCGGGACATTCACGTTATGTCCCGCTGTTCCGGGATTGCTCACTGTAGTCCCGGCGCCCCCAGACCACGCCCCCACGCTCTCCTTCACTCACTGTGCCGCCAGCGTAATTGCGCATGCTGGGCGGTCACAGTGGCGTAGCAGTACTCTGTGGTGGCCGCGGCTCCGTCGGGTGATTTCTGCGCTCTGCTTACAAGCGATACTGCCTGGTAAGCAGAGCTTGGTACAGTAGCTGTGTGGGGGTGTTTGACTGGGGTACTCAGCTTGAGGCAGGGGATTTGTGGGGTGTTGGGGTAGCTTGGTACAGGAGCCGGGGGGGTGGGGGACTCAGCTTGATGCAGGGGGTGGGGGATGGGTGAGAGAGCTTGGTACAGGAGCCGGGGCACTGGCATGGCATATATACTGGAGGGGGCACTGGCATGGCATATATACTGGAGGGGGCACTTCCATCGAAGCAAATATGGATGCATTGGTGGCTGAGAAACAATGTCAAACATCTCACTAACTTCATTTCTAAGTAAGTTTAATATGTTAACTATGTTTTCTATGTTTTTTTTGGATGATCAGGTATCGGTTACTGTTATTTTATTTTATGTGTGGCCCAAACCAAATTTTCATCTTCTAATGTGGCCCAGGGAAGGTGAAAGGTTGGACACCCCAGCATTAGGTATTAACGAAAAGACTATCAGTCTTGCGGGAGACCTTACCCTACCACAAGCTGGTCGATCATCCCGACCTGAGGCCTGCTCGCCGAGTGACGTATTACTATGTCCACTCTTCGTTCTCTCTCGCAGCAGTTAATTGATGTACGCCCCGAAAACGGTGTGCGAACGCTGTAGCACGCCTGCATTTTTAGACACCCCCCCGTCACCACTCACAAACGGCCCTGTCAATCAACTATCGGAAGTTACTTCCTGCTCACAGTGCGTACGAGCAAATTAATATCTGTTCGCAAAGACTCAGTCGCGCATGCGCATAACGGTGCATACACATGCGCAATTGCAGAACATCGGCCAGGGACGAGCAAGCAGCTGCTTGCGAAAGGGTCTGAATCAGGCCCACTGTTGTACCAAAAATGTGTCTTATATACATCACTAATGCAAAAAAAGTACGATGCACGAGTACCCTGGACATCGGTGCTGGCACTGCATGCAGCTGGTTTATGTAACTCGGACAATAACCTGGAAAAATAGGCAAAGGAATGAGGACCGATATGAGTGAGCCGTGCCATGCATTGTTGTGCTTAATCTGTGGCCAACTCCTTTGCAGCAAACATACAAATCCAATATACAATATAAGCGACTTTGGATGCAGCTATGATGAGAATAAGATGCTAAATTCAGCAATAAGCACAAAAGTCTGGGAAACGCAGCCCATGGCAAAGCGTCTAAGTTGCACCATGCATCTCACGCCCTATGGCACAAAAAGGATAGGATAGGACATCTGTAATTTGTGCTCAACTCTACATCAGTCCCAATGTGTGTATGGGCAGGGGGTGGACACTCTGTGTAGTGATATTCATTCCCTAACAACTTATTCCAGCCATTATTACACAATTACACAGAACAATTGTTGTTATTCTATATATTTGATGCAATTCTCCCATGGACCATGTTAATGAAAATAGGCTATTTAGTCTCTCTGGCGGCTTGTGTGAGGGATGCCTAATGCTAGCCAGTGAGACATCACATCTACTCTCATGGCAAATCTCCAGGAGAGTCACCGAGAAACTTAACCTGGATTTCTGCCTCCCGTATCATTTTCTTGTACATCAGTCTAAGGCCAGGATGTACTAAGGTTGCGGTGACCATTCCGCCAGTCACCGCAACCTTACTAATCGCATATGTACTAACATATGCAATTAGTATCGCAAAGGACAGCTCTTGCGATAAGAGCTGCCCCTATGCGAAGCAGCCAACGCCGGGTAACAGGGTCTCTGTGGGACCCTGCCCCCTCTGAGCCCCGGGAGCTTCCTGCTGGTCACCTGTGGCGAAGCGTCGGGTGTGGTAAGAAGCCCATAGGCTTCTATAGGGTGGGCGTTACCCTCTGCAGCAACAATAGTGCAGCCGGGGCTTAGTGCATATAAAAATGCGGTAAAGACCCCATTATCTGCGTTTTTACAGCATTTCTCCTTTAGTACATCCCGTCTTTAAGGATGTTCTCATTTGCAAGAGTTTGAAGTTTGAACACACTATAATACTGACCATGTAAAGTGAGTTATAGGTAATAGCTGCCTCCATTGTGGATTTGTATATGGAGAAGCATTCTGTCTTTCAGTGCGGGAGTCTGTGCATAGCAGGTATCAGGATTATGTCCCTGTGTGTGTGGGTGTTAATGTTTATGTACTTGCAGGTAGCAGATTGTCTATGTGGGTGTAAATTAACATGTTTGCAGGTTGTCCGGGTTTGTTTATAATATACACTGTGGTAATATACTTATCTACTTTTGTTATGTAGTGCCTCCTGCTAGGTAATGCCTGTGTTTATCTATAGATGATATATTAAATATACATATAGCTATTTTACTGGAAAAACTAGGTTCAGGAACTGTGGGCGGAGCTATAGAAAAACAATATATATATATATATATATATATATATATAGGTTCAGGAAAGGCATTCCTGCTGAAAAATAGCACTGTACTGTGTATGTATGTATATATATATATATATATATATATATATACATACACACACACACACACTAAATTACCAGTGTATATGTATTGTCACAACTATGTGAACTAAGATAGCATAGAAGTTGTGTAACAGTTGCTGGTTAGTATTGTCTTATAAGTGTGCCTGATTCTCACAATTGTTGCAGTGTTACACACATAGGGGTATATTACTAAAGTGAGAGTTTTTAGAAGTGGAGATTTTGCTCATAGCAACCAATCAGATTCTACTTAACATTTAACTAGCACCTTCTAGAAGATAATAGCTAGAATCTGATTGGTTGCTATGGGCAACATCTCCACTTCTAAAAACTCTCAGTTTAGTAAATATACCCCATAGAGTTCCCACATTGCTATTTGCTGTCCCTGCTTTCCAGATGTAAAGAGCTTGTAAATAGCAAGTAAGCAGCGTTTTCACCCACTGATGTATATTTCTTATTTCCTGTCCATCACGCATAGATGAGCAAACAAGGAAATCTGCTGCTTATTACCATGAGGAATTCATGTTCTGCTACTGACAATGCGCCTGATTCAGAGGTGGACGCCTGATGTTTTAAATCTGTGCATGTGTCCGAGATGCACTGCACGTGTCCCCATGGTTGACACCAGGACACAGATATCCATGCAATGCCAACAGGCGTTCCTGGCAATGGTTGGGGATGGATTTCATTGGCGGGCGTGTAGGGTGTGTGCCGGTGTCATTAGGTTGCTCTAATGTCTAATGATGCGTCTGGTGTGCACTCACTAGTGCGACTATTTGCGCATTGCAGCGGATTACACCCGCAGAGCATCTCAGAGGACAGCCCATCAGCTGCGGCATTAGCATACATTCGCAGTAGCGTCTGCAATACTACATTACAGTCCACTTCTGAATCAGGCACAATGTATCGCTTAGTACACAGCTGCTGCATAGTGCTGCTTTCCTGGCCCGTTATGGAATTCTCAGAACGGTATCGCTTGGTATTTGTATACATTACACATTGGCAACAAAACCCCCAATATGAAAATGGTCAGATATGAAGCATGGAGGTAGAATGCATTGTCATAGAAACGCTGATATGGAAAAAGCCCAGAATATAATGCCAAAGCATAGCATTACAGTTATCTGTTGTGACTCACTGGTTATGAGATAACATCAATATTCACTGTTTATACAGATATTATTTAAAGAGTTCTATTTACCTTGCTTCTATGATTCCAGTGTAAACAATGTAAAATATCACCGGTGTCTCGATATAGCAATAGATCACTATATGGCTGAAACCTGAGCCTTAATGCCGCTCAAAGGTCGCGCTTCGCAGTGTGAACAAATGTAACAGAGTGTTCATGTGCACATGTACTCAGGTAAGTAACTCAACAAGGCTTAAAGTACTTAGAGAAACCAGTATAAACTAGATAATGAATTTGTACTGCCTTTATGATCTTTATTAAATTTCACATGAACAGAAAGTATTTCACAAAATCCCTATGTATGTATGTATGTATCAACATACAGCGACTGTAGACAGCACATACAACAATTGTCTTTCCGTGTTATATACAGTAGGTATGTAAATATATTTAGCTTTGCATGTAGAGGAAGCAGGGCAAATTTGTTCAATGTGGTAAGAAGCAGGGTAAAGGTATTTTGCTTAGCATGAGGAGGGAACTGGGTAATTACATACTTGCCAACTCTCCCCGATTGTCAGGGAGACTCTGAAATAGTAGCAATCTCCCTGTCTCCCTGAGGAGTCTAACACTCTCCCTGATTGCACCTTACCCCAATTATGAAGCTGTTATATACAATAAAAAAACAGAGATATACACATTCAAATGGAATTGTTAGTATAATTTCCTTGCATTGGTTATAATGTACAATGATCCCTATGGCTACATGCATTTTCTGAAAAGTACCAGTGTGATTTCATTAAGAATAGATCTTACTAATCTGTAATTGTGGGTACACACCCGACAGGATCGGTATGATTTACCGCCGGACGCAGACCAGCACCAGTGAAGATCCCGACTGCGCTAAAGGTAAGTACTAACTAACCTAACCCACCCCCCTAACCCTCCTTTAGGGGTGCCTATCCCTAACCCCCCTCTAAGTACCTAAACTTAACCCCGCCTTCCCCGCTGCCTAAACCTAACCTCCCCCCGGGGGTGCCTAACCCTCCTGGGGGGGGGGGGTGTCTAACCCTAAGTCCCCCCCAAGAGCCCCTAACATAACCCTCCCCCCGACCCCCACGGCTGTCCGCGCCCGGCTTACCTGCGATCGGGATGCCGGGCTCCCGGCGTAGGTAAAATGAAACGCGTCGGGAGTTCGATGCCTGTCATTAGACTCTTGCCGGGATTAGACAGTCAGGATGCCGATGGTCGGCATTTAGACTGTGGGCATCCCGACTGCATACCCACCTGACAGATATATCTGCAGATCAAGTGATCTGCAGATATTTCTGCAGATGATGGTTGTTCATACACACTGAACGGCCATCATCTGCCTGTGCCCCTGGGTCCCGACGGCCAGAGGGCAGGACCCGGCAGCCAGTGGGCGGGTCGGGGGCATGCCCCACCCCCTCCCCACGGCTGCCGCTGTGTGTGTAAGGGCGGTCTCCAGACAGCCTGTACACACTTGCCGATTGACAGGTGTGTCTGCAGACATATCTGTCCATCGCCTGTGCAGCACAGCCAATGCGATATGTTTGAACGACGATGTTCATAGACCTATCGCTGGTACACACTGGCCGATGGGCAGCAGATATATTGGCCAATCAGTTATTCGGCCAATATATCTGTCAGTGTGTACCCAGCTTTAGTTTTACAATTGGATGTAACTCTATTTTATGACACACCTCTTAGATGTAGCAGTACACGTCCATTTCACTGCTGCGCTCATAGGTTCTGCTTTCACAATCTCCCTGAAATGCTTTTTCAAATGAGGCAAGTATGGGTAAATGTGTTGAGTTTTGCATGTGGAGAAAACTCGGTAATATCCCTTTTACACTGAGCCCCTGACACAGGATATTGCTGGGGCAGCCCGGGTCCTGGTTTGGAGTGAAAGGTCAACCTGGTTGTGTGTCCTGGAACCGACCAGGATACGCTTTGGTGTGACAGGGGTGACCCAAGTTATGTTTACATGCTGCTCATTTTGCAGATTGAATGCACCCACTTTGTAGGACTCATCTTTGTAAGCCTGTAAATTCAACTGTAACTGACTTCATTAGGTGTGCAGGGCAGACACGGATGCAGTGTGAAAGGGAACGACCCGGGAATAATCTGGGTCCAACATGCGGTATGAAAGGGGTTTTAGCAGCTGTGATACGGCTTGAAATCGTGTTCATTAACCCAGATCGGATGCGGAATTTAGATGTGAAAGGGGTATAAGTGTGTTCAGCTTAGCATGTAGAGGAAACAACGTGTGTCGAGCTTCACATATTCAGGAAACTAGCTATGTATGTTTATCTTGGAATTTGAGGGATATTAGGTGAGTCCAGCTTGGCATGTGGAGAAAACTGTGTGTTGAGCTTAGCATGTGGAGTAAGGATGTCCAGCTTAGCATATGGAAGAAACGGGCCAAGTGTGCAAATTAGTATATATTTATCTATACATATAAATGAAGCAGGGTTGAAGCCTTTAAACCTGACAAGAAATTTGATGTCTTAGGTTTGCATGTACATCAATCAGGGTAAAGATGTGTCACGCTCCGGACATTTAAAACCACCTTTTTACCGCTCCGATGCTTGTCCAGGTCCGCTCGCGCTGTGCATCACTCCCAGATAGCACAGAGGTCCGCTCACGCTGCACATCGCTCCCGGCTGGTGCTGAGATCTACTCCTGCCCAGTCTGCTCGGTCCTGTCACTGAGCATGGAGATGGACCTCCACAATTTCTTGCTCACAGCGTGTCTCCCCAGCATGATGGTATACAAACTGCACGCCAGAGTTCCCTCCAGAACAACAGTATGGGTGCAGCCATGTTGGACTCTGACACCTGACGCTTTTCCTCTGCTCAGAGCGCTGCTCCGAGACCAGCCGATCGCAGCATCCAATCCCTGGGGATCCACTCCTATAAATTCTATTCCCTGATTGGCCCTCATTGCCAGTACAATGTCACTTCTTGCTGAAGTTACAGCTCAGTACTGAGCAGTGAGCTCCCAGGTACTCTGTATCTGAACGATCCCAGGGCCTGATTAAGCAAGGAACGCAAATGTGCGCACTTAGCCGCTTCGTGTATATGCTAATCTGTGCATACGCACGGCAACCGCAGCACAAGATGCAGACACCCAGCAATACATAATGCCGCCCACCTCCCTTTACTCACAACCCGAGTAGTCTGCAAGATAGCGGAAACATCGAGAACCATCAATACCATATGCACAACTACATCTCCTGCACGCAGTAAGAGCTCCGGCTGCGTAGAGTCTCGCAATGGCTAATTTATGCATGCCTCTGCAACGGCATTGGAATGCACTGGTACGACTGCTTTCGCACGACCACTCCCAGTCACTGCCAACAAACCGCACTTCTTGTCACTCACTGTTAAGGGGTCTGCGTGCATGCTGCGTTTGCTCTGCGTACCCTTTCCTGATCGTACTGGTTGGTTCGCGCATGCACAGTACGATTCATACGCACGCGGCCGAGTGCATGAATGCGCACATTTGCGTTCCTTGCTGAATCAGGCTCCCAGTCTGTTATATCCAGTTCCTAGATCTGGTAAACAAATCTCCTATACCATCTTGCACACCAGCCTGGTTTTACCATTGAGACTTGTTCTTACAGCAACCATCGGTTCCAGCCGAAACCTCCAACCATCGTCGCATCCGATGCTGCCAACATCAGACTCATAAATTAAGTTCCTCAATTCATCAAAATTGGTCCCACCCGATCAATTTCATCAATTCATCAACATCGGTCCAAAACCGATCAAGTTCATCAATTCATCAGCATCGATCTCAAACCGATCAAGTTCAATAATTATTTAAATATCGGATTCAATCCCATCAAGTTCTTCAAATCATCAACATCGGTCTCAAACCGATCCAGTTCTCAATCCAGCATCATCGGTCCCAATCTGATTCTGCTCATTTCATTATTATATACTCAGGGCCTGATTCAGACCCGCTCGCGAGCACTATGCACTCACAAGCGGGTCGATGGTGGCCTAGTGCGCATGCGCCCGATGGAGCCGGCTCCATCATGCGCATGAGCGAGACCCGGATAGCGACGGGCAATCCGACCATCGCGACCATCTTGCTGGCCGAGCGCTCTGTCAGAGCGTCCAGCTCTGAATCAGGCCCAGAGCTCCATTCCAACCTGCTGTTCAATAAAGACTTCCTATTCCTGTTCTCGCCTTCGGGCTCATCATCCACTGCTGTATCTTTACCTCCTCACATCTATACATGAGTAGGCCCTGGCTCAAACCCCCTAAGTTCATCCACATATCTCAAATCTCCTCTTAAGTCTCCCCACGCCTGTTCCAATGCAAAATCAACCCTTAGGCGTGACAAGATGGCAGTCAGACATGATAAACTTGGCACATAAACAAAAGAAGTTAAAGTTCTTGGCTTGGCATGTAGTTAATGAAATATAGTTGTCGACAAAAGTGTGGGAGAGGTATAAAGAAGTCTGATAAATATGTATGTTTTTATCATAAAGAGATTCACAAACCACATTTCTGGACCAAAGACTTGATCTGAATCACTGTAGGTCAGGGACAACCAGTCTCCGCTGTGCATCATCCTCCCACCTATTCATTTTTTTCAAAACAGGAAAATAACATCCTCCCACACATCTAACATCACGGGCAGTCACATGCTGCTCTACTTTCTGAGCCCAAAGCGCTCAAACAGATATAATCAACCAGTCCTGATACCTGTGTGCTCTTCCCTCCATGACATGTGGAGTTCCTTGTTAAATATAAGCTAGGTCTGCAGTCTAACTGGTCATGCTTTGAAGTCAGCAACCTTTGTATAAAGTACCTGTACAAATCTTCAATTTCAGTGAGTATTCTTTTCATTTTTTGCCTATATATATATATATATATATATATATATATATATATGCATAAAACGGCGGATGTCGCTAAGGTACTTAAATCCACAATATCCCGACACTAGCGGTGTGGATCAACGTTTCAGGGCGCAAACCCTTTTATACACACACACACACAGGAGCAAATGAATGAGAGCAGAGAAAGGAAATATACAATCTTCGCCTGATTCAAGGGTGCACGCTATTGCAGCCGCGCGCATCTTTATGTTAATGCCGCAGCAGATGGATTTCGCACAGATGCCCTGATTCAGAGCCGGTCGCTCTGACAGGAAGATGGTCGCGATGGTATTGTGGTAGGGTCTCGTTGCTGCAAGCCCCAGAGAGATTTCGGCTCTAACAGAGCCAAAATCTCTCCCACTGACATCACGAGTGATGTCAGTGGGACCGGCCCCAAAACGGAGGCATTCACATGGGAACGCCTCCGTTTGGGCAGCCACTCCCCCGGCCCGCCCACCAAAAGGGGCGTGCTGTCACTCAACATCGACAACACTCCCCCTTTGGTACGAGACCCGGAGCGACGGATTGCCCGTCGCTATCCGGGTCTCGCGCATGCGCACGACGGAGCCGGTTCCGTCGTGCGCTTGCGCTCTGGGCCACCATCGACCCGTTTGCGAGCGCTCACCGCTTGCGAACGGGTCTGAATCAGGCCCAGAGACGGCACCAATCCGCTGCTGTATGCATTAAGGACCTGATTCAGCTTGGATCACAATTGCATCTGCGAATCCTGACAGAACGCAGCTGCTAAGATATGTAGATGCAGCCACAGTCTTATCCGTGCATAGAGACACCCACTGCTGCCTTCTCTTCTGCAAGGGCACACACAGATCAGCATACATATCAGGAACATTGGCCACCATCGACCACTTGCGGCAAGCTCTTGTGCTGTGGAGGTGGTCACACTGGCTAAATTATGGACGTCCATTAAACGGTGTCCAAACAGTAGGACACTACTGCGTTTTTCAGACCATTTCTGCATGTTCGCTGGCTTGCGACTGCCATCGCACGCATGCACTATGCTGCATACGCACACGATAAAAATCGCTCGGCTGCATTGATGTTTGCAATTGCGATCCAAGATGAATCAGGCCCTAAGACGCAACATCAGCTGCATCATCGAACATTGCATCATCCCTATGGAAGTGCAGATTATCCGTTTGAACATGTCCTCCGTCAAAATACACAGTCACTGATAGTTCTAGACTTTGGAAAGTATCTGGCAGCGGTATAGTTTTTAGACCAGTAGTAGTGAAAATATTCCCTGTTGTATAATTGTGTAAATGACTGTCTTGCACAAGTGCAATGAGACCTGATGGAAAGGCCACTCCCTCCCCTTACAGCTCACTGGCTGCCACAGCCTCTCTTCAACCCCAGCGCTGTTTGTATGCAAAAAAAAAAAAAAAAGTTTCCTGAGTTCTGCCAGCATCTGGAGCATGCACGCCCCAAGCAAACCCCACAACCGCAACTCACCACCCACTGAGTTACAGAGATGAGAGAGAGAGAAATGGGGGGAAGGGTGACAATAATGAGAAATGGACAGGGAATGGGAGACAGAAGAAAGAGAGAGATAGAGAGAAGAACGGAGAGGGGGATGGGGACAGGGATGAAAGAGATTCTGCAGAGGAGAGAGAGAGACAGACAGACAGGAGTTGGAGGCGGGGAGACAGAGAAACACTGCAATTCCGGGGCAGGATCGCACTGGCGATTCAACGAATGACAGGTCCTAAATAGATTGCTAATCATAATAGACTTTTTTTTTTGTCTCATTATGGTTACTAAATTATTATATGTGATTAAAGATATGCATGCTATACAAGTCCAGTACAAGTTCTCCTGTATACATACACATATAATGTATCTGGCACTCATGGCTTCAGATATATGATATTAACAGAGAAATCCTATGCTGCTCCAGAATAAGGGTGCCTCAGAAATGGATGAGCGTTCAGACTTCTGCCTGTCAGGAGTGCTGTAATGTAAGAGCATATGCCGAGAGTCTATAGACTAATGCTGGCCATACACCTGCACGACCAGCTGATTCACATACGATTTCCCGAAGCTCCCTGGAAGTCCCGGCGGCACGATTTGTTGTTTTTCATTGCACACGATCTGTTGTCAGGGAAAGTCATTAAAATGACGCACGATGCATCGCATGCTCAAAATAAACGGTATGATCTGCACACGATACGATGGATAATATGGGCTGCACATCTGATCATACGATCCGTTTTAGGAGCTGCGGGAGCGCGCATCAGATCATATCCTACTCCAAAAATACACGATTTCTACACAATTCATCGTAAGACTTGTCGAAAATCGGGCAATCGGCCCGAAATCGTGCAGGTGTATGGCCAGCATTACACTTTATACACTGATCTGCCTCTGTCCAAGTGGCACTTGTGCAGTTCACAGCATTTCCCTCCTACAGTCGCACAGCCTTTCCTGGCACCCACATGTATATCCCTCTAGAGCTGGCAAGTTTAATATTTTAACAGGCTGCCTAAAATGTGTCCAAAATCTGAAACATAAACAAATTGTGCTGAATATTTATTAGACATTTTATAACAACTAAATGGGAAACAATTTTTTTTTTTTTTGGCAATTATTATTTTTATACTTTGCATGATATATGTTGACAGTACATTAAAAATGATTTGGGTTTAAACAATTAGAGCCTTTCTGCTTATCAAGGATTGTGATACAACAAAAATGTCACATATATTCATTTTATTCCCCACTGTAATTCAGCAGTTGAACATAATTCTCTCTCTCTCCCCACTACCCAGTGAATAGGTGGTACAGAAGCTATTCACTGTGCAGTTCGTTATCAAGGCCCCATCTCCTGCTGTTCAATAGCACAACTGCAGAGTGGGGCCACAATGACGTGATTCATAGCACTACAACCCCCTCACCTGCAAATCATCTCTCAAAATAACAATGGATTCATAAGTGTAAAAAAATGGGCCGTACAATGGAAAATGTAGTTTTGCGTTATAATGCTGCTTGTACACTCCAAGCTGGTGATTTCTGCTGCACACATGGCAGCCAGGTGAGTTTAACATAAATGTGGTGGGACACCGGGCAGATCAGAGTGGGTATAAGATTATTATAGACATCGTTAGATAAGCACATTTTCTGTACCTAATGGTGAAGCACAAGACTAGTAAAAGCATGTCAGCTTTGTGAGCCTGGAATATTGACAGAACAAAGGTTTGCTCTTCGTTTGCGTTTGGCAGAAAAGCTCTTTAGGACTATAAATAGGCAGATTTTTACACCTGCTAAGAGGACATGTAAACTCTGTGTATATAGGTAAACACAGCACATTTACTGACCTGTGATTACATCCACACACTCCCCTTTATCAGCGACAGCAGTTTCAAAAGAGCTGGTAAATGACATTGGAGGGAGTTAATAATAATAATAATAATAATAATAATAATAATAATAATAATAACAGTTTCTTATATAGCTCAGCATATTCCGTTGCGCTTTACAATTGGAAACATTGATAGAACAAAACAGGGTAATAACAGACAGATATAGAGGTAAGAGGGCCCTGCTTGCAAGCTTACAATCTATAGGGAAACAACAGGCATTGATACACAAGGATAGGTGCTATATATATTGCAATTTGGTCTGGCCAGAATGCTGAGTTTCTTGGTGGGCTGCATGATCCAGTCACATAGGAATGTCGGCAAAATGTCAGGAGTATGTGAAAGAAAGACAATATGTGAGGTAATGTGTGGACTGTGAGAGGGGATGTGATAAGACATGGAAGCTATGAAGGTTATGTGGTTGGTTCTGGAATCTGATAAGCTTGTCTGAAGAGGTGAGTTTTCAGGGAACGCTTGAAGGATTGAAGAGTAGAGGTAAGACTTATTGTGTGTGGTAAGGCATTCCATAGCGTGGGTGCAGCCCGAAGAAAGTCCTGTAACCGTAAATGGGAGCAAGTAATGCGTGGGGATGAGAGACGCAGTTCTTGTGCTGAGCGGAGAGGTCGGGTTGGGAGATATTTTGAGATGAGTGAAGAGATGTATGTTGGTGTAATTCGGTTAATGGCCTTATGTGTAAGTAACAGTATTTTGTATTGAATACGGTAGAAAACCGGCAACCAATGGAGGGACTGACAGAGCGGGGCAGCAGACGATGAACGTTTGGCAAGGAAGATAAGCCTCGCAGCTGCATTCATAATGGATTGTAATGGCGATAGCCTGTTTTTGGGAAGACCAGTAAGGAGACTTTTGCAATAGTCAATGCGGGAAATAATGAGTGCATGGATTAGAGTTTTTGCAGTGTCTTGTGTGAGATATGGTCGAATTTTGTATATGTTTTTTAGATGTATGTAACATGATTTTGAGACAGATTGAATGTGGGGAACAAAGGACAATTCAGAATCAAGGATGACACCAAGGCAACGAGCTTGTGGGGTGGGGTGGATTGTTGAGTTATCAACAGTGATAAAGAGATCAGATTGGTAACTGTTATTGGCCGGTGGAAATATAATTAATTCTGTTTTAGAAATATTAAGTTTCAGGTAGCGAGATGACATCCAAGATGAAATGGCAGAAATACATTCAGTGACACGGACCAATACAGATGGTGATAAATCTGGAGAGGATAGGTAGATTTGAGTATCATCCGCATACAGATGGTACTGAAATCCAAAAGAGCGGATTAGTTTGCCAAGAGAGGTGGTATAGATTGAGAATAGCAAAGGACCTAAGACAGAGCCTTGCGGTACTCCAACTGATAGAGGTAGCGAAGAGGAGGCAGAATCAGAAAAACGAACAGAAAAAGAGCGATCAGATAGGTAGGAAGAGAACCAAGAAAGGACTGTGTCCTTAAGACCTAGGGATTGTAATGTTTGTACGAGAAGAGAGTGGTCAACAGTGTCAAAAGCAGCAGAGAGATCTAGAAGAATTAGAAGTGAGTAATGGCCTTTAGCCTTGGCAGTGACCAAATCATTTACTACCTTAGTCAGTGCTGTCTCTGTGGAGTGCTGGGAACGGAAGCCAGACTGAAGTGGGTCCAATAAGTTGTGGGTGTTAAGAAAGTGTGTGAGGCGGGTGTAGACAAGTCTCTCCAGTAGCTTGGAGGGGCATGGGAGCTGGGAGATAGGACGGTAATTAGAGAGAGTGTTAGGGTCAGAATTTTGTTTTTTCAGAATGGGAGTAATCACTGCATGTTTGAACAGTGATGGAAAGATGCCAGTAGAAAGAGAGAGATTACAGATTTTAGTTAGGGTTGGGATGAGCACAGGAGACAGAGCTTTACTAATTTGTGAGGGTATAGGATCTAGAGGAGAGGTAATAGAGTAGGAGGATGAGAAGAGTGTAGATACTTCATCTTCATTTGTGGGGTCAAATGAAGAGAATGTGCCAGAGGGTTCAGGTAGGGAATTGAGTAGGTCACTAGCTGAGGAAGAGAATAACATTTCATTTCTGATATTTTCAATCTTGTCCTTGAAATAGGAAGCAAGATCTTGTGCACAGATAGTAGCAGGTGGCTTGGGTGAGGGAGGGGTAAGAAGCAGTTTAAATGTATTAAAAAGTCGCTTGGGGTTAGAGGCTTGAGCAGAGATAAGAGATTGGAAATATATTTGCTTGGCAGTGTCCAGAGCAGTATGATAAGAGTTGTAGATAGACTTATATGTGAGGAAGTCACTTGGAGTGCGAGACTTTCGCCACTGACGTTCTACTTTACGTGAGAGTTTTTGTAGATGCTATGGTGCTAGGTTATATTAAACCTTGGAGAGAGATAAAATGTAAAGAGAGAAAGTACCAAGCAATCAGCATCTAACGGTCACTTAACAGGCTGTGTTTAAAAAATGACAGGAGCTTATTGGTTGGTACTTTATATCACTCCAAGGTTTGAAATATTTCCCTTATAATTTGGGAAATATGCTCTCATAGTAAAGGAGTGTATGTATTGTTATATGTAATAGTCTGGGCGACAGGTTTCTGGCTAGTCTGCTAAATACAATATAATGTAGCAATTTAAGATAATTTAGGATTGAACAGATTATTTATTATTAGTTTATTAGTATCTTTACCAAGCTTTAACCCTGTACAGGTTTAAAGCTTGGGAAAGATATTAAATAAACTAATAATAAATAATAAACCATGAACTCGGCAGCAGCAGTTGAACCCAAATTGCGATGGCTTAAGACTCAGAATCCTGCAAACAGATCAAATTCAATCAAACCAAAAGTGGTTTAAATAATGATGATATCTATGAGTAATACCTTCCACCGAAGAACAATTCAGACGGGGTCTATTTACTAAGCCTTGGATGGAGATAAAGTGAACTGAGATAAGGTACCAGCCAACCAGCTCCTAACTGTCATTTTTTAAACACAGCCTATGACATGGCAGTTAAAAGCTGATTGGCTGGTACCTTATCCCCATTCACTTTATCTTCATCCAAGGCTTAGTAACTAGACCCAATAGATACATACTGCAGGTGCATAACTGTGGCGCATAACCAGGCTGAAGAATGTTAACGTAGATGCACTAAACTGTACATATTGTGCTTGTTTTCCCTGACAATCATTGCCTTGCATAGCAAAATAGTTACAGGTATTAGCTTTAATTCACATTCATTACAGCTGAGATGTTTCCTATTTGTGCAAAGGGATATATCACACTATAAATTTGCCTTCCTACAATACATTAATTTTAAGGATAGTTTACATTCACTTAATGGTCTTCAACACACATATATATATATATATATATATATATATATATATATATATACACACAGTCAAATGGCTGGCACTCCACATAAATGCAAAATAAATTACTTGCCTTGGTGCCTTCCTGGAAGTTCAATTGAACACCCACTTACATATGTAGAAAGGGAAAGGCAGTACTCACAGGTCTGATGAAATGAAAGAATCAAACTTGACAACTGTGTCTGCCTTGTTCAACGTTTCAGTCTCACATGACCTTTATCAAGAACACCAGTGTTCTTGATAAAAGTCATGAGAGACTGAAACGTTGAACAAGGCAGACACAGTTGTCAAGTTTGATTCTTTCATTTCATCAGACCTGTGAGTGCCGCCTTTCCCTTTCTACATATACATACATACATATATATATATATATATATATATATATATATATATATATATATTATACCCCATTGGTCGCTACAATGCTGTGAATTCAGATTTTCCACATGTTATACATCCAAAAGACATTTTAGCAACAGGTTACCATATATGGGGAATAAATATCTCAGAATAAAAGTTATTTGTAAGATGAAGATGAAAGGCAGTCTATGGGAAGCCTATTACCAGAATACCTTATAGGAGCGCAGTATTTGCATCCGTCACATGATCTAATAAAATGAGCAGCATAGAACTGGTTACCTCAGTCCTATGGATTTCATTGCTGTCCAAGTGGGCAGTGTGTGCTGGATGACATAGGGATTAATAGAACCTCTGTCAATATTATTTACCTGATCGTGTACTTGCGTTGTGTTACATTTGGAATGCAGTGTAATTTGACAAATCCACAAGAGCAAAAAAGCCCTTAGTAACATTGTCTGGCAACAAGAATGTAAATGTTTTCATTTTATTGTCAGAGATTACACTGGAACCTTTGCTACTCATGCCCACATACATGCTTTTAGAAAATGTAATGAACACAAAGTAAAGTGTTTTTCCTACTTCAGAAGATTTAATGACTTGTACAAGTTTTCTTGCAATTTAAGCTAAACACATTTCTGTTTTTTTTTTGTTGCCATATATTAAGATTATCAGTCACAGTTCATTATATTCATTGACAAGACATGCTGAGCCCAATGGCTTGAAAACAACCGTATCCAGGAACCAAGATTGTACATAATGGGTAATGGAAATGCACGTCTGCTGATATAAAGTCATAGTTTATAGCATAATTACCACCAACACTTTCATGTGCGCAGATGCACCAGCTCAGCACCACTCTTGGGGGTAAATTTACTAAGATTTGTGTTTTGGTCAAGATTGCAATCTCAGATGAGTTTTGCCATTTTCACCAACTCGCAAATTTACTAGAGGCAAATTTGAGAGAGATTTCTCAATTGAGTTGCAAAATCTCAGGTGAGAATGCAATCTCGATTGAATACACCAATCTTTCAGTGAAAGAGATACAACTCGGGAATTTACCAATAATTGTGATTACAATTATGGGTGCAGTTGTAGCAAACTGGGACCTAAATAGAAGCTTCATATAGACCACCTCCTAAGCTGCGAGTTTGGCAAAAACATAAACAGATCAGTGCGATTTCTGTATGTTTCTGCATGGAAACTACCTAAAGTGTTAATTTTTTTTTAATTTAAATTACGTAGGGTCCCCCCTAAAAAGCATAACCAGCGCCGGGCGCCACAGCCAGTCCTGGTTCCTAAAAAATACGGCAAAAAAAACAAGTAGGGTTCCCCCATATTTTAGGAACCAGCACTGGGCTGCTGAGCTAGTCCTGGTTTAAAAATACGGGGGGAAAAAATGGCTTATTTTTTTTACAGCTGGGTACGGGTGCCGGCCGCCTGCTGGTACTTGTAGTTCCACAAGTGTCAAAGGACAGGCACGCTGGCACCTATAGTTCCACTGTAAAAAACAATAGTTTAATTATAGGGGGTGCGGGGGAGAGACCCTGGCTTCTTCTTAAGCCTGGGGTGCTCGGGAGAAGGGGATTCCTCACCTCCCCTGAGATCCCAGGCTTGGGCTGACAGGCTTAGGGGGGATAATGCTTTGGCTGGGGAGACCCGGTGAAAGGGTCCCCTGGCTGTGGCATTACACCCTAGCCGGATTTGAGCCCAGTGCTGGTTTTAAAAATATTGGGAACCCTACGCAATTTCCCCCTATTTTTAAAACCAGGACTAGCCCAGCAGCACAGTGCTGGTTCCTAAAATACGGGGGAACCATACATGTTTTTTCCCCTGTACTTATGGAACCAGGACTGGCTGAGGCGACCGGGGCTGGTTATGCTTTTTTGTGGGGGGGGGACCCAACGTCATTTTTTTCACATTTAACCCTTTTTTTACATTGAAAACTCACAAGCACCGTTCACATATCTCACTGTTATGTGCAGGCTTCTTGTTCAGGAGTGTTTGGCTGCGTTCAGACACTTGGAACTCGGGAGAGAAATCTCAATCACATACACCATCGGAAAACACGATCTCAGCTAAACACACTTTTTTGTAAATTTTAGTGTTTCAGAAGCCTAAAATCACCCGAGTTTCAGCGATGCAAATCGAGTTTCTAATCGGCAAAACTCGATCAGACACGATTCTTAGCAAATTTACCCCCTGGCATGAAGTTGACCATCCATAGGGTACTATACTAATGTTGTGTTTGTAAAATTGGAATTTAAAATTCTGCTCTGCAATATATACTATATATTATATATATATTAAGTTATTAATTCTTAAACATAACAACAGCTGCTGGCAATTGTGTTTAACATGTAAAATGGTGCATTTATAGTATGGTTGTCGACTACTGAAAATTATGGGACAACCGTTAAAACCAGGGATATTCACTGGAAATTAGGGACAGTCGGCAGCTAGGCTTATGGATTCATCTAAAAGTGATAGACAGGCTGGTAACATTAATTATGAGTGGCATAAATACAATAAAAGATCTTTGCCAGAGTACCGCCAACAGAAGACACACAATTATATGAAACTAATTGGCACCCAGGATAGCTCAAAAATAATTTTTGGGGGAATAAATAGACATGTATTAAACTGTATGTTTCTTCATAATTATACGATACAATGTAGTTTCTATTGGCTAAAAAAACAACAAATATTATATTTGGTAACTGTAAATAATGTTTGGATCATTGTAATTCTACTGTAATGTTTATGGTGAGGTCAACGGAACAGGACCCTTAACAACAGACGTAGCATGCATTATTAATTAATTCATATTGGCAAGAAAACAAATATGGACGTTTTAAACAGACTATTACTCTAAGGCAGTAGTTCCTAAACTTTCTTAAATCTTTAAGCTTTTAGTGGGAGTCTCCCGATTTTATACTGAGAGACTTCCTCTGCCCCGCAAACCATAGCGCTTCTCCCGGTTTCCCACTGCGCCCCTAATAAAATCCGGACTGTGCGTGCATGAGTCCGCAGATGCCGGGGGACGGGGCCTGCACGGGAGACGTCGCGAATTCACAACGCTACACAACGCAATGTTACTTAAAGGTCAGCCACTGCGGGGTTATGGGTAGCAGTGGCCGCCTATCACTGAGCAGTTGTCTGGGTGCCTGGCAGCTTTAGTAGCGGAAGCGGCAGACACGGCATCAGCAGCAGAGGTGGCACTGGTGGCTTCTCTTAGGTACGGGGGCCCTGTTAAAATGTAAGGGAAAGGGAATTATTAAGCAAATTAGTACACCAACAGAGCTGGTCAGTGAGTGCCCTCTCTGGGGGCAGGTAATGCCTGTGACACTCAGCACCCAGTTTCTTCCCTTTCTCCTGTCAGCACTTACTTGGGTCTGCTCTGTCTGTCTTTGACAATTTAATAGTGTCTCTTGTACAGTGGCCTTACAAGCTCACATAAAAGGAAAACATGTTACCGATATTTGCACGCATATGAGAAGGCAGCGGTGGGCATCTCTATGCTGTAGTAAGCTCTGGAACTATTATCCTATTTTCGCAAGCTGCCTTCCGTGCGATCGTATTACGGTCCATTTCTGAATCAGAGAAATACCAAAAAGATTATTTGCAGGCGCTGAGATGATCTGTTAGAACAAAGCAGCTACTAAAATAGGGGTAGTCCAGCCCTTTAAACTATAAGCACAAACACAAAAACAATGTAGTAGCGCTACAACCAATGTATAAATAATGCATGGATGAGCAAACAAATGCAGTAAGTTACTGAATATTTAAAATATGTTGTCACTTTAATAAGAAAGGATAATCCATAAAAAACATTTAAAACATGAGCAGAGTGCCTCACCCTTATATTTGTCCACAATATATAGAGCCTGTTCCTATATATACTTCCGGTATAAGTCAGGCAATAGCAACAGTATTTCAATCTCAATCATGAGAGAGTAAGACTGTCCATTGGGTATAATTACCAAGCTTGTCACCGGTAGAGGAATAATCCTTTTTGATATGTAAATCCCATGCATAGGGTTAGGAGTCCAGCTGTTATTCCTATACAATGTCTTGCATCCCTCATTAATTACATAACAACAAAAAGCACAATATATGTAAAGCAGAGCCTCTGAGTGACAATACACAAGCCCACAAGTGGAGCTAGACACGCCCCCAGGCAGAGCTAAACACACCCTTTGGACGAAACATGACACGCCTCCTCAGCGGCATGCCACGCTACCAGTGCCACATTCTATTACTACCTACAATCTCCCTGAAACTAATAGGCAAGTATGAATCACGGCGCCCTATAGTATCAGCATTTTTTCAAGAAACCACTAGGCCAAAAGTTTCTTAAATTAAATAAATTGTGCTTACCAGTCATCCTTAGGGTCATTTATGTGGTGGTGGAAAGGGTGGCACTTCAGTTTGTCCACACACTTTATGTTTGGCAGCCACAAGCACTGGTTTTGCCTATCACAATGATCATTAATAATTAGATTTGGCCCTGAACCGCCAACCCATGGTACCCCTGCAAGTGCCCCACAGCACCCAGATTAGGCCATACTGCAAGCAGCCATTTTATTTGAAATCCCATGTGTGGCTTAATTTGTGTGTACTTTCTAGGTTGCCAAATTTTTCACATCTAGGAAATGAATCATATAATTAGATTTTAGCTCATTTCTGTCTTCACCCATACATGAATGTTGACCTTTCACCTAAGCTCAGAATTGTGTTTTAAAACATCCTAGCCTACTTTTCATACCTGCCAATTAGGAGATGCGGAATGCAGGTATGAAAAAAACCTCAGTGAGCGCTACTTGATAACTTGTAACATCATGGGCGGCAATTTGCATGATGACATTAAATGCATCTCCAGACCCTTGCCTCCTCACTGGATGGTAGCGGCTTCTTGACAAAGTCTGCATCATCATACAATGTCCCCACTCCCCTTGAGGAAATCGGCTGTGGTCACAGATGTCCGGAGTTCTTCCGCTAACTCGGGAGACTCCCGGACATTCCAGAAGAGTAATCAACTATACTTCAAAAAAAGCACAATACAAGCGGATTCCATAATCAAGCCTTACTGCTAAAAATCTGATCTACCCTTTACAAACATTAGTGATATCATTTTAAAATGTTTTATCATCTGTAACTTGAGAACTGTAGAAGTTTGAGGATAACCAGTCTTGACTAGACCAGGTTTGAGGATAACCAGTCTTGACTAGTCTATTCCTCTGCTAACTTGGACCATGTAATGGTTTGCTGCAGATATAGATGTGTCCTCATGCACTGTGGCTTCAGTTGCCCCAAACAGCCCCTCTGCGCGTGCCTGTCCAGTTCGACTAAGCCGCACCAAGCATCTTTGTCGCCCAAAATGTGCATCTCATTTGCATAAATAAAACAACCGGAAGCATCAAAACTGCTTTTCTAGATTGCACCGATCAATTTGTTGTGCGACGTTTATACTTCTGTGTGCAATTCATTTAAGCTGCACGCCCAGCGTCTCCAATATACTTTGAGTGTTGTTTCACTGCTTCTGCCATGCGAATAAGAGGCAAAATGTAAAGACAAAGGCCCTGATTCAGACCCACTCGCAAGTGGGCGTACGCACGTTCGCCGTACGTAAAAAAATATTTAAATTCAAGCACTCGCTCGTTTTTTCCTACGCAGCTAAAAATCCGCCCCAAACTCAGGCGACCCCTCCTCTGACTAACGAGCGTGCCAAATAGCGAGCGTACATCCCCGAAATGGCTTGAAGGGAACGCACGCACAAGTACAAACCGGAAGTGGGACTGTCAGATTCCGATTACCTGCTCGTTTTTTCGGCCTACCTCCCTCAATCGTATCATGCCAATCAATATATCAATTAGCTTAATTTTTTTTTTTTTTCAACACAATGCAATAAACTTTAATCTTGTCCGTGTTTGTATTTGCTCGCAGAATACGTACGGCTGAAACCTTCGCTTTTATTGTTCCAAAGACATGTTAGCCCCAATTAAACAATTGTTCTATTTGTTTGTCTCCCCACAATTTTTCTGTGGTTCATTGCTTTATTTAAATTAGCTTACGCATGTCACTGCATCAAGCCTATCATAACTCTCAAGAGATTTCTGGCCCTGTCGAACACATGACTCATACACTAACCAATAGAATTGGTCCTGTTAATTTCACAAATACATTAGCCAATCAAATTTTTTTTGGGTGCTTTATTAAAAATATTTTGTAAAAAAAACACCATTGCCATCATGAGATCCGCCGCATTCACCAGGCGCGAACTGCTGGTGCTGACGGAGGTGATGGACAGGAGGATCACCAGTCAGCCTCCACCCATCTCCAATAGGCGCAAGCGTTCCGCATATGCGGAGGTACGTCGACGCCTGCGCTCCTTCGGCTCACGCCGACATATTGGCCAGCTGGAGCGCAGGTGGTCGGACATGCATCGGCGGACGCCCCGCTTGCTGGCATGCTTTCGCATGCAGATTGCGGAAAGTAAGTGTTCTGGACTGTGGTTTTCAAGTTTTTCTTGTGGGCCCTAACTGCGTGTGCATGTTTTCATGTCTGTCCTATTGAGTCATTGTAGTCATATCTGCATGTGCATGTTTTCATGTCTGTCCTATTGAGTCATTGTAGTCATATCTGCATGTGCATGTTTTCATGTCTGTCCTATTGAGTCATTGTAGTCATATCTGCATGTGCATGTTTTCATGTCTGTTCTATTGAGTCATTGTAGTCATATCTGCATGTGCATGTTTTCATGTCTGTCCTATTGAGTCATTGTAGTCATATCTGCATGTGCATGTTTTCATGTCTGTCCTATTGAGTCATTGTAGTCATATCTGCATGTGCATGTTTTTATGTCTGTCCTATTTTTTTTTTTTTTTTTTTGGTTTCCTGTTGAAACTAACAACAATTTTTTGGTCATTTTTTAGGGGCACAGCAAACACTACGGCGGCATCGCCACACAAGACGCCGGTCCCGGCCCCTCTCTCCAACCCCCAATTCCTCTATTCCCCCCTCCTCCCCAGACCCTGTGGCCCATATTTCTGTACTACTTCCCCTCCAGCCCAATTCCCCCTCTCCTCCATCCGTCCCTCCTCCAAATACCCCCTCCCAGGATCAAGAAAACACCCTGCCCCTCGGGTTGGGGAATTTAGCCACCTCCGAGGTGGTCCAGGGAGTGGCTTCTGGCTCTCTCGTTTTGGAGAACGGTATGTTTTTAAAGTTTATTTTGGACACCACAAACTGTTTGTATGTAATCATGTGTCGTCCCCATTTTTTTTTACTTTTTTTCGCCTTAGGGTATTTTTGGGGGTTGTCTGTACCTGTTCCTGCTGATGTCACCATACACATATCACACCTGTGTGCCTTTTTTTAGGGCCCTTGTATTTTTGGCATACGACATTTTGGGGTTCTGGGTTTTATCCGTGTAATTTTTTTTTGGCCCACAAGCTTGTAAGTTTGTGTTTGCTTGTTTTTTGTTTTTTTACAATGTTGCTTCATTATCGATTTATTAATCCCCAAACTTTTGTCACCCACAGAGGAACAGAGGCGTCGGGAAGAGATTCTGAATTGTGTGGGCCGTATGCGGGAGCAGGTCACCGGGCTAATGCTGGGCCTTGAGCATCTGTTGGTCCTCCATAGGAATTAGTTTTTTTTTTATTTTTTTTACAAATTGTTTCTTAATAAATCTGTTTAAAATCAAGCTCTGTCTCATGCGTTTGGAGTAAATCCAAGATTCTTTACACTGACATAAGTAGACTCTTAAAGCAAGGTTTGCCCCAGAAACTCACTACAGATTGTGTGTTGTATTTCGAATGCAAACAGGCACAAGAAACACCTCCCAGTACCAATGTCATTTTCCTTTTTTGTGGTGGTCAACATGATAGTTTACACCATTTTTCAGGTTCCTATTTGGTGGCCAAACTGCTCAGGACAATCTTACGAAGGCAACTGATTGTACACGATTCCTTGTTGTGTTGGTTAGTACCCCGAAAACATATTACATTTTAGCTCCACTTGCTTCATTACTGGGTTACCCCTTAGGTAAAATTAACGTTTGGGAGTTTGTTTACACATGCTTCTAACGTGCCCAAAAAGGAAACAAATTACACTCTCCAAATATTTATTCACAACAGAAATCAAAATCCAAAGTGGTCACTCACAAACAAAACACACAGTGATAATCAGAAAAACTCCACATACCAAAAAAACTAAACAAACACACAACAAATCAAGAACTGGTTGACGAAGGTCCATGTCCACATGATTTCAAAAATATGGCGTTGCAATATTGGTGTCAGAATATATTCCCGAAGTTTCCACAGAAAGGTTTTGGAAGGGTAGCAGGAATTAGTCATCGTGGGAGTGCCAAAGATTATGCAAACAAACAGAAGATGGTGCAAGAATTAATATAAAAAAAGATGAACGTTAAAAAAACGGAACACATTGGGTATACACACTGTTGTTTGATCAATAATTACCTAAAATATCGGGCCACCACATCATCGCATATGGCCCCCCCACATACTGACCTCCGACCAACCTCGGGGGGGGGCCATCCTCAGGTAAGGCATCCTCTGGCTGCATTGGAACACCACTCCTTATGGCGATGTTGTGAAATATCCCACACAGGACCACAATTTTCGAAACCATATCCGGCAAATACATGAGCTCGCCACCAGAGCGGTGGAGGCATCTGAATCGGCCTTTTAAAAGGCCGATACAGCGCTCCACCACTTGCCTGGTGGCTGTAAGTGTGGTATTAAACTCACTTTGTGGACCTGGTGTGGGAGCCAAGTAAGGAGTGAGCAGCCAGGGCATGCAAGGGTATCCACTGTCTCCTGTGAAAAAGAATAGACAACATCAGGATCACTGTGTATCAAGCTTAACATTGTTATGTACTAAAGGTCTCCACTTACCCAGAAGCCACGCATCACCAGCTTGTAGGTTGTTTAATTTGTGCCATATCCCTGATTGCCGGATGACGAAGGAGTCATGTGCACTTCCTGGTAATTTTGCATTCAGGGACAGGATCTGGAGGGAGGCATCACATACCACCATTACATTCAGGGAGTGATAGTGTTTCCTGTTTTGAAATATGGCCTCCAGCCGTGCTGGAGGCTGAAGTGGTATGTGAGTACCATCCACAACCCCTATGATGTGTGGGAAGCCAGCTATTTGGTAAAAATTGGCCTTGGCCACACTAAGGGCACCCATATCCAAAGGCATTTGAATAAAATGATGGAGGTGCTTGAAAAGTGCCTCCATCACTGCCCTCAGGATCCGGGAAAAGGAGGATTGTGAGATGCCCGCCACTATTCCCACCGTTGTTTGAAACGATCCTGAGGCACAGAAATGTAACACCGCCATAAATTGCGTAAGTGGTGGTATTGCTGTAGGACTGTCAATTTGCCGCTCAAGATCACTCTCTATTAATGAGAGAGTGTCTATGATGATTTTGGGAGGAAGACGGTAGCGTCTTAAAACCTCATCATCGGGCATTCCAAAAAGGGTGACACGTGTTCGAAATATCTGGGGCCTTGCACGCCTACGATGCCTACGCCTGGGACGAGATTGAGGTTGGTCGGCTTCCGGGAGCATGGCCAGAACAATCCGCCCTAGATCAACCTGAAATGGCAAGATTGGAATGTAAGGCTTTGGACCCACCCCAAAAGAAAATTCAAAACAACTTAGCTTGATGATACCATCCATTGCTGCTTACATGCCGGGGTATTGTCATGATACGTCCAAACTGAAATTAATCACAAAAATTATTTTACAAATTTCACTCTGTGCATTTTTGTTTCTAAATTTTGTGCTAGACCAAACTTAAAATATGCGAAACACACATTTGGCAAAAGTGCAAAACGACATTGCACACAGTACATCAAAATGGGTTGAAATGTTTGCACAATAAGCGAAAGGGCAACCTCAAAAATATAAAAATGATTAATAAGCATTTTAAAAAGCGCTAATTAGTTCGCAAATACAAGTCACAATAGTAAGTAGTAAAAATGCGCTAATTAGTTCGCAAATACAAGTCACAATAGTAAGTAGTAAAAATGCGCTAATTAGTTCGCAAATACAAGATAAAAAATGGACTTACCAAGAGCAAATATATAAGAGTCCAAATCAAAAGGTCTTTGGGTCCGAAATTAATCAAAAGCTAAAATAGATGAAAATAGGGATCCAAAATTTAAAAAAACGAATAAACACAATGAAACAACAATTGATCAAAAGTTAGACTTCACAAAACTTACCAAATCAAGAAACGAGGTCCAAAAAATAAAAAGCAAAAAAGAGAACGGAAAATAAAAACGCAAATCTACCAAACAAAATAATCTCCAACCGCCAACTCCTTTATACGCAAACAATACACTCCAGCCAAGGTAACCTCCAACAATCCAAAAACGCCACCTAGACTCGAGACACACCAAGCCATAAATAGTGTTTCGTTTCCCGCACAAATTAAGGAGGGATCATAGGAACGCACAATCAATGATGCGGCCGCAAAATAAGGACGCATGCATAAATACGTCACGAAAACACATTAAAATTCTGGTGTATTTCTTGTTTGGACCTCAGACATGGCGACAGACCAGGGAAACAATGCCCAAGAGTCAGGCGGTAAGTCTTTCATGCATTTTGTATCAATGATTAATTTGAAACATAAGATTGGGCAAGTTGTGATTTTGTGAAATCTGAATATCTACACAAATAGGTGAGGAGGATGACATGGAAGAGGCTGCTGGGCCCAGTATTCCGGCCAAAGCTGCCAAAAAAAAAGGCAGCCACATTTCACAAGAAAGGAGATGGAGGTTTTGATACAGAAGTGTGTGGACATCCTGCCACAGGCAGACAGGAATATGAGTCTAAGCCAGAAGGGGAGAATGTGGGAAGAGGTAGCCGTTGCTGTCAATAGGGTGGGTGATTATGTCCGTCCGGGAAGTCAAACGGCGGTAAGTAAACACTTGCCCCCCCTAAAAACAAACACCATTTTAAACAAAAGGATAATGGCTTCCATTTTTTCCCACAGATGGGGCGACTTCAAATATCGCCTAAAGCAAAAACTCGCGGACAGGGCTAGGCATGCAAGGGGGACAGGTGGGGGTCCCACCCCTGTGTCATTGGAGTTGACGGATTTAGAAAAGCTGGCACAGGGGTGTGTGCAGCCTGTGGAGGTGTTTGGCGTGTCCAACATGGATACGGACATGCCAGACTTTGCGGCTCCTCATGTTGTCCCAGGTAAATCTTTTGATGTCATCAACTCTGAAATGTTATTGTGCCAATATGTAGATTCTAATGTGAGGCTTTTCTCTTTTTTCCTAACAGAGACACAGGCGGATGAGTCTGCTCCGGAGGGGAGCCTTGGCCGCCGAATTTCTGCTGGCTCGGCAGGGGAGGAACCAGTACATCCGGCTGAGGACCCTGCAGAAGCCAGTCCAGGGCAATCCCCCTCGCAGGCAGTGTCCCTCCTCACAGAACTCAATTTCAAATCGGATTTCCATACGGAGATTCTGCAGAGGATGGACGCCAGTCTGGTACGGGTGGCTGAGGCCCTGGAGCAAAATGCTGCGGCCAACGTGACCATTGGTCAGGCCCTGGCGGAAAATACCAGGGCCAACATCCGCATCGCCAATGCCCTGGAGCAGCTCGTTCGCCAGCACATGGTGGAGCCGACCTCCCTTCCTGCCGGAACATCAGGATCCTCCACCTCTGGCACAACATCAGCCAATCCTCCAAATGTGCCTAGCCCTGTGCCTAGTCCAGAGGCCACAACATCTGCCTCTGGACAGGCCAGCCCGATGACATCCCGGACCCGGTCTGGCGCCCTCCCTCCCCCATCCAAACGGGTGAAAAAACGGTGACAGCAATGGTGACTTTTCCCACAATCCTTCTGTGCTTGGCTCATATTCCTTTCTGGTCAAAACTTCCCTCTCCTTTCTTGTGAAATGTTTTTAAATTTTGGATGTATGTTTATGTCAACAGTTATGTTGGGCCAATTTGTTTGATTTTGGGACATATCTTTGGCAAAAAAAGATGTCCCCAATATTTTAATTTTTTATTTTTTTGTTTGAGCAATAAATTGAAACAAAAAATCTGACATTGGATTGTGAAATTATTGTACAAATGGGTTACATTTAATCCTGGACCAAAAGGCAAAAACTGGCAAAAAACAAGAAAAATAAAAAAAAAAGAAATGGGCTCTTTAAGGAACGTTTAAAAAATCATATAACGAGGCAAATTCAAGAGGTAAAAATAAAATGGTGCGAAAATTAAAACATGATGACATTATTGTTACAATAGGCCCTAACCACCAAATTGAGGGCAAAATAAACCCCCACAAATGTACGCAAATTGATTGTGTCATCCTGACATTAGCAGCTCTGAGTTCCACCTGCGTACGGTTTTGTGCTATCCCAAAAAAATGATTTCAAAACACATACCAAGCCGGTTTTCAATCCAACACTAATTGCTTTTCAGCCCTCCCGCGATTAATCGCAACAACATCGTGGAGTCCCGGGATGGAGGAGAAGGCCATCGCCAATGTGGTCGAGTAATCCAGACCCTAAGCTGTGCGAGCATTTTGAAGGGAAAGAGGATCATCCAGTGACGTATGAGTCGGTCTGAACACATTTTACGCTCGCATTTGCTAATGTATGTACGCCCCAAAAAACGCCTCGCCACGCCTGCGTTTTTCCATCTCCACCCCCGTCAACACCCAAAAACGCCCTGTTCTGTCAATCACATTTGACATGTCACTTCCTGTACGGTATTTGACGAACGAGACCCAAAAAACTCGCAATCTGCCGTACGCACATGCGCAGTGTTACACCGACGCATGCGCGGTTATTCAACATCGGAACGCAACGAGCATACTGCTGTTTGCGAGTGGCTCTGAATGAGGGCCAAAGACGTTATGTTACGCCTCCTGGAGTGCCGCACCAGGTGTCTCGCGATGAGTATGAGGACACATCTGTACCGATCCACTATGGTGCTGCAGAGAGCATGGGTTAAAACTGACAGAACATAGCTTGGCTTGTAGTCTGAGTGGGCTGCCAAGGAAACAGCACATTGTGCTGGGAATTATTCCTCAATTGGAACAGTGAAGCTCGAGGGAAGCTGTGTATTTTCCTTAGAGGGAACGACCGTAATGATAAAACACTTTGTACTTTTCCTTGAATCCTATAAAAAGACCTGCAAAGCACTGCCTTTCCTTATTTAGGAAAAGGATTTGCTGAATTTAACAGTGGGCATAACCCATTATACTCTGTATGATGCAGATAGATACAAGCATGGTGTTTCCCAATGTAACCTAGGTATATTGTGGGTTAACAAGCAGCAGTAAATACATTAGTTCAGTGGAGTGATGTCCGGTGGTGGTCAGTGTTGTGAAATGGATCCTCTACGTTTAATATGTGATAGTTTGTGAATTGCTGACTTGCAAACAATACTTTACAATGTAAAAAGGTAAATAAAATGCATGGCTTTGTTTTTGGTCATATCATGTTTAGCAAGATTAAAGGCAATCTATGTGAAGACCACTAACTTTCTGGTCTGCGGTGAAAGTAGCAGGTGCCACAGTGTCTCCCATTCATAAATACATCTGACGGTACTGGCATGCTGGCAGAGCCGTAACCAGACATTTTAATGCCCCGTGCAAGAAAGCGCATTGGTGCCTAACCCCCCCTCCCCCCCCCCCCCCAAAGAAAGGGACATGGTCTAAAATGACAGTGATTCCCACACTGCAGGTGTTAATGACGTATTTGATCTGGACAGCCCAAGGTCGAATCTCACTTCTTCAGTCGGCACAGACGACAGTCCAGCAAAGCAGACCAGCAACTCATTTGTAAGCTCCAGCTATAGCTAACAAAGACAGCCAACTTCATGGCACTTACTCCTCAATGCCCAAAGCAATGTATTATCTTCCTGAGGGCATTTATTTTTACAACATTTTGGAATCACAGAAATTTACATGACAAAAAAAAGTAGAAATAGATAATATATAGACACGCTCACCTCATTCCCCGAATCTAAATGAATTTGCTTACTGCAAATGGAAATGATCTATATAAACTTGTCAGGTAATTTTACAGGAATACAGTTCACTTTCAGAACATAAATGCAACTGCAGCAGGTTACTCCTTGTAAGCAGTACACAAATGAGTCACGGCTCTGTGTTGTACATGTTCTCTCAATGTTTCCAAAATGCAAATCAAAACAAATGATACATACACCCCCTTAATAGAGAATTCATCCATAAATGGAGTTGTTTTACCCCACCCTTCCTCCACTAACATTTAAGTGGGATACCTGAATTGGCACTAATATTATTGACGTTATTAAAGTATATGTTGTAATATCACATACCTGATACACATTGCTCACCATACACAGGTTACATTAATATCACATACCTGGTACACATGGATCTCTATACAGTGGTCACACTGATATCATACCTGGTACACACTGATCACTATACACAGGACATACGGATATCACAAACCTTAAAAAACACATTGGCTCCCTATCTGGCCCGACTCCTGGTCAGCGCTGATCCGTAGAATGTAAGCTTGCGAGCAGGGCCCTCCTACCTCTATGTCTGTCTGTCAATACCCAGTCTTGTTTCATTACCGTTTGTTCCCAATTGTAAAGTACAACGGAATATACTGCCGCTATATAAGTAGCTGTTAATAATAATTTCTATACACAACAGAGTAAATTGTAAAACATGCCAAGTCAAAAAGCTTAGAAACCAACACCAGTTTCCAGGGAGAGCACTATATGCAAGTGTATGAGGGGGGTTTAAGGCTGCATATGGTATCAATGGGACTGTAAGTGTTGGACATGCAGGTAATTAGTAATTATTAAAGTATAGAAATGTGCAGCAATTTTTTATATCTCTAATTCATTTTCTACCATGCCTAATATTTACTCTTTGTCTATCAGAGTTGTGTCATATCCAACCGGACATGAGATTATGGTCGGGGTGCAGCAAAGGGAGAAATGCGGTCAAACTCCGAAAATGTGGTTTGACCACATTTCCCATATGCACCAAACCCCGGCGCTTGGTTGCGGTGGGTAACACCATTTCCTGATGGCGTTACAGTGTAGAAGCCTATGGGCTACTATCGGGAGAGTGCTGTGAGAGGGATCCAATCGGACACCGGCATGCATGCGAAGGGTGGTGGGATGCATCGCATCCCGAATGCGATGCGTCATACATCCTGCCCTATGTCTGATCACCCCTTGACTATTTTTCTCAGCATGTGACCCCCTTAGGTCATGCTGCCCCCTGTTCTATGTCTTTCCGCCATTTTGCTATATATACTCCCTTGCATTGGTGTATCTATAATGGGTGCAGGGGTTGCGGGACACACGGGCCCATACCACATACACTGCACCCATAATAATAAATACTTACCTCTACGGTGTCCTGTGTTGGATGGCACTGTAGAACATCATAAATCACTTGGAAAATGGTGCAGCTGCCATTTTCCCGGTGTTTGGCGCATGCACAATAGAGTGTTCAGGAATGTGGCACAGCCGACATGTTCCTGGAGATGTGTGCATGCGCAGTAGACTGTGGCTCTATTGTGCTGCCAGAGAGGAGGGGGCACACACAGAGCCTGCACACGGGCTCTCTCCTCTCTTAAAATGCCTCTACTTCCTTGCCTAATGTCCAACACCCTTTCTCCCCTGTAGAAGCTGCCTTTTGACTCATGTCGCTTTGTTTACTCTGCCAGAACACAACATTTTGGGGACACTCCAGAGTGTACCAGTGTTCCAGAACGCTCACCGGCAACTCTAATCAGGGCTCAGTACATACTATCTAACCCCTGGCACTAACCACCCTCCCCAAAATGTATACTAGACCCAGGTTATTTTTCGGGGACCCTTTCACACCAAACCGCGACCTGGGTTTTCGCGGCGGTGTGAAAGGGGTATTACTTTAACGATATGGCCAAATGTGAGTCCAGAAATTAGAATTACTTTTACTCTAATTTTTTTATTAAATATGATTGAGTATTTACCCTGCTTCTCCCAAAGAAACAATGACCAGAAGGTTGGTGACAAAAAGCTTACAGAACAAAGTTATTTTCTTTCTTGTAGTGACATACCTGGTACATTATGTAAGAATCTTTAAGTAGAACACTTTGGCTTTTGCCATGCCTCAGATAATATGCCAGCAAGTCATGTACCAATCTCTTCTTATGTAAGGCAAAAATGGAGATAGTCTTAGCAGGAAGCTTTATTCAGTTGCGCATCCAGAATGCACAAGTGAAATTAGGTCAATAAGCTGTCTTTTCAGATCAGAAGCCTATTTGGATACAAAACTGACTTACTCTTCTATCTATACAGGGAAATAAATAGATCTTTAAGAGGGTATTTAGTTGGTGCAATAAATATAATAGATTGGCGTCAATTATTGTATCATATGTAATTTAGCCAAACTGGTATTACTATAAAAAATGTAATGTCTGGGAATAAGGCGGGATTCATCATATAGTCCAGTGGTTTCCAAACTGGGCGCTGTGGCACCCTGGGGTGCCTCGGGACACTTGCAGGGGTGCCTCAGGTTGGTGGTCCAGCACCAAATCAAATTATTATAGCCAATGTAATATAAATATCTGGACAAACAGAAGTGCAAACCTGTCCTCCACCACATAACTGAACCTATGGATGACACGTAAGCACAATTTAGTTCACTTTACTACTTTACTTATTTTTGTCTGAATTTCTCAACAACAAACTTAAACTTAGGGGTGCCGTGAAAACAATGCTGATAATCTAGGGCGCCGTGAGTCAAAAAAGTTTGGGAACCACTGATATAGTCAATTGGTAAAATCAAAGGTTTTCGGTTGTTTTTGAGGGAGTCTTAAACTGCCAAATTACCAGATTTATCAAAGGCAAAACTGCGGGAAAATTACAGAAAAGCTGCCATTTTCAAACCCAACTAGCCACAAATCGCCATCCCGTTTAATACCACATTCTAAATATAAACTGTCGTATATATTAAACTGAGGAGAAAACGCACTGAAAATCCAGAAAAAAAAAAAGAGGTGAAATGGTTCAAATTGCACACCAATGGTCTATTAAAGCACAGGCAGCATATATAGGCCTGCCCATACCACTAAGTTTAGTACAATTTTTGGACATTTGATTATGGAGGCATTCCTCCTAAAAACGGAAAGTCGGGAGAGAGGAGCAGGAGCAGTGCCAGCAGCAGATCTAGGATCGACGCAGATCCCGCCGTGTTCATGTGTTTTGAGTTCAATTGGCTCAGATCTCCCTCTCAGATCAAGAGGTTGTGCGGATGTTTCAGTTCAACAGTACAGCTTTAGTGAGTAGGGGAGATTTCAAAGGCCTATGCAGGCTAGGCTGCACAATTTATTGTGTGAAATACTCTTCATCACCACAGGCTAAAAGTGTTATGCATTGCACAATCAAGATTTTCACAGCACTTAAGCTAAATGTTAGATGTCCTCCAAAAATTGTGACACACACACTCGTATATGCTTCCCCCTATCAGGAGTCAGAGTGACATGACCTTAAGTTAGGCCTCTATATTGTCTGAGGGATACCTAATGTCCTGAGTGCCATAGATTGTGCATATATTGGGCAGAGAACATCTCATCTGAGGAGAGAAGTGTAGATCAACTGAGTTAATTTCCACTGTAAGGGGTTACATTTACTAAGAATCGAGTTTGCTTGAGGACAAAAACACTCTGAGCTTCGTCAGGACTCGGGATAGTTTTGTCAAATCAAATTCTTAAATTTACAAAGAATCGACTGTTAGATTAAATTAGTTTTCCAATGTGAATGAGATTGCTTTTCTCTGGCAAGTTCCCTGTGTCTGACCGCAACCAAACGCACCCGAACATGCAGACCGCATATTTCTGTGAGATGCGTGCAGGCTGCATGTGTGTTTTCTGTATTAAAAAGGGTTCATTTATTTTTTTTTCCCCTAAAAACAGCGTGGGGTTCCCCGCCAAAGCATAACGAGCTCTGGGCTCCTGAGTCAGTCCTGGTTCTAAAAATATGGGGGACAAAATAGTCTGGGGGGGGTCTCCAAAATTTTAACACCAGCACCAGACTCAAACTAGCTGGGGTGTAATTAATGCCACAGCCAGGGGACCCTGTTACCGGGTCACCTCGGTAAGCATTAACACCCTAAGCTAGTCAGAGAATCTCAGAGGAGGGGATCTCAGAGGAGCTAATTACAGGCAGAAACATACACGGATCACACTGATCTGTGTATGTTGCTGCAGAACTCGCATCTCGCAGACAGGTGAATTGTTTTCCCGAATTTTGACAAGCGTATTTTCTGTCCTCGTGCGTGTTAGAAAACTCGATTTTTGGTTAATTCCTGAATCCTCTTTACTAGGGAAAAGGCTCTCAAGTTTGGGCGATGGTGAATTGAAGCGTCCTTGCGTGAATTCTCTCCTGAGTTTGATGTTCGTAAACTTAAATATACCCCTAAATGTGTAGGTGGTCTGTGATGCTAACACATACATGCCTACTCTCGCGGGAGGCTCACGATTTTTCGGGTAACCCCCCGCGATCCCGGAAGAGTAGGCATATCTCCCGCATCCCGCCCACTTCCTAGTGAAGTGGGCAGGATGGGGAGATTTTTCCTGAAATGATTGGGTCCGTCAGGAAGGGGCGGAGCTAAATTAGGCAAATCGCGTCATTTATCCCCGCCCCCTCCTCACGGACCCGCGAATCACGGGGGTTTTCTGTAAAGGGGGCGGGGCCTAATGTTGTCTATAGTCTGGCCCCGCCCCCCGAAGAGGAGAGCAGCAGGTCCCCTCCTGCTGCTCCCGGAAAGCTGCCCAGCAATGTAGGTAAGTATGTGCTAACATGAGGATGCCTGTGATGTTTAGCTTAGGCTGTGACATGATGCCTATATCCTGCACCAGTCAGGCCTCTTCCAGATTTCTGACAGTGGGCAAATTCCAGATTTCTGGCTACTTGGTATGTACGAGGGTGGTTCAATAAGTAAGGTAACAAGACCTCTTACGTGTGTAATGTTCTCTAATTCATTGTAATTTCCCACCAGGCCAGAGCAGATAGACCACTGCTTCTCCTCACTGCCTCATATCAGTTATACTGTCACAATATCAGGTGTAAGATGGCGGGGCCGGCGGTCACATGGTCAAACATTGACGTGTAATGTGATCAGATTTCTGCCTCCAAAAGGGCACATCAGCAGCTGAAATGAAATGCCAACTTGTTGAGGTGTACGATGATAACGTCATGTCATGGAAACAGGTTTGTGTTTGGCGCATGGCAGGACAGACGATGAGCAGATCCACCACAGATGACAATTTGTGCACCATTGAAAGTCTGATTCAGGACAGACACATTTGAGTTAGTGATATTACTGATGCATTGAACATCTCAGTGGGTACTGTGCACAACATCGTTCATGAGCAACTGGGGTACAGGAATAGGTGTTCACACTGGGTACAGAAGCAACTCACAGAAGTTCACAAAACCAACAGGATGGCATTGTCTCTCATGCACTTGACGTGGTACCACGAAGAGGGAATTCAGTTCCTGCAGCGTACGGTTACAGGCAATAAAATATGGCTGCATCATGTGACACCAGAGACAAAGCAAGCATCCATGACATGGAAACACACATAGGCTCCACCTTCAAAGAAATACAAAACAAGGTGATTCGCAACAGACGTGTTCTGGCTTCAGGCGCTTGACACGGATTTCTACTATGCCGGGATAGATGCCTTGGTGTACCATTTGAACAACTGCTTAAACAAGTATGGAGACTATGTAGAAAAATTATTTGTGCTAAGCCCATACTATTGATTAGTATATGTATGAATTAAATACATTTACTGGATGACAGGTCTTGTTACCTTATTTATTGAACCACCCTCATACAATAAACTAAACTAGAGATGAGCAGTTCAGTTCGACTCGGTTACGTTTGGATCTGAAAAATGACGACATCTTATGGGCTATCTGGCTCTTGCGTATTTTGGATAGCTATTAAGATAACTCCAAACTGATGATAATTTGGCGAAAAGAGCAGATTAGAACTGAACCGCTCATCTTTACAATAAACTCTGTTTCCTGCATCATTTCTTGGCCTTTGCTTCACATGGACTAAAAGCAATATAGATTTAAAATGTTTGCTGTGTGACATTTCAGGTAATTTAGTATATATGAGTATAACTCCTAGTTAATGGGCAAAGATTACAGTTGATCACAAATACAATGAGGCACACATAGCTAGGAGTGTGATAGAACATTTGGACTATTGAAGAACAAATCTAGTGAGGTACTCCTCTGCGTCCCTCTCATCACTAATGAGCATTTAGGGTTGATACCAAATGTTTCCAACTGAGAACCACTTTGTTGTAACATCCATACCAGTACCCCTAAAGTGATGTAGCCATGGTAATACGGAGTTATAGGGGGACATCCTAGAAAAACCAGGTTCATTTTTAAAAAAGTAGGAGGATAGGATTTCATATTTGAGGTAGAACAAGTGGGCTTATTTGTAGGACACAAGCCATTGATGATATTTTTCCAATTAGTCACCAGCTACTAAAAATGTCTGTATATAACACATTTCTGCAGAGGAAGGTAGTCTGTGCATCATTTAGGCAAAAAACAAAAATCTTCACTTGGGAAGAGTTCTCAAAAACAACTGTAATTGTGCGTACACACGGGACGATCAGTCAGCGATAACGATATCGCTGACTGATCTCCCTGCACCTTCCTGGTGTGCTGGATGATCGATATTGTTCATCCAGCACACCACCACCAACGGGCCAGCAACCCCCAATGTAACCTGGACAATATCGTCCAGGTTAGCCTGCCTGCATGCATGGCCGATGAACGATATCATTATCGTCCATACGTGCCTGCGCATCGCTAGTCGTTTGAGGGGTGAAAGGCACAACAACAATATGAATGATATCGTTATCGTTCATTAAAATCGTACCGTGTGTACACAACATAACAGCTTATTGCCTCTAGTATAATAGGAAATATTGTTTCATACAAGTGGATGAGGTCAATGTTTACAGGACAATGGTCTGACAAAGATGAGAAACAAACGGTAGCATAATACATAAAGGGAAATAAAAGAAAAAGCTGGGGTTCTCAATCTTGTAATACAAGTGTGAAGAAAATTATGCATTTGCGGGTTTTTTTAAATGACATTATATTATGCAATCTACGGTATGCACTTGATGCACTTTATTACACAATTGACAGCATTTATTAATCTGCTGCTTGCGTAAAAGCAGATATAATGTCTGATTGTTTTAAAAGATGCAAAACACACGCTGGTTTGCAAACTGAACGTTACTTAAAAGTTTTTAAAACCCATTTGTTCCTAATTTAAAGATCTGCAATTTATCCAATTTTGACTTATGCGTATCTTTAAGAGATGGGAGGAGATGTAAGAAGAGGTGGTAAGTAAATGTGCTATAACCAGCACTATGTGATACTACAACAAACCTAGGTATGTACGAAAGAAGATAACTTAGAGAGGTTATTTTCTCTACGTTATCTGCAAACATTTAGCGATTACATAAACTCATTTATTAAAAAACAATAAGTGCACTTTGTGGCATATCATTTTTTATCTTAACATTTTGGCAAGATTACTTGTGTACAAACCTGCAGCGGCTTCTGTAAGGGTCGGGCTGCGCACGATATCTGGCAATGTTTGCAAGATCTCGCTCATGTGCAGTAGGGCCGGCCAGGGGGTAAGACACAGCTCATCAGCACTAGGCTGATGCACTATGGGTCTTGCACGGATAGCCGGAAAGGGGAGTTTTCTCTCCCCCACTCCGGCAGCTGAGATGTTAATACATCTCAGCGTTATTGCTTCCTGGGGTAAATTTACTAGGTGGTGCTTTTCAAACCACTATGCCTTCATCTGCTGGATTTAAAGGGGTAATAATATTATACACAAAGCCTGGCATATTTTGTATTTAGTATTATTTCCCCTTTAAATCCAGCGGATGCAAATGCCAGAAATTTGAAAAAAGTGGATACTTACACAAAGAAAACATGTACACATATCTTGTATGTGGACCACAATCTGCAAAGCTAATTGCAATACATAATATCTAACATGAAGTTTGGCAATGCTATCGCTACTGTCATGATGCATTCAAGTGGTAATAATTATACTGCATGTGCGGTTTTGTACAAGCTCAGGGAATCAGAGCAAATTCACTCAACAGACAGTAGTCAGCAATTCTGCACATAAAACTGGCTTATTTGCAGACCATTACAACACTGAAATGACAGATCACATGACTTTCCTTCTGTGGGTGTAGTAGGAATTTGGGGCTAGTCATGTTTCCTACTATAATGTTTGTGAAACTAAGGGCTCGATTCAGACCTGGACGCTAAGCTGCGCTCTCCCGCTGCCAAAAGGGGCCGGGTATGCAAATACCGCAACCGCACTGAATGGCTTAAGGACGCCCTCTATGTCATAGAGAGCCACGGCAGTGAGCGCACGCCGGAGTATAAAGATGCCCACACCGGAGTATAAAGATGCCCAGTGAGTGCAGTGAGTGACTCGCGCATGCTCATATTGATGCATATGCATGCGCAAACGTGCGATTATTGGCAGACCCTAAGTGCATTTTTGTTGGGAAAAGGTATATGAGCATGCTAAGGAGGCAAGCACAAATGTTAAGCCCTACTCCATGAGCAATGATTATCAGAGGACTAATAACTTTAGCTGCAGTAACACTTTTTGGAATCTCCCCCTAAATACTAGATCACAATAAATAAACTCCTATGATTGAATGAACGTTTATGATGCCAAGTACTACCAAGTTTTAAGAAAAACAAAGTGCTATAAAACTATAAAAAAAATTTTTAAGTCATTTAGAACATGTTTATGTTTTTATAATAATAAATACATATCTAATAATACTGTATTTTAACTGAAGTCTAATATAGATACTGGTTTTACAATTGTAAACCTCTAGGACTGGCAAATAGTATTTATTATTGAAGATAAAGACCTTTTTGTTTCTAAAAGAAGTTACTGAGGACCTCATTCAGAGGCGGTTGTTAGTTGCAAGCGGTCGCACTGAATCAAGGCGGCCGCTTGCATCCTGAACGGCCGCCTCCTTGTCGATCGTTAAGCTGTGTGTTACCACCCACAGCTTAACGACCGACCAGGTTGATGGTCGCGAGGAACGCCTCAGTTTTGGAAACCACCCCTCCGGCCCGCCTACCAAACGGGACAAGCTGTCAATCAGCATCGACAGCCGCCCCTTTGGTAGCGAGCTCCGGAGCGACAGAATTTCTCATAGGCTTCTATTAGGCAATACCATCTATTGATGGGGTTGCCTATTGGGTCCAAGCTCTGGAAAGTGTAGCATTACGGAGCTTGGCACATATGGGGAATGCGGTCGTTATTGGAGTTTTGGCCGCATTTTAGCTGTAGTATATCTCACCCTGTTTTTGAAGAATGACAGTTAGGGGTGAATTAAATTGGTTTTTCATGCCCGATTTCCCATATAAAGTGACAAAGCGATATTCAATTGTTTGTACCGACAGGCGTGAGTAACTGGGCGCTCATTACACATTAGACACGAAAAGCGGCTAAACCTGTCCAAAGTACTAGGCGCAACTGTGTTTGGGAACTCAAAAGCCAGACCACCTCAGGAAGGTGCGAGCATAAATAACGGGCACCCGTGGCATTCGCACCCAACAGCAGAAACAATTGAGTAGCTCCAGTCGGATGACTATTCCTTATGGGCGCCCTAAAAACAATTGAATTCCCACTTTAGAAGCTGATTCGTTGGTACTTTATCTCTCTCCAAGGTTTGATATATCTCCCCCACAGTAAGTGGAGGGGGAAAGGAAAGTGGCTTACTAGTAAATAAAATAAGACAAGCCTTAAACTTAATGACTTTTCACGCTTTTATTTTTCAATGCACTGACCACGAGTAAAGCACATTAATATCTATGGTCACTGTGCCTGCCAATTCAAACCTAACTTAACCGCATTACAGAAACAAACTTAATGTGAATGTACAATTATACATAATTGCCTGGGGAAATACACTGCTACACAAACTTACACAGCAACACCACTACATACAAAACGGATACCCATTAGCATACCTGGAAACAGTCCACAGACAATCCGGAGATTTCAGCACCTAATATGGGCTTACCCTTAGACCAGGCAATTGTTTGGGCAGAGAATGCATTGATTGGGTGGCCTTAGGTATCTTGATTTTCTAATCAAGAATGTCAGCAGGTATTTACTAGGAATGGATGAAATAGGTTGTGGTGCATAGAGGGCACTAGCTCAGTATACAATTGTAACCAATGGTCAGATCTTTCCCAATATGGCCATCTACATGGCTCAAGATATATACACGCACACTAATATATTATATATATATATATATATATATATATACACATATTATATATATTTACCAGAAAAACTACAAAACTACTTCTCTTTTACAGATAGAGCTTTCCACTATTTCATGCATATATTTTAAAAGATGCAGATATAAAACACAGGTTAAACGCTTTATAAAATTTCCCCCAAGTACAAATAAAATAGCAATAATCTTATTATGTAATTTATTTCAAAGTTTTGACATATACTGCGGCTATGTGCATTGAGGGTTTGTGATACAAATAACCTATAGAGCACAGGTTCTCAAACTCGGTCCTCAGGAACATGTTTTCCAGATTTCCTCACAGAATCACAAGTGAAATAATAAAGCTCCACCTGTAGATCTTTTAAAATGTGTCAGTGAGTAATGAATGCACCTGTGCACCTGCTAGGTGACCTGGAAAAAGGGAACTCTGTGGGGTCCTGAGGACCAAGTTTGAGATCCACTGCTATACAGACATGAAACAGAAAATATTGATGGCCCTGCCTCCATGAGCTTACAAGTGCTTGGGACAGAACACATAGGGTCTATTTACTAAGCAGTGTTAGGAGACAGAGTGAAAAGTGATAAGAAAGTGATAAGGTGCCAGCCAATCAGCTCCCAAATGTAATTTTTCAAACACAGCCTGTGAGATGACAGTTGGGAGCTGATTGGCTGGCACCTTATCACTTATCACTCTGTCTCCTAACACTGCTTAGTAAATAGACCCCATAGAGAGAACCTCTCCGCTCTCTTTACATGCCATTTGCAATATAATGACTAATCATTGCAATCTTGTGTCATTACCTGTGAAGAAAACAGAGAGGCTGCTGTTTGGATTTAAATTAATGTGTAATGTAAACAGTAAATATGTTAAGCAGTTATTAAAGAAGAATAACTCGCCTAACTGGCAGCCCAGTATTCTGGAACATGAGAATACTGCAATATTGTAGCAAGTGGGTGTGGATCCAGTATGGGACGACTTTAAATCACCTAAATATGATTGACAAGCATAAGAAAAGAACCGTCCTTTACTAATCATAATAAA